>OY728157.1:1205158713-1206391426 GCA_963277665.1 Viscum album
TAACTAAATTTTAAACTTTATATAATCCTTATAATTTTAGAATCCATATTATGAGTTTTTTAGACATAATTTAAGAAAAAAAATTCATTTTCAGTATTGCACTTTTACCAACTTTTAATAGTGAACCATTTTTAAATCCAATATTTTAAACTTTTATATATTAAATTTGACTAAATAAATTTACTTTTTAGAATGGGGAAATCAAAAGAATTTACAATTAAACATCCCAAGCTTCCACGATATGCATTCCTTTGAAAAATACAGCAGTGTGTGTTGTACGCAACTTCGAGTTCTAACACACACCACAACCAATCAAACTAGCCGTTATGAATAGTAATACATAATTTTTGAAATTTTATAAATTTTATCTCTAAAAATGGAATTCATTTTTGTATTCAGAATATCGAATTTAGCCTAAGGTGAAATTTTGGAACTTTTCGGATAACATTTATATTTTGATGTTTAGTGAAAATTACTAAATTTTAATTAAAAACTACTTTTTTCGTCGAAATAATTTATATTGATAAATTATGAATTTGAGTGGTTTTAAAGTATATTTAGAATATATTTTTACCATTTAATACAATGTTGGTAACTGAATATAATTTCACAATTAAACCGAACATAAACAAGTGTCAATCTTTTGATAGTTATTATCTCTTAAAAACACGCTATTTGTTTTGATGATGGGAATTAATTTTTAAATTAATTAATGCAAATGATATTTTTTGAATTTGGTAAAGTAGAAATCATTTTTTAATTCATAATATCAAATATAGAATAGGCCTAATTTTTTCTATTTTTCTAGAATCTTTCATTTTTTTGATTAATAGTAAAACCACTAAGTGGTAGTTAAAAAACTGAATTTTTCATAAAACATAATTTTACCGCTTCTATGAGTAGAATTTCTAAAATCCAAGAGACACAGATAATATCAAGGAGTAAAATGTGGTTCAACGAGATGAAAATAATTTTTGGTGAATAACAACTCTTTACTTTTATTTACCACGGTTAAAAGTGAATAGGGTAATTAAGGGTAAAAATGAAATTGATATTATCCTAACACATGTCATAATTCTATTGGACAAGTGTATCTCGACTAGAAACAACCTAATGAGTAAACTATTATCATTTAGGTCCACTTGTATTAGATTAGGACATATATTATTATTTAATTCAAAGAAGAGTTAAAAGAGTTAATATCAAAGTTTATTTACTAAACAATTTTTAATATATGGTTATACATAAGATAAATTCGATTGTAAATATTCATTAGAAAGCTAAAAATATTTTCTACATAATGGTATTTTAGTTATAATTTTTATACATTAAATAATTTAATTTAATTATGACACAATGGTGATGTAGTAATTACCTAATTAATGAAAAATTAGAATAATTAATATTATAAATACCCAAATAAATGTAATTTGAGAATTTTTATAAATAAAAATAATTTTATAGGTTAATATGACATGTTAGGATTTATTTAATTAACTTTTTCGATGTAATTATTCTCTTATGATTTTTAAAAATATCAATTATTGAATAGTGTCAAAATTGACATAAAAGAGTATTAAAAACAAATAATATATTATTAATTGATATTAAATTCTTAAAAAGATACGGCTCAGAAAAGAGACTTATATAAAGATAGGTGTATCATAAATGGACCACTTTGGGGTATCTTGGATGTATATAGTATGTTTATTAACCATATAATAAAAAAATACAAAGAGACATTGTAAAAATGAAACTAATTAAGTAAGAGTTAATACTTAAAGATAAGGATAATATAATAACCCAAACCTGTCTAAATTATATTAGTTGAGTGGTTTTCGACCCATACCCACCTTAAAAGTTAAATAATACACTTTGGATGCCATTAGAAACCGAATATGAATGTATTATAAAATAATATTTCTAGATTTTCAAAAGGTGCCCCTCACCTCTCTTATAAAAGGGCACTCCCCCTTCTCATTAATTAAAACCTTCAATGCCTTTTGGTTAGGCCAAAGCCTGCCCAAATACTCTGTCAACATCCCTCAATACAACCTAGAGGCCTTATTTTGATCAGAAATCCAACCTATGGAGCCCATTTGATCAAATCAAAAGGAAGAACCCGAAGAAGAGGTAACATTTTCACCACCCTTTTTCAAATTCATTTCTTCTTCATAATCTTTTTTCTTTGTTATTATCATTATAAAATAATGAATCCCATATCTCATATATACTGTAATATTATTATAAATATTGTACAACCATATTCAGTATTCTATCCATCCTTTTAATGACATGTCACTATACGTGCATACGTACGGCTTACCGTCTCCACGCCTCGGTGTAATTGTTATTCAATATATTATTATTCAGATGGGTATAATAATGATGTGTAATTAATTTAAATAATAAATATAACAAGATAATGATTCTGTATATAAGATATACCATCCAATTAAATATTATTTTATTATTAAAAGAATGATATTGTCGCTCGTGCGTACGTACGGACTACGGTCTCCTCGAATGCGATGAGATTCACTCTCCATCGTATCCATTCAAGTATAATTATCATTTTATGATTTAAAAATAACGTTTAAAGACTTAATATAATTCTGGATATGAATAAGATACAACCTATCCATGAAAAGCATGGCTTACGTAACAAAACATATAAAAGAAAATAAGTAAGTTAACACCCGAAATGACGATAATACTAAAATATTATTAAAAATGCAATGTTAAAAGATCATATATGATAACATAATAATGTATATGATTATTGTATAATTTAATAACAATTATTTCACCATTATACAGGAGGTTAACCTACCCCCAAACAAGGAAAAGTACAAGGTAAGGGTTATTTCACAATCTCTTCATTATCCGAGGTTGTTTATATGTAATTATCTACTGTGACCTCTTTATCATCCACATACATGTTTCTTGAAAGTGTATTTCAAAACATTCTTACTATTTTACATAATAGGGGACAAATTCATTTATACCCTTGTTTGACTTTTTATAAGAATTTTATAAAGGAATCTTTCTATCGTTTTCCAAATGAGGTCCTTTTTATCCTTTTCGACAGAATTAAGTTAAGAATGTTTTTTTAACTTATACGGAGGGTGAAGCTATTTTCCACCATTATAAGATTTTTGAAGATTCCCTTACAGTCTTATAAATATATTTTCAAAGTAAATGTTATATTTTATAATTATGTGACTTTTAAATGATTTCAAAATGAATATTTTAAGAATTTGTGAAAGGTACTCTTTATCAAAATCATAATTTTAAATGTTTTAAAGATTTATCTTTCTAAATCATTATAATTAATGTCCATGTTTTCAAAATGATTTTAAGGATTTATTTATATGGACATTAATGTTTTCAAATGATATTTCTTTTCAAAATTTTTGAAGTGTTATGGGATACTTTGATCCAAAAATCTCTTTTAAATTACTTTCTTAATAAATGTGTCACTTTTAAATGATTTCAAAAAAAGAGATATTTCTCTCAAATAGCTTTGATTTCATCTATGTCAACATCCTTTGATGGATTTTAAGTTTAGTTTAAGTTGATATATTATGATACAAAACTTCTGTGTTGTTTTGATGTTTTTGTGATGTGTTTGATTGTGGATGTGTTATTGTTATACCATTCGTGGTTTATGGATGAAGTATTTACATTTTGAATGCTAGTTTTAATATGAATGTTTATGTTATGTTTGAACCTTTTCATATGGGAATGCATTGGACTTAATATGTGATGGGTGGATCCCGCTATAGCTCCTTGATGCATCGGTAGGTCTCATTAGACAAACTAGTGTCTTGGCCCAAGGCCTTAGAAAAATATTATTTGTAGTCATGGCACGAGGCCTTGGGTATGTGGTTATGATAGTATGTCATTATGCATATAAGGCCCCAGCCTTAAACCTTACTTAATCTTGAGTTATTACAAGATTACACATTGAGGATCTTTTCAGGTTTAGAGTTTTAGAGAATTAGATCATAAAACTTTCATTACATTCCACATTCAAACAATGTGGTTACATAAAATATAGTATTAATTTTTTTCCCATCAATGGAAACATATTTAAAAAAAATAAATCATGTATTCTTTCTTGACACTTCCTTGACACTATCATCATGTCATGTACCTTTCCCTTGACCTGTGAAAAACATTTCAAAAAAACATAGTATGAGCATAAAAAGCTCAGTAAGGGTTATAAAAAATATGGAAAGGAAACATGAGTTCATATATACATAAGATTGAAATCATACTTTACCCACAAAACATAGGCACTTTAAAATACCTCATCAAACCATGAATAAATCATAGAAATCATAAGACATAATGGTAACATGAGGCATTCATAAAATTCATACATAGGGAGTAACCCTCTTGGTTACATTTGGAATATCTACCAATATATATTCCCAAAATCTCTTTGGAGAAACCTCAACGTTTAACTCCTTCACGTTACCCAATGCATTGGAGAGCTATATCGGGCTCACCCGCCCTTAGTTTATCATGGAACTACCCGTTTTTATAACAATGCCCAAGAACCTCAACATAATCATATCACATAAAACATGCATAAAGGAAACATTACATTTCCACCTTACAATCACAAGATATCAATAAAACACATTGATATAAAAAAATTATGAAAACCATTTTCAATACCAAAATAAAATAAAAGTAAAACATGGTATTTTTTTTCTTTTAAAAAAAAGTTATGGCTTGTAGAGGAAGCCGAAACTCAAATAATGGACACAGCGGCGGGGAAGTCGTTGTCACCGAATACATACGACAAAAACATTCCCTTTTGTAGTTTAGTAAACACTTCATATAAAAAAGATTCCTTTTGAATAAATGTAAAAGTCAAAGGGGTTTATACACCGTATAAAAGAAATTTGTGTATAAAACAAAATATGCCTCAATGAAAGGAGATTGGGACGAAGTCCCATACAAAGACGATATCCTTGGATTAAGGATAAATCAGTTACATAACTATGTGTGACAATATAAGTGGGTATTAAGTGTAAAAAAATCAGAGGGCATTCACACATAATCATAGAATGACATATTCAAGGTGTACAAGTTTATCCCAAAGAATCGAAAATGGGTTAAGAAGTTCCCTTGCAATAATTAGACAGCCTAACGGCGTTACTTCAAAAAACAGAAAAAGAGTTGATGAGAGATAAAAAGGGTATATAATCACTTTGAAATAAAATTAACATCAATAAGGATATAAAAGAACATATCCCAACATAATAGTATGTGAATTAAAAGACATAACAAAAGAAGTCTTTTAAAAAGAGGAGGGTGAAAGGTCCCCTAACCGAGTTGGGTAACTTTCGAAACGTACAACCCATGGAAGAAGGGTCATACAATGAATATGTGAATACCCATAAATGAAATTATATTACACAAAGTTTATAATAATGGGAAGTACATACACCACTCAATGGAAATTGTGGAAAATGTAGCATAAATCTCATGGGAATAAAAGTGAGATGAAAAATCCCTTACGAAAACTCGGTAGCCTAACAGCGCCACTTAAAACATCCAAACAGGATTGATGAGGGGAAATAGGGTCTCTAATCATATAAACATAAAGTTTAAATAATGATGAATACAAAAGTACATCCCCCAACATAACAAATAGGAGCTTAAAAGAAGTGACATAAAGGAGAGTACTTAAAAAGAAAGAGAGAGGTTGGATCTCTTACGAAAATTCGGCAGCCTAACAGCGCCACTCAAAACTTCCAAAATGGATTTATGAGAGAGAATATGGTCTCTCATCATATGAACATAAAAATTATAGTAACATTCATAAAAAAGAACATCCCAATAACAAGAAATATGAGCTTCAGAAGGAATGACATAAAAGAGTGTACTTAAAAAGAAAGAGAGGAGTAAGATCCCTTACCTCGGGTCCGACTTGAAACGATCGTTCTTTAAAGTACTGAATAATAAACATGAGTTAATTTACACTTTATTAAGAACCTTTTTCTAGTTCATTATTCCTTTTATATCACTTATTTCCATGTTATAAACATTATGTAATCATTTAAGTTAATAATGATTGTTTTGTCGATATTTGGTTCTTAAGTCGAAAGTGGACTTCTTACAATTACATGTTGTTCGTGTGGTCAAATGTTCATTATATCCAGAATTATATTCATATTTTAGATGTATCATTCATCATATATATACATTATATACATGTAATTATCGTAGTACATTACATTTGGGGATAAGAAATGAAATGCACCATTCATGGAGACGGTAAGCCGTACGTATGCATGAACGCTACTTCCATTTCTATTTCATATTTAATGGAATTAAAACATAATGATCCATAATATTATTTTAATTCCAGTATGATATCATATATAATATCATTAAATATATCCTTTATACGTACAACATATGGTATTAACGAATCAAATCACTTTGAGGGGGCGGTAGTCCGCACTTCCTTAAATGAAGATATCGCGTTTACCCATAATGGAAACCATAAAGGTACACCATAAATGAAAAATACAGAAGCTTAAGTAAAAAATAAACATATTATATATCATATATAAATATATTGTTATCTTAATGGCCACCTTTGAAGGTGTTAGGAGAACGTTGAACAGTCATCGTTTCGGGAGGCATAAATTCACCATCCACGGAAACAGTATGTTCTTTAACAATTAGATGTAGGTGTGTGTAAGTTTAGCTCAAATAATTCTTATAAAAACATCCTAGTATATTGAATATACTGGATTTGTTACAAAATAAATGAATAAAAACAGTTTAGGTGGTTGGAGAAGCAAAATAAAACAAAAGAACACAAGTGAAGACATTACCTTAAAATCGGGTAACTTCCTTTCATTTGAGCTCAAAGGCTTCCAGGGAAAGGATTCTGCCCAAAGTGAGGCTTCAATGAGTTAGATAGGGATTTGGAGAGACAAAATGAGCAGTTTTTTGCTGAGCCAAAGGCTTTGGAAGTGTGGTAAAGTAGGTAGAGGTGGGGGCCTTTTATAAGAGGAGAGGAGGGGAACTAATGGAAAGGTATAAAATGTAACATTATTTCCAAATGAGTTTCGGATTTTAATGGTCCCACATTGATTTTCTTCGAGGATAAGGTGATAAGGGTTCTCAATCCACCCATACAATAGGTTTTTGACATTTTTAGGTCTTAGATTTTACATTATCTTTCCATTTTATTTAAATCGTTAAATAATGAGGTCATCGCTGCATCATCATGATGTCATAAATAATTTAATTTATTTAATGCCTAAAAATTATAATAAAAATACTATGATGTAGGAAATCTCTTTATCTTTCCAAGGAATTTTTATAGTTAAAAATAGGATTTGTATAACCCCATGTAAAAATTGTTTTAGTAAAACATTTCATGTTTGTCTCATTTTTACTTTAACTTTAAATAAAAAGATATTAATGTCATTTTCCAACCAAAGTGGCTTCATGGGGTCCCCAAGTTGACCCATAGGTTTTATTTGTCGTCCATGACCCATAAAATAAGGTTAGGACATGTGTAAAGTTCATTTCATATTATTTAAACATTATTTTTACCATAAACAACACTAATTACCTCTAATCGCGATTAAAAACTTAATAAGTTAATATTCACCAAAATTTTTTTTTATCCCATTGAACCAAATTTTACTTCTTAATGACAACCATTTATGTCGGATTTTTGAAATTCAAAACACAAAGATGAAAAATTTTATTTAAACGGAGAAATCAGTTTTTATAAGTACCACTTAGTGGTTTCACTATTCATCAAAAATTGATGTTTTTGAGAAAAATCCCAAAAATTTACCCTAAGCTATATTTGATATTCCGAATTCAAAAATGAAGTCTATTTTAAAAAATTCAAAACATATAAGTCACATTAATTAATTTAATAGTTAATTCCCGCTCTCAGAGCAAATAACGTGTTTTTATGAAACAATAAGTATCAAAAGATTGACACTAGTTTAAGTCTGATTTCAAAGTGAAATTAATTACAAAGACCACTATTGGATTTAATGGTAAAAATATATTCTAATTTCACTTTAAAACCAATTAAAAATATAATCTAATCATATAAATAAATTAGATTAAAAATAGGTTTTAAATTAAAATACAAAATTTTACACTATTCATTAAAAAATTGAACTTTATCAGAAAGATACCAAAAATTTACACAAAGTAAATTTTGATGTCCCAATTCTTAAGAAGAGTTTTATTTGGTCCAAAAGGATGTATAATAGTGAAGAGAACTATATTTAATGACGGTTCTCCATCAAAAGGTGATAAGTGAACCTTTAGTGAAACTAGGGCATATACGCCTAAAATTGAATTCTTTCCGTATTTTAAGCCATTATCTTTTATTGGATAAATGTAAAAATATTTAAAAACATATATAATAATGTTTTAGTTATTTCTATCGATTCCTGCCAATACAACGACTACATGTTAATTACCATTTAAAATAATATTATTTTATTATTAGAGTGCAACGTAAGATTCCCAAGAAACTCATTGTTGCGTGTTGGGTACGCCATCGATCATAGAGTCCCCTTTAAATTCATATTAAGATTTTACTCACAAATATGGATAAATATGAAAATTTCATATTCTTTATTTACCTGGGGTGTTACATCCTTCCCCTCTTCTGGGAATTGCGTCCTCACAATTTTTAAAATTGAGCTTGGAAACATCCTTGAAAGTCCCACATCGGAACAAGAGTCGGTAAAACAATCAATTTAGAATAAAGGAAGATAAGTACATAGGTCACACGAGTTAACCCATACTAGGATTCCATGTAAAAAAACATGGACATGGAAGAAAAATCAAAGGGTCATGTTCTTGAGGGAGAATGATAGTAAACATGTCTAGGAGAAAGGTAACCATAAGAAAATCACAAACTTGTGATGGGTTAAATAGTATTCGATTCCCTAGTAGGAAAAGATAATAGACAACATTTTTGTTTTAAGTTACTTTTTATTGAGGAATTTATTCATATGGAAACATAATCACTTATCATGTTGACTTTCAACTTTTACTAGATTCCTTAGTCAAACTTATATTTATTTTCCAAAAGACGAGTATTTAGGGAGACTTGTTCGTATTAAGAGTATTATAATCAACTTCTAGAGAATCACCTAATCCACCAAAGAGAACTATATACTACCCATGTCTTTAGGATTTAACCAAAACCAAAACCAAAAAGGTTAGTACAAGGTCAGATAATCCAGAATAGGATAACCCTTTAAAAAGAAAATCTATGCTTAATCTCCAAAATTTGTCCAACAAAACCCAAAGTTCAACGAGGACCATCTGATAAACAATTTTTCCATAAAATTATTCAAAGTAAACAAATGTAAGATTGAAACGCAAATATTTGAAGGATTTAGTGACATAGTCTTCCAAGTTAAATCGTAACATTTATCTCCAAACAACATCAGTTGCTCATAAAGTCTAGTTTTGAAAAGTAATTAACCTAATCACATATCCTCCATGATAGGTTAATCATTTTCATAAATAACCCAAAATCAACTTACTCTTAATTAAAAAAAACATATAACTAAAAAGAATCAGTCAAACTAACCTGGGACTTCACGTAGTCCAGTGGTAGGTGATAAATACCAGTCGCACTTTGGTTGTGGGTTCGATTCCCGCAGCTTTGTCGGACGTGACGGGTTGTCACAAGGTCTGTGTGTTGTCCTTTTTCCAAAACTATATAATTCTCAAATAATTCCCCAAAAAGAGATAAAATCATCAAAAATAACCATAACATAATTTAACCTCAATTTTATCTCATGCCTTTCACTTCTATCATAACATATAGTAACCCATAATTACCTCAAAAGTACGGATCATATAAACTCTAATGGTTACCTTTATAATTATTACCTGAAATTCCACATCGATTGGTCATCTCGTACATGATGCATTACAGAAAATACCAAGGTTCAAGTGGTTGATCATGACTCCTTGATAGTTGGTTTAGAACAACCATGATTTTCCTCATTGAATCCCCCATATTATCTAGTATCTTAAACAGAGAACCACCACACTTTCCTTCAAACCTGTTGTCTCTTTGGTGCCTACTAGATCCATCCATTCACTAAAAATAGAAAGGTAAGTGTGAGTATATCAACAAAACCATCATTTACTAATGAGGAAGATAAACACTAAGATATACTTACTCATTCACTTTATCTAAAACTAGGACTCTTTCTGAAATCCTAACCATTATGGTAATGCCACTTATGCTTAAAGAATACCCTAACCTCTAAAGTTATCTAAACCGACCTCTAATACCAACTATAAGGCCCCAGCCTTAAACCTTACTTAATCTTGAGTTATTACAAGATTACACATTGAGGATCTTTTCAGGTTTAGAGTTTTAGAGAATTAGATCATAAAACTTGCATTACATTCCACATTCAAACAAAGTGGTTACATAAAAGACAGTATTAATTTTTTCCCATCAACGGAAAAATATTAAAAAAAATAAAGCATGTATTATTTCTTGACACTTCCTTGACACTATAATCATATCATGTACCTTTCCCTTGACCTGTGAAAAATATTTCCAAAAAACATGGGATGAGCATAAAAAGCTCAGTAAGGGTTATAAAAAATATGGAAAGGAAACATGAGTTCATATATACATAAGAATGAAATCATAATTTACCCATGAAACATAGGCACTTTAACATACCTCATCAAACCATGAATAAATCATAGAAATCATAAGACATAAAGGTAACTTGAGGCATTCATAAAATTCTTACATAGGGAGTAACCCTCTTGGTTACATTTGGAATATCCACCATAGCATATTCCCTAAATCTCTTCGGAGAAACCATAAAGTTTCACTCCTTAGTTTTACCCAATGAATTGGAGAGATATATCGGGCTCACCCGCCCTTAGTTTATCACAGAACCACCCTTTTTCATAACAATGCCCAAGAACCTCAGCATAATCGTATCTAATAAAACATGCATAAAGAAATCATAACATTTCCACCATAAAATCACAAGATATCAATACAAAACATTTATATAAAAACATTATGAAAACCATTTTCAATACCAAAATAATAGAAAAGTAAAACATGGTATTTATTTTTTCTTTTAGAAAAAAGGTATGGCTTGTAGAGGAAGCTGAAACTCAAATAATGGTCACAGCGGCAGAGAAGTCGTTGTCGCCGCATACATACGACAAAAACATTCCCTTTTGTCGTTTAGTAAACGCTTCATATAAAAACTATTCCTTTTTAATAAACGTAAAATTCAATGGGGTATATACAACGTATAAAAGAAAGTTGTGTATAAAACAAAATATGCCTTAATGAAAGGAGATTGAGACGAAGTCCCATACAAAGACGATATCCATGGATTAAGGATAAATCAGTTACATAACTATGTGTGACAAATGAATACATGAAATATAAGTGGGTATTAAGTGTAAAAAAATCATAGGACATTCACAAATAATCATAGAACAACATATTCAAGGTGTACAAGTTTATCCCAAAGAATCGAAATTGGGTTAAGAAGTTCCCTTGCAATAATTAGACAGCCTAACGACGTTACTTCAAAATTAAGAAAAAGAGTTGATGAGAGATAAAAGGGTATCTCATCACTTGGACATAAAATTTACATCAATAAGGATATAAAAGAAAATATCACAACATAACAGTATGTGAATTAAAAGACATAACAAAAGAAGTCTTTTAAAAAGAGGAGGGTGAAAGGTCCCCTTACTGAGTTGGGTAACTTTCGAAACATACACCCCATGGAAGAAGGGTCATACAATGAAGATGTGAATACACATAAATGAAATTATACTACAAAAAGTGTATAACAATAGGCAGTACATACACCACTCAAATGAAATTGTGGAAAATGTAGCATAAATCTCACGGGAATAAAAGTGAGATGAAAAATCCCTTATAAAAACTCGGCAGCCTCACAGCGCCACTTAAAACTTCCAAACTGGATTGATGAGAGGAAATAGGGTCTCTCATCATATAAAAATAATATTTACAGAAAGAGGAATAAAAAAGAACAACCCACAACATAAAAAATAGAAGCTTAAAAGAAGTGACATAAATTAGAGTACTTAAAAAGAAAGAGAGAGGTTGGATCTCTTACGAAACTTCGGCAGCCTAACGGCGCCACTCAAAACATCCAAAATGGATTTATGAGAGAGAATAAGGTATCTCATCATATGAACATAACAATTATAGTATGATTAATATAAAATAACATCCCAATAACAAGAAATATGAGCTTTAGAAGGAATGACATAAAAGAGTGTACTTAAAAAGAAAGAGAGGAGTAAGATCCCTTACCTCGGGTCCGACTTGACTCGATCGTTCTCTAACATCCTGAATAATACAATTGAGTTAATTTTAACTTTATTAAGAACCTTTTTAAAGTTCATTATTTCTTTTAGATCACTTATTTCCATGTTATAAACATTATGTAATCATTTAAGTTAATAATGTTTGTTTTGACGATATTTGGTTCTTAAGTCGAAAGTGGACTTCTTACAATTACATGTTGTTCTTGTAGTCAAATTTTCATTATATCCAGAATTATATTCATAATTTATATTTATCATTCATAATATATATCCATTATATACATGTACTTATAGTAGTACATTACATTTGGGGATAAGAAATGAAATGCACCGTTCATGGAGATGGTAAGCCGTACGTACGCATGAACGCTACTTCCATTTCTATATCATATTTAATGGAATTAAAACATAATGATACATAATAGTATTTTAATTCCATTATGGTATCATATATAATATCATTAAATATATCCTTTATACATACCACATATGGTATTAACGAATCAAATCACTTTGAGGGGGCGGTAGTCCGCACTTCCTTAAATGAAGATATCACGTTTACCCATAATCGAAACCATAAAGGTACACCATAAATGAAAAATACCAAATATTAAGTAAAACATAGACATATTATATATCATATATAAATATAGTGTTATCTTAATGGCCACCTTTTAAGGTGTTAGGAGAATGTTGAACAATCATCATTTCAGGAGGCAGAAATTCACCATCCAAAGAAACAGTATGTTATTTAACCATTAGATGTAGGTGTGTGTAAGAGTAGCTCGAATAAATATTATAAAAACATCCTAGTATATTTAAGATACTGGATTTGTTACAAAATAAATGAATAAAAAGAGTTTATGGGTTTGGAGAAGCAAAATAAAGCAAAAGGACACAAGTGAAGACATTACCTTAAAATCGGGTAACTTCCTTTGATTTGAGCTCAAAGGCTTCCTTGGAAATGCTTCTGCCCAAAGTTAGGCTTCAAGGAGTTATATAGGGATGTGGAGAGACAAAATGGGAAGCTTTGTTCAGAGACAAAGGCTTTGGAAGTGTGGGTAAGGAGGTAGAGGCGGGGACCTTTTATAAGAGGAGAAGTGGGGCGCTCTTGGAAAGGTATAAAATGTAACATTACTTCCAAATGAGTTTCGGATTTTAATGGTCCCACATTGATTTTTTTAGAGGATAAGATGATAAGGGTTATAAATACACCCATCCAATAGGTTTTGGACATGTTTAGGTCTTAGAGTTTACATTATATTTCCATTTTATTTAAATTGTTAAATAATGAGGTCATCGCTGCGTCATCATGATGTCATAAATAATTTACTTTATTTAATGTCTAAAAATTATAAAAAAACTACTATGATGTAGGAAATCCTTTTATCTTTCCAATTAATATTTATAGTCAAAAATATGATTTGTATAACCCCATGTAAAAATTGTTTTAGTAAAACATTTCATGTTTGTCTCATTTTTACTTTAACTTTAAATAAAAAGACATTAATGTCATTTTCCAACCAAAGTGGCTTCATGGAGTCCCCAAGTTGACCCATGGGTTTTCGTGGTCGGCCATGACACATCCAATGAGGTTAGGACATTTTTCAAGTTCATTTCATATTATTAAAAAAATTAATTTTACCATAAACTACACTAATTACCTCTAATTGCGATTAAAAACTTAATAAGTTACTATTCACCAAAAAATTATTTTTGTCCCATTGAACCACATTTTACTTATTAATGAAAACCATGTATGTTGGACTTTTGAAATTCAAAACACAAAGATGGAAAAATTTCATTTAAACGGAAAAATCAGTTTTTATATGTTACACTTAGTGGTTTCACTATTCATCAAAAATTGATGTTTTTCAGAAAAATCCAAAAAATTCACCCTAAGCTATATTTGATATTCCGAATTCAAAAATGAAGTCTATTTTACAAAATTCAAAAAATTTAAGTCACATTAATTAATTTAATAATTAATTCCCGCTGTCAGAGCAAATAGCGTGTTTTTATGAAACAATAAGTATCAAAAGATTGACAGTAGTTTAAGTTTGATTTCAAAGTGAAATTAATTACAACGACCACTATTGGATTTAATGGGAAAAATATATTCTAATTTTACTTTAAAACCAATTAAAATTATAATCTAATCATATAAATAAATTATATGAAAAAGTGGTTTTGAATTAAAATACAACATTTTACACTATTCATTAAAAAATTGAATTTTATCAGAAAGATACCAAAAATTTACACAAAGTAAATTTTGATGTCCCAATTCTTAAGAAGAGTTTTATTTGGTCCAAAAGTATGTATAAGAGTGAACAAAACTATATTTAATGACGGTTCTCCATCAAAAGGCGATAAGTGAACCTTTAATGAAACTAGGGCATATACGCCTAAAATTGAATTCTTTCCGTATTTTAAGCCTTTATCTTTTATTGGATAAATGTAAAAACATTTAAAAACATATATAATCATATTTTAGATATTTATATCCATTCCCTCCAATACAATGGCTAATGTTAACTACCATTTAAAATAATATTATTTTATTATTAGAGTGGAACGTAAGATTCCCAAGAAACTCGTTGTTGCGTGTTGGGTATGCCATCGAGTATAGCGTACCCTTTAAAGTCATATTAATATTTTATTCACAAATACGGATAAATATGAAAATTTCATATTCTTTATTTACCTGGGGTGTTACAATGCATTCCATCATGATGAAAGGGGTAATTGATATTTCATGTGATGTTTCTATTATTAGAATATCCATTTCAATATGTAAATGGAATTATTTCATTTTATTTTTTCCATAATATGTTGAAGTTCAAGTTTAAAAGGCTTTTGTTTTAGTTATACATTGAATTAAATGTTTATTCTTATTTATGAATGTTTCCGCTATATTGTTATCCTTATTGGGAATTTGAGCTCACCCCTTTTTCTATGATTAATTTTTCCCAGGATGTACAGATGTATTTTATGAATGACCTGCAGGGATAGTATGAGGGGATATGAAGACAATATATTGTTGTAGTTTTTCACTTATTTATGTATTGTAAACTTTATGAATATATCTAGTGTTCCCAAGGATGCTAAACTAATCGGTCTTTCGAGACTTGATATTTTGTGATCATGCCAATGTTATGTAATAATGCAAAAACTCTAGGTAACTGGGGTCGAGGCATTATACAAAATTATGTTTGTCTTATCAGACTCCAAAAAACGTACTGATTGCAACCGTGTTTGTCAGATTTTGGAAATTCCAAACACAAAAGTGAAAAACTTATGTTTAAAAGTCACTTAGAACTTAGTAGTTCATTATATTGTGTTTTCATGTGATTTTATGACATATTTAAAAGAATGGAATTTCCATTGAAAAACATTGGGTTGTTACAAACTATAACAAATTTGATTCCCACTATAATCGAGATATGTAGGACATCTCCTTAGGACTCGATCTTGAATATCTGATGCTTGAGAGAACTCGTATATGTTCTTTCCGTATGACATTAAACTAAATGGTTTTAATGAACTACCTATGGTTTTATTGAAATAATAACCACGATAAATTGGACTCCTCATAATATCTTAATTACCACATCATAATATTAACCACCTCCATGCATGGAAGCAAATTCTGAAGCTCTGGATTATGTGGATTCAATACATGAGCAGATTTTCGTTACTGGGACATTGATAATGAACCTCAGATACATATATATTGATTCATAGGTGAGATAATTATCTTCTACTCAAATATAGACATAACCCATAATAATTTTGTTAGGGTAAATGGATTTGTATCTATATTAGGAAGAGATATGTGAACATATCTAAAATATATAAGAGCTTTCCAGTGTAGGAATGAATCCCCATAAATTGGTTCAATGATCCGGACCTCCCATCCCCTCGACTAATGTGGGTCTCGTTGTGCAATCGGGAATAAAAAAGGTGATACTACATTTTTAAGGTATGCATACAACCAATTATGGATGGGTAAACATCAATTGTTTATATTAAATAGGGACAATGATAACATGATGTTGATGATTGTGCACAAAATAAACCACCTACAATCAACCGTTGGGATAAATTGGACCAACCTCAATACGGGATCCTGGTCACACTATTTTCCATGGAGAAACAAAAATGGTGAACTAGATGTGAATCCATTTAATAACAAAATGATTGAGGTATTATCTATCAGGACATTTTTTCACATTATACAAAAAATAAAGAACACAGTATGATATTCTAAAACCACAGAATGACCAGTTAATCCTACATCACAAACTGTTGTTTTCTATATCCTATACAATCCAATCTGATAATTCAAATATAAATCCTATAACTTATCCTCTATAACTGGGGTTTGAGGGAGAGAATTACATCATCACTTGGACAAGTCTAGGAGATACTAATTTCTTGATCGATAATGAATGAAATGATTTGAAAACCATGAATATATATTTGATCAGATCATGCTTATTATATTTCACTAATCGATAATCTTATTCTTTTTTTTCCTATATGAATATAGATAATGATCTCATCAAATGAATCCATATTTGATACAATTTCATCTTCATCTAGTGACCACTCTGATAAATCACCTATGTTTGTAACCCCAATACATCACAAAAAAATAACACATAATCAACAACTCAAACATCGGGTTGAGAACATGATGGTCTAAGAGTACCACTGAAGTATTACAATCCATTCCCTTGAAACCACCTACAAAGGTCTCTATGTATAAAAAACTTTGAGTACACATCTCACAGAAAAATCTATAGCTATTATAGTGGCCCTCATTTCCACAACCAACTGATTTGGGAGCTTATACCTAGAGCATGACAACTACCATCTTCATTATCTCATGATGGTGGAATAGGGAGTCAAATATGGCTCCGATCCATTTTAGGTACCACTGAGGAGGGATCATTTCCACTTCCATAAACAGTACCATCCCATTGGTATCCACTAGCTTCTAGATGAGAGTACCAGCTGACTGTATACTGCCTTTGGCACCCCCACATGGCCAGTAAGGAAGACACATCAGGCGAGGAATGATCCAATTATCCACGATTGGGATCATATCCCCACTCATAGTGATAATGTTTTCCATAATATAATTATGGTAAGAGGATATCTTTTACATATCCCTACTAACTCAAAACATGACTATGTGTATATTTTCACAGCAAGCATGGGGAAGGTTCATATACCAACCACTATGGATGGAGTTCATTGGAATATTATGGTGGCATAATGAAGATAGAAGTGGGTCCATATCTATTCTTTAATTCTAGAAATATTCCACTATATAGTGTATACGGAAAATATTCTGCCCCGAATACCTATACACACATTGCTAAAATTCCATTACATCTTATAAATAGATGAAAAAATCCATCTTCATATTCTAGAACTAGTTCAGATGCTGTGATATATGATATTCCTATTCATACAACTAGTACAACTCAACACTCTTATAATTATGAACAAGGGGAGGATCTAGAGCATGTTCACATTCTTTATCTACTTTAGAATTATTTGTGACATATTTCAGTAATGGAAGATGCACCTAATTGGTATCATACTCATGTTCCAACTAGGTCTCACCACGTGAGAGAGGTACATGCCTCAGGATAGGGAAACATGCCTATCCATAAATTCATGAGGCATATTATAAAGGCATAGGATCATGATCATATCCTAATTCTAGCTGAGTCTATGTGAGGGGGATATAAGCCTTGGAACAGGCTCATATTAATGATGATGAATACAAGAAGCATACTCCAATGTCCCAGGATTAGAAATAAATCCCTATTCTGGATTGGGATATCCATTTTGGAATGAAAGATCCTCAAGATAGGATCATATTCCTATCAATGGATCTACATGAAATATTTTAGTAGACCTAAAAATCCAGGCACATATTTCTACTTATGCTGATGAACGACTACACAAACATCATTATGAGTAAATACAAGAGGGGGGCCATATAGCTTCTCCCATTATGGAGGTCTATTAGTATCTTCCAGCAAGGAAACTCTGACTAGGATCATATTATTATTATATATAGGTCACACCAAGTGATGTAGACACATGCCTCTGGGATGTAACATATACCTAGTGAAAAAGAACAATGGTATATCCCAAAGGCTGAAGATCAATCTCAAACTCACATCTCGACTGAGGCTCACCAAGTGAAAATGGAACATGCCTTGGGATCGGCTCACATTCCCATCAATAATGATATATCTCATTGGAATGTTTGAGTAGATTCTAAGAATAATTCTCATAATACCACAACACCAAACCATTATAATAATTCTATATAAACTATCATATAATAGGCGCATATACGTACATAATTCAATAAGGAAGAATTAAATATTCTGGCTATGAAACAAATAAATACCCATATTACAAATATTCTCTATTATAATTTCATGTAGGTTTTTCGAGACACATTCCAAACTCCACAAGGGTATGTAAATTCTTTAATTGAAGTAGGGGATTATTATTACTATGATGGTCATCAGTGTGGAAGTGTGGAGAAGGATAAGAAAGTCACCACTCATGAAATCCACCATCTTAAACCTCCTCATAATGATATCTTCCATATATAAGGAAATCATAACCTTTACTAAACACCTCCTTATAGAGGGGTTTTCAAAATATAACGTCTTCTTATAGAGCGGTTATCGAAACAAGAGGTTTGACTGCATATGGTTCCCCATCAACATCCATCATCACTCCAACCTTTTCATCAGGCGACTCTCAAAATCATATCCTATGATATGAATGGATGTATGTGTGTATGTCTGATAAAGAGAGGGAGAAATTGAAAATTGGAGAGATTTATCTAGAAACAACCTCCCCATAATGATTTGGATCCTCTCCACTTTTGATTATGAGGTGTTAGATGGGATAGAAAAGGATTTCATGTCATATCTATGCCAAAATATGTGGGCTACTCATCAGGGAGTGAAGGATAGACATATCCCTTATCCAATATATCGGTGTTTCCTTCGAAAAGTTTTGATACTAAAATTTTATCTTGACTTGGTTTCTATCTCCATGGTCCGGGATTGAAAACCAAAAAAGCATCGTGCATATCTGCAACATGCTTGCTATAATTTCATAATAAACCTTTATAAGATGATCTCTAATGTGACTTCATGAATATTTATTTATGGATGTAGATAGTAGTAATTTTTAAACTTTACTACACCCCTAGAAAAATACAACCCCTCACAATCGACGTCTTCTAACATTATAACCTCTAGGAAAATCAGGGGACCGGGTAAATCTTAGGAAGGTTGGTCACTAAAATAGAATTTCCTCATTTAAACAATTCACATACATTATTAAATGTGGGAGAGGATATCCAATTTTTTTTTGAACTTGAACAATAAAATAAATGGGAATGAAAATAGGACATGGGGTTTGAAATTGAGATCATACAAAAAAATTACCTTAAGGAATAGTTCTCATCATGGGATGCCATTGCACCAAACTCCTATGAAAGCACAGTTTACCAAATCAAATGGGATGAATTGGAATCTTACATATAATAAATCTAATATTGTACCTTGATCACTAGACTAGGGAAATATCTATTGTCACCTCAACCCCTCTGATCGTCAATTCTGGAGTGGATTAAGGATATTCCCTCTACAAATACAAACAAAACCGAGCTCACTGGGATAGAAGGATTTTTATCTCAAACACCATATCTAGGTTTATCAAACCCTAAGAGGGTCCTGAGGAAATCAATGTTGATTCTAGATCATTCATATCCTAGTGGGTTGGGGGATTTTATATCTCAATGTCTGTTCAATGAATCATTAAATCCCAAATGTGAATCATTGGATCCTAAAAAACATGACCCATAAATTCCAATTACGGCCCTGAATAACCCCAATCAACATGGATGGGGGAATTTTCAAAATTATCATCAGCACATAGGGAATCATTATTCTCCATTTGTGGAGGAAAATTTCAATGGTTGGCATCCCTCCTATTCCTCTATCCACAAGTTGAACATCTACAATTCATGGCTCGTTCATAAACCATGACTAGAAACTACATCCATTTTTCCATCCCTAGGTCTGGAAGTGAGGAGAATATGGAGAAGGATATTAGACCCTAATAGGGTCCCAATGCCTAATCTACCAATATGGAAAAGGGTTTGATAAATGACCTTGATAATGGTAGTGTAGAATAATCCTATTATGTTTAAAGTAATGTAGAAAAATCCATTTACTAATATCATTCTATGTATTTTTTTACTCTCAATATGGATGATAGTTATGATCATGGTGTAGATGTAGAGGGTCACAACATAAAAAACACTCATTATGAGAATGGTAATGTGGATCCACCAAATTAGGCTAGATTCACCCATAATGAAAGTGGAACTAAAATCTACCACCTTTGAAAAATGAGTTCTCACTTTTATTGTGGAACACTTCCAAAGAAAAAGGGAATGGTGTTGTCACATCTCAATCACTACCCAGAAGCGTTTAGGTCCCTACTATGAAATAAAAACTATCAAAATATGATATTGAAAAATTATCTCTCAAACATCTCAATATGAAGATACTCAGGGGAAATATCCCAACCAGGCATCGTTATCAGGCTGAGCCGAATATCCCTCCTCTCATTAGATCTGGTCCTCAAAAATGTGGTATATGAGTGTCATAATAGCTTCAGATCTTTGAATCCAGTCTATATATATGAGGAACTCTAAATTGATTCTAGATTTCCTCTATTTTAGAGAAAACCTCTCCCTCACTAGGTAAATCATTCAGTCTTTGGATAAATAAAGGATCAGTGGGATATAAAGAAAGGGCCACCTGATTAACCCCCTCCAACTCCTTGTAGACTAGAGGTGGCTAAAACAATACTACCCCAAGAGTTACTTGACATCATTGAGTCCCTAAATAATCAAATGGAAGTTAGGGAAGGGTGATGTTCACCTATGTAGCTTAAAAGGTAGCCATATCTCGAGGGAGTGGATGACAATTTTCCTCCATCTAATTTTAAAAATCCCACTTTCACGACCTCTTCTAGTTCAGGGGATCCAGATTAGCATCTCACACACATCGTATCCTAATGTGGGATGATGATGGGCCCCCAGAACAAAGAAGATGATGGACCTTTGGTGATTTTTGTAGAATCTAATAGGGACATCTTTTTTTGGTATAAGAACTTTCAGACAGGATCTGTTGTAGGTTGGGAAGAACATAAAAATAAATTACATGGTTAGTTTAGCTCCACACTACGGAAGATAAAAATGATTGACCTAAAGAACTAAAATCAATGTGAAAATGAGAGGGCGTATGACTTAATATCATGGTGGATGGGTTTAACCAATTCACTCAATATCCCTCACTCACCGTAACAAAATTAGGAACTCTATGATAAAATTATGATGGAAGATCTAAAGAAAACTTTAATCCCAATGATGTATCTAGGTGGGTTCCATGAGTTCTTATAAATAAAAAAACATTTAAAAAATTCCATTCAGAAAACACGATCCAAATTTTGGATCATGACTTCTATAGAAGAGAAAAATATTGTCAATGAGGAAGCTATATATGTCACTCTAAAGTCAGCAGTAGTGCCCATCCAAGAACCTAGGCATGTCTCGAACCGCCTGGAGCCTCCTGTCAAGCGATGACAACCGTAGAATCTCCCTTGCCCAAAATCATATAGAAATCAATGTTGACCATGATTGGAGGAATAAGTGAGTAAATTATACTCCTTTTAAAATGAACATGTCCTTGTTTATATTAGTCCAGACATGGACAATAACTTTCTCAGGATACCATATCCTATGAATCTAGATGAGGTCGACCTCATCAACTATCCCAACTAATTTCCTTTCTATAGAAGGTTGGGTTATAACATCTAGGACTGCTTCATATTTAAATAAATCCTTCATGGTGATGTCAATTCTAGATAGGTGGTGTTAGATATCTCATTAGATAATGCATCCTGTATAACATTTTCCTAGTCAGAATAAATTGATTGTTGGAATAAATTCCTAACTAGATGTGTGAAAAAGTTTGAAAAATAGAATAGTCAAAGAACAGTTGAATGAGCCCTTGACACCCTGAGAGAACATCTACACAGACTCGAAATAGCTACACCACCCAAGGATTTAACATAAAATACCCATTCCAAGGGTGGGAGGGACCAACAAATATAGGAAAGTATAGTAGTGGATATGTCATTATATATGCAAATAAAACTCTAACTCTTGTAGATTTATTCCCTGAAGCATCTTAATAATGGGAAATAAAACCACCATATTGAATCCTCATTGCTTGAAGAGCTCATATATTATTCTTTCAATGAGACACTCATTCCAAATCCATTCTCTAATAATGAATATTATCCATAATATAGGATCCCTATATATAACTAGGTAACTGAAGTTTCTATGTATAGTAACAGAGGATACATGGAGAACCATGGGCCTGATTACATTTAAGTCATGTACCCACAGAGGACATATATGTAGCTGAGACCCATGTGCAGTAACTCCAGTGAGCCTAGAAAGGACCTGGATGTGTCCTAGAAGCTTCCAATAGTTTCATGAACTCAATTTTCTTGCTTGAAAACCTAGTGGGGAACATTTATCCAATCATAAAAAACAATAGTGAAGTCCAGTATAAAGTTTGAAACTAGAGGATGATTCTCCCATGACCTTTTCACAATCATTAGGCCCATCTAACTAATGTTCCACAATATTTGAGCCACATGTCTAGAAGAAACCCTACCTTATAAAGTGCTAACCTATGGCACAAAAGTATGAAAATTTCAAGCAGCTAGTGATCATCCCAGCCATGATCTCAATCCATGATATGCTTTATCATTCAAAAGAACTTAGAGTGGAATTCATTAAATCCCTCCAAAGACTAAATCAATTTGAAATATAATTCTCTTTAGATGATGTATATAAGAGGGATAACATGTTAGTATAATGTCATGTCTCCATATATTTCACATATAATTACAAGGAGGAAGTTATTCAAAGGCACTTTAGTCCCCTATATGTTTTGGAAAGACTGGATAATGTTAACATCCAATTGGATCTCATTTTCAATGTCTCAAGGATCAATCTCATCCTGATTTGAACCCTAAGATGTTCGGGATATAGATAAATAGACACTTATCACAAAAATATTACCATTCTTGTGTTTGATAAGCATGATAATTGATCTATTAAGAAGATAAAACTCAAAAATCAGGTTGTGGAGCTCACATATGAAGCCAATATTATGGTTATCCATCAATACACCACATAAAACATCCTTATTGAAAAGACCTATCACCATATTCACATAATGTTACGTGAAATATTCCATCAATGTTTAAAATACCCCATCACTGTAAAGGTCAACATCCTACATGGTGATAATTCTGCCAACGAATCCTACGAATCCACATATACTGAAGAAATTTTCTACAAAAAGGGAGAAAAAAACCAATGATTGATGATGATACACATGTTTCTGCACTCAATGGTTTAGGGATGACACCTATAAAACCATTTTGTATGATTTATAGAGACTATATACTCCCCATAATTATTGTTGAGGTGATAGAACAAGTCCTGCTGATTCATAGTCATATTTTCCACATTGATAGTGTATAGACAATCAGCTCTGACATCTCCATGCAATGAATTAGGTGATAAGAGATGGTAGTGTCTCCTCTCTTATCCTTCCTCACCATGATAGTGATAGTGAATCCCCTAGATTTAAAAATTAAACTAAAAATGCCTCCACAACTCAAATTTTAAGAAGGTGAGGATGAACCCAGGAACACCCTCCCACATTAGAGGATAGTGTCTCCACCACCATTAACAAGCTAAAATAGAAAAATCTGGGAATAAAAGAAGATGTGAAACATACTCTTTTTAGTGCAGCTATAACCTTTGAAGATAAATAGATGTAAAACCCATTTATCAGGAAACATAGATATGTGTCCTCTTGAAGCTATATAGAATTTCCAGAACTAAATCATGATTTGGTTACACACCTTCTCATCCTACCTAATGAAAACTGAGGCTTTAAGAACGCATCCAAGAATATTCACCTCTCCCATACTACCAATTTATAGTAATATATGAAAAAATTGATCATTGAGAAATTATTATGAGAATATAAACACCTAAATAGAAATGGAGTAATATCTTATCAATAGGATGATGAATTCTAATAAACCATCAAAATCAGGAAGTAGTACCAACTAAACCCACTAGTTCTGATGACTTTGATGGAAGGGAGACTGCTCATCTTGCATGTGGAAAACATGGAATTCTCATTAGGTACCCTCCTCACATAGAAAAAAGATTAATGCAGTGAGAATAGTCTCTACTACCATCATAAATAAGTTATAATTACAATGATATGATAATATTAGGACAAGAATAACTTCATTTCACCCTTATTCTCTATAAAAAAGACGATGAATTAGTTTTATCACTACAAAGTCCACTTGGTCTCTTGTATCGATCCACTAAAGAAAATATTTGGACACACTATATTGATAGGGATATTGGCCAAATAGACCATCATTCTACAATAATATGACATTCATTTTGTATCAAATATGTTATTGAAAGGGAAATCCTTAAATTATTTCCTGAAAACACATCCTACCCAAGAAAATACATAGATTGACAACGAGCATCCAAAAGAGGAGGTCTTATATGCCCATGAAACATGATGGACATGTGATATGTCTTTATATGGAACCTCCCGATGTCTTATTGGTAAAAGGAATGGAAAACCTAATGTTCAGTCAATTAAGTCTATATATTTTATTATTCATTCTAGAAAAATCATTTATATCTGAATCTTTCTTGCTATTTGAAGGCTTCATGAACACTGTGGATGAATACCTTGCCCACATATCTGGGTTGGTACCAGACCTACAACTAACCATAGATCACCTGCATATTGAATGGGATTAAAAACTAGTGATAAATAAAATCAATGGTTACTATTCTATAAAGAAGTAAAAACTTATTCCTATAAGTATCTACGTCAGGGGACTAATAGAAGAGTTCCCTTTTAGGACCACATTGCATCATGTTCCCTAATTATAAAATTTTACACTAAAACATTGGATAATACAACCACCATCATGCACAACCCTAATCAGGAGAAATAAATACTCTGTATCACACATCAATGAATGGTCTCCTCAATTATCCTATGCGATATGGAAGAAATCAATAAGGACAGAACCATCCGAGAGCATGATGAGACAATGTCCACCATAGGATGGATGAAGCCCATAATCATTTTTCTTCAAAACTAGAATCTCTATATAGACCCAGTATGAAGGTAATAGATTTGGCACCGTGTAGTGAACTTCACCCAATGGGATAGTCCAAATGAGAAAAAACCCTCTACAAATAAGGATTCAATAGAATCACCCTCAGATTCATAATAAAAGGTGGTATTTCCTCCATCATAGTGTAATTCCATGAAATCTCTTATGATGCCCATCAAACTTGGATCAATCACTCCCACTAAATCTGGAGTATTGTATATTACTGATAAACCATGATACATGACTGTGTTAAATTCTCCAATAAATGTGATGTATTCTAGATCCATGAAAACATAATCAATCATCCTATAGAATTTCTACTTACAACAAAATATTTTTGGTTGTTTTTTGTTAGGGAAATAGATGTTGTCAGGCCATATCCCCCTACCACAGCTAAGAAGTTCAAGTACAACCTTACTGCTATCGACATATTATTTAAATTTGATAAGGAAATACCCCCAATGAAGTTAGAATGATGAAAAATATCATCTTCCTAATGTACTATATCATCACAATGTTTGGGGTCTCACACACAATATTGATGGAAAATAACACAGAATTATGTTCTACAGAGTTAATGAAAGTGCACCATGAGTACAATATCGAGTCAAATAACTCATCTCGCTATTATGAAGTGGTGATTAGATAGATAGAGGAACTGGTGCATAAATAGGTTTTCACTTTGTATTTTTATTCTTTTTAACATCTGTTATTAAGTCTCATTTTTAGAGGGGACATAGTAAATGAATTTTTCACATCAGTGAAAAAAATTACAATATAATTTATTACTTATTAATCAATTTTCTCATTTTTTATAATATAAAACACATGAAAACTATGCATGTATTTGTTTTTCACATCATTTAGGAAATAACTAATGTGTAAAAAAATATATCATGTCGGTATTTAAAATAACCAATGTGATAAATGGAAGTTCACATCAGTTATTGGATAACCAGAGTAAAAACAGCGTGTATATTTGTTTTTCACATCAGTTATCCAATAAAAAACAAGATTTTTTTATAAAATGAAGGGATATTGGTTAATAATATATTATATAAGTAGCTAAATAATAGTAAAAAACTCAATTGAAAATTCTTTGGAAATACTAGAAAAAGACACATACAATTGAACTTTCAAATAAACATAAAATAAACCAAACCTATAAAATGATTTGACCATTAAATTTTTAAATGTCACAATTCCTCAACACTATATGAAAATGAATCATTAAATAGGTAAAAAATAAATACATAAATAATTTGACTTGAATTATCAATAAAAAAAATTAAATATTACTGAACGATTTATAAATAAATCTATCCTTATAAACATTATAATTGTGCTAGATGAATTTATTTCATACATGACTCATAAAACATAATATGAAAATTTAATTACAAATTATTGTTTATGAAATTGATTCAAATATATTTTAATTCAAAATTATATTTTTAATTAATTTATCAAAAATTTAATAATTGTAAATGAAAATTCACATTCGCTTTTACAAATTTGATCTTGCAGATCTTATTTCTTGTCGTCTCTCTAAAAGAATTCTATGACATTTTTTAAAATAATATGAATATAATAAGTTTTATTCATCATAATATGAACAATTATTAAAATAAGAATACTTATGTTTTCAATAAATTCTTAAAATTTTATTTCACTTCACTATATATAGAGCATAACCAATAAAATGTCTTCACTTTTGGACAAAAAATACCCAAAATCCAATGAAAAATGATATTAATGAAAACATAATATGGGTTTTTAATATGATATGTGAAATATAATACATTGTGAGGAAAAATATTTTGTACATAAATTTCAATATATGGAAACATACAACACTGAATGATGACATTCTCCAAAAAACTTTCATCTATATAAACTGTTATTTCAGCATTAGCCATTGTCCTGAAACATGATAAATAAAATGTGGGTCTATAAATCCATATACATATGTCTTTTCATGCTCTGTACAAATTCAATGTGGACAACTAAAACAAAAAAGACAAAATTATAAATTTTCAATTAATTAATGGAACATAAGATTTTGTTAATCGACTTACGACTTACTGGAATTTTTTATTGTGTTGATGCTAAATTGATCTCCAATTACAAGTTCAATGATTTAGATTTTTAAAATCCACACATTTTTTGTGTGCTCACAAAAATAATTATCAATTAGAATCTCATATACACCCAATATCAAATTTGATTATCTTGGAAATCGACCAAAACTAGTAGAATTTGTATATGAAGTCAGTAAACATTGATTTTTTTTATTGTTTATAATATATTTTTTTCCATTAATGTCTTCATATAAAAACATGAGAAATATTTAAACATTTAAATTAGAAAAAGAAATTAATAAAAAAATTAAGTAAAATTTATCATAAATACATAACCCTATAGTAATATGTTGATGTATCCTAGATGTAGAAACTAAAATATGACCAATACATTGTCCAAATGTAATCACTTCATCTGTAAAAGATGATATTTTTTCTGATATATCTATAAAATATTTTTCAATGAACCTATGATGCTCTATCTCAATTATTCAATGATTAATTGTATCACTAATATATTATATCATATCTTGTGCAACAATATGATGAGAATCATCAAAATATAACTCACTGTAACAAGGAAGATGTGGATGAGGGTGTTGAGGTAGGATAAGAAGGAGTGGGGTATGGAAACACAGGGGTTCGAGTAGGATAAGGAGCAGGAGTGGGAACTACTGGTGAAGGTGGATTAGTCAGATCTGTAGGGTGAAACTGTCCTTGTATGTTTTCAACATCACCCATATTGAAGCTGTGATCCTATCCACCATCATCACAAGAATATAATAAACATGGTATTCCAAAGAATTTATTTTTTATACAAAAATTATCTTTTTGAAGAAGCTTCCAAACATGAAAACCGTTTTATTACCTATACACCTGATGGGTATCCTTTCACACGACCCAGGTGTTCATGCTTTCCCAATGCTACAGCTAAAATATCCAATCTACCCTCCGTAATAAAGACCCCCTATGCCATATTCTCCTCAGGAGAATCTTGTATGGTATATTTGAAAAAATTATTAATGAATCACAATATAGAATGAGTTGATTTATATTTAATAATTATATAAAAATCTTATGCTTTTATCTTCTATAACTATTGACTCATCAATATGATATTTTACTTTTTTCTCAATCGAGCCCTCTTCCAATTTTCTAGTCTAGTGGGGGTGAATGAGGGGAATCCTCTATAGACCCTAATGACTCAGCTCTCATCTTTTGAAGTTTTTCTTTTAGAATGGGTTATTCTAATAATGTATACCCTCCATAAGATAGTGTATGTGGGTATACATTTCTATCTTGAATCTCCTGATGATATATCGTTGATTTTTGTAAATTGAGAACAAATAATAAGGAAATCATTAATATGATCATTAATATAAAAAACATCTAAAAATGAAATATTTCACATACTAAAAACTATTCTCCTCATCTATATTCAAGAAATTATTCCATGTATCTCCATCTATAAATGGTTATATAGCACATGTATTTCCATGATTTTAATTCCTAAAAATGATCAGTGATGTGAGAGATGATTTAATATCCCTCCATCTCCAAGAATCCAATGATAATAATATAATATGAACACCTCTAGTTTCAGCTATATCATATTTCATCTAATAATAACATCGAAAACATATATTACCATAATAATTTTATGATAAGTAATGTAATAAAAAACAAGCTTACCAAAATGGTCTCCCAAAATTGTGATAAAATCAATTTTTCAACACTTCTCCAATCATCAAACAAAATACTAACATTTCCTTGGGCCTGTACTAATAAAAAATCAAGATTTGTTTTGAATTTGGACATCAAGGAATATCATTATCATCAATTTCTATTTGTATCCTATATTTCTAGATACCGACAACTAATAATTTGGGTAAACGTGTGGTGGCATGTTTACCAACCCTTGGAATCTTTTTCCATTGTGGAAGTATATGTCTCAAGAAAAATAGGTTAAAGAGGATCATCAATAAGAGTATATTTATTCCCCCCATAGGAATGAGTATGATCATCTCTAAAAATATATGGTGGATCAAAGGATTGATATTTCATTATCCTATAAATCAATTAACAACCAATTAGTAGAAAAATATACAAATCCAACCATTAAATTCAAATGTAAATAAAAAATTAACAATTATCAAGAAAAAATAAAATTAAACTAAATATAACACATTTTTATTAATATTTTTTATAGTTAATTAGAATTATAACAAAATTAATGGTATTTAAAATGACATAAATCAATGAAAATTGAACATTTTAACTAATTAGTTATAATACATGTTTTAATAAATAAAATAAAATTAAAATATCAAACTTATACAAATTAAAAAGTAAAAAATAATTAATATTATGTTACCTATAATATTAGTAATGTAATAAATATTGTTTTCCCAAATTCATTCATCATGATCATTATATATGGATCAAACCATGTCTTCGACGTCTTCATAAATATAATTGGTTAACAATTCAATGGACGTAGGGATCTACCAAATATTAGAATCATTATCTTGTTTATCATCACCAACATACAGTTTATTTCCATGAAAAAATAGACCACTACAAATCATATCTGATCAATAACATAAATATTTTTTCATGTGATTCCATGATAAAAAGAGTATTTTTGTATTCCAATTTATTCAGATTAACCAGTGTCATTGCAGATTCATCATATTGGATACTTTTCTTAATAATAAACCATTTACACTTAAACACTCGAACATGAATTTTAATATAATCAACCTCCCATATTTCATTAATGATCCATAATATATGGTAGATGCAGATATTGGGTTTTTTTCTTTGGAACTCAAAAATGCATTGCTTCACTAAACCCCAATACACTACTATTCTGAACCGCAATTCTATTTTCATGATATTTCATATGAAATATATTGAAATTAATGTCATAACTATACCATGTTAGGAAATTTAATCTTGGACCACCAACTAACTTTCCCAATGTTTCTGATGCATCTGGTTTACAATGCACTATTTATTTAATTCGTGTCAATTTTTTTATGTTCATTCAAAATGCATATATATTTCTTCATTGGATAAATTTAATTAAACTCAATAATATGAAATTTTATATATGGTTGAGCATCATCTATGTTATTCGATATGTATAATTGTACCTTATATATCTATTCACCTATCAACGATGTCAATTTCAATCCATGAGTCCCATTTCCCCCATAATTAACTCACTCATGGAGAGATTTAGGAAAAACGATGTACTCCACATTAGACAAATATATTTTACAAAACTCAACAACCTCTTCATAAATATACTACAAAACAATGGAAACTTCTTGTAATTATGAATTATTTACATACCCTATTAATATCTTTATATAACTTTCTGAAGGATATATACAACTTAGATATATAGGTCCGTAAAAATTTATTTCATGCACCAAATGAACCATTAAATTCCCCTTGATATCATAAAATATAGAGGAATATATATTTCCAATTTAAAAAGTATAGAAAAAACTTCATTCTCCAAAATTTCCAAATCATTCGAATCAATCCCCATATTATAAATTGAAATAAATAAATAACACACCCTCATGATATCCATTCTGACACGAGTGGGAAATATTCCATTCAATTCAACAGGTAGGAATCATTGCATCACGACATGAAAATAAATTGATTTCGTACCTGTAAACATCGAATCATCTAATGGATTTTTTTTACATTTTAATAATAACCATGTGGAACTTTAATATCGTGAAGAAATTTAAAAAATCTAGTTTCACCCTCTTGGATAAGGTATTACATGCCGGGGCATGGAATGTTCAATTTCCATCAAAAGTGGGAGCCAAATCCAAATACATTCCCTTTGAGTGTTAATTAATTCTTGCATTCAACAAATCTTTTGTTTTTCCATTAATATTGAACAATGTTGTAATAAAAATTTCACTAATATTAATCTATACATTCATTACATAAATGTTATGAATCACATCATGATATCTCGAATATAGTAGCTAAAAAATATTGACATTTTCTACCAAATATTTCTATTATTACCCACTTTATGTGTCTTTCTAAATATCACATCAATGTTTTTTACCCTATAAATCTACTGATCAGTGTATAAAGGATTTTAAGGAAGGTCAAATTCATAAGATCCATTGAAGTATTTTTTTATTCTTCTATAAAGAGATTCATAGGAAAAAACTTTTGATTACCTATGTATTTAGCTATTCTCTCATGATGTATTCGATAATATGAATTCTGTTGGTCACAAATTGTACTAGTTTTATGCCCCTTAACAATGTAGCCATAAAAGTTTCTATATTATGTTATTTCATTTATAGTGAACATAATAATTTCATATAGTTAAAATTATTTCATTTTAACAAAATCGTACACCCTTATAACTTCCTCCTAGAATAGTATTAAATCATTAATTAATCGAGAAAAGAAAATTTCAATATCATTTCTGGGCTGTTTTGGTCCAAAAATCATTAAACTCCACAAGAAATATTCTTCAATCATTAAAAATTCAAAAGATAAGTTTTAAAATAAAAATAAAAAATGACATGATCTCTGTGTACTACGAAGGCTTTGATATGGATTCATTCCATCCATAAATAGCCCACCTTTAAGATTTCTATAATTATTTTTAAATTTATTAAACTAGTGATAAATTTTATTAAATTGTGGACAATTAGATGGATGACATATTTTTTCATCACATATCTACTCATCAACAAGCCAACTTAACCTTTTTGCATCATTTTAATTATAAAATAATCATTTCAAATGGCGAATTATAGGAAGATACCAAAATATATATCCAGGTCTCTCTATAACATCAAAATCAGCATGAAATTTTTCATTCAACATATACCATGATATCAATCATTTAAGATACTATGATAGAAATTAATATTCTATCCTATATAGAACATAGTCATTTAGGCAGACATGTTTTTTTCTTATACCCCAATCCAATCAGGAATAATATTTTCTTGGCCCTATAATGTGAATATGAAATATCATTTTCTTTAAGAAGAATATATTTCAAGAACTATATAAGCTATACAAAACTCTTACCAATCCATCCATGGTTCACATTTATGTTTTCCAATATTTACAAAAATAATAATACTGTATATTCCATAGAACCAAGATAAAATGTTTTTCAATATTAGCATATAAATACTAAATTTTCGGTTGTTTCTGTGTTTCATATACTATAACTTCATGAATAAATTTTCCATGTTTACAAGATTTATCATCTAGAAAAGTACCACCAGCAATAGATATGAAATTCGTCCCAGTTTCACCATACCAAATCCAATGGTTGTAACTCGAATTAAATCCATGATAAATTAAATGATCATTGATCTATCTTCTTTTTAACTTATTCAAATTTTAACATGTCAGGAATGGAAAGAAAAAATATATTTTTTTGGATCATTTTGTTTAGAAAATACCCCAAAAGAATCGACATTATCCTTATATTCAGCACCTACTCGTGGGTTATTAATCAAAAATCAATTCATTATCTATAGCTAATATCAAATATAAATATAAAAAAAGAAATATTTTATAAAAAATTCAGATTATAATTGAAATTTAAAAATATAAAACACCATGAATGGAAACATTATAAGTAAAATAAAAAAATTTTATCAGAAAATTAATTCATGCATAAGGAATTATAAAATAGATTCATTTAAAAATGTATAATGAAAAAATAAATGAATAAATCCTTATGAATTTATTAAAAAATATTTACAATGAAATCTAGAAAAAAATATCTATAAAAATTATTTAGAATGATAATAATTAATTAATAGTTGATTATTTTTAAAAATATAAAATTTATTCTATATTGTAATTAACAATATAACAAAATCATAAATTGAGTCTTAGTCAAAAGAAGTTACATTAAAACGTGATTAATATGACTTTATAGAGTACATAGTATTCCCTAATAGGGTACCATGTTGTTATTCTACTTATAAAAGTAGGCCATAAAACATTAAACCCTTTTTTAATTACCTAATGTACCATTGAAACACATGACCATGCATAAAAACAACACATAGAGATGCCCACAGTCTCAAAATTCTCATATGAGTCCCTTTCATCAAATCACCCTAATTTACATGCAAGGAATTCAATATCACTAAATGGATTATCTTATAATGACTCACACCACAATAAACATTACACCATAGGTATTCTCATCAATAATAATCATTGATGCTCCCTTTACTCTTTATCATCCATCCGTAATGAGTTTTAAAACTAATTATTAGTTTCAAACTCCAAACTAGTTTTTAACAAAAACACTCATTATATTCTACAATACACATGTACCATCTCTTAAAAAAAATCTATTATAAAACCCATTATAAAACAAATCTTGAGATGTATGATTTCATGAAATTGAATTTTTCAACACTCCTATGTTCCAACTTTATCAGAATTGAAATGAACCAATGATGATATCAACACTTAATTAATTTAAAACACAACTCATTGACCTGAATGAAAATTTTGAAACCCACAACATCCACCAATAAAATACCTTAAATAATACTCCATAGCATGAAATATTCTATAAAATAATTTTAATGTAATCCTAACAATGAAAAAATATTTAATGAGAATAACTAATTCATAATATAAAAAAATACTTGAACAAATAATTAACACATTACAAAAGATATTCAAATTTTTAAGATATCTATTTGGAGAAAATAAAATATATAATCAAACATGGAATAATGAATCTTGAAAATTAAAAATTTATGATGACGGTAATGAGAGAATAAAGAATAGATGATCGAGAAAAAATCAGTTAGAGATTCGAAGCCAAAGAATTACTAAAAAGAGAGAAAACCAAATGTTTGAGGGTTATTTTATATTTGTCTTCGATGCGTAACATGACACCGACAAGACCTATGGATTTTTAAATATTTTAATGTGATATTGGACAAAAAATTGAAGAAACCAATGAACTAGGTCTTGGGAAACAGAGAAATGAGAGTTGCAGCACGATAATGTAAGATTGGATAATGAACCCTCACCCGATTCATAAAATTTTAAAGATTATTTACGTAGATTATTTTATAAGTAGTGTGAAAATTGGAAATTTTAAAATATTTCATGTCAGTTATACTATAAATGACATTCAAATTAGTCATTAATATCTGTTAAATTATATAACTGATGTGAAAAACCATCAGATATCCAATTTTTCACATCGATTTAATGAAAAACGATGTGAAAAAATATGACATAATAAATAGTTTTTATACTATTGAGTACATCATTAAGAACCTATGAAATATACTTGATAATATTTTGAATAAGGACAAAAATTCATTATCCAAAAATATCCTTCATGCTTTATGGGCCAGCCGTACAACCACACATACTGCTATACAAGCAACACCATACTCATTGGTGTATGGGAGAAATGCATTGTTACTAACTGAGGTAAATCTTCCTTTTCTCAGAATATCCATTTTATTATAGCTATAAAATTATGATCAATCAAAAAAAGGCTGAATGAATTAGAGACGCTCAATGAGAACATTGTGTTCACACTATATAACTTGGAGGACAATGAGAATAAAAAAAAATTAAGACATAAAAAAGATGGTTTGCCTCCATACATTCATACCAAGAGAACTAGAGTTTTATATCAAATACCTAATAATACCAAGGATAAAACCTCTATATATATAACAAAAATGTGTTGGGACTTACACTATATATAAAGTCTATCATAGTGTAACTTACTCATTTCCCCCCATATATGGGGAGAATTCCACACATCCCGCTAATGTGTGATTTCTCAATAAATATATTTCAAAGATATCATCAAGAGAATCCCTCATCCTGACCAAATGATGATAAAATATATAGAGATCACTCTAAAAAAATTATAATAATCTTAATTAAGATCATCCTGACCACATGAATATAAACTATATATATATTGTCCTAGAAGAAAGATGATAAAATGAACAACACCTCAAGTCCTGGAAGCCAGACTTCAAACAGCATGGTACCCCACATCCTGACCACAAGATGATAAAATTTATGGAGTCATCCTAAGAAAATTTTGATAAAATATATGGAGATCATTAAATTGACAAAATGATAAACTTCACAACACATTAAGTTCTAATAAAAATACTTTAAACTGTATGTTATCCCATATCCTAACCACATGACTTTAAATTGTACAATGAATTTCTTACCGAATGATGTTAAACTTTATGGATAATTGTTTTACCATGATTTGGTAAAATTTACAACTGAATACCCTATAACAAGATGTCAAACTCCATTGTTCACCAAGAACTATGTATAACTTGATTCCTGCCATTATATGTTACCGAGTGAAGCTCGAACATCTAGTTTTGGGAACAACCATAACCTTATCTTTCCTTCCCATTGGTATACCCCTAGACTTAACACATGATGTTAAACCGTACGACTAATTTACATTCCATAATACATTGAAATTCATGGGTTTTCTAGATCTACATACGACATGATTCTCATTTCTAGTGAGGTGAACTGGGATGCCTAAATCATATATCTTGGTCCAGCCACCGCATGATGCTAAATACCCCAATACTATTCTTATTACCTTGGGATAGTGAGTGAAACCCTTTTATTCACTTTTTTCTCCAATAGATCATTTCTCATGTGAGGTAAAGAATTACAATAATGAATTCTCAGTAAAAACAAGGGATGAAATCCCATGATAGGCTTGTCATTGTCTTGGATGCAAGACCATAAAATTCACCCCATGATTCCCCACTAAATGATGTTAAAATACACAGTTAATGTACCATTCATGGAATGATACGATACTTTCATGTGAAACTCACTCGAGAGGACCATCTTTGATTTGTGTTGGCATCCTACCATTACTCCACCCAAGAACCAAATGTGGCTTGATTCCTGATATCACATGATACATAGTGACACCCATATCTTCAATCATGGGTCCAGTCATGAAAAATATAAATATTCCCCCCATCTACCTGTAGGCTATAATTACATAAGAATGACATTATTTATGAACAATAGGTTGATTTATTCTTATTTTTATGATATTGTTAGTGACATATGAAATTCCACTATGGGCCCAACCACAATGTTTTAATTCCTTTAGGTTGGTTCATCTCATCCCCATCATATGAAATTAAACTACATGGGATTCAAGAACTATGTATGGATTGATTAATATGGATATAGGATACATAGTGATGCCTGAATTTCTATCCTTGGGTCAAGCCGAAATTCCCCTTTTCACTTTGAGAATCCCCATCCTTGCTGCAAGACCATAAACAACATTGTTCCTCAAGAACTGCATATGGCTCAATTACTATCATCATTGGTTACATTATGACATCCATAAATCCAATCATATGCCTATGTACAACAGTCAATGGAAACAATGTCCACCTTTATGAATGGGATAGACCTGTAGAGTGCTTCCAATTCAAGAACTACGTGTGGATTGATTCCTATTATCACATTAAACATAGTGAAATCTAAATCTCCAATCCTAGCTCAAGTTACAACAGCTAACATGCAATACACCACAACTGCATATGATCTAAGTAAAAAAAATATAATTTTACCTAATACGAGCTAGATCTATGTATGCCATTCTTGTTTACATAATATTTTATGACAAAAAAATTTACATTGGTTCCCTAGTCGTTTCCACATGATGATAAACTGTAAGGAAAACGTTTTCGTTGTATGACATTTAAAATTCACAAAAATATCATCCTCACCAGCTGATGATAAACTACATGATATATGTCCTGCTTGCATTATTTTATACTGTACCGAAAATGTCCCACTACATGATGATAAATTTTGTAGGTCATCACCTATTTTCTTCCTTTATCATGGGATAAATATAGCCTTACCCCAGTCAACCAGACTATGGGGTTCTTCTACAATCCTTATAAAACACTTCAATACAAAAACTACACTTCATGATACAAGTACATGAGAACAACACCACCATCCATGGACCCTGGAATGTATAACTGACATCAATTACAATTTTCTTGAATATTCATGTATCCATATGGCTCCTACATATGTGCATATGGTCTTCAACCAAATGCATCACTGTGAAAAAAGGGCATTCTGATCCTTGTGAGCCCTAACATCACTGTGGAAGAACCTAAAAACATAGTATTATTTGAACTACTCTCGGTATGATTTTCCCATTTCATTACTCATGATCCAAGGACCTCTATCAGTTTTTATAACATTTTCATCTCTTGCTCAGAAGGATTATGGGTTACTTTTGACTTTGGGTATCCTAATTTAGATCTTGTTCATTGTCCTCTATATGGGTACATATGCATTACAACCACAATTTTCCACCACTTTGGTCAAAGATGCACAAACTTAATCATTATCCTATGAGAGTACAAATATCCATATCTTAAACATCTAATGATAGAGACACAAAAATTGGAATGATGAAAAACTATAAATGGAGGCCTGAGAAAAATCCAGTCCTCACTCTCTAAAATATTTATTTCTAGTGTTTTGGAAAAAAATCAGGGTCCAAAAGAATAAGTCATTAAGATCATAGATTCCACTTTGTAGCCCTACTAAAATCAAAACTATGATTACTAGACACCCTAGAAAATGTAAAATTTAGAGTAATTTTATTTCACATATCCCCATCGTAATCAATTATTTTCTATGAGGTGAAAACAATTTTAGGGTGCTCGAAAATTTCTTTAATAATATACTTTCAAAAAGTCACACATCATTATTTGTGTGCCTCATATCATAAAAACCATACATGTATTATAAGGTCCGAGATAAAAGACCCTAAACTAATGAAATAAAAGGTTAGAGCTAAAATAACATCAACTAAAGCAATTGAAGGTCCTAGATAATGTGACATGAAAAGAAATTAAATTAAATAAATAGAAGGTTTCAGCTAAATTACCTTAAAATAATGTGATTTATGGTCTGATATAAATGACCTTAAACTGTATTAATTGAACGTCTGAGATAAAAGACCCTGACCTATAGTGATGGATGGTCTGAGTTAAAAGACCCTAAACTATAAGACAATTGTGATTTAGCCTAAAAGTGATAGATAATATTAGCATATGGACTTATAATAAATCAAGCTAGACTCTCCAATCCTATCATCTTTGGATGAAAAAATATCACCCTCCATTCAGGACACATATATCCTACCCAATATAAACTTATAAAAATCAAGCGATTCAAAGGCATCTAAAAATGATTATCAATAAAGAATATATTTTTGGTGGGAATTCATGAGAATCTATTAAGAAGGAATTTTTTAGAACTTCAACATTAAAATATAGGAATTACTATTTACTTGATATTATACAAGTAATGGGTATGGTTGGAAATCTATATCAGACAAATGAAATATCATCCATATTATAAATTAAAGAAAAACAAGACAACAACATGGAAGGTTCTCGAAAATTAATTCATTGATAATGTGAAAATAAGAAAGAATCCCAAAATTTTTGAGTCTCCCTGAGATTATTAATAAACATAGAGTACATCATATTATGATAAGATTCTATATGCTGAACTGTAAAAGTTTGTGAGTGTTTTTCAGGAATCATCAATTAAAAACTACGGTGCCACTTTCCCCACCTCTTCTACTTTTTATCTAGGAAATAGAGTCTCAACCAAATTAATAAAATATAAAACTCTCTTTTATTTATTTTCCAATTTGGAAAATTACATTGAAATTTCATACCATAGAAATGATATGATTTCCTCATGCCTCTATATTTGCATGTTCTAGGCATCCATCCGTGCTTGTAGTTTAGATATCAACTGGAGATTCTACTCCAATGCCCTTATTTTCTAGAAAGGGGAGCCTCATATAAATGTTAATGAAATTCCCTCCCATTGGTGGCCAAACTATATTGATTCAGTACAATTTGATTGATGACTTCATATAGCGATAGTCATTCAAATCCACTTTCCCACATGTTAGGAAATAGTTGATGAAGGTGTTCCTGTTGGTCATGAAATACAGCCAAAGGAGTGTCAATAATCAAGGAAGGAATATATTTCCAGATAATCTTACATTGTGTTTGATCCTCTGTGACTGAAGAAGTGGGTTTATATAGAGGATGAATAACTAGTTGAGGTGTTAAAGATGAATGAGAAGAGAACTCATATGATATTCTATCAACAGGGAGATCATCTGTAGACTATACTGGAGAAGGAATTTTCAAAATAGATTCTATATCACAATCATGATAGCTTCCACTAGAATAAGGGTGCTTCCTTAACATCTCACCCAATACATCATTCAACTCTATCATCTCCATTTTCATAGGGGTTGGAAAGGGAAAATTAATTTCTATATGATATACTAGAAGTCTCCGCAAACCATTGGGATTATCTACTACTCATTTATAGGAATAATCTTGGGTAAGGAAAAAGGAAACATCAGTAGGTGGAAGCTTGATCTCAACCTTACTGTCTTAATGTGCCATCATCATCCAAAACTAGTGGATCACCTGAAGATGTATCTCTCCTTAAACACCATACAATGAAAGATGGGAGACCCTATTGGTTAATCTAAACAGACTAGCGAATTGATAGGGTGTATAATGACTATAGATAATTAGCTCTTCCACACAAGATATAAGAACCCCATATCAAAGAGAGATTATATACCACATTTCATCAAAGGAACCACGGTCGTTATCACAAAATTGCTTTGTCGATGCATGGTATTCGGTAAATTCAAATCTATAAGATAGGTTCAACACATCCTTAAACTCAGAAGGTATTAGTGACACGTTTTCAACCTCAAATATGATTAGTATTATGAGATGAGAAAAGTCATCTTAGATCCTATTGGTAATTTTTGTATTCAAAACAATGGAAATTGTCACTGATATATATAAATAAAATTTGGATAAGACTACTAATCATGTAGGGGTGATTCCTTCTTGAATGTAGACTAGGAGATGGTAAAGGAGTGTAAGGAATGGCACATAAAAATTGAGGAATTATCCTTCTCCAAGCTAAGAATCCATCACAAATGTAACAAAATAGATCCCTGAAAAGATATCCACAATTGGTAAAATCCATCCATTAAAAAAAGCCACAAATCCCATTAGCCTAATGATTTGATAGATCTTTGAGTTTAGTTGTCAGCCCCATGATGTATAGTCTCCTACTTCCAAGATGGAAAATATGATCTAGCACTATCGCAGACCAACTGGGAAGAACATCGATGGGGGTGTATGTTACTTTTACTAACCCCACTATTTGAATGCAAGATATGAATCTAGCCCTTAAAATAGATAATAGGGCACAACGTTAGCTCCTTCCCCAACTTTTCCTAAAAATGGTGAGAATTTTTCCTCCAAAACTAGAGTATTCAAGGTATCATCCCAATCATCTATAATTGGAAGGAACTCATCATAAATATCTTTGGGAGGGGGAATATCACCTAATTAGTAGATTTTTCATAGTCTGACTCCCAATTCTCTATAGGAAAAATGAAATGCGTTGGTACTAAGGCACCAATAGTTGATCGTTTCTTGAAAAATATCAGATTGGTGATCGATGATTAATTTCGAAATCTATATGAATTCATAAATATGTACCTTATATAATTGATCAAAAAATTCTATAAAAAAATACCTTACCCAAAAGGTCAATGTCCATTCATTAGAAAAACATCCATCTGGATGATGATCCCATTTTGAGCTCCTTCGGTTCCCAGGGTTGTTTAGAGAGGTGAAAAATATAATCAAATAGTTATGACCAATAGGATGATGAGTGAAATTGCATCCATATGGACAAAAACTTGAGAATTCCATTATATAATACAAAATATGTTGTTGAAATATGACCTTTTTTACTTCCAAAATAATTGACATCTTAATTCAGTGAGAAGAATTTTACAACAAGTGATATGGAAGACTCCTTTCTGAAGGAGTGAGGAAAACATTGACCAAATAAATGAACATGTATAAGGTAAAATACTCATATATAGAATAATATTGTATTTTGGGTGATATTAACCTCTTTAGATTCTATTTATAAGAATATAAATAATATTAGGGGTCGAAATTTTGATTTTTGGAAATCATGGACCATTCATTGACCATAGCTGAGGAACGTTAGTTAGAACCAAAATATATTTGAATTGAAGTAAGTGGCCTATGATAGCTAGGTAAAATAAATTATTTTCAAAGAAAAGAAATAATAAACTGGAAGCATCATCCACATCACATCAAGCAAAGGAATCACGAGTTCCATAAGTAATTCATCAATCGACTAAAGGTATTGTGGGTTGCGTAACACCCAAGAGCATTGCATAATCTCATTAACCCTTGGAGAACCACGAATGTGTGACCATGACACAGTCAGACGAGCCACATAATGGACAATAGATCATGATATCAAGTTACCGGAACCCATGTAAACCTCATGATAATCAAAATCATTATATAAAAAGTTCATAAAATTACTAAAATATAGTTTGTAATTGGTTCGAAAAAGCACCTGAGAAAATGTGGTCTTGCGATACAGTCTTCATAATAGTAGGATCACAATAAAATCTAATGTTCAGGTCTTTTGGAACATACTTGTGAGAAAGTAACATGATCAATGAAAGGAAATATCACTTTGGATAAGTCTGAAGTTGGTGAATGAATGGATCTATTCAATCTATTTATAGGTCATCTCATATAATACCATTTTTCACCCATCATGCCAAGAATTTCCCAAGACACTAACTCATGGAGATTACAAATATTTAGCTAGCCATTTTCTTTCTTCATAATTGAGCCCTTTACCTATAGACATATCTCTTTAGAGGGGTGTTTTTTATGCCCATGAAATGAGAATAAAAAATAATCACAAATGTAGAAATACATAGTTATGGGTTTTATTTCCCTACAAAATCAATGGAAGGAGAATGTGGACGACACTCCAAGATCGAGCATGCCTCTAAGAGACATGAAATATTGTGATCATCATACAGTCACATGAAGTAACCATGTGATGTGAATAGACTATGAAGGATCCTACTAAGTCCCTTAAACAAGACCTTTTTCTCTTGAATATTCACCTCAGACAACCAGGGATCACGAAACGGTATTTAGATGAGCTCCCCCAAGTCATCTGTTTTTTCAACTGGTAGGAGCCTGAATACCCATCCAAAAATCCTTTTAAAATGAGAGAAAATTTCCAAAATATGGAGTCATATTGCGGTCATTAAACTCATACGATAGATCAAGGATGTGGAGAATTATTTAACTCAATAATATTAAAGAACAATCATGAGAGCCAATTTCTTTGTAAATTAAACCAAGGAAATAATGGATGAAGATGCGGGTGGCACTCATGGTCATAAATGAAACCTGTCATTCAAATAGTGATACATTAGACATCATGAAACCCTAATGGAATTTGTTCCACATGTCACAAAATCAATTCGGCATTTCATCCATATCAAGCAAAGAGCCTTGGGTATGTCTAGGCGACCTCACACTCACCCTTTATACCCTAAGGAAGAACAGATGGAATTTCTAATGAAATGCTCATGCATTATTGTAGAACCTTTATTGGTCAAATGAATCATCACTGAGTGGGAGAGTATTTGTATTAAAAATTACTCATGCGATATCTAATCACTCCCAAACATTGTAAAATAAATAAACGAAACAAATAGGAGGAGACAAAGTCGTCTAATGGTCGTAAAAACCTTTTGATGCATAGATGACGTATGAAGTATGATATTATGAGACCCATTTACAGGTCCTACGTATCTCATGATGGACCAAAAAAAATCCATTATTACCTCACAAAAATCCTTATAAAAGTCACATGTGATCACACGAATGCCTTTCAATAGGAACCCTAATCTTGTGAAGGTACTCATACAAGTCAATGTGGCAATGTGAAACTCCTTCATCATGATCACATGATTCAACAAGTCCCACCTTGATTATAAATAACCCAATAAAAGAGGATTTGATAGAATAGACTCACGGTCTCTAAAAAAAGAGAAATTCCCTTGGATGGATCAATGACGAAGACTCCTGAAGAGGCATGGCATCAAATCCCTTCACCATCTCCAGATTGGATTCATGTGATACAAACCATGAAAAGTGGTGAAAACCCAAGGTTTTAAGGCTTATAAATCACCCCAAAAAACATGAAAAATTAATTTCTACCAACAAGGAAACCATGCTACCACTACCAGGGGGTATACTCTCAGTAGATAGAAGATCTTTGAGAAACTCACACTTGTTCATGAAAGGATTTGTCATAGCTGTAGATATTTTGACCAAAAATCCTCACCATTATGTAAGATCTAAGGAATAACTGGAGAAACCATAAAGAAAGCATAAAATTTATTTGTTATCACTCATAGATTACACAGATGGCTCCTAGAAGAGCACACAATGAGAATCCAGTAGACCTGATAGATCACATGATATTTAATTCCAAATAACTCTGAAAAAATATCATGTATTCACAATATAAAGGCTAAAAATATTCTAAAGAAGTTATAATTAATGAAATAACATATAAACTAACCCTCATGTGATTCATGTGAACCACTATGGAAATTTGACAACACCTGGACATGTCTCCCAGATCTCACAACATTCTATAAGTGTACTATTTGAGTCATGCAATGTCCTCTAGACATGTACAAGCAATTTTCATGGTTCCCCACATGAATTCCACCCATGTATCTCGAAGCAATCAAGGATAACTATTCATGTCTCATGACTTCCTTCAAATGTTTCTCAAAACTCATATTTGGGAAACGGTCCAAGTTAGCTGAGTCATGATATAGAACATGGGCATGTAAACTGTGTCTTGCACTTCCATCAAGGAACACCAACCAGGTCTCGTGAAACCCACCATAAATTTCATCTATGACATGTGACACATTCTATGAAATGTCATATTGAAATCATGATTTCATCAATGTGTGTTATCTAGACATTACGATTATACTAGTGAAAGTCACCCAGATCCTGGGACACTCTCTAGAAAAGCCACCTGAGGTCATGTGATGGATTCTCAGACCTGCCATCTAGGTTTTGTGATGTACACCGGAAAATACAACCTTGATCATGTAACAAACTATAGATAGTCATTCCAGATTATGAGAAGTCCTCCAGATAATTCAAATGGTTCCTAAAATCTCCATTGTAAATATCATGTATATGACATTTTAATTGTTATGAAGTCAATTGGGGCATGATGAGATGTAAATCCATGTATGTTAGGTAGGAGAGTAGGTCAAGTAGGAAAAGGAGTAACAAGATTGGATGAACTTTCCCAACCTCACCATGTAATCCTTAAATATAATGGAAAAGTCATTTTGTAGTCCATGATCATGGGAACTATGAAAACTATGATTTATACCATAATAAGGATACATTGGACACCTTCCTAATCATCCATGGATAGTCTAATAAAATAATTACCACAACCACAAGTAATGTCATTGATTATTTTCCACCCCTTATTTCTCACAACAATCATGGATCACATGGGATTAAGTAGTTTTAATAATCATTACATCTTCACCATAAACACCTATAATGATTAGGAAACCTTACTGTGAAAGGCCCAATCCCTTAAACTATGAGGACATTGATTCCTACCATAACCAGGATACGTAGGACTCCTTGCTAAGGCCCGATCCTAAAATCAAATGAGATTTCTCCTCATAGTGGGTCCTTCCATAGATGTGACATTTCAACCATTAGGACCCAATAATTCCAATCAAAATATGATTCTACCATATTAGTCTTTGAACTATGATAATTAAACTATGATGACTCTGATTCTTTCTATAACTAGGATACATAGGATGTGTTTCTGAGGCCCAAGATATATATTACACCCCAATGGCTATTCCAATGCACATGTGTTGCATCAGTATGTAGTGATACTAATTACTTTTTTCCCTAGTTTCTCACATCGATCATAGCTCACATGGTCTTATAGAGTTTCAATAGTCATATCATCGTCATTAAGAATTTCCACAATCTAGGGAAATGTTTGCATGTAAACCCTAATGAGTGTAATGATATAATATTGATGTATATAATTAATAAATACAATATATTTTATCTAATAAATTTTCATTAATAGATATTTTTTATTTACCTTTCTTTCATTCCATTTGTCAAAAAAATGAATATAGGACTAATGCATACGTACGACCAATGATCTCTTTGAATAGTGTGATTTATTTATCCTTATCTATAACTTATGCACATTTTTATAAATGTATATAATAAATATATATTATATATATATCCTCATTATCATTTTCAAATATTATGGATCCATGATGGAAATACGAGGATGAAAACTACCAAACTAAATCATACATTAAAATGATGAAAATATTACCCAAAAAGCGATTTTAACAAACATGTGTTAACAAATATGTGATAAAATGTTATAAGTATGAAAAAATATGGGAGGATATGTTTGATTATATTTTTTTAATACACATATAATAAATCCATATTTATTATATAGAAGGGTCCAAAAAACTAGAAGAAAGGTATACCTAAGAATATGGAGTTTCATATCAAAGATAAATCTATGAGACACATGTCCTATTCACCTCTTGAATATTCTATACATAGTATATACTAACCATAAATGTATTTTATGATGTATCTTATTAATTTTATGTGGATTTAGATATCCATATGAAGTAAATTATTTCATAGGGATTACAATTTAAATGTTTCAAACTTGGAAAGTGTAATATGTTATAACCCCATTATTTACTAGGTTTTTAATGATAATGTTATTGATGATGAAATATTATGTTCTACCTATCAAGAAACTAATGAGTTTTTTATCCAATGTTTAATTAATTAAATTATATGTTTTTATTTTCTTTTGGTCTCTTTAAGTACACGACATACTGAAAATAATTTTAAAAGGAAAACCCACATAATTTCCCTCTTCTATTGAAAATACATTTTCTTTCATGTTAATGTTTTCTGAAAATAAATTCAAGAGTCTTTTTAATATTGTTAAAAGATATTAATAATTAATTTTAACACATTTTTTCTTTTTAAATTTTTTAATGAATATTTTTATTTTTTCTGAATGAGTTACTATTTAGACTTATTACTTATGTAAGAAATATTTTTTAACTTATGTAGAATAAACAAAATTACCCACCTTAATGACCACCCAATGATTTGAAGTATCCATTACATGATCCCGTATATATTTTCATTTAAAAACATTATAAAATTTTTTCAAAATAGAAATGATTTTAATGTAGTGATTTCAAAATGAAATGGGTATCTTCCACCACGATGTTCAATGAAATTTTAATGGTATTTATATTCCTAAAATATAAAAAAAAATTCTTTATACTTATTTATTATTGAAGACATAATATAAATATTATACTCTAATTCATCCTCTAGATGTTTTATTTTAATGATGAAATTTTTTCTATGAAATTTGTTTGTTTTCCACAGGTTATTCTATAATGAAGTGATGGAATGGTTACAAAACCCATATATATTCCATGGAATATACAATGAATAATGTTTTATGAAACCAATTTCGTTTTTATGGGTTATTCTATGAATAAATGTGCAAGAAACCCATTTCCTTTCATGGTATACAATATGATTACTGTTTTATGTTCTTGTGGACACATGTGAATAATTTTCATTAAGTGATGGGTGGAAAAAATATATCCCTCCATTTAAACACTTAAAGATAAATATCTCATGAGTTAAAAAAGAATGTAATGGGTAGTGAACCCAATTAATTAAGGTACTTTTTCTACTATGATATTATTAGGAGTGAACCATGACTACTATGATGGTTTTGGGAGTGAACCTAATCCACTATAATAGTCACAAAAAAAATAATTCACTACCAAAGTAATAATTTTATGAATTTATTTGTATGTAATAATTATATTTCTTATTCAAATTTTATGATTCCAAGTATTATGTTATATAATTATTAATGATTAATGTATTAAGAATTTTTAAAATTTATTAAATTAATCAATATTATTATTTTTGATATTTAGTGTATGATTTTACAATGTTATGATCAAGTTTTCAGAGCCTTATGTTCATGTAATGATCAAGTGATCACATATATCTCCCATTTTCCACATTTTTGAGCATCTAAGATCAAAATTTATTACTTTTATTTTCCTCTTTTTATAAAGTAATGTACTATGTATGATATGTCTAAGAAGGGGGCCAGTTTTGAAGAACATATAGGGAGACAATATGGAATTTTTATAAACTAGTTGTTTATGTGTCAATGTATCCAAACCTACTAGTCCTATATGATTTTGGAATAGATAATTATATTACACAATAAATATTAAAATATTAAATTGATATATATATATATATATAAATAATCATGGTCATTATAATTTATATTGTGTGAGAATTGAAGACATCCCATGATCGTACGCGTGGACTACCACCTCCACAAGGCATTGTGGTTTGTTTTCCATCACTACCAATGAAGGATATTTATTGTGAGAGATTTAATTTATATATATGTGATATTCATGACATTTTTTCATTCAAGTAATAAATTATATCATCTATTTTCTAACCATTCCATCAGTTGGAATATGGTAATGATGCTCATGTGTGCATGTGGATTACCTCCTCTCCGAAGTGATGTTATTAATTAATCATTTATTCCAATCATAGATTGTTTAAAAATTGATTTTAATGTCTAAAAATCATATTTATATTATTATTATAAATATGTATCTAATAGAACAATGAACCCTTGAAAATTATTACCCCATTGATGCTCTTTTGGGATTATGAACTAAATGGACATAAACACCCAATATAAAATCAACTGATTATGTAACTATGTAAAACATTGTAATAAATTATATAAAATTTATTATTACAGTGATATTAAAATTTAAAAGGTTCTTGATAAATTAAATAGCTAATGTAATTTCATTATCCCAGATCTAAAGAACCTATGATGTTTGAAAATATTTATAGTAAGGGATGTCCTCTTAAAATAATCTACTATTGTTTCCATTACAAATACATTTCTTCCATTTCTATGTTATATTAAATGGATCAAGATAATTCTTAATTATGATTATGTTTTTGAAAATTTTAATATAAATCATATTTTAATTTCATAACATTAGCTTAAACCAGAATCTTTTAATAGTTTTTATGGGTCAATTTTGAATCTTTTAGAAAAGTTTAAAAATGATGGTTTTCTTCCAAATCGATGAAATGAATAGAATTTACCAACATAATTAATATTATATTATTTTAAATACTCCACTAAAATTTTATATTTTTATTTTTAAATGAAATCCTTTCCAAATTGCTATATTGAATTTATTATTTTGAATTTTTTTGAAAGGAAAATGATATTTCGCCCCTTATTATGAAAAAATGGAAAGTGATTTTCTTATGGGTTCAAAAGAGTATTTAAATAGTTTTATGATTAAAATTTTGAATATTAAAAATAATTTTTTATGATATGTTAATAGATAATTAGAGATAATTAAGGCTAAGGCTTATATAGCTTAGATGATGGGTGATTCCGATAGAGATTATATTATTGATGAGGCTAATATTGATATATAATGTATTAGGTGGTTTTCCTTTTCATCAAAGGAATGATGGAAGGAGTTAAAATGGGATGATTCTTTAAAACAATCATACCAGATCACTAATAATTATGTATTATTGGGGTCCATAATTCCTCTTATATACCTCTTAATATTCAATATGTTGCGACTATTAGTAACAATGTACAATAGAAAGGTGGGGAAATTATACAATATTTATCAGAGTAAAACATGATGTAAATAAACAAAACATTTAAATATACATAATAATATAATATAGTCATAAATAATAAACGTTTCAATATATTTAAATTATTTAATTTTTTCACAAAATATAAAGCAAAAATTAAATAGAATCACCCACAACGTAGTTCAAGAATAGGTAAAAATGAAGAAAAGGAAATATATGGAAATAATCCATGATAATTTTTGTATAGGTCAATACAATTACCCTATTATCTAGACCCTAAATATAAATTAAGATTCGATAGTTGGGTGTTTCCCTTAGTCCATTACTGCATCCATGAAATCATTGTGGGTACAAAGCAGTGACCTGAATTCAGTGAACGTAAAACACAGTAGGCAAAAAAATGATGATGTATAATGATAATATAGTGTGTTATTAGAAAATATTAATATTTTTAGGTATAGTAGTTTATCATTTCGATTTAAAGGACACTATATTTCACTAAATCTCCTCGTGGGTTACTAGGCTAACCCTACCTACATTGGCCTAGGTCAGATGTCTCTAATTAGGTAATAATTAATTGGTTGGGGTACCCAATGAATCTATCGAAGGTATATATTTGGATGTAATTTCATGGAATTAAGGAATGTAATTCAATAATTCTCTTACAATACACCTATTTATAATCAATGTTTGAGAAATGTAATTATTCACAATTGATTTTGAAGATAGCATATGGTGATCAACCCATACATTTCACCTTTTTGGTTTTGAGTGGACTACAATGGGTAAACTCGTAGAATTAAACTCACAAGATTTTATAAACAAAAGGGGAAACTAATCCTTAAATTTGAGGTATTTCTTTGATTGTAATATAAGAGTATTACCTAATGATTTCTTTTTCCAATGACATTAAATAAAACATGGGAGATAAATTAGATCATTCTAGTTTTTCTAGTGAACTAAAATAATCACAAATAAATAGTCATATAATTTATTAGAGTAATACATTGACTAAATCTATGTTGGGTTTACCACATAGATTTTTCATCACTGAATTTAGTCTCATGCTATGATTCCCATTGATGAATTTCAAAGAGGGAATATAACGAATTCTAATTGAATGCTACACAATTGATAGTGTGAGAGATATCCATAATAAATAACTAGGGAATCCATGGTAATGACTCAAGAGTTATGAGTAGGAATATTCATTCAAAGGATATAATTCAAAATAATGAACAATGGTTTTTAGTTCTCTCATTTACCAAATACATATATATCTAATACTAAGAATTACTTATTTTGTCTGACAATTGAAACCCTCACTTAGGGTGTGGTTTGATTACATAAGAGGTATATTTTTAATTTCATGAATACTAGGACAAATACATAATAAGGCTTTTTATGGGTAAATTAAATGTTTATTTAACATTGGAGTTAATCCAATCGTACCCTAAGTGGTGATTATAGTTGAGATCATAAACCTATAATGGTGTTTGGGTGGCCAATAGTACATCTTGGTGATGTATTAGATGATTCATTTAAGGAGTTTTAATTATAATGTCAATAATTTGAAATTCCATTTTACGTTATAATGAATTATTTTATAAATAGAAGGAAAATTATGGGAAATCATATAGAACACTATCCTAGTTCTCATTGAAGACTCCTAATCTGGTATAAACCTAATATTTGAAATCAAATGAGAGATTAGGGATAAACATTAGAAATAAACCAGAATAGGTTATTTAAATGGAATATAAATGTAGAGGGTTAGATTGAAAAAGATATAATTGAAATAAACTGACATAATTTTTTGATTACTAAGGTTATATCGATGCGTAAAACAATATAAAAAATAGACATCAGATGTGGTAGATCCACAAAAAATATACAATAGAGAGGGGATATCTCCCAATGCAACTATTGTTTGAAAATGATATTAACTGTAGTGAAATTATATTCTAAGCAGTGAGATGGAAAAAAATAAATTTATAGACTTTATAATAGGGTTCACAGTTTTCCTACTTGGTTTTACAAAGCCTAAAGAAACCATGAAAAATAGTTATATAAAAAAATTACACCGTAAATGGTTTTTTACCCCATAACATTGTTTAACAAACTGTGAAACTCCCCTTTTCATGAAACACTGATATATAATATGGTTAGAAAAAGTAATTTTTCTATCCAACACCCCATAAATCTTCCTAAAAAATAGAATCTCTAGGACTCAACCCTTCCCAAACGCTCTCAAAACATCCTATAATCCACTGTATACTTCAATTAAAATAAAATGAAGTTAAAATTTTTTTACATCTCAATGAATGACCATGATATTTAAAACTACCCATTATAAAAAAAATAATCCCTGAGTTTTACTTCTGAGGTTTAATGTACTCCATTAGATAATAATTTTTTCCACTATGATGTATATCAGACTCCCATTACCAGGTCTCCACTGAATATAATCATGTTTCAATAACTGCCATTCTAGATGATCCATTACACTATATAAAGTCATAATGATATATTCTATTATATGAATTTTATACTCCAATAAAGAATAATAAACCCCCAATTCAACTTCCTTAAGATAAAAAACATGATATGGGTTGGTTTAAAAATCATTGTGCTAAGATACATTGATAAATTGTGCATAACCGTGTATCACTAAGGATGAGATGACTGATTAGATGCTATCCCAACCCTCTCGACAATATATAATGGTCTGATGAATATAATAATAATCTCATATTGTATTTGATTTAATCGATGACCCAATCTATGAAAAAATCATAAGAAGACTCATGCCCCCACCTAAAAATCTATAGGTAAGATACAACAATTAACATATGAATTCTTTCTATACCGATCCTTAGACATGCATTTCTTGATAAATTTTATATACTTATATGTATATGAAATAATAAAATGTCCTAGTAGCACTAACTCCCCAACCACTAACCAGTATTGATATAGTTACTCATACATCTTATACATAGATATAACATTTTTCATATATTAATAGTCACTACCTAATATTTAGATCCACTATATAATATTATTGGTCTAGTGACATTGGAAACTAGGATAAAGAAATAACATGTTTATAAAATATCTATATCATCAAAAACTCATTTCATATTAATTATCACACTTATTATTCATATAATACTTAATAACATTCTTCACAACCTCAGTATAGGGATCATAAGAAAATGGTGTGATCAAATTCTTAGAAAGAGGGAATAAGAGATATTTAAATGATAACATAGACATAATATGAGAATAGGGGTATGGGAACATGATTTTAATGTTTGAAAACCTGATTTTTAAATGATAACATAAACATAATATTTGAATAGGGGTATGGGAACATGATTTTAATGTTTGAAAACCTACCATGAATGTTAGATATCATAATCCAAAATCATGGAATAAATCCAGATATTTTATAAGACATGAATCATAAATAAATATAATAAAATAAACCATGAGATAATAATATAGGCATAATACATGGACCTTTTGAGTAAAATAAGAACATAATATAATTTATTTAGTAGTCAAGGATTATTTAATAGGCTATCAAAGTAGAATGGGTTCACTCCCAAAACAGTCATAGTAGTAAATCTTTACTCAAAATACTATCATAGTGGACAATTCCATTTACCGAACTAAGTTCATTCCTCATTCTTCTCTGATTTATCACATTAGATATTAATGATTTCCCAATCAAATGGAGGGGGATATAGGTACACCCATTAAAATAATGAAAATAATATAACATTTCCCACATGATCATAAATAATTTAAAATATGTGAACACATGAAAAGAAATGGATTTCATAATTTTTTTCACAACATAACCCATGTAAAAGAAATGGAATTCATTTTTTACCTTTTCATCATAAAAATAAAATATCCAGTGAATAAATAAATATGGTATCCTTGTATATATAAATCGAAATTTATATGTAACATAGGATAATTTCATCTTATATTTAAAATAATTTTGGATGTTTACTTGGAATAATTTTTGAGGAAAATAATATTTCTATTTCGAAATAATTTCTTTTCAAAATGATAGATAGTTATAAAGGAAAATAATTATTTGGAAATAAAATTATATAATAATAAACAAATATTATTAAAAAATTATTCATGATGACATGAGTATATTTTCATTATGCATATGTTAAAAAAATAATGTCCATATTTTTGTCGAAGATGTCTCAAAGTAACAAATTTGGAAAATAACATGATAATTCTTTTCAAACTACTTGTAAAAACTAAATATATGGTAAAAATTAATTTTGAAAATCATTTTAGAATTAGAAGAATATTTCTTAATTTAATTTTATAAAAATTGGATATGGAATATAAATATTCCCTATCATAGAATTAAAATATAAACAATCATGAATATTTATTACATTTTAGAATAAACCCTTACCACGAGTTCAACTAACATAAAAAGAACTCTAAAATCATGTATTATAAATTTAGATTTATTATAATAATATTAAAGAGTCATTTTCATACATATAGCTTCATATATGATCCCTTTATAATATTTAAACACAACCTTTGGTCCAAAATTCTTTATTAAATTTTTTATTTCTAAGTGTAAACTATTTAATTTATCTTGAGTATATAACATTAGCAGTTAGAGTCCTTGAAAATTAATCTTGGTTATATCATCTTCAGAATAAATATAGTTATATAAATAATATATATATATATTCATTATATACATAGTTATATTTATACATAAAATATGTAAATCAAAAAATTAATTACACCATTCATGTGGACGGTAGGTAATACGTAAACAAAAATGTTGTTTTGATTTTCAACCAATGGAATGAAAGAAATGTAAAAATTAATTTTCCATTATAAGGTAATTATTATATCATAAATATCATATATATTAAAGAAATTCATTATAATTAGCATCTATGTAAAATATAAATGAAAAATGAATCACATCACTTCTGGAAGGTGGTACCCAAAACGTACGCTCGAGCAACATTATCAATTCTCAATGGATTAGAATTTAAAAAATTTAAAATTATATTAGTAATAATTATGTAAATTTTTTTCATTATTATTATATATAAACATTAAAAACATCATAATACCAATCCAAAAAAGGGGTATGACAAATAAATTTTTTCAGTACATGGAGACAGTAAACTATATGTATACATGAGAGATTCATTCACTACAAATTTGATAGGAAAGAGTGTGTATAATGGTGTTTAACTAATAACATTGAACATTTAGAATATTTATTAAACTGAATATATTATTTTATATTACGTAATTCATTTTTATTATTAGGTAAAGATGATTAGAAAATAAAGTTATTAGTTAAAGCGATTTCCAATATTTCGAAATGACTACTTTAGATCTCCTCTAAATGGGTCAAGGGATTGTATTTTTGGAAATGTAGAACCTATAATACGTGTCTAGGAAAGTTGATAAGTGATATTAGGAGACTTTTTTCATGATGTATGTTTCAATGTGGTGTAAATATAGATGGAGGTTCCAATTTATAATTGAGGAGATGGGGATATTCAGAAATTTCTATAAGATTAAATTATAATAAATTCAATCAAACCTAAATTTCATCAAAATTGAAATCAATTATAATATATTGTAGGATAGGGTTTTAATAACATAACTAATAAAACACATAGATTTTATGGAGTAATTTTAAACTAAATAATTTTTATTAATTCTTAGTTAACCATTTAAAATTTAAACGACAGAATCAACCTTTTTGAGAGTAAAGGTTGTAATTTCGTCTTATAGGGTGATAGTTGGATCGTAAATGAAAAATCCATAAATATTTAGACCATATCATAACCATATTTTATTATTTAAATAATTTTTTCTCATAAATAAATTAATGAAATGTTATTTGACAAGATATTATTATTGTAAATTTTGACAGTATTTATATTTTTTAATTTTAAATACATTATAAAAAAGGGGGAATGGAAATATAAATATTTAAAACCTCAATGATATGTAATATTTTTATATAAAATTCATCTGTCACATTAAAATATTCATATTATACAACGTCTAATATTATTTTAAATCAATTCAAATATTTTTAATTAAATGGAGTAATACTACATTGGTGTTGCATAATTAGTTAAGGTCCTTATATAATATAGAATATTAAGAAAATTTATATCTTGAAAATAATATTAATAATATCAATATAAACACTTCTTTTTATTCAAAAGATAATTTTTTTCTTAGGTGGACACATAGGACATTAAAAACAAGTAGAGTGATATTTTGTAAATCTAATTGATTTAAAATTTTTATAAGCCATCATATGGGACGCATGTCTATTAAAAAACTAAATTTTGAACTTAAGGTGGTATGGATCAATTAAATTTTATATATTAAAAATTCATACAGAAATTTATGGCTTTATTAGATATTTTCAACAAATATTTTCTCGATTTACTCTTTAGTGAGAAGATAAATTTTAGCATAGTTACTATTCATATTGACAAAAATAAAACAGGCCTAATTAAAAAATGTGAAACTAATTATTATAAATACTTGATTGAATTTATATAATTGAATATATAAAAATGGAAAAAAATTATTTTCATCAATATACCCAATATGCGAGAAAAACAAATTTTTTGAAAAAAAAAATTTAAGCCTAAAATGTGCTTTATTTTTATCAAATGCCAAGAAAAATATTTTTTAATTATTTACAAATTTTTTTCACATAAATAAAGTATAATTTTCCTGAAAATAATGAAAAATATGGGTGACATTAATTTATTAATATAAATATACATTACACTCATAAAAATTGTTTTTAAGAGAAGTATTTCATTTTCATTCAAATTATTATCCATAATCGATAACCAATTAAATTATTTTATACATATATAAAATAAATATATCATATTATTTTCATTAATATATATAAAATTTAATTATAATAAAATATAATAATCATAATTTTATATAACAATACTATAATAGTATATTGTGGTTCATTTAAACTCGTTATTTTGTGTAATGAAACCTATCAAATAAGTAAAATTATTTATAGAGAAATATTTCATAAAAATATAATGGTGTTACATTCTACCACCCATAAAATATTTTTTCCAACTAAATTTATCACTCTAATAAAAATTTATGTCGATACCTCTAACTCATTCTATCCTCATGTTCGCATACAGCTTCCTCAATTTGGTGGGTTAAAGAAACATAGACTAGGTGAGTTGTCCTATTTTGTAGCTTGTTCTCTCTATAATCTAGAATATCTATCATTTTATCTAAAAATAATTATATTTATCCTATTTTAAAACCTATATTGTCAATTTATTTAGAGGATTAGGTATGTACTTCCTTAAGAGTGATACATAGAAGACATTATAATCTAGAGACTGATTTGATGGATGCGGCAATCGATAAGATATTATCCCAATATGATAAAGAATTTCTAAATTATTTATATATCCATGCCTTATCTGTACATTTCCAAAAATTATCACAACCCTTTTCCAGGGAGATATTCCTAGGAATACCTTATCTTCAACTTCAAATTCTATAACTTTCCAAAAATTGTCAGCTTGACCTTTTTGTTGACTTAGAACTACTCTTGTGGTTGGTTGAGTAGATATAACATTATATTAAATTCCCTTATATATATGAGGTCCTAATTTATTTTATCCATCTTAATTATATCATCTTGTAAATGTTCACTTTCTACAATGTAGGGCTTAATAAGGATACATCTGAATGAGGAATTAAAAGATATTGTTGTGTGAAAATTACACCAGAGGAAGCAGTTGATCCCAACCACTACTGAAATCTTTAGAGATACCTCCCAAAAAATCCTCTAGATAATTAATTATCCTATTATAATGACCATCTATATGAGGATGATAAGAAGTGGTGAAACATAAATATATATCCAAATCATACTAAAGACTTCTCAAAAACAATGATTCAGTCCTTGAATCCTGATCATATAAAATTGATTGTGGTAATCCCTTAAATATTACCACATCTATAATGTATAACAAAGTGTTTTGATCAATATGGAAATCTTCCCAAAAAGAAACTAAGTGAGAAGACTTCATAAGTTGATCAACTAAATCCCATAAATAATTATTCCATTTATATTTTTTGGGGAGTCTAGAGTCAAAAATCATGGTGATGTTTTACAATTTCCATTATATTATGGGTAGTGGTTGTAACATCCCATATGACTTTATTCTCCTTGACATAACTTCTTATCATATGAATCATAAAGAAAAAAACTCATTAATACCTCTCTTCAATAAATCCCACCTTAAATATTCATTCAAATGTTTATATGTCATTATAATTATAGAATGAATAAAGAATAATGAACTATGAGGTTAACCCATCATCTCATTCTTCAAATATTATACTATAGGAAAAAATACAAGGTTCCCAATCCCTATAATTCCATGAAAATCATTAAAATGAACCAGAACATTCCTTAAATTATTTTTTCAATTTACATATCCCTTAAATATCTTTTAAAAATTGAAATGGATAAATTGTTGAACACTTGTTTTTATAAATATTATATTTCTCACCTTCCTTAAGTATTTCTAAATCCATAGTTTTCATTTCAAGAAATAATTGATATTTTTCAATTTTAAAAATAGTAAAACAATAATGACCCTTTTGACTCAATGTATATTCCACCTTGTTAAATTTCTTAGTGTGGTAATGTATTAAGATGTAATTATAAATAATTATATCCACAATTTTATTTATTATATGTTTCTCTAATTTTATGTGAAAATATAATTTATTATTTCTTGATAAGTATACATGTCACACATTAATATATATATATATATATATATATATATATAATTCATCAATATTTATAATGAAAAAAATGTAAAAAACCGAACTGAATATCCTATCGATCTTATACTCGACCCAAAACACCACATACCTGAAGGGAGTTCCCAATCCCCACGAACTGGAGACTACCACCGATGCATCAATAAACAACTAGAGGGAATTATTTTTCCCTATATGGAGTGACAACAACATGGAATATATATAAACATAAAAATTGATATAGAAAAAGAGATAGATATATTCTATAATTGAAATACAATAAAGGGAAACTGAATAATTAAATATTAGAAACAATCTCCAAGTATAGGTACATCCACAAAAAGACACAAAAATAAGAAAACCAATTAATACATGTGATGCAGAGGGTAGAATCCCACCATATCAACCCCATATACCCTTTCTAGCTAAGAGAAAACCTCCCCACCACACTGTGGATCCTTTAATTGACGTATGTTTAAATACATAACCTGGTCTATGAACCATCGAAGAGGTATGTAAGGTGCAATCTAGTAGACTCTCTATAGGATCACCAAATTTTTTCATACCGGGTATCTAAATAATAATCCAAGCATGATATAATTTAATGAAAATAAGTTGGGATAATAGTTTAATAGTTTTTACTTCCAAAGCATGGATAAAATAGTTTAATTTCCACTTTTTCACATTTCTAAATAATTTAAGTAAATTAGTTTCAAATCATTTCATATCTAAATATCTCTACATATATATCAAGTTAAAACAAATCATACATCACATATCATATCAAAATCTAGGCAGTATAAAAAAATTGTACGAACCAAAAGTAGCCCAAATCGGCTAATAAGCACATGTAACATCACACCAAGGATGAAACTAAGCCTATTATCTAGAAAACTCATACATAATTTTGAAAATCATATATTAATAAAGACACTAAAAATATTCTTCGATTCTATAGGTAAGAGGAAATCCCTATTAAGGGAACACCCCACATGTCCATAATGTACCCGGAATAATGTGTATATGGATCAGAGATGAGCCCCAGAAGAAAATAATTTAATAGTGGATGAGACTTATTACTATAAATTCCTCAAAAGTACACTTGTATTCACATGTTCTCTTTTATGAAAACCAATTAATCAATACTTTTTCATCAAATTATGAATTTAAAACCATTTGACAATGCTTTGAAAACCCTTTTCCATTTTAAAAAACTATGGGAAACCCATATTTTATAGAAAACACATTTGCAAACATAAAAAATTAATTATTTCAAGAAGTGATTAGTAACATAAATTTGAAGGAATTTTGTAGTGTCACAGTAGCTAAACTAGGCATGATAAAATCATATGACAGAGTTGAATAGATATTCTTTATCACGTTTCTTCAAGTCATGTATTTATTTTTTGTGGGTAATTGATATAATTTTTGGTTGTTTCAGTTCTCCTTGGGTGTCAACCACTTTTATGGTAGTTATTTTGTTTATTCAAATCCATCAGAGGACTGAGGAAGGGACACATACTTCCCCCTCCATATTAATTATTACTCAGTATTCCGACAATAGGTACTTAAATCATATCATTGATATTGACAAGGTTATCCCATTTTCATAATATGTATATAAATGGAGGTCTTTCTCATCTAATGTTCAGGATGACACCATTATTTTTATTAATGGTTTTTGATGATAAATTCAGGTGGTTAATGAAGTTCTTGAGGTTTATTGTTAATCGATATTTCATGATCATAACTATGAGAAACATACATCATTATTCTTAATAGATGTTCAGAAAGAAGATCAAGGGTTATAGAATCCTTTCTTGGTATGTTAATATTCTTTTTTCCTATGATCTACTTGGGTAACCCTATGTCTCCAAATTTTCTTCTTATTAATCAAATTGATGTGGTTATTGAAATAATTTTGGGGTGAATTCTCAATTGTAAAAATATGTTCCTTTATTTTGGGGGGAGGATCACTTAGATCAATTATGTCCTCTCTTCCATTCATATGAATATCATGTCTACCTTCAATGTTTAAAATAAGGTAATTTAGAACATAGGGAAATATTTTAACTCCTTCTAATGAGATGACCAACTATAAGGTAAGTGACATTGGGAATATTGGACAAAGAATTACAAGCCTATTATGGAAGAAGGTATTAATGTCAGTAGCCTATCATGTACAATGATTGGCCATCATGCCAAACCGGTCTGGGAGATTATTGAGGGGAAATATTTTTTGGGTAAATATACGAAAAATAAATATTGTTTTGATTAATGTTTTTTTAGAGACAATATTTATAGTGTCAATATGTTTATCCAACCTTATATCCCTACCTTTATGCATTATTATCGTTGAATTATTATCAATGACGAATTGATCTATTAGCAAAAAAATTGGTCTCGGTCAGTTCTGGGCTTCCCTCATTGTCTTTATCCCATTATTAGCTTCAGAGAATCCAGTGTTCACCCTTTCCACCTAAACATTAACCTTGATGTTAATAAAAGTGGAATTCTGTATATTATAGTGATGAATACTAACCAAGAACCCTGTATATTCATAATATTGGTTGAATTTAAATTCAATATTAATGGATTTATCAACATTCAATCTTTGGATACTATTTAGGACCCTTGGGGAGATTTTATATTGTGAAAGGAGCTTCCTTTGAATTACTTATTTCTATTATGGTGGGTATGGAAAAAATTCTTTTCCAACTGAGGAGAACATACAATGGAAATGGATTAGTCTAAAATCTAAATGTTTCCATTACCGGAATCCGAACAATGATTCTATGTCTCATTTATTTTTTGACAGTGAGTGGTTGAATGATGAATGGGGGAAACTTGGACAGTTCACTGGGCATCCTATTAGTGTGATTTAAACAGATCAATTTCTTTATATCTTTTTCCATGGAGTGGACAAACAAGGATTTGAAAGGAAGGCTGTGTAGCTTATTTTATTCACCAAGGTGTTGGGTCCATTGATCATCTAGAAACACGGTACGACATTCGTCCCTTCTTGTGCCCAGTATGAGAATCTTATATAATACTAGATCAATAGTGATGAAATTAGGTAGGCTATACAAGGTCTCAGAAAATGGTCCTTCCCTCTGGACCCTTAGGCCCTCGGTTCCCTCACCCAATAGTAGCTGGTCTGCTCAGGTGCATTGGGTCAAGTGGTATCCTCCCCTTTTGGGGTTCAAGAGTTACACTGATGGGTCATGTTGCATGGGGTCAATGCATGGAGGTTTATTATCAGATATCCCCCCCGAGTCTATTTTGGTTTCTTTTATAGATTTCTTTTGGAAATAGAGATTCCCTTCAAGCATAATCCCATGCCATTATCATATATTTTATCCTATTTCACTAGAGGAATATTCCTATCTGGGAGGTTGAGGTTGGTTGGATTATTATTTTCAATGCTCTTTCCAAAGAGAGTCTTATTCCTTGGAGTATCAAATATTATATTAAAAGGTGTAGGTTGCTTTTAAATTTTCAAACATCCATTCTTCATACCTAGAGTGAGGGTTATATGTTTTCTGATTTCATTTCTTCTAAAGTGTCTCTATAATTTCATCTCTTAGTTTTTTCTTGTATTGGGACATTTTTTAGAGGCTCCCACTTGTTCCGGGTTAATGCACTTGGAATTCACTATTTTGGACCCCCTAATTTTGACATTGTAGTCTCTTCTTCCCCCTTTAATTTAATAAAAAATTTTTTTTTTATCGTAAATATTGAATAAATTTTTTATCAAAATATGAGAACTATAGTTCATAAAATTATACTAGAGATTGAACCACCTACCTCAAAACTCAAGTTTCACAAACTTGCAACTAAACCCATAAAAAGAAAGGATTTAATAATGAAAATAGAGGAATTTAAGAATTCAAACCCACCACATCACAACCAAATAGGATTTTAACTAGGAATACGACCTCACAATTGATTCGGAGGAACAAAAACCCATCTCCACGGTGATCAATCACCAAACAGATCAATACAAATTGAATAGAGACTCCAAAAATCATAGGAGAAGCCTCTTAGGTCTAGATCCAAATGAATCACTGATGAGTGAAATAAAATTTTATCAAAAAAAGTCCATAAAATAAAACACCATGAAATATACTTAGCATGTAATCTATATATATGTGGTGTAATACTCGTTACACAGATACACCAAAAACCCTCTTTGTATTAAAAACTGCTCTTTAATTATTGCACATCATGCACTCACTTAATGATGTTCACCAGATTCACAACATATTCCACAAAAAATTACATAGTGTGTACTCCCATTACAATATGAATATTTCTCCTTCAGTCTATTAAAATTTCAAATTCTTACACAAAATAAAAAAAACAACTCAACTTTTCTTTGAACTCAGGGAGAATACCACAATTACATTATATGTTAATACCTAGATTCCACTAATTTAAAAAAACATTCATATCTTAGCATTGAATCATTTTCTACATCAAATTATATCCATCTTCTAGAGTCATAAGACACAACCAATTAAATAATAAAACTATAATGGTGAATGAAAATAACTAAACATGGATAAAAATGTGTTAAAAAATCACCACCATAAGACTTTCTATCCCTTGGAAGTCATGTGGAAGAATGTAACAGGTTAAAGAGGTAAGGCTACTGCTACCTCATTAATGAATCACATTACCATGTCCCATGAGAGTCTAATTTTCTCTTCCATAACACTCTAACTAATGTAATTGACTTCCCTTGAAATAATTTAATTGAGAGTTAGCAATCTCAACTGGCTTCCCAATGGATGTATAATTTGGCTCTAACTCTATATCTTCCAAACTCAAAACATGATAGGTGTATGGTTTGTATTTTGTAAGAAGTAATACCTGGATAATATCATGAATTCCTGTTAACTAAAATAGAGACTAATATTGATAAGTATCCATCCCAATCTGCTTAACGACTTAAAAAAATCCCATATATCTCAGAGAAAACATTACCTATTTTTTCATGTCAATGGATACCCAATCGAGGAGAATATTTAAATAATACCTAGTTACCTATGTGAAATTCCAATGTATAGTTCTGTTTTTTCACATAATATTTCTATCATCCTTGAGATATATCAAAATTCCGACTTATATCCGGAATCCTTATAGACGTCTCATTAAAAAAACTTGACCCCACCAAAAAAGATTCAGCCAACTTTTCCCAAAAACGTTTTGACCATTATGGGAGACGAAACAAAATATCAAAACGATATATTATGATATAAGAATGATTAATTTTATTTTAGGAAAACTCAACTAGTCCCAGATGGTTATCCCACGATCCACTAAAAGTCAAGACACAAGGATAGAGCATTTTCTCTAGGATCTAATTAGCACACTCCATTTAACTATATGACTATGGAAGATAAGATAAACTTAGCCAAACCATATTAACTATACCATTTTAGAGAATTCTCTATAACCTGATGTAATCATTGGACCCATTTCTAAAACAATGGTACGGGAAACCCCATGTAACCAGAAAAATTCATTCACATACAAATTACCCAGATATTCATCCTTTTTGGTGTCTTTGATAGAAAGGAAATGAGATGATTATTTGAACCTATAATGCCCTGACCCAATTTACCCAGAGCCGGTACATTATTACATAACATTGGCATGATCATGAGGGATAAAATCCCAATAGACCGATCAGTTTAGTAGCCTTGGAAATACTAGATACAAATCGAAGTTTTACATTACATTATGAAATGAAAAACAAGAACATTGTGTCTCCTTTTAACACATTCATATTCCTTAGACTATCCCTGAGGGTCAGTCAAAATATACTTATTCGTATCCGGGGAAAAATTAAACACTAAAAGGGGTGAGCTCAGGTGATCAGTAAGTATAACAATATAGAAGAAACTTTTATAAATAAGCACAAAAATTTAAGGCACATATAAAAGACTATAACAAAATCAATTTAAACTTAAAAATCAGCATAATATAGAAAATGTAAATCAAATAATTCCATTTACTTATTCACAAAAAAATTATGCTTGTCGAATAATCACATGTAATATAAATAGCCAAATTTATAATGATTGAATGCATAATGTTGGACACCATAACCACATAGTCAAGGCCTCATGCGAAGACTACATATAAGATTTTTCCAAGGCATAGCGGAAAAAAACTTGTTTGCCTCATGAGACCTATAGATGCATCAAAAAGCTATAGTGGTCTCCATTGGTTACATAATATGTCCAATGCATTCCTCATATGAAAAGGTTGAAACATAACATAATCATTCATTTTAAAACTAGCATACAAAATGTTAATACATTAACCATAAAACATGAATGGTATAAAAATAACACATCCACAGTCAAACATATCACAAAACATTCAATACAATATGGAAGATTGTATGATAATAAATCAGCTTCAAAAAAGTGTAAAATCCATCAAAGGATGTTGACATAGATGAAATCAAAACTATTTGAGAAAAATATCTATTTCTATTTTGAAATCATTTTAAAGTCACTAAATTATAAAAGAAAATATTTATTTTGAAAATATTCTTATAATCATTTAAGGGAAGGTCCCAAGGTGTTATAATTTCAAAAAATCGATGCACTCATCATATAAGTTAAAAAACATTATTTCCTTAATTTTGTCGAAAAGGTCGTAAAAGACCTTGTTTGGAATATGACGGAATGATTCCTTTATAAAAAATTTATATAAATTAAAGAAAGGTATAAATGACTTTAAACCATAGTCTAGTAAATTGTATAAATTTTTTGAAATTCATTTTTAAGAAACAAGGATGTGGATGGTAAAGAGGTCCCAGTAGATACTCACCTAAAAACAACCTCGGATAATGAAGAGATAGTAGAATTAACCCTTAAATAGTAATTTTTCTTGATCTAGGTTTCATTAACCTCCTGTATAATAGTTAAATCATTGTTATAAAATTATACAAGAACCACATACATAAATATGATATCATATATGATCTTCTAATATTACTTGTTTAATAATATTTCAGTAGTATAATCCTTTCAGTTGTTCACTGATTTGTTTTCCTTTATATAATTGGTTATGTAATACATGTTTGTTATGGATAGGATGTATTTGATTAATATACATAATGATATTAAGTTCTTAGAAATTAATTTTTAATCAGAAAATGAAAATTATTCTTGAATGGTTATGATGGGGAATGAATTTCATCACATTTGTGGAGAAGGTAATCCGTACGTACGCATGAGCGACAATATCATTTTATTGATGGTGAAATAATATGTAATAATTTGGTATATCATATATAAATAATCCTTAAAATTTTATATTTATTATTTACATTAGTTATACTTGTTATTATACCCATCCAAATAATGAACTGTCTGAATAACAAACTACACCATGATGTGGAGATGGTGAGCCGTACGTACTCATGTATGGTAACTTTTCATTCATATGATGGATAGAATAATGAATATGGTTGTACCATATTTATAATAAAATCATTGTATGTATAAGGTAATTTAGTTATTATTTTGTTATGAAAACAACAAAGAAAGAGTAAGTGGAAGAAGAAAAGTACTTTGAAAAAATTGGTGAAATTATTACCTCTTCATTGGGTGTTTCCTTTGGAGTTGTTCAAAAGGGATTCATAGGTTGGATTTCTAATCAAAGTAAGGACTCTAGGTATAAGTGAGGGTAGTTGGGAAAATATTTGAGTAGGGGATGGCCGAGCCAAATGGCTTTGGAGGTGTGATTTTGAGAGAAGGGGAAGTACCCTTTTATAAAATAGGTGAGGGTCACAATAGGAAAAGCTCGATATATTATTTTCTTATTCCATAATATTCGGTTTATAATGGCTCCAAAATGTTTTTTTTCGAGGCTAAGGTGGGTATGGGTCGAAAAATTCTCAATAATAGGTTTTTGATAGCTTTAGGTGATCATATTAACCTTATATTTTAGATTTAACTCTTAGTTAAATAGTTTATCTTTTAAAATGTATTCTTGTATTCATATAATAAATGATTAATAAACATACTTTAAAAAGATAAGAGAACCCTAGGTGCTTCATTAATGATATATCTAACATTATCGAAGTTCTTTTTCTGAACATTATATTTTTAGGAATATTATATAAATGAATAATATAGAATTTTTTGAAAACTAATTTATGTAAATTTTGACACTAATTGGTATTTTGTTTTTGTGAAAGTCATAAAAACGTTATCACTTCATAAAAAAATTATTTAATCAACCTAAAAATTCCATATTAACCTATAAAATTTCTGTAATTAATCAGATGTCTCAATTTACATTTATTTGGATATTTATAATACCAATAATTTTAATCTTTCATTAATAAGGTAATTACTGCATCATCATAGTATCATAAATAAATTTAGTTGTATAATTTATAAAAATTATAAATAAAATACCATTAGGTATGAAAATTTTTATATTTATAATGAATATTTAAAGTTGAATTTATCTTATGTATAAACCTGTATTAAAAATTGTTTATTTGTTAAACATTGAATTTAATACTGTTACCTCTTCTTTAAATAAAATAATAATAATTGTTCTAATCTAATCAATGTGGACCAAAATGATCATATTTTATTACCAGGGTTGATTTTTGGTCGAAATACACTTTTCTAATAGAATTAGTAATTGTGTTAGGGTAATTAAAATATCATTTTTACCTTTAATTACCATATTTACTTTTAACCATGGTAAATAAAAGTCAAAAGCTACTATTCACCCTAAATTATTTTCATCATATTGAACAAAATTTTACTTACAGATGTAAACCATGTCTCTTGTATTTTTTAAATTTAATTCCCAGAAGTTGTAAAATTATGTTTTATGCAAATTTGAAAATGTGCCTAGAAGGTGGGTAAAAGACAGTAAAAAGTTTAATAAAATTTTATATATCTAATATTATTATAAAATGACTACAATTAATTACATTGAAAATATATAGGTATTATGTATTTATTTTTACCTAATATAAGTTTAAATAAAATAACTAATTATTTAAATAAACAGTCAGTTTTTAAACAACAACGCAATGTTTTTCGCTATTCATAAAAAATTGAATGTTTTCAGAAAATTATCAAAAACTAACCCTAAGCTAATTTGGATATTCCGAAACCAAAAATGAAGTACATTTTGAAAAATAAAATTCATAAAATTTCAAATAGTGGTTATTACTATTCATAACAACTAGTTTGATTGATTTTGGTGTGTTAGAACATGAAGTTGCGCACAACACAAGCTATTGTATTATTCAAAGTGAATCATACCGTGGATGATTGGGGTGTTACAGAACCAATCAATCACTGCATGGATATAATTAATCCCTTTAGAATTATATGGAAATCCAACAACAATTTACATGGACAACTCATCACATTAAAAAACCTGTATAGTAAGTGACTGGAGAAAATGAGAAGGTTTCAAAAGATATTTCTTCATATATTGGAATGTGTAACAAAAACACGTCTAAAATGTCACTCTTCTAACCCAGACACTAGAATTTTTCTCTCATATCGTAATAAAATTTTTTAGTTCCAAAATGAATGGACCCCAATGAACTATGATAATAAAAAAACAGAGATCCTCATATATGTTGGGATGCTAAACCGATCTACAAAACTAGGTATACCATCTGAATAGATAGACTAGCCTAAAACAGTCTCCCCACAATACAGGTTTTCTTGAATCCCTCTGAATTCTACATATTATTAAAAATTCTATATAATAGTATGAAGGATAAATAATGACAAATGACCAATAAAAAAACCATACCAAAAAACATCCTCCAAATAACTTGATGAAACTTATAAAAAATCCTCACAAGGTTCCACACTACCTTCGAAAGTTGAACAATGGTGATGACACTTTCCTACTATGATAATCCTCAAGAAAATTCAGCTTCCCTAGGGTGGATGTGATATAGATGTAATACATTAGAATGTATTCCACCCTTTTCATTTGTCTATGTTTCAAATATTTCTATGAAATGATATTTCCTAAACTCATGACATCAGAAAATACTGTGAACCATTCCTAAAAAAAATATCGACACCAACACATAAGAAAATGAATAATTTCGGAAAAAACTAAATCCTGATTTGGGTAATTTTTCTCAAGTGATTGGATATGATGATATCCATAAGCTAGATCATGATCATACTGTATGAGCACACATCCCAAACTAGTCCTAGAATAATCACAAAAAAGGACATATCCATTTCCAAGATCATGTAATATCAAAATTTAACTATATGTCAAAAGTCTATTCATCTCATTAAAATAAGACTGGTTCATAGAAACCCATATAAAACCCATTTCATATTAAGGGTATCTAATAGTGATGAAAACTTGGATAAATCCTTTAAAAATCATATTTAGTATCCAGTGGGACCAAGGAAGCACTAGATTCTAATGACATTATGTGGTTATTCCCATCAAAATGAAACCTGTACATTCTATTTATGAACTAATATTATATGCTCATAAGTTACGTGTCTATGAATTTAACTTCTTTAATCCATTATATTGAGAAATCATTCCCTATAAATGGAGAATCTTTAGGTTTTCCAAAACCAAACTCTAATGGTTCTCATGATCATATTCAGATTTTGAGAAAAACAAAATATCATCCGCAAACACTACCAAAAAAGATTCTATATACTCATGGAATATATGATTCATCAAAACCATAAAAATGACAGGTGAATTTTTCTGACAAAACTAAATCATAAGATATTCATAATGACCATACCTTCTCTGGAAATCCATGTTTGGTATATCACAATTTTGAACTCTAAGATGTTGATAACTCAAATGATGATCTATCTTTGAAAACCACTTTCCCCCTTTTACTAATAAAAAAATCCACAAGAGGAAAAGGATACCTTTTTATAATAGTTAACGAATTATAATTCTGATAATCTACCTAGAAATAGTATGAATTATTTTCCTTATTGTAAAAGAGACTTAGAACTTCCCATAGTGAAACACTAGGGAGATCAAAACCCTTAACTACAAGGCCATCCAACTAAATCGTGATATATTTCTTCTCCAATGGAGACATATGATAATAAGGTATCCATATCCACTATATCCCTAGTACATAGTCAATCTTAAATTCTCCCTCTTTATTAAGATGTATCCTATAAAAATAATTAGGAAAAAGGTTATGAAAACTTTTAACAATGGTACTAGGATTAACAAATGAATTAAAATCATGGGGGTCAACTGAAACAGAAAGGAAAAAATCATGAATTATTGGTGGAATAGTCCTTCATGAAAAAACCTCAGATCCCAGAATCATTGAAACAATAGTTGTCTACCAAAGGCCATAAGAAAAAAAGGCATGATGATGGTAACAATAAAATTCATTACAATGAGAAATAAACCAATAAATCAAAGTGATGACTTATAATATATCCAGATCGAGAATGAGAATATCTAAACCTGGATCTGTATCATATATAGATAGCGCACTCGAAGAAAATTTAATACAATTCTCCTTCCTATTCCCAAGAGGTGTCACTAACACCAAAAAAAGGGAATTATTTCTATTGGAAGGTTAAGAATATCAAAAGTATGACTATATATAAATCAATGGGAAACACTAGTATCAAGAAATGAAATCACAACAGAAGTTACAATGAATGTGGTACCTATCAATTTTTCTATACTCGCATCTACCTTCACTTGAAACACATCTATAATGAAAATGATCTTCACTCCATAGGTACATGGATAGATCCTTGTAGTCTTTGGAGCATTTAACTATTCCTTAAGGTCATTTGAAGTATGATATCACTAAAAAATCAAGGAGTAGAAATAGCCTGATTTTAAGAGCTATGAATGACTATAATGTACAAAAATATTACACATATTTGTAGGCGATGAGATAAAATATTGTGTGTTTCTAACGTTTCCACAATGATCTGAAGTCATAGGAACACAAATAGATACAATTTTAGGTGTGGAAGAGGTTTGATACTGATAAGAACCTTTGTTGCTCCTGTGATGACCATTCCACATCATTATTTTCTATGGCATGCCAATGAAGCTTCTATTATGTGGAAGAGAAGGAGTGTAATATCCAACCCTACTTTACATATTTATTTCTAAAATAATATCCTTATCCACTATTTCATTTTAGGTCAAAATATTTAGTATAAATACTCACAATCCAATATCCAGTCACAAACCCTGCATGTAACGACCCTGACCCCTATAGTCTAAAGATGGTGCACCACTTTACTAAATTTTCATAGATACAAGATTTTAATCCTAAATGACTGATAAATTTAGTATTTTTGGAAACTATGTCACATATATGAAACTTATATTACAATTTAAAATATAAAATACAAAATAAGACTTCTTTAAGAACATAATTATTCTATTATCTTAACCTTGAATATTGTAACAAATTCACATCCTAGAATCCTGGGTAAAATAAAACATATAAATGTGTGATATTATATGATCAGTAAGGGTAAGAGTATAAAAGAAACTATCATAAATAAACATACACATGAGGGAAAGGTGAACAGCTGAAACAGAAGACCTTTACACATATTCTTGAGAATAATATATAAATGATAAATAACACCATATAAAATAATCATAGGAGATAGGAATATGAAACACTGATATTATACTATTCAAATAATCACATGGAATATCAATAATTAATCTCATAATGAGGTAATGAAAAATTGGTGACAGCATAAACATACCATCAAGCCTTCAACCAATACACTATATGTAAATGAGTAAGACATTGGACAATACCCAAACTAGTTTTTCCTTTGAGAACTACTGATGCATAAAGGGTCTATAGAAGGTCCCTATCGTCAAATACTATTTCTAATTCATCCTTCATATGAAAAGGGTGAAACATAAACAACATACAGATTCATGTTGAAAAACCAGCATACAAAATGTGAATACAGTATCCATAAACCATGAATGGTAACAAAATAGTACATTCATATTCATACTGATAGTAAAACCTTAAATAAAATATTTTATATGTTATAATAATAGATATACTACAATTAAGAAAAAAAATAAAATAAATGATGTCGGAATATATGAACATATTATTATAAAATCATATAAATTTCTTTAGATATATAAAAATTTATAATTTGAAGTCATTTATTTTAAAAGTAATGCAGTTATAAATGAAAAAATTTTCATTCAAAATAATCCTGAAAAATTTTAATTGAATCTGTAAAATATAAATTCATCTTGATGGTGGAGAAATCTATTCACACCTTATAAGTTAAAAAACATTCATTGCATTGAAAAATTCACAATGTACTTCATTATGAAAATAACCAAATGATTCTTTTATAAATATTTTATAAAATTTAAAACATGGGTAAAAAGAACAATAATAATTTATAGGATTGTAGTAATAATTTTTTGGAAAATATATATAATAAATGTGGACATGGATGAAAAATGTTCCCTAGTAGATACTTACATATAAACAATCCCGAATAATAATGAAATTGTGAAATAACCCTTACCTTGTAATTAACATTATTTTGAAGAGATTTAACCTCCCTTATAATGGTCTAAAACATGATATAAATTTACACTATAACCATATATGGATTTTTTTATATCATATATTATCCTCTTATATTATATTATCAACCGTTTGTTAATAATATTTCATTATTACCCATGTTTTGGGGGTAAACTGCTTCATTTTTCTATAAAGGTTTTTTCATGTAAGTCATGTTTCTTATGCATAGGTTATATTTTTTTTCATATCCATAATTAAATTATGTTCACATATAGTTTATTTTATCATTATATACATCTTTATAATCATTCGTGAAGGGTTAACATGGAAAATGAATCACATTGCATTGTGGAGATGGTAGGATGTACATACGCAAGAGCGATAATATCTTTCCTTTAATGGTGATAGGGTATGGAAATTGAATGGAATATTAATTATATACAATCAATATAATAACATATTTTTTATTTATATACATTATATCTGTCATTATACCCATCCCAACATAGTATTGATGAAAAATAGATTACAAGACAGTGTGGATATGGTAGGCCATACGTACACATGCGAGGTGGTATTTTTTTTGTAGGGTGGATAGAAGTTGTAATATAATAGTAATAATATATATTAATATAGTTGATATGGGAGATATTACTTTATAATAAACACAACACACAAAGAGGAAGTAGAATAATAAATAATCATGAAGGAGTCGATAAAGATGATTAACACTTCTTTAGTGAACCTCCTTCAGATATACTCTTAGTGAAACAAGGGTTGGTAATTTAATTAAACCATGACCTATAATAAATTTCTTGGAATTTTTATAAGAGAAATGGGTATTTTTAAGTCGAAATATAAAGCTCAATGTATTTAAATGAGGTTAGGGAAGAGGTGCCTTTTATATTTTAGGAGTGTGATCTTTAGTTAATTTAAAAAATATTAATTTATAAAAAAATCAATATCAGACCTAATACAACAAAAATTTAATTTATTATAATATAATATAATTTAATGTTGTTATATAATAATCACATATATTTTACACATGTTTTTGTAAAATTTTAAACCATATCATTTTAATTAACTCCTAGTGAACCTATTTTAATTTCAAATATGATAACATATATTTCAATATTAAAACGATCTAATTTTTAATTATTTTAGGTAAATTATACCATTAAAAAATTTATAACATTTTAGACCAAATAATATATATTTTTGGAAATATTTTTTATGATTTTGAAACAATTTAATAAAATATTAATTAGATAAAATATCATTTGAGACAATTTTGAACCTATTCATTATTTTAATTTTTATAATTTTCAAAACAAAATTATATAGTGTAAAAAATTATATTACCTAATCCCTAATATGTATTATTAAACAATAAAATTATATTCTGACATTAATTATATAAAATTATATATATTTTAATATTTATAATATCATTTTGTTGATATATCCATAAATTAAAAAATTACAGAATTGTCATTGAATATGATTTTAGTGTAATTATATATTTCATGAAAATTATATATAAATTACCTTGACAAATAACAAAATTTTATATTTCAAATAAATATTTATAGTTGAATTTAACTTCTATATAACCATATATTAAAAATTATATAATAATTCAAATATGAGTATGACATGTTTAACTCTTCTTAAAAAAATATAATAAATGTCATACTCAGAGAATTGGATAAAAAAGTGTCATCATAATGGCCCAAAGATTATTTTTGGTTCCAAACCCACTAATTTAATGAAATTTGAATAATATTTACTGTAATATGATAATATTTATACAATTATTTTTTTACCATTAATTACGCAATTTATATTTTACAGTGGTAATACAATTTTGCTTATGTTACTATTCATAAACTGAAAAAATAAAATAAATATAATTACAAAATTTAGGGTCAATTATTTTGAATATGGAATCCATTTTTTAAAATTCAAAACACATAGGTTGTAATAATTAATTTAAAATTAATCCCATTTGAGGGATGTGAAAAGGGGTTATTAATGTTTAAAACCTAAAAAAGACTGAAACATTTTTAAATTCCATGTAAAATTGATAAAAATTACCTAAATTATATTAAAGGTTAATAAAATAATCTTATTATACTTTAAAAAAGTTTAATAATATAATTGATCAATAAAAATTATTTCATTGAAAACATCATTTTAAATAAAAATTTATTATTTTTCACAATTTGTCAAAACATGAAACATATTTGAAAAATAATAAAAAATGAACCAAAGAAAAATTTTATAATTATAATTAAAATAATAAGTTTATTTTTTAAAATATAATTTATAAAATTGTCAAAAATTTGATTTAAAATAGGCTATCCATTAAAAGGTAGTAAAACTATTTTTAAAAAAATAGAGGGGTTTTTTATAATATTTGTTTCGTCCTTAACTTATGCCTATTTAATATTTTGTATTAATATTAAATATTTGATTGGATATATAAAATATATTTTCACAATAAAAATTATCTATATTTGTTAGAATTTTATGGACTTTGAAAAAAATGAATCAATAGTGTTTTGTTTAAATTCGAGTTTTTGTTCATTATAATCTTTCCATAAAATTACATTTATTATAAACAGAAAATATGTTAATGTGTTGGGGTGATACATTCTTCCTTCCTACAAAAATTTCATCCTTTATTTTTTTGGGGTTCTACCTATAAAAAATATATTGTTAGTTCTTTTTCATAGAATTCTCCAGTTACCATGATGCTTTTTCCATTTTTTGAATTCTCAAGAGTACCTTTACTAGATGAGTCGTACAATTACTCCACAATTTCTATACAGTATCTAAATATTATTTGGGTATTTCAGTATGTGAAATTTCATAATCCAACTATATTTAATCATAGGTGAGAACATGGTTTGGGTTAGGATTTTATTTCCTTAGAAGTGCTATATTGAACACATCATGTATATTTGAGAGATTTGGAGGAATTTTCAATTAATAAGCGAAAACTTCAACAATTTCAAGAATATAAAAATGTCTAATATATCTAATAATCGTTTTCCCTTAATTATCAAATCTTATAACACCCTTCCATGGATATCCATTCAATATAACATGATCTCCCACTTGGAACTCCAAATATTTCCACCAATTACCAACAGAACTCTTCTACCTACTTTGAGCTGCTTTAATGTGAGACTGAATAGCCTTTACCATTATTGTTGTTTCTGCAACATGTTCTATCCCTTTGAGTTTATTTTCACTAATATCATCCAAACAAGTTGTATTATGAAATCTCTTTCCATATAATACTTCATCTGACACCATTTGAATACTTGAATGAAAACTATTTTTGTAGGAATCAAATTCCAAAGGTAAGTAATAATCTCACATAACATGAATTTAGAGTGAGAATAACCTCAACATGTCTTCCAATGATAGAATTATTTTTCAGAATATCCATCAGATATTGGATGGAAGACAACTCTTAAATAAAGCTCAATGTCAAGAGTCTTCTAATGTCTATTAACAAATTTTGATATAAGGTGGGGATCTCGATTAGAAGCAATCGATAGAGGTGAACATTAATGTCTTGTAAGTTTATTAATATAAATAATTACAAGGAAATCAAGTGTTAGGTTTTCTTTTATCAAAAGGAAATATTTATATTTGGTTAGGTGGTAAACAATAACATATATTGCATGATTATTTCTAGGAGTCTTCGGTAGTCCCATGAAAAAGTTTGAATTAGTTTCCATTGATTTCAAAAACAAAAATATGAATATGTTGAAGGACTATTTTAGAATGGTACCCCACAACATTTAATTGTTATGAAACAAAACATCTATATAAATAATCATCAATTTATCTCTTCATGCTATGCCACAAAAAAATGTACCTTCATGTACATATACATCTTTATTATACCAAGGTGTATAGAGAAATTTGACATATGAGAATCATACAATAGTTTTTTTAGATCTAGTATAGAGGGAACACATAACCACATTAGAAATTATATAACACCATCTTCGAAAACAAAGTCTTTTAAATTTAATTCAGTCACACTTTAAAAGTTTTTCAAAATGTCCTCATTGTCATATTGGTAATTGTTTAGCTTCTCTAAAAAATATTTTTTTAACATTTTAAATTATTAAAGATGTATCACATTCCTTTTAAATTAACATATCAATATTTACTTAGTCTATGAACATTGTATCCCTACCAATCCCTATTTGGGTAAGAACTCTAGGATCCCTCCTAATCAATACATCTCATATCTTATTTTCTTTCCCTAGGTGGTACTGTATTTATAAATCATAATACACGAGTATCTAGAGGCATCACCTTTACCTCATGTTTATATCCTCTCAAGAGAATATTTATTTTAGGATTTTATGGTATGTGTATATCTCACATATTTAACCGTAGGGATAATGTCTCCATATTTTAAAGGTGAAGATGACAACCAGTTTTTCAAGATCATGGTTTGGATAGTTGTATTCATGATTCTTGAATTTACATAATGAAAATGAAATAAATCTATCAATTTTCATTAGAAAAAATTGATTCCATTATTTTATTTATAAAAATATATGAAAAACAAGTCACTTATAGATGGTATTTTCAAAATTGCATCATCAAAAAATATTATAATTAGATCATAAAAAATTATTCACAATCCCTCATCCAATGATACTTAACCCCTTTATGGGTAATATTGGTTAACATGTTATACAATCAAGAAAAATTATAAATGTACCACCAATAATAAACTACAAATCCTATGAAACTACATATAACAGTTATGATTGTTGGTGTAGGCCATTTTCTATCCCCCTTTTTATTTTCATGATCAACTGATATTCAATCCTCTATGAATATATATCCAAGGAAATGAACTTCTTGAAGACAAAATTCAAACTTAAGAAATTTTACAAATAGCGCTTCACTTCTAGGAGTCTTAACAAAAATCTCCAAGTGATTCTCATTATCCTCATAACTTTTAGAATACAACATAAAATCATCAATAAATACCACAAAAATCAGTAATATATTCTTTGAATACTCTGTTAATTAGATCCATAATAACAGAGGGATTATTAGTTAATACAAATGGAATTACTATGAACTCATAATGTCCATATGACATCTATAATGTAGTCTTCAGAATTAATTCTTTCTTAACTAAAAATTAGTGATACCAAGAACAAAGTTCAATATTGGAATAATATTGGGTTCTTCAAACTTGATCAAATAAGTCATCAATGCTAGGTAGTTGATACTTATTTTTACTTTTAATAGTATTTATTTCCCTATAATAAATTCACAACCTCACAGATCCATATTTCTTCTTAAAAAAGAGAACATGGGCTCCCCATGGTGAAAAACTGGGCTGAATAAATACACTATTACCAAAATACTCTAGTTTTTTATTGAACTCTACCAATTATACAAGGTCCATTTTATAGAGTTACTTTTATATTTTCCATTCCATAGGGATTAAATATATGGAAAATTCAACTTCATGCTCTTGGGAATGTCTAGGTAATTCCTCTAGAAATACATCAATGTATTCCTGCAAAAAATTTACATTCTAAATTTGAATATTCCTTTATACATCCCTATATTTTATTTTCTCTTCCTCACCAAAAATTTCACTTGGTAGAGTTATTAGGGGTTGTTCTAGAAAAGAACCAGTTGATGAAGTTTCTGCTTTAAATATTAGGAATTCTTCAACATCCCCTGAAATCATAATTTCTTTCATAATTCAATAATTGATTTCATCATATTTGGAAATCCAATATATAACAAGTATTATATAAAATTAAACCATAGGTATTGTGAAAGGGTCAGTATGTTAATCATGTTTATGTGTTATAATGGGGACTTCTCAACACATCTTTTTTGTAATCAGACTTCCCTTAGGGGGTTTGACTGAAAATGTTATATTTAATCAAAATGTAAATGTCTAATTTTTTTCAACAAATACAATGATATAAAAGAATGTGATGATACAAAATCAAATAAATCACCAGCTATGTTTGTGGAGATAATTAATGTACGTACCACCACATTATTCGAAACATCAACCTCAATATTTTTTATCGCTTATTAGATGGCTTTCTACCATTACCTTTTCTACGGAAACATTTGTTGAAACATAGGAAAATTAATTTCATAGTGTCCCTTGTCATTATATTTGAAATAATTCACATTACAAACTTCGTTATTTTCCTTTTAATCACAATCTTAGTGTAATTTTCTTCCACACATTTAATAAAATATCATTCCCTTCTAGCATGTACCATGGTGCTTCTCCTAAAAATTATCACATGATAGAAATTTAACTCTTCCCTTCTTCTCATTTAACTTATTTTATTTTAAAGTGTGTAAAACATACCACTAATTTTCTTTCATTCCTTTAAAGTCATATGACTTAAATTATTTTTTTACTTGATATCACATGACCTTATATCATCTTATGATGATAAATTTTTTGAGACTAGTTCCCTTCATAGGAATGGTTTTTACCCATCATTTAATCAATAAATATTAAAATTTGGATTACGTATATATTCTATAACATTTCTTGATAGTGTCGTAATGATGGATTCATATTTATCATCATTCTCATCCTCTTTTTTCCTCAAATTCAAAAATTATATCTCCATATCTACTCATTGTTCATGGAGAAATTATCTTTCCATGAAAAGTTCCTTAAAATACAACCATTAAAATTTTTATATTTATTATTCCCCCTTAATGTTTTGAATTAGTAACCACCATTGATTACCATATCCCAAGAGATGATAAATTTATATGACAACTGATCACACCACAGTTCACCATTTCATCTTCACCCTTACACAACTATGTTAAACTAGTATTGTATTGAAAATTATAAAAATAATAACAAGTTTCACTTCATTTGTAATTCAATTATATTGTATTTATCACTATTAAAAAGAAAAATGTTAATTTTTTTTATAATTACATTGTAGGTGGAGATGATATGGGGGTCCATTACAAATTTGAAGAGGAAGGGGCCAAATTGGGCAAGAATCCAAGAATAATAGTGGAATCAACCGCAAACTGATACATATCCATGAATTAAATTGGGATGAAATTTTTTGGTATTATCCAATAAATCATTGGGCTCTAACTTTTATGAAGTAACCCAATCCTAATTCATCATTATGGTGTCCCATGAAGACTAATCTATCAAATCCAATGAATCTTATAGAAATTAAAAGTGGTTTGTTTTATAATGTAGATACCCAAAGTTATACTCTTCCATGTTGAAATATATTACTAGGAGATAGTAAAGAGGTGGGGTTTTATTTTTTTAATTTTAATCAAATTATGATAATATTTTCTGGAGGTCAAAAAACCTGGTCTATGTGGTTTCTTGAAATCTGCGGGCTCAATAACACCAATTAATTTTCAGAAAAAATGATACCTTTGGAAACCCATTTATATATTCAAAAAAGGGAGTGAATATCTTCTAAATTGGAATTATACAGGATTCATTTCATCCCGTTAGAGGTTCTGGAGCCTTTTATCTTCATAGGGAGTGCTGGAATTAAGAAAGAAACCAACCCAATATTCCTCTTCCTCTCAATGATGGTATAAGTGTTAGGAGTTTGTTGTGAGGGAGATACATACATGTTAAAATATTTTTTATGACTTTTATTAGGTACTGGTTTTGATTAATTTATGTGTTAAATATTTCATTCTATTTATCTAACATTATTTCACATTTGAATATTTTTTTGCTGCATGTGATTGATTTTCTCATAATTTATAACGGATCAGCATGAGGTATTGAGTGGATGACCTGTGTTTTTCCAATTGGAAAATACATGAAACATTTTATTACTCACCTTATTTTTATTTAAATATTCATTGGAATATTTTAATTAATTAATTTTTTTACCATGAAAATACGATTTTTTTGTTATAGTTTGGTTCTTCAATTATTGATATAGAAGTATAGTAATTAATTAGGGTTATTATTAATTTATGCCAATTAATTACATAAAACCTCAATTAATATAAAATAACAATGAACTTAAAATATGTTTAGTGAAGTGAAAAAAACTCATATGTCTCATATTGTTCAAAATTCTATTTTTTCAACAATTAAATACATTAAATTATGATAGTTTATTAAAACTGTTTTCAATACCTGTAATACCCCAAACATACACGGTATTCTTCTCTTTGAATAATACAGTAGCATGTGTTGTACGAAACTTCGAGTTCTAACACACCACAACCAATCAAACTAGCCACTATGAATAGTAATACCAAATTTTTTAAATTTTATAAATTATATCATTGAAAATTAACTGCATTTTTGGATTCCAAATAACGAAATTATCTTTGGGTGAATTTTCGGTATTTTTCGGAAAACATTTAATTTTTGATGAATAGTGAAAGACAACGTGTTATAGTTTAAAACCAATTTTTTATTCAAATAATTTTTTATTTTATTTAAATTTATTTTTGGTCAAAATAGATACATAATACCAATATAAGTTTAATGTAATTCATTGGAGTCAGATTACAATAATTTTAGATATATAAAAATTTTAATGAACTTTTTACCGTCTTTTACCACCTCCTAGGAGAACTTTCAAATTTACATAAAACATAATTTTACCACTTATATGAGTTAAATTTCAAAAATTAAAGAGAAATAGTTGATATCAGTAAGTAAAATTTGGTTCAATAAAATAAAAATAATTTTTGGTGAATAATATCTTTTTACTTTTATTTACCACGGTTAAAAGTAAACAGGGTAGTTAATGGTAAAAATGGTATTATTATTACCCTAGAACATGTAATAATTATATTGGATAAATAAAATTGGACCAAAAACAAACTTATTAATAAAATATTAACCTCTTTTGTCCACTTGTATAACATTTTGAAATGTATTATTATTTAATTCAAAGAAGAGTTAAACGTGTTAAATTCAATGTTTAATAACTAATTTTTTTTTAATATAGGGTTACAGATAGGATAAATTCTACTATAAATATTAATTATAAATATAAAAATATTTCCTACATAATGGTATTTTATTTATAATTTTTAAACATTAAATAATTTAATTTATTTATGACACAATGATGATACAGTAATTATCTAATTAATGAAATATTAAAATAATTGATATTATAAATATCCCAATAAATGTAATTTGAGACTTTTTATGAATTAAACTAATTTTATAGGTTAATATGAAATGTTAGGGTTGGTTATATGAATTTTTTTCACGTAATAATCCTATTATTAATTTAGAAAAAACACAACACCAAAGAGTGTCAAAATTGACATAAAGGTGTTTTTAAAACAAATATTACTTTATTAATTGATATTATAGTACTAAAAATATAAAGTTCGGCCAAAGGGCCTAATTAATGTTATATATGTCATTAATTAACCACTTGAGGTTCTATTTGAAGTTTATAGTTTGTTAATTAACCATATAATTTAAAAATACAAAGCGAAATGATAAATGTCAAACTATTTAACTAAGTGTTAAATATAAAAGATAATGTCAATATAGTGACTGAAACCTATCTAAAACCTATTGGTTGAGTGGTTATCAACCCTTCCCAACCTTATCCTTTAAATAATTAATTTTCAATCCATTATAATCAGAAAATTATTTTATTATAAAATAATATTTCTGGCTTTTCCTTAGGTTCCCCTCACCCCTCTTATTAAAGGGCACTCCCCCTTCCCTCAAATTCACACCTTCAAAGTCTTTTTGTCTTGGCCAAAACCTACCCAAATACCATCTCAACATTCCTACCTTCATCCTATATGCCATATTTTAGTCATAAATCCATCCTAAGAAGCCATTTTGACCAAATCAATAAGAAGAACCTGAAGAAGAGGTAAATATTTCACCACCTCTTTCAAGTTCCTTTCTTCTTACACTTCCTCTTTCTTTGTTGTTTCCATTCTAAAATAATAAATCCAGTATATTCTATATATTTTCATGTTATTATAAATATGGTACAACCATATTCATTATTCTATCCATCCATGGAATGACATGTCACCATATATGGGTACGTACGGCTTACCGTTTCCATGTCAAGGTGTGATTGTAATTCAATACACTATTACTAGGATGGGTATAATAATGTTGTTTAATTTGTAATTACTGACCCCATTTACCCATTTTCTGTGCATTATTACATAACATTGTCATGATCACAAAAGATCAAGTCTCGAAAGACCGATCAGTTTAGTAGCCATGGAAGTAGTAGATACATTCATAAGTTTTAAATTATATTATAAAATGAAAAACGACCAAAAAATAGTATCCATAGACAACACTGAGATCCCATAGACTATCCCTATAGGTCAGTCATAATATACTTTTTCACATCCTAGGAAAAAAACATAGAAATGGGTGAGCTATGATGCTCAGTAAGGATAACAATACAAAGGAAACGTTCATAAATAAGCATAATCATTTAAGCCAATGTATAAAACATAAAAAAGCATTTTCAACATAAACTTCATCATAATATGGAAAATATAAATCAAAATATTACAATTTACTTAATCACATGGATATTCTACTAGTCAAATAATCACCTGCAATATCAATAGCCACATTAATAATGATAGAATGCATAATGCCAGACTTCATAACCACATAGTCAAGGCCTTATGCCAAACCTACAAATACGATTTGGTCAAGGCCTTGTTCCAAGACACTATTTTGTCTCATGAGACCTACTGATGCATCGAGGAGTTATTGCGGGCTCCACTCATCACATTCTACATCCAATGAATTCCTCATACGAGAAGGATTAAACATATCATAAACATTCATATTAAAACTGGCATATGAAATTTCAATACATTAACCATAAACCATGAATAGTATAAAAATAACACATACATACTCAAAAAATCCCAAAAACTTAAATAAAATATGGAATATTTCTATCATAATGAATCAACTTCAAAACTAGTGTAAAATCCATCAGAGGATGTTGACATAGATTAAATCAAAACTATTTGAGAGAAAAATATCTTTATTTTTTTGACATCATTTAAAGTCATGTAATTATAAAGAAAATATTATTTCAAAAATATTTTTATAAGATTTTAATGGAAGATTCAACAATGTTATAACATCGGAAAATAGTCGCACCCGCCATATAAGTTAAAAAAACATTCTTACCTTAATTTTGTCAAAAATGTCATAAAGTACCTTGTTTAGAAAACGACGTAAAGATTCCTATCAAAACATAAAAGGACAAATAATGGTATAAATTTCATTACACCATTTTCTAGTAAATATTAAAAATGTTTTTAAATACATATTTAGGAAACATGGATGTGGATGACAAAGAGGTCCTAGTAGATACTTACGTAAAAACAACCTCTTATAATAAAGAGATTGTCAAATTAACCTTACCTTGTACTTTTCCTTGGTCGAGGGTAGGTTAATCTATTGTATAATGGTGAAATAATTGTTATTAAATTATACAATAATCATATACATTAATATGATATCATATATGTTCTTTTAACATTTCTTTGTTTATAATATCTTAGTAATTTCATCGTTTCAGGTGTTAAATGATTTGTTTTCCTTTATATGCGCTGTTATGTAAGTAATTTTTTTTATGGATAGGATGTATATTATTCATATTCATAATTATATTAATTCATTAAAAATTATTTTTAATCATCAAATGATAATTAGTTTTGAAAGGATATGATGGGTAATGAATCCCATCGCGTTCGTGGAGACGGTAATCCATACATATGAAAAAGCGACAATATCATTCTTTTGATATTAAAATAATATATAATTTGATGTTATATCATATATTAAAAATATTTATCATTTTATATTTATTATTTACATCAATTAAACATCAATATTATACCAATCCAAATAATAATGTATTGAATAACAATTACACCACGATGTGGAGACAGTAAGTCGTACGTACGCACGTATGGTGACATGTCATTTAAAAGATGGATAAAATAATGAATATCATTGTACCATATTTATAGTAACATCACAGTATATATAAGATACTGGAATTATTATTTTATAATGGAAAGAACAAATAAAGAGGAAGTGGAAGAAGAAAGGAACTGGAAAGAGGTGATGAAATATGTACCTCTTCTTCGGGTTCTTCCTTTTGATTTGATCAAAAGTGATCCTTAAGATGGATTTATGACTAATGTAATGCCTATATGATTAAGGAAGGACAGTTTAGAGGATATTTGGGTAGGTTTTGGATGGGGGAAAAGGCTTTGAATGTGTGAATTTGAGGGAAGTGGAAGTGCCCATTTGTAAGAGTGGTGAGGGGAACCTTGGGAAAAGCTAGAAATATTATTTAATAATAAAATCGTTTTCGATTTCTAAAGGATAAAAAATAAATTATTTAATGGATAAGGTGGTGATAGGTCGAAAACCACTCAACTAATAGGTTTTAGACATGTTTGGTTCACTATATTAACTTTATTTTCTAGATTTGACTCTTAGTTAAATAGTTCGACTTTTACCATGTCTCTTTGTATTTTTATATTATATGGTTAATAAACATACTATAAAAATCCTAGAGAAAATCAAGTGGTTCATTAATGACATATATAATATTATTTAAAACCTTTGGCCGAACCATATAATTTTAATAATAGAATATCAATTAATAATATAATATTTGTTTTAAAAACTCTTTTAAGTCAATTTTGACAGTATTTGATATTTTGTTTTTTTTTCTAAAATCATAACAGAATTATTACTTCAAAATAATTTCATCGAACTAACCCTAACATGTCATATTAACCTATAAAATTATAGTAATTTATAAAAAGTCCCAAATTACCTTTATTTGGATATTTATAATACAAATTATTTAAATATTTCATTTATTAGGTAATTACTATCATCATTGTGACATAAAGAAATTAAAAATTTTAATGTCTAAATATTATAAATAAAATACTATTATGTAGGAAATATTTTTATATTATTAATGAATATTTATAGTAGAATTTATCTTATATATAACCCTATATTAATAATGGTTTAGTTATTAAACTCTGAATTTAACAATTTTAACTCTTCTTTAAATTAAATAATAATAAATGTCTTAATCATATCCAACTGCACCTAAAGGATCATATTTTATTAATAAGGTTGTTTTTGGTCGAATTACACTTATCCAATGGAATTAGGAAATGTGTCAGGGTAATAATAATATCATTTTTACCCTTAATTACCCTATTTACTTTTAATAGTGGTAAATAAAAGTAAAACGTTACTATTCACCAAAAATTATTTTCATCATATTGTGCCAAATTTTACTTAATTATATCAATCCTGTCTCTTGGATTTCTGAAATTCTAGTCATAGAAGCGGTAAAATTATTTTTTATGTAAATTTGCAAATGCTCTTAGGAGGTGGGTAAAAGATGGTAAAAAGATCATTAAAATATTTATATATCTATAATTATTTTAAACGGAATCTAATGAATTGCATTGAACTTATATATGTATTATTTATCTATTTTAACCTAAAATAAATTTCAATAAAATAAATACTTATTTAAATAAAAATTCTGTTTTAAACTATAACTCAGTGGTTTTCACTATTCATCAAAAATTGAATGTTTTCAAAAAAATAAAAAAAATTCACCATAAGATAATTTTGATATTAAAAATCCAAAAATGAAGTCCATTTTGAGATATAGAATTTATAAAATTTTCAAAATTGGGTATTAATATTCATAACGGCTAGTTTGATTGGTTGTAGTGTGTTAGAACTCGAAGTTGCGTACAACACACGATACTGTTTAATTCAAAGAGAAGCATACCGTGGAAGCTTAGGGTGTTTCATTATCCCCTCCCTCAAATAATTTTATCCTCGAATTTTCTATAATACTACCTTACAATAAATATTTTTGTGGTTCTTCATCATAATTTCCTTGTGTTCCCACATTGCCACTTCCATCTTATAGTTTCTCCATATAACATTTACCAGACGAGTCGATTGATTTCTCAGCACTTTTTCTTTTTTATCAAGAATCTTGACAGGCTCTTCACAGTAAGGCAGATCAGGTTCCAGTTCTAATTCCTCCTGGGTGAGTACATGCGTTGGGCCAGGTATGTATTTTCTCAATAGTGATATGTGGAACACATCATGAACTTTGGAGAGGCTTGGCGGCATTGCAAAACGGTAAGTTACAATGCCAATTTGTTCTAGAATTTCAAAATGTCCAATGTACATGGTGCTCAATTTACCCTTATTACCAAAACGTATAATACCCGTCCATGGAGATACCTACAAGAAAACATTATCTCCTACCTAAAATTCCATGTCCTTCATTTGGTTATCAACATAGCTCTTCTCTCTACTTTGAGCTGCCTTGATGTGGTTTTGGATTACCTTCACCTTTTCCATCATTTTCTCCACATGTTCTGGGTATATGTTTATCTTTCACCAACCTCATACCAAAAATTTGGTGTTGGAAATCTCTTGCCATATTACACTTCATATGGTGCCATCTGAATACTTGAATGGAAGCTATTGTTATAGGATAATTCTACCAGAGGTAAATATTTATCCCACATACCATGAAAGTCATGTGAGAAGGATCTCAGCATGCCTTCTAAGGTTTTAATAGTCTATTCTGATTGTCCATCAGTTTGAGGGTGGTGGTGTATTGTGAAATCATAATCCTTGAGTAGTTCTAACCATCACCGTTACCTCATGTTGATTACTTTTGTTAGAAAAAATCTTCAAACACTTGTGATCAATATATATCTCACATTTTCACCATAGAGATAGTGTCTCCATATCTTCAAAGCAAATATTACAACTAATAATTCAAGATCATGAGAACTATAGTTTTTCGCATGAATTTTTAGCATCATGATGCATAGATAATAATCCTATCATTATGCATAAGGACACAACCGGGTACTTTCGTTGAAGCATCACTATAAATAAGAAACCCATCCTTCCCTAATGGCATAGTCAATATAGAATCATTGACTAATATTCTCTTTAGTTCTTCAAAAAATTCTTCACACTCTTTTGTCCAAATAGTTTTAACCCATTTTTGTGTGAGCTTTGTTAATGGGTTAGCCATCCGGGAAAAATTCTGGAAGAAACGTCGATAATAACCTACTAAACCAATAAAACTGCATACCTCGATTATACTCATTGGTGATGGCCATTCTTGGATTGAATTGGTCGTAGAAGGATCCACAGAGATTCCATCCTTAGAGACATTATGGCCATAAAATGAAATCTCTTGAATCCAAAATTCACACTTGCTAAACATCCCATATAATTCATGTCTTCTAAGAGTCTTCAGGATAATGTGCAATTGATTTTCATGATTTTCATAGCTTTTGGAGTATACCAAGATATCATCAATAAATAACACTACAAAGTCATCAGGATATTCCTTGAAAACTCTATTCATTAAATCCATGAAGATAGAGGGTTCATTAGTCAATCCAAAAGGCATTAATGTAAACTCTTATTGCCCTTACATGGTTCAAAAAGCAGTTTTAGGAATGTCTTCCTTCTTCACACAAAACTTATGATATCTAGATCGAAGGTCAATCATTGAAAAGTGTTGAGCTCCATGAAGAAGGATGAATAAATAATCAATGCGAGGTAGGGGATAATTGTTTTTATTATAATATCATTGATATCCTGGTAGTCATGATCAACCTCGTAGATCCTTCTTTCTTTTAGACAAAAAGAATAGGGGCTCCCCATGGAGAAAAACATGGGCGAATAAAACCCTTATTACTCAATTCCTCTAGTTGTTTCTTTAGTTCCACTAATTCTACAATGTCCATTCTAAAAGGGGTCTTCGATATGGGCCTTGATCTAGGAATTAAATCATTGGAAAACTCAATTTCTCATTTTGGAGGATGTCCAGGTATATCCTCTAGAAACACATTAACTTATTCTTTCATAATAGGTACATCCTATATTTGAACATTTCTTTCCTCACCCACAGTTATTTCATTCTCTTCCTCCCCAATAATTGAATTTAGTTGAGCTACTGGGGGTGGATCTAGATAAGAATTAGGTGGTGACGTTTCTACTCTAATGATAAGGCACTCATTATCATCATCTATAAGTGGAACCTCCATCTTCTTATAATAAATTTTTACATCATGGTCTGAAATCCAATCCATACAGAGGATTATATCATATTCAATCATGGGTATGCTGATGAGATCAGCAGATAAATAACATTTAGATGCCCTAATGGGGACTGATTCACAAAACTTTGGGGCAATGATATATCCATTTGGAGTTTTGACAGAAAAATCTCTTGTTAAATCAAATTGAAAATATCAAATTTTCTTAGAAAAAAGGGAAGATATGAAACAATGTGATGATCCATAATCAAATAATGTATCTTATAAACTTGAGGAAACCATTAAATTACCTCCCACTACATCTTTTGGAGTTTTAACCTCAGCAGTAGTCATAGCCTAAGCTTGACCTTGATCCCTTGGCCATTTCTAAGGTAAGTTCCCATTGGTTCTTAGGAAATTCATTCACATAATGCATCCTTTCTCTTCAAATTTAGCATTAAACATCGACAACCTCTTTCTTCCCCTTACAATCACGAGCATGGTGTCCTTTTTTCCGACACTTATAACAGACTTCCATTCCCTTCAAGAAATTACCAAGGTGTTTCTTCCCACATTTATTGAAGGATGGATATTCCAATTTTCCCTTATTGCCCTTATTTCCATTTCTAGAGTGTTCAACAGATCTCTTCTTCCCTTTCTTTTCATTAAAGTCGTACGAATTAGAGAATTCTTGTTCTGTCTTGATAACACATGAGACAATATCTTTGTATGAAGAGAAGGATTGTGAGACTATTTATCGGTGGAGAAATGGTTTTAACCCATCAAATAAATGATAAATCATACTTCTTGGGTTATGTATATAATCTGCAGCATGCCTCAGTAACCTTGTAATGTTAGCTTCATACTTTGAGACATTCTCATCCTCATTTTGCCTCGGACTCAAAAATTTCCTTTCCTTATCTTCTCTATGGTCACAAGGAAAGTATTTTTCTATTAAAATCTATTTAAACTAACTCCTTTCCATAATTGATACTTCATCTTCTTCCATTGTGTTTTGAATCAATGACCATCATTGATCAACATCTCCAGTGAGGCGGTAAACAGCAATGAAAACTTTTTCCCTTACATTACTCCCCAAGGCATGAAATATTTTCACTATGGAATTTATCCATTTCTCACCTACTAATATAATTTTACTCCCATTGAATGTTGGGATTTTTTGCCTCATGAAGCGATCTAACATTGATCCTCCACACTGTGAATCATAGTGCTCCATATAGGTAAGGTTATTATTCATAACCTGAGTAAGTTGTCCCAGTATGGTGATATGCTGATCATCACCAGTTGCATCACTATCTCCACTATAATTATCTTGAGTAGGAGGGAAATCCTTACATGTATTACGTTCATTGATACGTTTTCCATTCCTTCCACTAGGATCCATTTCTAAACACTAGAATAAACTATATTAGTTTATGAATCGAAATACATAATTCCATATGTGTAAAAAACTTAAACATGAATTGAAAAGTTATGGATATAATCCATAATAATAAATAATGTTTTATTTGAAGATATATATAATAATAAACCATTCATAATGGTTTGTAATTAAAATGAGAATTATCCTAAGAATTATCCCCAGGAGTTTTGTAACCAAGAGTGCAGCAAGGACCATTGTCCTATACCAGTTCTCGTTCGAGTCAAGATCAATGTGGTGTTTTTGGGTTTTACCCCTAGGTAAATATATGCCAAAGCCGCCTCTACCTGCTCGTATCAAGAGAGATATGTATTTCTTGGAAAACTCACAAAATCATTACTGTACCAAAATTCTAGGACATTCTTCTATACTAATCTTCAAAGTCTATCATAGGGTAATGTCATCTAATCCGAGTTTATCTAAATTTAGATTGCTAGGTTTTTACTAAACTTCATCTGATACAAACTATATTTCCATAACCCTAGTTACCTAGAGTCGATTCATTATTACATAACATTGGCATGATCACAAAATATCAAGTCTCTAAAGACCGATTAGTTTAGTAGCCTTGGAAGTACTAGATACATTTATAAGGATTACATTACATTATAAAATAAAAAACTACAAAACAAAGGTCTTTATAGACAACAATAAGATCCCATACACAATCCCTGCATCTCATTCATAATATACTTCTTCACATCGTGTAAAAAATAAAACATAGAAAGGGGTGAGCTTAGATGCTCAGAAAGGATACCAATATAGTGGAATCTTTGATAAATAAGCATAAATATTTAAGGAATTGTATAAAACTAAAAAAACCCATTTTCAACATAAAATTCACCATAATATGGAAAATATAAATCAAAATAATTAAATTTACTTACTCACATGGATATTCTACTAGTCAAATAATCACATTCAATATCAATAGCCACTTTAATAATGATAGAATGCATAATGTCAGACGTGATAAACACATAGTCAAGGTCTTGTGCCAAGACTAAAAATACGATTTTGTTAAGGACTTGTGCCAAGACAATAGTTTGTCTCATGAGACCCACCGATGCATCGAGGAGCTATAGCGGGATCCACCCGTCACATACTAAGTCTAATGCATTCCCCATATTAAAAGGTTTAAACATAACATAAATATTCAAATTAAGACTGGCATATGAAATGTCAATAATTTAACCATAAACCATGAATGGTATAAAAATAACACATAAATAGTAAAACATATCACATAACTATCAATACAATATAGAAAATTTGTAAGATAATGAATCAACTTCAAAACAAGTGTAAAATCCATCAAAGGATGTTGGCATAGATGAAATCCAAACTATTTGAGAGAAATATCTCTTTCTTTTTTTGAAATCATTTAAAGTAACATACTTATAAAATAAAATATTTATTTTGAAATAATATTATAATCTTATAAAGGAAGATTTGATGATATTATAACAGCGGAAAATAGCTGCACCCACCGTATAAGTTAAAAAACATTTTTACCTTAATTTTGTCGAAAATGTCCTAAAGTACATTGTTTAGAAAACGACGGAAAGATTCCTTTCAAAAAATAAAAGGTCAAATAAGGGTATAAATTAATTTACCCCATTTTCATGTAAAAAGTAAAAATGTTTTGAAATGCATCTTTAAAAAACATGGATGTGGATGATAAGGAGGTCCTATTAGATACTTACGTAAAAACAGCCTCGGATAATAAAGAGATTGCGAAATTAACCCATACCTTGTACTTTTCCTTGGTCGAGGGTAGGTTAAACTCTTGTTTAATGGTGAATTTTTTTTTATTAATTTATAAAAGAATCATATACATTAATATGATATCATATATGATCTTTTAACATTTCTTTGTTAATAATATCTTAGTATTGTCTTCGTTTCAGGTGTTAGATGACTAGTTTTCCTTTATATGATTTGTTACATAAGTAATATTTATTATATATAGGATGTATCTTATTCATATTCAGAATTATTTTATGTCTTTAAAAATTATTTTTAATCATCAAATGAAAATTAGTCTTGAATGGATATGATGGAGAATGAATCTCATCGCGTTTGTGGAGACAGTAATCCAGACGTACACACGAGAAAAAATATCATTATTTTGATATTAAAATAATATATAATTGGATGGTATATCATATATAGAGAATAATTATCATGATATATTTATTATTTACATCAATTAAACATCATTATTATATCAATTTAAATAATAATGTAATGAATAACACTTACACCACGACGTGGTGACAGTAAGTCGTACGTATGCACGTATAGTGAAATGTCATTCAAAGGATGGATAGAACAATGAATATGGTTATAACATATTTATAATATCATCATAGTATATAAAAGATACTGGAGTTATTATTTTAGAATGGAAACAACAAATAAAGAGGAAGTGGAAGAAGAATGGAACATGAAAGAGGGGATGAAATATTTACCTATTCTTCGGGTTCTTCCTTTTTATTTGATCAAAAGGGATCATTAAGATGGCTTTTGGACAATAGGAATGCCTCTATGATTAAGGGAGGAAAGTTGAGAGGATATTTTTTCAGGGGATGGATGAGACAAAAGGCTTTGAATGTGTGAATTTGTGGGAAGGGGAAGTGCCCTTTTATAAGAGGGGTGAGAGGCACCTTAGGAAAAGATAGAAATATTATTTTATAATAAAATCATTTTCATCTTATAATGGCTCTAAAAATAATTATTTAAAGAATAAGGTGGGTAAAGGTCAAAAAAACACTCAACCCATAGGTTTTATATAGGTTTGGGTCACTATATTTACATTATCTTTTGGATTTAACTCTTAGTTAAATAGTTTGAAATTTACCATGTCTCTTTGTATTTTTATATTATCTGGTTAATAAACATAATATAAACTTCCAAGAGAACCTCATTTGGTTCATTAATGTCATATATAATATTATTTAAGACCTTTTTCCAAACCATAGATTTTTAGTAATAGAATATCAATTAATAATATAATATTTGTTTTTAAAACTCCTTAATGTCAATTTTGACACTATTTGGTATTTTGTATTTTCTAAATTAATAACAGCATTCTTACATAAAAAAAATCCATCTAAAAAACCCTAACATGTCATATTAACCTAGAAAATTTGAGGAATTCATAAAAACTCTCCAATTACCATTATTTGGATATTTATAATATCAATTATTTTAATATTTCATTAATTAGGTAATTATTGCATCATCATTGTGTCATAAATATATTAAATTATTTAATGTCCAAAAATTATAAATAAAATACCATTATGTATTAAATCTATTCAAATTGCTATTTAATTATTATAGACGAATTTATCTTATGTATAACCGTATATTAAAAATGGTTTGGTTATTAAACTTTGAATTTAACATTTTTAACTCTTCATTGAATTAAATAATAATAAATGTCTTAATCTAATCCATGTGGAGCTAAAGGATCATATTTTATTCCTAAGTTTGTTTTTGGTCGAATTTCACTTATCCAATAGAATTAGTACATGTTTTAGGGTAAGAATAATATCATTTTTACCCTTAATTACTCTATTTACATATAACCGTGGTATATAAAAGCAAAAAGTTACTATTCACCAAAAATTATTTTCATCTTATTGAAACAAATTTTACTAACTGATATCAACTATGTCTCTTGGATTTTTTAAATTCAAATCACAGAAACTGCAAAATTAAGTTTTATGTAAATTTGCAAATGCTCATAGAAGGTGGGTAAAAGACGGTAAAAACTTTATTAATCTTTTTATATATATAAAATTATTAAAAACAGAATCCAATTAATTAAGTTGAACTTATATAGGTATTATGTTTCTATTTTTACCGAAAATAAATTTAAATAAAATAAATAATTATTAAAATAAAAATTCAGTTTTAAACTATAACTCAGTGGTTTTACTATTCTTCAAAAATTGAAAGTTTTTAGAAAAATACCAAAAATTCAACCTATGTTAATTTCGATACTCTAAATCCAAAAATGAATTCCATTTTTAAAGATAAAATTTATAAAATTTCAAAAAGTTGGTATTACTATTCATAACAGCTAGTTTGATTGGTTGTGGTGTGTTAGAACTCGAGGTTGCGTACAACACACACTACTGTTTTATTAAAAGATAAGAGTATTGTGGAAGATTGAGGTGTTACATAATTGATGTAAATAATAAGTAATACCTGATAATGATTCTGTATATATGATATACCATCCAATTATATATTATTTTAATATCAAAATAGTGATATTGTCGCTCGTGCGTACGTACAGATTACCATCTCCACGAATGTGATGAGATTCATTCCCCATCGTGTCCATTCAAAACTAATTTTCATTAGATAATTAAAAATAAAGTTTAATGACTTAATATCATTCTGAATATGAATAAGATACATCCTATCCATAAAAATACATTACTTACGTAACCATGCATATAAAGGAAGGGAAATCAGTTAACAACCGAAACGACGATAATACTAAGATATTATTAACAAAGAAATGTTAAAAGATCATATATGATATCATATTTATATATATGATTCTTGTATAATTTAATAAAAATTATTTTACCATCATATAGGAGGTTAACCTATCCTCAACCAAAGAAAAGTACAAGGTAAGGGTTAGTTTCACAATCTCATTATTATCCGAGGTTGCTTTTTCGAAAGTATCTACTTGGAACTTTTTATCATCCACATCGATGCTTCTTAAAAATTTATTTGAAAACATTTTTAATATTTACTTGAAAATGGGTTAAAGTCATTTATACCCTTATTTTACCTTATATGTTCTGAAAGGAATCCATCTATTGTTTTCCAAACAAGGTACTTTATGACCTTTTCGACAAAATTAAGGTAAGAATGTTTTTTTAACTTATATAGAGAGTGTGACTATCTTCTTCCATTATAAAATCGTTGAAGCATCCATTACAATCTTATAATAATATTTTCAATATAAATGTTTTCTTTATAATTATGTGACTCTTTAATAATTTCAAAATAGAAAGAGATATTTCTCTTAAAATGGTTTTGATTTCATCTATGTCAACATCCTTTGATAGATTTTAAGCTTATTTGAAGTTGATTTATTATGATACAAAACATTCATATTGTATTGAAGGTTTCATGGTATTTCTGACTGTGGATGTGGTATTTTTACACCATTAATGGTTTATGGATAAACTATTGACATTTTGTATACTAGTTTTAATACGAATGTTTATGTTATGTTTAATCCTTTTCATATGAGGAATACATTGGACAAAGTAAGTGATGGTTGGAGCCGGATATAGCTCCTCGATGCATCGGTAGGTCTCATGAGAAAAACTAGTGTCTTGGCACAAGGCCTTGACAAAATCTTATTTGTAGTCACGACACAAGGCCATGACTATGTGGTTATGAAGTCTATCATTATTCATTCCATCATTATGAAAGTTGTTATTGATATGACATGTGATTATTATACTAGTAGAATATCCATGTGAGTAAGTAAATGGAATTATTTTGATTTATATTTTCAATATTATGATGATGTTTATGTTGAAAAGATTTTGTTTTAGTTTTATACATTGCCTTAAATATTTATGTATATTTATGAATGTTTCCTCTATATTGTTATCCTTACTGTGCTTCTGAGATCACCCCTTTCAATGTTTTATTTTTCATAGGATGCAAAGAAGTATATTATGACTGACCTGGCGGGACAGTCTTTGGGATCTCAGTGTTTTCTATGGAAACAATATTGTTGTATTTTTCCATTTTATGATGTAATGTATACCTTAGGAATGTATCTAGTACTTCCAAGGATACAAAACTGATCAGTCTTTAAAGATATTATATTTTGTGACCATGCCAATGTTATGTAATAATGCACCGACTTTGGGATTCTAGGGTGGGGGCGTTACAGTTGGTATCATAGGAAGTTTAGTAAAAACCTTTGAATCTAGATTTTGAGAAGATCTGATTAGAGAACAGTACCCTAAGATAGAATTTGAGGATTAGTGTAGATGAACATCCTAGAATTTCGGTATTGTAGAGATTTTGTGAGTTTTCCATGAAATACATCCCTGTATAGATACAAGCAGGTAGAGCCGGCTCTAATGAAAATGTCAGTAGGGTTAAAACCCGAAAACAATGCTTTGAGCTAGACTTGAACGAGAACTGGGGTATGACAACGGGCTTTGCCGCACTCTTGGTTACGACACTCCCGGGGGATATGCTCAAGATAATTATCATTTTCTTTTCAAGCCATTATGAAGGGTTTATGAGTATATAATTCCTCAATGAAAACAATTTTATAATTATGGATTATATCTATAAACTGTTTAATTTTATGATAAGTGTTTTACAAGTTTGGATTTATGTATTGTGATTCATAAACTAATGTATTTTATGCCTTTGTTGAGAAATGGTACCTAGTAGAAGGAATGGAAACTGTATCAATGCACTCACTCAATGTAGAGATTTACCTCCTACTCATGATAATTGTAGTGGAGTTGGTGATGCAACTGGTGTTGATCACCTTATCACCATACTGGGACAACTCACTCAGGTTATGAATAATATACTTACCAGTATGGAGCACCCTCATCTGAAGTGTGAATAATCTATGATAGATCGCTTCATGAGGAAACAACTGACAACATTCAATAGGGGTAAAAATACACTAGTATCCGAGCAATGGATAAATTCCTCAGAGAAAATATTCCACATCATGGGGAGTAGTGAAAGGGAAAAAGTTGTCCTGGAAGTTTACCGCCTCAATGGAGATGCTGATCAATGGTGGTCATTGATTTAAAAAAAAGGAATATGATGAGGTATCAAATATGTAATGGAGGGAGTTTAATGAAATTTTCTTAGAAAAATACTTTCCTTATGACCATCGAGAAGATATGGAAAGACAATTTCTGAGTCCGAGGAAAAAGGAGGATGAGAATGTCACAAAGTATGAAGCTAACTTTACAATGTTTGCGAGGCATACTGCAGATTATATACATAACCAAAAAGTATGATTGATCATTTCTTTGATGGGTTAAAACCATTTTTCCACTGAGAATTAGTCTCACAATCCTTCTCATCGTTTGAAGATATTGTCTCATCAGCTATCAAGACAAAAAGAAATTCTCTAAGTCTTACGACTATAAAGCAAAGAAAGAAAAGAAGATATCTGCTGAACACTCTGGAAATGGAAATAAGGGGAATAAGGGAAAAGTTGAATATCCATCCAGTAGTAAATTTGGGAAGAAATACCTTGGTACATTCCTGAAGGTAATGGGTGTCTGTTACAAGTGTGGTGAAAAAGTCCACCAAGGTCGTGATTGCAAGGTGATGAACGAAGTTGTCGATGATGAATTCTATAATTGTAGAGAAAGGGGGATTTATGTGAATTAATTTCCTAATCATCGGGGAACTTATCTCAGAAAAGGATAAGGGATCAAGGACAAGATTATGTTATCACTACTACCGGGGTTGATGCTCTGAAAGACATGGTGGAAGGTAATTTAATGATTTCCTCAAGGTTAGAAAATTATTTATTTGATTCGGATCATCACATTTGCTCATATTGTCCCAGTTTTCTAAGAAAATTAGATATCTCCAATTTTATTTAACAAGGGATTTTTCAGTGATAACTTCTAAGGGAACTATCATCAAAACAATGTTTTGTGAATCAGTCCCTATTAGGGCATATAAATCTTTTTTATCTGCTGATCTTATCATTATACCCATGATTTAATTTGATATAATCCTTATTATGGATTTCCTTTTGGTCCATGATGTGAAAATTTATTGTAATAAAAAGGAGGTTACCATTTTTTATGATAATAAGGAGTAACTTATCTTTAGAGTAGAAATGTCACCACCTAATTATTATCTAGATGCACCCCTAGTAGCTCAACGAAATTCAATTATTGGGGAGGAATAGAATTAAATAATTGTGTGTGAGGAAAGGAATGTTCGAATAGAAGATGTACCTATTGTGCAAGAATATGTTGACATGTTTCCAGAGGACTTACCTATACATCATTCAGAACAAGAAATTAAGTTTTCCATTGATTTAATTCCTGGTTCAATTCCCATATCGAAGACCCCTTATATAATGGCCCATGTGGAATTAGTGGAACTAAAGAAAAAACTATAGGAATTGAGTAACAAGGTATTTATTCGCCCTAGTGTTTCTCCATGGGGATCCCCTGTCATTTTTGTTAATAAGAAATATGGATCTATGAGGTTGTGCATTGACTATAGGGAGATCAATGATATAACAATAAAGAAAAAGTATCCCCTACCTCGCATTGATGATTTATTTGAACAACTTCATGGACCTCATTACTTTTCAAAGATTGACCTTCGATCTGGATATCATCAATTGTGTGTGAAGAAGGAAGACATTCCGAAAACAACATTTCGAACTATGTATGGGAATTAAGAGTTTACAGAAATGCCTTTTGGATTGACTAATGCACCCTCTGTCTTCATGGATGTAATTAATAGAGTTTTCAAGGAATATTATGATGACTTTTTAGTAGTATTTATTGATGATATCTTTGTATACTCTAAAAGCTAATAAGATTATAAAAATCACTTTCACATTATTTTTAAGACTTTGAGAAAACCTTAAATATATGGGAAGTTTAGCAAGTGTGAATTCTGGCTTCCGGAGATTTCTTTTCTTGGCCATATTGTATCTTAGGATGGAATCTCTGTAGATCCTTCTAAGACCAAGGCAATCCAAGAATGGCTAGCACCGATGATTATAATCGAGGTAAGTAGTTTTATTTGTTTAGCACGTTATTATCGACATTTCATCAATAATTTTTCCCATTTGGATAACCCATTAAAAAATCTCACACGAAAAGGGGTTAAATTTGTTTGGACTAAAGAGTGAGAAGAATATTTTGAAGAACTGAAGATAAGATATTTCAATCCTCATATATTGACTTTACCATCGAAGAATGATGGGTTTGAAGTATATTATATCACAGAAAGAACTCAACATGAGGCAAAGGAGATGGCTTCAACCACTCAAGGATTATAATTGCATTATACACTACCACCCGGGGAAGGAAAATAAGGAAGAATTAGATTTGAGTAGAAATGATCCTGGAGTTTTTAACATGATTAGAGTTGAAAGGGATCCTATATAGATGGATCTTGTAAAGATGAATATGGGGATAACCATGGAAGGTGAAACATAAACAAATTTTCATATGGTTGCCATACCATCTTTAATAGAAAAGATAATGAGTTCTCAGACCTATGATGAAGAGTTTCAAAAGTCAATTAAAGCCGTGAATGATGGGATATTGAGTGACTTTGTGTTTGAAGATGGAATTTTGAAATTTTGGAAGAGACTTTGTGTTCTCGATAAACCTGATCTAATAAGGTAATTGTTGGATGATTCTCATAGTTCCAATTTCTCTATACCCCATAGAAGCTCTAAAATGTATAGAGAACTAAAGGAACATTTTTTGTGGGACAATAAGAAGAGGGAGATTGCAGATTTTGTGTCAAGATGTATGGTTAGTCAACAAGTTAAAGCAGGAAGGCAACAACCTAGAGGAGTCATGAAACCTCTTCCCATAACTGAGTGGAAATGGCATAATATTACGATTGACTTTGTCATAGGACTACCAAAGACTCCTAGAATGAACGATGAAATATGGGTCATTGTGGATCATCTTACCAAGTCACCACATTTTCTTGCTATAAGATAAGATTTACCACTTGAACGTTTAACATTAATATATATTAATGAAGTTTTAAGACTTCATGGAGTACCCATGTCTATTATTTCTGATCTTGATCCATGTTTTACACCAAGATTATGGAAAAGTCTTCGGAAATCCCTTGACACTGAACTTAGTTTGAGCACTGCCTACCACCCTCAAAGTGATGGAAAATCAGAACGGACTATTCAATCCATAAAATACTTGTTGAGATCATTCTCACTTGAATTTCAAGGTATGCGGAATCAATATTTACTTTTATTAGAATTTTCCTATAAAAATTGCTTCCATTCAATTATTCAGATGGATCTATATGAAGCATTATATGTATAGAGATGTCACACACTAACTTGTTGGGATGATGTTGGGGAAAGAAAACTCATAGGACCAAAACTTGCGGAGGAAACGATGGAAAAGATGATGGTAATCCAAAACCACATAAAGGCAGCTAAAACTAGACTGAAGAGCTATGCAGATAACCAAAGGAAGGGTTTGGAATTTCATGTAGGAGATCATGTTTTCGTGAAGGTATCACCAGGGAAGGGTGTTATACATTTCAGTAAGAAGGGTAAATTGAGTCCCAGGTACATCAGACCATTCTAAATTCTAGAACGAATTGGGGATGTATCTTACCATTTGGATATTCCTTCAAGTGTCTCCAAAGTTCACGATGTGTTCCACGTATCACTTTTGAGAAAATACATGCCTGGCCCAACACATGTACTCACCTATGAGTAATTAGAACTAGAACCAGATATGTCTTATTGTGAATAGTTTTTCAAGATTTTAGATACAAGAGAACAAGTTCTGAGAAACTGGATGACTCGTCTGGTAAAAGTTCTATGGAGAAACCATAGGATAGAAGAGACAACGTAGGAACTCGAGAGACTTATGATGAAGAACCACGAAAATAATTTTATGTGGTATTATTATAGATTTTTTGATGACGAAATTATTTGAATGAGGGGAGAATGTAACACCCCAAGAATCCATGGTGTGTTTCCCTTTAAATAATTCAATAACATGCATTGTACACACCTTCAAGATTCTAACACACCACGACCAATTAAAGTAGCAGTTATGAAAATTATTACCCAATTTTTTAAATTTTTTCAATTTTTTCTTTCAAAATGGAATTCATTTTTGGGTCCTTAATATCTAAATTATCTCAGAGTGAATTTTTGGTATTTTTTCTGAAAACATTCTGTTTTTGATGAATATGGAAAAATACTAAATTTTAATTAAAACAACTTTTCTAATGAAAATAATTTATAGTGCTAAATTATAATATTGGTTTATTTTTAAATATAATTATATATTATTTTTTCCATTGAATCCAATTCTGGTCATTGGACATAATTTCACTTTTAAACTGGACAAAAGCAAGTATCAATCTTTTCATAGTTATTATTTCTTAAAAACACGCGTTTTGTTTTGGCAAAGGGAATTAATTTTAAATTAATTTTACCACTTATATGTTTTTAATTAAGAAAAATGGATTAAATATTTAGAATCAAGAGGTCCAAATTATGTAAACAGGTAACTTTTATTTTTATACATTTTGAATAATTACTTCGGTAAATATTTTATTTACCATGGTTAAAGGGTAAATCCGGTAAATAAGTGTAAAAAATAATATTATAATAAAATTAAATTACCCTAACACGTATTCTAACCCTATTGGATTAGACATTTCCAACCATGGGAATCCTTGGGTCGATTTTGGGACCCCATGGAGCCACTTGTAAGTGATAATGACACTTTATATTAATTAAGTCAAAGTAAATAAAAAAATGACCTAAGCATATATCTTTTAGTAAAAAATTTTTCACATAGGCTTATATATGTTATCTCTTAGACTATAAATATTCATTATAAAGATATAATTATTTCTTACATAATGGTATTTTATTTAAATTTTTTATAAATTTAATAATTAAATTTATTTCTGACACAATGATGATGGAGTATTTTCCTTATTTATGAAAGAATCAAATAAATTATATTATAAATATTAAACTAAATATAATTTTAAATTTTTGATGACATAAAAAAATTTTATAGGTTAATATGACATGTTAGGATTTATTAAATGAATTTATTTTGAATTAATAATGTTTTTAGGACTTAAAAAATCAATTATTAAATAATGTCAAAATTGATATGAATGAGTTTTTTAAACAAATATTATATTATCATTTCATAGAATATTCCTAAAAATATAAGGTTCGTAAAAATTACTTATATAATGATAGATATATCATTAATGAACCATTTGGGGGTATCTTGGTAGTTTATAGTATGTTTATTAACCATATAATATAAAAATACAAAGAGACATGGTAAATGTCAAACTAATTAACTAAGAGTTAAATCTAAAAGATATGGTTAATACAGTGACCCAAACCTATCCAAACCCTATTTTTTGCATATTTTTAGACCCATCCACACCTTATCCAAGAAATAAATCACTTTTGATCCATTATAAACCGAAAATGATTTTATTATAAAACAATATTTTATGTTTTTCCAAAGGTGCCCCTCACCCCTCTTATAAAAGTGCACTCCCCCTTCCCCCAAATTCACACCTTCAAAGCCTTTTTGCTCGACCTAAAACTGCCAAAATAACTTATCAACTATCCTCCCTTCATCATAGAGGCCTTCTTTTATCCATAAAGCTAACCTATGGATCCCTTTTGATCGTATCAAAAGTAAGAACCTGAAGAAGAGGTAAATAATTAATCACCTATTTCAAGTTCCTTTCTTCTTCCACTTCCTCTTTCTTTGTTGTTTCCATTATAAAATAATAACTCCAGTATCTTCAATATACTATTATTTTATTATAAATATGGTAAAACCATATTCATTATTCTATCCATCCTTTAAATGACATGTCACCATACGTGCGTACGTTCGGCTTACCGTCTCCACGTCGTGGTGTAATTGTTATTCAATACATTATTGTTTGGATGCGTATAATAATGATGTGTAATTGATGTAAATAATAAATATAAATTGATAATTAATCTTTATATATTATATACGATCCAATTATATATTATTTTGATATAAAAAAAAAATATTGTCTCGTGTGTGTACTTATGGATTACCTTCTCCACGAACGCGATGAGATTTATTCCCCATCATATCCATTCAAGAATAATTTTCATTAGATGATTAAAAATAAATTTTAAAGACTGATTATCATTCTGAATAAAAATATGATACATCCTATCCATAAAAAATTACTTACATAACAAATCATATAAAGAAAAACGAATCAGTTAACACCCGAAACGATGATAATACAAAGATATTATTAATACAGCAATGTTAAAAGATCATATATGATATCATATTAATGTATATGAATCTTGTATAATTTAATAACAATTATTTCACCGTTATATAGGAGGTTGACCTACCCTCAACCAAGGAAAATTATAGGGTAAGGGTTTATTTCACAATCTCTTTATTATCTGAGGTTGTTTTTACGTAAGTATCTATTGGGACCTCTTTACCATCCACATCTATGCTTCTTAAAAATGTATATCAAATTATTTTTTTACTATTTACTAGAAAATGGTTTAATGTACTTTATAACCTTATTTGACCTTATATGTTCTGAATGAAATATTTCTGTCATTTTCCAAACAAGGTACTTTATAACCTTTTTGACAAAATTAATGTAATAATGTTTTCTAACTTATATGGTGTGTGCGGCTATCTTCTGCCATTATAACATCATCGAAGCTTCCCTTTCAATCATATAATAATATTTTCAAAATAAATTCTTTTTTTATAATTATGTGACTCTTAAATGATTTCAAAATAGAAAGAGATATTTCTCTAAAAAAAGGTTTTGATTTCATCTATGTCATAATCCTTTGATGGATTTAAAGATTTTTTGAAGTTGATTTATTATGATACATAACATCCATATTGAATTGAAGGTTTTGTGATATGTTTGACTGTGGATGTTTTATTTTGACACCATTTATGGTTTATGGATAAATTATTGAAATTTCCTATGCTAGTTTTAATACAAATGTTAATGTTATGTTTAAAACTTTTCATATGAGGAATGCATTGGACTTTGTAAGTGATGGGTGGAGCCCACTATAGCTCCTCGATGCATCATTAGGTCTCATGAAGCAAACTAGTGTCGTGGCACTAGGCCTTTAGAAAATATTATTTGTATTCTTGGCAAAAGGCCATGACTATGTAGTTATGAAGTCTGACATTATGCATTACATCATTATGAAAGTGGCTATTGATATTTCATGTGATTATTTGACTAGTAGAATATCAATGTGAGTAAGTAAATGGATTTGTTTTGATTTATATTTTCCATATTATGATGATATTTATGTTGAAAAGGGGTTGTTTTTGTCTTATACATTTCCTTAAATTTTTATGCTTATTTATGAAAGTTTCTGTTATATTGTTATCCTTACTGAGCTTCGGAGCTCACCCCATTCGATGTTTTATTTTTCCCAGGATGCGAAAAAGTATATTATGGATAACCTACTGGGATAGTATATGTGATCTTAGTGTTGTCTATGGAAACAATAATGGTTTATTCTTCAATTTTATGATGTAATTCAATCCTTATGAATGTATCTAGAACTTCCCAGGCTACTAAACTAATCGGCCTTTGATAATTTATCTTTAGTGATCATGCCAATGTTATGTAATAATGCACCTACTATGGGCTTCTGGGGTTGGGGTGTTATAATACCTCCCCCTATTTTAGTAATTTTTATTAAAAATACAGACTCTAAAACTATCAAAAATCCTTAATATATGACCTAGGTTCTACTATAGACATTAAAATAATATTTAAATCATTATCAATTTGATGTTTCATGAATAAGAATTAAATTATTTGCGTTGTTTCCAAGGTGAGATTTGGTATTATTTCATGTTTTTGATTTGTTTTTTATAAATTTTGTGAATATTTTTATTTTTAATTTTTACCTTTACATATCTTTTTTCATTAATATTTATTTCTTGTATAGGTTCTATGAATGATACCTTGTAATCATGGAGATTTACCCAGTTTTGAACCCAAATTGGAGAGGATCATACGTTAACGAAACCAAGACATACATGACAACCCCTTGAAGGAGGACACACCACAACATGAGACATTTCTAAACCCCTATTCATCTGGAAGAAAATTAGAAACTAAAATTAACAAGTATAAAATTGGTGAATAGAATCTAACACTAAAAGAACTAATCTATTCTAACGTTGATATCCAACCCACATATATTCAAATGCAAGGAGTGGCACCCAATTTTGACCTCCAATCTAGACTAAATAACTTATTTATAGGATTATATGGACTTACTAGAGAGGAAACACATAACCACCGAAAGAAATTTCATATTGTGTGTTCATAATGAAAAACCACTAATGTAGATGGATAAAAATTAAATATTAGGGCATTCCCATTCTCATGATAATACATAGTAAAAGATTGTATTTACTATGTTAATTCACCAATTAGAGGGTGGGAGGACATTAAAAAACTTTTTCTAAAAATATAATTCCCTACCACTAGAACTGAAAGTTTAAAAAACAATATGTGGTATAACATAATCTCAAGGGTAAACAATTCATGAATACTAAAAAAAAGTTAAATTCAGTTGTTCATGTTTCCTATGCCACCAAATAAGAGATCAAATTTTCTTTCTGGTTTTTTATGAAGGTTTCTATCCTATTTATCGAAACATGATTGATGATAGTGTAGGTGTTTATTTAGTTGATGAAACCCCAATCATTGTATGGAACATCATTTAGTACATGTCATAGGACACTCAATAAGATGGTTCAAGGTCTAGGGTACCCATATAATGTTTCCATCAGGTATAAAGCACTGAATTCGAAAAGGACGATTCAATTTTTGATGTTGTAAGTTACCTTCTTTAATAGCATTACCTTTCATAAGAGAAATCCCAAACTCCTCCTCCCATCCATTATGGTATTGGTTCTTCTAACACCCATTATTCCAACCAATGTTCATCAACTGAGAGAAACAACTCAGAGTTGTGATAAAATAATTCTTGGTAGCTTCTATAACCAAACCTTTAAGAAAGAAACTTTATATCCATAAAAACTAGGGTGAAAGACAATCATGCCTATAGTCAAGGGGTATAATCAAATTAACCTCATAAACCATGGAACCAACCAGGTAAGATTAGTCATCTGACAAAACTACCTAGAAATAACCAACCACCACAAAGTCCCTTCAAACGATGTCAAAAAACCAAGAATATATGAAAATATAGGATGAAACAAATGGATTACAATATCCCCCAATTCCAAAAAACCACTCAAGCTTCCATAAAACACCTAAAAACCCAATTAGGCTAACTCTCCATCTAAGCGGGGGAAATTAAAAATTCACAAGTTGAGTAAACTACCCTCACCACTATTAGTCACCACTTGGGATAAGGAAAATGTTAGTTCCATAACCCTTTTCAGAGGAACACAAATTAAAACACATTTAACCCCTCTATTAGAGTCATCTCCTCCCAAGGAAACATCCATTCAAATCATCTCAAATGATCCAAATTTGAAAAGTCCAGTTCCTGAGAAAAATAACACTAATAGAAAGAGTGTTTCTGTGGATGAGTCACCTAGCACAACCATCAATATTTAATTTTCCCAAAGAACCACCTCACCAAGTAAAATCAGAAACTGAACAAGATAAAAGATTCTTGGAAACATTAAAAAAAGTGCAGGTTAACATCCCCTTGATTGATGTTGTGAAGCAAATTTATCGACACGTCAAATTTTTGAAGGTGATGTGTACACACTGAAGGCGACATTGAAGTAATGATAATTTGACCATGGGGAGGAATGTATCATCATTGATATATCCATCAATCCCTACCAAATTCAATGATCCTAGAACAATCTTGATTCCATACACCATAGGGGAGTATTCCTTTTCTAATACTATGCTTTATTTGGATTCTTCTATAAATTTTGTGCCTCACTCCATTTAGTCTTCATTGCTAGTCAGAGAAATGAAGCCCATATGAATTTTTGTTCAACTTTCAAAATGAAGTACAACAAACCCTACTAGCGTGTTAGATGATTTTCTTATATGGGTGCAATATTTTATTTTTTTCGGCTGAATTTTATGTGTTTAAAATGTAAGATGATTGGATGAATAGAAACACCCTAATTATATTGGGGAGGCCATTATTTGAAACCTCCAAACCATAATTATTCTCAATAATGGTACACTATCAATGGGGTTTAGTTTTGAAATTTGTAATTTCAATATCCTTGATCCCAAGAAGCACCACTATGAAGAACATTCCTCACTTGGAGTCAATAGTATTGATGTACCAACTTCCCCTGAAAACACATCCTTTAATTCCCATGATCCCTTTTTTGTTTTTTTTCATCATTGAATGAAATTATAGAAAATTAATAATGAATTTAATGTTGTTCCTGTCCAATAAAATGCAATGGATATTTTCTAATTGATTATTTATTGAACACCGAGGATCACATGACCATCGATGATACTTCTAAGCTTGTAAAATCTCATTCCTCATATATGGATGTTACTATTGAGGAGTTCGATGAGATTAGTGACCTATCACTTTCACAATCACTCCCATAAATCCAAAATCCATCAGAACTGGATCATAAACAACTACCTCAAGAATTAAAATAAATTTATCTTGAGAAAAGATATAAGTTGTATGTCATTATTTATAGTTCACTCGCTCTAAAGCATGAATTGTGACTACCTGAACTTTTGGGGGAGTACAAACATGCTTTTGGATAGAGACATAATGAAATTACTATTATTACCCCATCAATTTAAACACATTATACATTGGTAAATGATGATGCTAAACCAGGGAGGCAAGAACTATGTCGAAGGAATCCAAACCTCATAGATGCCGTAAAAAAGGAGGTAATTTTTTTACTAGAATAATTTACCCCATATATGAGAGCCAATGGTTCAATCTAGTTAAATTAGTTCCTAAAAAACTGGCCTAGTTGTAATTAAAAATGAAATTAATGAATTGGTTAAAACAATGTGTATAATATTTTTCATGTCTATATAGACTATCGCCCACTAAATCAACACACTATGAAGAACCATTTTCCATTTTCATTAACTAACCAAATTCATAAGAGGCTACAAGGGAAGTCCCATCACTATATTCTTAATGGATGTTTTGGATATATTCAGATCCAAATTTCCCCTACGGATCTTGAAAATAACACCATTACTTGCCCCTTCAGCGTATTTTTATATAGAAGGATTATATTTGGTCTGTGCAATGCTTCTGGTACATTATGGTGATGCATGGTAAGTAATTGTTATCTATTACCTGGATAATTTAAGTGAAGTATTCATGGAAGCTTTCAATGTGTATGGATCCTATTTTGATGATGTTTTTTATAGTATAGGTTCAGAAATTCTTCACTTCATTGATAAGAAACATTTATTAAATTATGCTAAATTCCATTTTATGGTGCGACATGGTATAGTACTTAGAAATGTCATTTCTAGGGAGGGTATCTGTATTGAGAAAAAAAAGACATATTTCATTTCTTCCCTACAATCACCAAAAATGTGGATGTAGTGTGGTTATTCTTAGGTTATGTTTGATTTTACTATCGTTTCTTCCCTAACATTATGAAGATTTCACTCCCCCTCTCCCACTTACACAAAAATAAATTGATAAAGAATGTGAGGAATCATTTAATTAATAGAAAAGAGGTCTCACATAACCCCTATTAATCCAACACCCTTGGTGGGATTTACTATTTGATCTCATGTGGGAAAAATATAACTTTACAGTTGAGATTGTCTTGTTACAAAGGGTTGATCGAGCTGCACATGGGATTGTCTATTCCTCACTTACACTGGACCCTACCAAAGAAAACTACACCACAACTGAAAAATAATTTATTTCCATTATGTTTTACTTGGATAAATTTAGTTCATACCTTTTGGAGTCTAGAGTCACTATGTTCTCTAACCATTTTGCCCTCTGGTATCCCCTTATAAAACTAGAAACCAAACCACATCTCATTCAATGGATGATCAAACTTCATGAATTTAATATAGAAATTATGGATACCAATTGAGTATGGAATTTCATGGATGCCCTTATGAGTAGGTTCCTCCCATTCTCAGACCGTGACTCATCCCCATATATTACGATAAATGACATGCTTCCTAATGAGAAATTTTGTCGAGTGCAAGATGTTATTTCTTGGTATGGAAGAATATTGATTTTTTTGGTAGAATCTTTCATTCTTACTGCTTTTATCAAGAACCAATATGACTATCTAAATAATGAGTATCATTGGTGAATTTGGGATGACCACTACCTTTGTTGCACACATAGTGATCATATCCATTGGTGTTGTGTTCCCGATAACGAGTTTTAGTCTATGATTAAGACTTTCCACAGTCATGCTTGTTGGGAACTCTATGGCCCCCAATGGACTAATCACCAGGTAACCAATTATGGTATCCTTGGGAAGTCATTATTTAGGGATGCCCATGATTTTTATAGATCTTGTCCAAATATTCAAATAATGGGGAATGTATATAAACTAAATGAAATGCCCCAATAACCCTTTCTCTTTCATGAAATTTATGATGTATGGGGCATTGAATTTATAGTGACATTTCCAAATTCCTTCATAAAATGATAAATTCATCTAGCAGTTGATTAAATGTCAAAATATATAGAGTCATGACCCATGTGGACTGATGATTCCAATTTTTTTTTGGAATTAATGGGAACCCAGTTTTTCTATAGGTTTGTATTATCCAGGTTCATCATCAGTGACAAAGGTTCTCAATTTTTTAATAACTACTGTGTTGGTATTGGCTCGGGAATCAAGTGTCTACTACTTATCATCCACAAACCAATGGTTAAGCTGAGGTGTCAAATAGAGAAATAAAAGAACTGTTGAAAAAATGGTTCAACCCAATATAGAAGATTGGATTCTTTGACTTGATGATTCATTAGGAGCTTACCTTAATACTTTAAAAACTCTCGTTGTCATGTCACCATATCGTCTTGTGATTGGAATGATTTTTCATCTCCCTTTTGATATAGAGTATTAGACCTACTGGGCTACTAAACATTTCAATTCTAATATTTTTACTACATGTTCTCAAAGGAATCTACATATTTTGAAGTTGTATGAAATTTATCAAGATTCATATGAGAACGCAAATATTTATAAATAGAGAACCAATGATACTAATGACCACCACATTTTGTTTCTTCAATTTTAATTTGGGAAAAAGATCCCCCTTTAATATTAAAGGATGAAGATACATACATGTATGATTTATTCTTGCTGGTTTGTTCCAGAAACTATTAAAAATGTTTATATATTTGAAATTGTTTATATACAAAATGAAGAAACAAAGAAAACCTTCACTGTCAAGGGGAACCGCCTTATGCACATTCAAGAAGCCCTTCATGAGTACTCAATAGAGGAACTACATGTTCAAGAAGCGTCAAACCAAAAGCACTAACCATTTATTATCCTTCCATCCTACATTCTATTTTATTATAGTGAGGATATTGTATAATATAGGTATGGGGGATGGGTATATGATTAGGTTGGTTATGAATTTTCATTGACTTTCTTGTTTCCTCTTCCTTTAGAATGTGGAATAGTATTTTTACTTTTCCACACATCATTTATTTTTTATGGTTTTAATTTTCTTTATTCTTTATTTTCTTTTCATTTTTGTTTGTTTCTTATTGAATAGTATTGTCACTCACCCCCCATTTTCTCCCCTCAGTTTTTTTCAGAATGTTAATTTTTTATTCCCACTTTAGCATGTAGAGTGATTCCCACATAATCCTGGATGTTACTGAAAATTCATGGGGAATTTAACTATATCATGTTATTCTATCATTTTCAAATAGAAAAAAAAATGTTTAAATAATGGAATGCATGTTTTAGCATGAATCAAACATTGTGGTGGGAAGTTTTCATAAATTTTTTTTTTCAATGATATAAATGGCTGTCTCATTTTTAACCCTTTATAAAGAATGGTACCCTTTGTGTGAGTATCTTATAGGAAAATTGTTTCACTTAATATCTCCAAAAATATTTTCTACCAACCATAACGTGTGATTTTTTTACTTAATTTGAGGTACATATAAGTTAGGTTAATATTTATTATCTTTCCCAAAATGATTTTTTTATATGTTCATTGCTCATCTTATATTTTTTATTACTATACTAGATTGACCTATGCATTTGTATCTATAATCTAGCTGTTGTACGTCCTAAAAAAACAAAATCACAAACAAGGGTTGTATCTTGGGGAACTAATTAACCACCCATCCTAGACTTTTGATCTTGTTATAACTCTTAAATTTTGTGTTGTGGGGAGATCAAATGAGGGATGGGAGAAGAGTTTATGATTTTTTTCAAGTGAAAAATTTGATAAAAAACATAATATTAATAATAATAAAAGAGGGAAGTGATGAAATTTAAAACATATAGGGATATCAAGGATGAGATCTTAATGTATGGATTCCCAAAATTATTAAGTGAGTGGGTATTGAATGTTTATTTCTAAGAAAGTAGGGTATGTTTGGTGGATGAAATAATTTATGTAGATAACTTTTGAAATATCTTATATTTTCCAGATAGAAAGTGGAATCAATTTAATGGAATGGTTTCACACATGCACGTGGAAAATTAGTGACATTTTCAATAAGTGAATTATTTTATAATTTTGGTATCATTCATCTCTTAGAATTTCATTACAATACAATCTTTGAGGCAATTTTTCCTATGATCATTGAGAATAACACATTGGTGTGTTTTTTTGTTTGATCACATTTCTATTATGAATCAAATTATCATTAAATTTTAAATATTCATTATTTTGTGAATGTTTACAAGAATAATTTAGAAAATTTGAGTTTTTTAAGGATTTTAATTGTTTAGGATTTCTGGGTGTGATCACACTGTGATTCAGTATTTCATTTTCACCCTTACACCACTATGTTAAACTAGTATTGTATTGAATATTATAAAAACAATAAAAAATTTAACTTCATATTTGATTAAATTATTTTTTTAACACTATTAAATAAATAAATGTTACTTCTATAATAATTACATTATAGGTGGAGAGAACTTGGAGGGCCCATTTCAAAGTTCAAGAGGAATGGGTAAAATTGTGTGTGAATCCATGCACACCAGTGGACTCACATGAACACTTATAATGATTCGTGCATCTAGTTAGGTTGAATTTAATTTGAAAGATCCAAATTTAAGTGGGATAAAATTTCGATGATGGAAAAAATCACAATTTGGCCATCCAGTGGCCCATCCGCACTGATATGTCCAAGCCACTAAATCTCATTAAAGTCAAAAGTGATTTGATGTGTTCTGTTGATAACGAGAGTTTTAGTGGTCTAAATGGTGCCCAATTTTAAATGGTAATATTGAATAGGTGGAGATAAAACTTTTTTTTCTATAAGGATAGAAATGACTATTTTTAGGTTGAAAACTATGGTCCAAGTGGTTTATCTAAATTAGGGGGCTCCAAACCATCTTCCAATTTGCCTATAAAATTAATCCTTGGAACCCCATTTGTATGTTCAACCAAGAGAGTGAAGTGATGAAGAATTTACATTCTTTAGGATTAATTTCATCACCTTGGAGGTTCTTGGGATCCCAATCCTCATAGATAGATTTTAAATAAGGAAGGATATCCACCCGAGCTTCCTCCTCCTCTTAGTGTTGGGATAAACGGTGGTTGTTCAATGTGAGGGTGCTACACACATGTAAAAGAAGTTCGAACAAATTTATTTTCTCTTTTTTAGATTAATTATTTTTTGAAAACTTTTCATTAATTTTTTATAACATTATTCCAAATTTGGTTTCTTGTTTTGATCCATGTGATTGATTATATATTAATTTCTAACTGATCAGTGTGAGGTTTTGAGTGCCTAAGTTTTATTGTTCTGATTGGAAAAAACAATGATTATTTTCTTAACCACCTTCTTGATACTTAAATCTACATTGAATGATGTTATTCCATGATATTTTTTAGAACTTGGTAATACGGTTGTTATGTGAATGTTTGGTTCCTAAAATAATGAAATAAAAGAATAAGAATTAATCAGGATTCCAATTAATTTCAACCAAAGAAATATTCAAACCTGAATGAATCTATAATAAAAACAAAATTAAAATATTTGTACATAAATTAAAAAAACCCTTTTGTCTCATATTTTTAAAAATCCACTTGTTTTTTAAATTATTAAACTCTTTAAATTATGTTTTTTCTTAAAACTCATTTCACAACCACCTCTATTTTAATAATTTTTTATTAAAAATAAAACTCTAAAACTATCAATTATCCTTGATATATTATATAGTTTCTTCCCTACACTAAAAAACAATGCTTAAATAATAATAAAATTTACATGTCATGAATACAAGGTCAAAAACCTTCCCCCTTCTTATAATTCATAAAGATTTAAATATCTTCTCTAAGGAACTTATCCATTCCTCGACTAAAATGGATTTTCATGCCAATAAAATGATAGATATTGTTATTTTATGAATCATTATGACATTTCTCCTCAACATTGTTAATTTGAGTTCTCTATATGGGCATGGTTATTATTTATAACATTAGTCAACTATCACAACACAGTTAGAAGATGCAAAGAACAAGTTGTAGCTCCGGCACTAACATCGTTATCTTGCATTAGAGGGAAGTACCTCCATGAATTATGTGTATTGATACCATTTTAATTCCATCCACTATGTTTCCTTTATAAATTATGGTATACAAAAGATTAGTTTATAAAACATAATTCATAATTTTAAAATAATAAATCACTTATCATAAATTGATGATTTTTTCACATCTAATCTCGTAATTATAAACATGGTTTCATTGGGGACATAATCAATTTTAAAACCTTAATAATTGATTGTAATGAAATTGTTAATTTTCCTACGAACATCCCATGGGAGTGTCAAATGAGATGTACAATAAATCCTATTGTCGTATACCTGGTTACACTGAGTCACGTCTGATGCACCTTATCAGAGTTTTTACCCATTGGTAAATTTGTGAAAAAACGACACCCACTTATAGTATCTTGACATTGATATATTTATTGAAATAACCACATAATCAAAAACTTACCAAAATTCATGGATGTTCATCTTTTCAAGTTTTCAAAATCTGTATTACTGTTATATTCTCTAATCTATTTTTTCAAAATCTAACTTCCAAGGTTTCTATGAAACATTCTCTAATACCAACTGTATTGACCCCAAACTTAGTTGCCCAGATCCAGTTCCTCACTTAATTACATTGTAAAATCTACATGATTATAATACAAAATCACAAATTAAATTATTATTATTTGAATCTTTATTAGATATGACAAACATACATAATAAATTAAAATATATAATATAACATAATTAGTCCTTTAAGAACACCATTATTCTCTTAGATTATCCTTTTATATCATTCATACTACACATATTTTCATAATGGATAACATGAAACAAAAGAAATAGGTGAGATACGATTCTCAAGAAGTGTAACATAAAACAAATTCTATCATAAATAAAAATAAACATTAATGAATAGATGAGTAGATGAAATATAATCCATTTAAACATAGTCTTGAGAATACTATGGAATGAATAAATAATACCATATAAATTAAACATAAGAGATATAAAACATGAGAACAAATATATTACTATTCAAATAATCACATGGAATATCAATAAGTAATCTCACAATGGGAGAATGAATAATGCTGAAAATCATTAACATACCATCCAGGATTCATCCAAGACAGTATATATAAATGGGTAAGACATTAGAAAATACAAAAATAGTCTATCTTGTGAGACATGACAATAAATAAGGTGTATATTGTGTTCACACACCATCACATACTATGTCTAAATAATTCTTCATATAAAAGGGGGAAATATGAAAAACATTAAAATTTATATTTAAAAACGACCTTATGAAATGTGAATACTTTCACAATAAACCATGAATGGAAAAAATAACACATCCATAGTCAAAATAACCATAAAACCTTCAAAAAATTATCATAAATGTTATCATAAGAAGTTAACCATAATTAAAAATAACCCCAAGAATAGATGTTGGCATAGATGAAAATAGTCTAATAAAATCATTAAAATTTTTGGAGAGAAACACAAATATTTTTACATAGAAATAATTTATTTTAAAAGTCGAGAAGTTATAAAGAAACTATTTTAATTTAGAAGAATATTATGAAAATTTAAATTAATATTCAAAACATTTAATTAATCATGGTAGAAGAAACATACACTCACACAACATTAGATAAAAAACTTTCCTTGCATTGAAACATTCAAAAAGTACCACATTTGGAAAAAGGCAAAAATATTACATTATAACAATTTTATAAAACATAAAACACACATAAAATGACTATTTAACATTAATATAATAATATTAAAAATATTTTGGAAAAAATTTATTTGAAACATGGCCATGGAAGATAAATGTTCCCCAATTGATACTTATATATAAACAATCCTGAATAACAATGACATTGTGAAATAACCCTTACCTTATTTTTTCCATTAGTTGGATGTGTATGAAACTCATTTATAATTGTTTAAAACGAGTTATTAATTTATTTCAGAACCATATAAATATTTATTATATCATATATTATCCTATTATATTATATTATCACCAGTTAGTTAATAATGTTATGTCATTACCCTTGTTTTGGGTGTTAACTACTTCATTTTTCTATGCATGTTTTGTCTTGTAAGTATAGTTTCTTATGTACACGATATATTTAGTTTATATCCATAATGATATTAAGTTCATAGATATTATATTTACTCATTATATACATCATTATAATAATTCATGAATGGTTATCATGTAAAATAAATAATGTTGTGTCGTGGAGATCGTAGGTTGTATGTACACAAGAGTGATGATATCAATATCTTAATGTTGAAAGGGTAAGTAATTGAATGTTATATTAATTATATCGACCAAAACTCATGCAATATTTTTTATTTATAAAAATTAATTTGATAATTAAACCCATCCAAAAATGTAGTTATTAAAAAATTTTATACCATAGAGTGGAGATTATAGGCCATATGTACATACACATGGTGATCTCATGCTTTGTAGGATGAATAAAATGTTGAATATAGTTCCTACATAATCATTAAAACATATAAGAATATACTTGTTATTGGATTTATTACTTTAGGATGGAAACAATGTATTCATATGATGTAGAAGAATAAAGAATATTGAAGGAGTCAGTAAAGACAATTACCTCTTTTTAACAAACCTCATTTTGATCTCCTACTAGGAACAGTAGGTTTAGACATTTGTGAATACCAAAACAACTAAAATGTGTATATATAATTTTATAAGATAAATGGAATATATTTGTTCATTCTAGATGGTTCAATGTGATGAAATGCGATGAGGGAGGTGGTTTCTTTTTATAATTAAGGTGAGTGAATCTTTTGGAATTTTGCAAATAATTAATTTATAATAAATTCAATATTAATCCAAATACCAAAAAATGTTATTTAATGAAAGATAATAAATTACAAGGTTTAAATATTAGTAATAATATATTTTAGATAGGTTTAGGAATTTTTTTAACAATATAATTTCAATCAAACCTTAGTTAACCTATTTTAATTTTGTCTATGGTAAAAAAAATCCATTTTAAAAGGTGTAATTTTTAATTATTTGATGTCAATTTGACAATAAATTAACAATATATAACATATTTGACCATTTAATAATTAATTTCTATTTTTAATGATTTTTTTTATTTTAAAATAATTTAATATAATATTAATTTCATGAAATATCATTAGTGTCAATTGTGACACTCTTCATTATTTGTCTTTTTAAAAATATTTAAAAAAATCGATATATTCTAAAAAAACTATATTGTATAATTTCTTGAATGTAAATTTAATCTAGAAAATTCATGGATGAGTTTAATTATATCAAATTATATTTAGTTTAATATTTTTGATATAATTTATTTGATATTTCCATTAATTAAACAATTACTACATCGTCGTTGTATAATATTTAATGCAATTATCTATTTCCTAAAAATTAGATATAGATTAATATGATAAATTAGATAATTTTTTATCTAAAATTACAATTTATATTCAAATTTATCTTATAAATAAACCTTTACTAAAAAAGGTATAGTTATTAAAATATGAGTATGACATATTTAACGCTCCTTTAAATAAATTAAAATTAATTTCATACTCTGAAAAAAGTGGCCTAAAAAGATATATAATCTCAGTAATATAATGGTTTTGGTAAAAAATAAATCATATAATACAACTAGGAAATGTTAGAGGGTAATTTTATAATATTTACAATATCATTTTTACCATTGATTACCGGATTTACATTTTATGTTGTTTGTAAAATTTAACTAATGATACTAATCTAAATTTCAAAAAAAATAAAAGATATATATTTATATAATTTTGACTCATTGATTCAAAATATTGAATACATCTTTGAAAATTTAAAACACATAAGTTTTAGAAATTAATTTAAAACTTATCTCATTGATGGGGTGAGAAAAATGGGTTATTAATGTTTAAAACATGCAAGAGATTGAAATGTTTTTAATTCTAAACCCAGTATAAAAAATATTCCAATGAATTAAATTGAATTAACTGATAAAAAAATCTATTTATACTTTTAATCCATTCATTAATATTTTTTAATTCTCAAAATTATTTTGATGAAAATGTTTGTTCAATTAAAATTTAATATTTTTCACTATTCATAAAAACATAAAACTTATCAGAAAAATACAACAAAATTTAATGAAAGTAAATTTTAAAATTATTCATTAAAAGAAAAATAGTATTTTTTAAAATTTTAGTTATGAATGTTTCAAAAAATGGTATTTAAAATAGATTATCCATTAAAAAGAGTTAAAATTATTTTTATAAATATATAGGGTTTTATGTGTAACAGTTGGTTTGTTCTTATCTAGTTGATATAAAAAACATTAGACAAATGTCAATAAATTTTATTGGATATATAAAATATGAATTAAATATATAAATTCCATATATGTGTTAGAATTTTATTGACTGTGCGAAACATGAAAAAATAGTATCTTGTTTAAGGACAATGTTGCGTGCATTGTAAGATATCAAAAAAATTAAAAAAAATTCTAAAAGGAAAAATGGTAATGTAACAGGGTTATAGAATGAAGATACTACAGACCATTAATCATTTCATTCTATAAAGCCTCTTTCAAAAAACAAACCATCTTAACAAATTTATTGGTGTCTTCAAAAATCGAACGCTCTCGCTTCTGAAAATAGTATAACTCTGAAGACATATCCATGATAAAAAAATCTTAAAAAATTTACTGGAAGAAGAGATTATTTAATTCCTTTATGTATAATACCATATGACTATCTTTTTATACCATAAAATCCCACCAATGTTTTCTTGAATACTCTAGTTTGAACACTATACACCTCACCATAATTTTATGAGAGGCTTCCGGAAAGTCAAAGATATAATAAATATTATCAAGATGTTTCTCCAACTCTTGAGGTTTATTCATACCATTAAAGGATATTGCATTCTCATGCATGACATATCATGATTGATCCTATTCTCCCATAGCTCTTGTATATACATGAAAAACAGTTTTTTTATCTTTTTGTATATTTTGGTCAACAACATGAACTGATATCATGATATAATTAATAAAAGTACGATACATAATAAGATTTACTTAAAGAAAAACAACTGTTCCCTCATACAGAGCTCACAAAAAAACATTTTAGAGGAATTCTGCAGCACACCAAAACAAAATAAATAATAAAAATATGTAACAATATCTATTCAAAATAGTAAAACCATAAGAAAATTTTTATATTAACATCATTTACTCAAAACTAGAGACTCTCATCCAAACATCCCACTGTAACATGATTCTCATCATAACATGATTTGGATAGGTAATTACTAAAATATACCTCTTAATTAATGAAAATCCTATCTCTATGTTATAAAATATCACAATAAATAGAGAAACCAAAAATAATAAGGCCATTATAACAAACTGTAATGACCTGACCAGAATACCCTCTCGAATTAGTAGCTGACCCGATATGCAACATACCCATAGGGTGTTCCCGGCCCCCACAGGTTGCAGACTAGAACCCTGGGATACAACAAAAATAGAGGGAATTATTTCATCCAAGATCAAATGACAACAATATGGAATATATATATATATATATAATAGAATGAGTCTGCAGAATATATATATATATAACTATAACTAAAAAAAGGGGAAACCTAAAAAATAATGTTTATAGGAAATATATAAGTACACTTACATCCACAAAGTAGAACCAATATTAGAAAACCAACAACTCTATTTGATAGAATGGGTAGATTCCCACCATCTCACCATTAGTTACCAATCCATTCAGAGAGAAAAAATCACCCACTCACTACAACACCATGCCTTTTCCTACTTCAAATGACATAACTAGGTTTATATAGCGATGGGGATGTATGTAGAATGTGGGATCACATTATTTGTAGGGTTTCACCCAGGTGTTCCATAACATGTCATCGAAAAATAAACCATTCATTATAAAATAAAAATAAAACTTGACATGATAATTGTTGAACATATGTATTATCAAAATCAAGGGAAAAAATTTTAATTTCCCATTTTCCTCTAGATAAATTAGGTAAGTCAGTTTTAGATAATTTCATATTAAAATATCACATTAGATACATTAATTTAAAACAAATGATTCATCACATATCATATCAAAATACAGATGTTGTATAGCAAAATAATACACACCAATAGAACACCAAATAGGTTTATAAGTGCAGGTAACATCATGAAAAGGATTATAATATATTAGGATTGCTAGGAACATCATACCTACCATTTTAAATAATTTAATCATCAAGACACAATAGATATGAATTGATTATAGAGATTACAGGACCACCCCACCATGTGAACCTCCCAACATTCCTAACAAGTCCATAGAACTGAAGATATATTGATTAGAGATATGCCCCAAAAGAAAACCCAATAATAATGGAAAATATATATTATTATACCTTCCACCTATGTACCCAAGGCTTCCCATGTTCCATATTTTCCAACCCATTTCATCAATTCATTATCACCAAATGATGACTTGAATACCATTCCACAAAACCCGTCCACAGAGCTTTGAAACCCCTTTTACATTCACCAAAACAAGGGTAAAATCATATTTTATAAAAACCCATTTCATCAGAGAGAAATCAATTATTCATTTCATTCCATTTCATTTTATAAAATAGTTTATCAAAATTCATCTTCATAGGACAGATATGGAACCCCTTACGTCAGAACATGGGTCTCACACACCCACAGTGGAACCCACCAAATGAAAAGATTAAAAAACAATAAAAATGCCATCCAGAATACAGACCTACAAAACCACTATAAAAAATTATTGGAACACAAAAAATATCTTGGAGTGGATCTAAAGAGTTGAAAACCAACCTTCATGGTGATAAATCATTGATCCAATCAATACAAATTAAATTTAGACTATACAAATCACTAAGGAGGCTTTCCAGGTCAAGATCCAAAAGATTTGTGGATGAATGCTGTAAATTTTTATCAGATATGAACCATAAAAACAAACACACCGACATTTACACAACATGTAATCCTCAGAACTCAAATAAAAATAAAACCAGTTTCATATTCTTTTTAAAAACTTTGATTTTAATATTATATTGTGTGTCATATTTTTTTCAACATGTAATCACTTCACAATATGAAACAGATTTATGAACTGTTCCTCATATACCATATACAACATGTACAACCATTACACAACTGTATTTTTCCTAGTGACTATGAAAACTACAAAATCTTACACAAAAACCCCAAACCAACAAAAGGATTGTCCAATCATGGGAAGAATCCCACAGATATTTGCACGTTTATACCTAGACTCCATTAACTCTAAACAAACAACCATATTTTAAAGTCAATCGATTTTATCGAAAAAAATGTTCTCCATACTCAGGAGCCCCAAGATATAAAAAATTCAAGAAAAAAATGCAACGTGAATGAAAATAACATAAGGTGGGTTACATGACGTGAAAAAAATACCACAGGTAACTTATATTTACGAGATTAATAATTTTTCTCATTGACCATCAATTTTCATGAGGAATAATATTTAACCATATTGTTCTGTATGAGAAAAAAATTATTTCCCTAAATTTATATATCACTGTAGAGTATAAATTATTCACTACTAGAGGGTAGTGAATGAATAAGTGCACATAATATCCTTCTATTTAGTTATGTAAAATATTCAATTCAGTCATTGATCCCATGGGACTTGGATCCCTTCCATGATAAAATAGTGAGTGGATTCGATAGACAAAACAATCATCCACAATGGGTATATACAATCTTTCTAAACTAATAAAACTACAAACCTTAGTCAAATGGGTTTTTGGGCCATTTATTATGAAATTCATTCATTGAAGGGTCTACTGACATACCCTCACACAAGACTATACAACCCATGAGTGAAACATTATAAATATAAAATTAAAACTTTAATATATATTTTTATAAATAGTCCATTTCACTAGGTTCTTCAGCATAATTCTCAATCAATCACTATGCTCTTCCATTAATGTTTAATAAATAAGAATATTGTCTATAATGAATACCAAAAACTGACCAATTAATTTTCTAAAGATAGTAAGAAATTAGTCCATAAAGATATAGGGGGAATTAGTATGACCAAAATATATCACCATTAAATCATAATGTCCATAAATAGTATTGAATTTCTTCCTAGGTATATCATCTTTATTAAACATCAATTGATGATATCATGAATAGATAAGAATCTAAGAAAAGTATTGAGCTCCATGAAGTTTATCAAATATGCCATAAATATGGGGAAGAGTATAATTTTTATTGACAGCGACCTTGTTGTGTTATTGATAATCAATGAAGAGTTTCATTGATCCATATTTATTCTTAACAAAAACAATCTGTTCATCCCAAGGTGACACAAATGTCTGAATGAATCCCCCATTAGGATTCACCCAGATTTTCTTCTTCAATTCTTACAACTCAATCAGAGATATTACATATAGATATTTGGAAGTAGGATTGTCACTATAGATGACTTATATTTAAAAATCAACATCACAATTTTGTGGAATACCTAGAAACTATTCTAGAATGGAGTCAGTAAACTCAAGCACGACAAGAATTATTCAATGATGAGATTATCACAAAAAACAAGATCTAAATTCCATTTTTTAATAGGAATCATGACCCATACAAGGTTTTTAATTACCATTGGAAGGCAATTTTTAAATTACATAGATATTCCAATTCATTCCCAAAATTACATTGAATTCAACTCTGGGAAGAATAAAATGATGATCAAGAATCAAATTCCCACAAACATGAATTGGGGAAGAATTTTAGGATCAGGATGTGGTCATTATACCATTAGGGGTATTTAATTCTAACAACACAATGAATTGTTGAGGTGTTTTTAGGATACCCTTATAAAACACTTTTTATATAATAATGTGGTAAGATCTAGAATCTAACAAGAGATTGATAGTTATATAGTGGATGGTAAGTGTAATTTTCCACGCGTCATTGTCATGCCCCTTATAAGAAATATTTTTCACATATTATTTCCCTTTTTCTCTAGGTTTAAGAGGTTTTCATAATTGATCACCATAATTATCCTTTAGATTTTGGAATAAGTTATCATAATTCCCAACCTCCTACTATCTGAATACTAGAGTCTGGGTGGAACATTTTTTATATATTTATCTTTATTCACATCATTTGTTGACTTCTTCCAGTCAATTTTTAATTAAATTTCCCAATTATGATTATTTCTCAACATGAATCATTTAATAGTTTCTATTAAGAAAACTTCCCCCATGTTTCCTTCCATGCTACCACCATAATGGAAAACTTATTTTCATGTCTCCATTGTATTTCGAATTTCATTTTAATTTCACTTCACTTTTTTTTATCTAAATGATGATATTTATGGGTTAGTATAATATATATCTTCACCTTGATAGAAAACCTAACTATTTATTTATAGATATTGATGACCATTATAGATAATTCGCATCCAAGACTTGATTTTAAATGACTAAATAATCAACCAACATTACATTTGGGATGGATGATAATACCATACACATACCTCAAATGTCATGTGAAACTTTACTTATAAGAAACAACAGATTCATCAACCTTATTATTTAACTCATGGAATTATTTCTATGTTTTCATACATTGAATTTAAGGTTGGTACCTATTGATATATAATCATTTAAATTCATCCCACATTATATATTAAATTTAGTCTTGTTATATCATGTTCCTGATATGAGTCAACCACTGATCGAATTCTCTATCTAAATGATATATATTGAAAATAAAATTTTGAACATACAAACTCAACAGATTGAAAATATCTTGTACGGTTTACTAATCCATTTCTAAAAAATAATTGGATTACAAAACACAATAAAATAAGGTGGTAATTACCTCATGAAGTACCCAACCAAATGTTATTCCCTAATTTTATTTTTCTAAAGCTCAATGGGAATGATATCTTGAGAATGTTTGTTTGAGAATAGATTTATATTCATTCTAGATGCCATAAATTTTCATTTCTCTAGATTAAAAACATTTCATCATCCATCCCATTCATTTTTAACAATATTTAATAAGGTTATGTCCACTGAATTAAACCAAAAATAATTTTATAAGAAATAATAATCCTCATGGTAAAACACATAATCATGAAAAATAATTTATTGTATTTCTATATCGTGACCCACTCTTCTATAAAACCTTATGTATAACCTAGGCCATTGATGATAATTACCAAAAAAGTATGATTTTATCTTATATTCATAAATATCACTTAATTTCTAATAATAATGTTCCCATCCTAGTTTTTAAATGTTTACTGATCCTTTATCTAATCCCAAATATAGTGACATATAATTTTTATACATATTAATCATATTATGAAAATATGAATATTCACAATGTAAAAATTCAATCAAATAAAGTATCATATAGCTCAAGTATTTTTGAAGATTGGAAAAAAACCAACTGTTCTCAAAATATCAACATCATCTACGACTTATTTCATCATAAATGTTACCCTTCATGGACATATCAATCAGAAAATTTTTCACTATAAAATAGAGAAAGGAATCATAATAAAAGGGTGAGATCAAATTTATAGTAAGGGTAAGGAAGGGAGATATCAATGATCACTTAATAATAACATGATCATATGTGTATAACAATATGGTATAACAATTTTTAAAAAACCCAATATATATCAACGATCAAAATATTAAATCATGGAATAAATCATGGAATCTCATAAGACATGGATAAGAAAGTAACCAAATAAAACAAATCCTAAGAACATAATATAGGCATATAGAAAAAAATTACGGTATAAATATTAGCATAGAAAATAATTTTCTATGTAGTTAAGGATAACTTACAATGATATCAGAGTGGAATAGGTTCACTCCCCAACTCTCATTATATTAAATGTAAACTCCAAAGACCATAATAGTTGATATTTTCCAATATAGATATAGGTTCACTACTTATTCTAGTCTAATTTATTTGACGTGTTATCAATATTTTTCCAATTCATTTGTCGGAGATATAGGTCCCATTCATTGAATAATGAAAATCATTCATACTCTGGGAAAATGGTCTTAATAAAATCGTCATATAATAATCCATGAAAATAGTTGGGTTTAATAAAAAATTCATCATAAAATAACAAATGGAATAAAAAAGGGTTCATAATAACATCATCATAACAAAACCCATAGAAAATAAATGGGTTTGATTAACATTTCATTTTTTCATCTCATACATAAACCATATAGAGAAATAGTTGAGATGTTATTCATGGATCCTATCCCCATTAAATAACAAGTAATATTAATTAATTTCATGTTATATGGAATATATTTTGAATTGTCCCCTGGAATATTTCATGAAAAAAATAACATTTCCATTTACAAATAACATCTTTTTAAAATCATGTAAAATTATCAAAGAAAATATGCTATTTTAAGATAAACATATAAATAGGAAATGAAAGAATCAAATAAAATTATATTATTGTAAAAATTATAATTCATTTATGTTGTTTATGTTAAAAAATATTCCATCTGTATTTTTTTTATAAAATTAAAAAAATTATAACTTTTTGAAAATGAAAAAAAGATTCACCAAAAACTATTTTTAAAAAAATGAAAACATGGGTAAAAATAAAATAAAACAACCATATGGTAATGGTAGAAAAGGTTTGAAATTATTTTTATAAAACCTGGATATAGAAGAGAAATAACCCTTAATTGAAACCTAAACACAAATATTCTTAAATATTGATGAGATAGAGAAATAAACAACTACTGTTAGTTATCCTTGTATTTAAAGAACTATTTCCTCCTATATAATAAATTTAGATTTATCATATTTCTATAATAGTTTCATTTTAGTTCTTATAATATCATATATAGTCCATTTGAAAAATTTAAACACTTCATTTTTTCAATAATTTCTTATTAAATTTGTTATTCCAGGCTATCAATAGTTTCAATTTTCATGAGTATATGATTTCAGTAGTTCTATCCCATGAAAATTTATCATATTTATACTATATCCAAAATACTTTTCATTAATTATATAACATATATATTGGTTATATAAATATTTATATTCAAATATAATAATTTTAGATATAAAAATGAATTACACTATTTATAGAGATGGTAGGCCATACAAATGCATGAACGTTGTTTTCATTATTTATCAGATAGATCAAAAGAAACATAATTTTTAATTTTAATTTAAATTAAATTTATTATATCATATATATTAATAAAATTAATTTTCATTATCATCTATGTAAAATATAAATGAAAAGCATATCACATCGATTCTTGGAGGTGGTAGTACATAAGTGTGTGTGGGAAACGTTATAATTTCTAAATACATTTGATGGAATCATTGTACATGTGATATTATTACTAAAGAAGTGTAATTGTGTCATTATTATCATTTGAAAATAATAAACCCATTATAATACCCTTCCATAAAAGATAGTGTTGAAAAATTAATTGTATATATACGTGGAGACAGTATGTCTTACTTACTCAGGATCGATAATTTTACACCGCATTTGATGGGAATTAGGGTGTATAATTGTGTTTTTAGTCATAATTACACTGAATAATATTTATGAATTTATCATTCATTGATAAATATATTCTAGTTATATTAGGTAAATAACAGTAGAAAAGAAAGTGACTCGTTAATGTGATCAACTCTTCTTTGCCTTAACTCTTTTAGATCTCCTGTAAAATGATTTATGGTTAGCCTGTTGGGAATATCATAAACAATAATATGTGACACGGGATGTTTATAAGTGAAAGTGGCAGATTTTGGCAGAGATATAATGATAATGTGGTGTAAATAGGTGATGGGGGGGGGGGTCCTTTTATAATTGTGCTAAGGGGGACTTTTGAAATTTTAAAAAATATAAGATTATAATAAATTCATTATTAGTAAGAATTCATATAGATGTATATTTATTCTTTGTTATGGTAGTATAGGGTTTCAATAAAATAAAAAAATTGAATTTGGACATGTTTTTGTGTAATTATTAACCTTATAGTTATGATTAACCCTTTGTTTTCCTACTTTAATTTTAACAATGATATTAACCTTTTAAACCATAACGATTATAAATTTTAGTTATCTGCCTAAAATTAGACCATAAATGTAATATTTATTAATTCTTATACCATATAATAAAATTTATTTTTCAATACTTTAATGATTTTAAAAAAATTTAATAAAATATTATTTATGTAAAATATCATTATTTCAAAGTATGACACTATGAAATTAAATTAATTTTAAAACAACAATGGGAGATTTGAATGTAATTATTTCAAACCGACTTAATATTATATATGTATATAAATATAATTTTTTGGTTTATATTAACACATTCATGTTATATAACTTTTAATATTTTTTAAAATCATTTATCATGTATTTTTATTAAATGTAGAAATATTCCATCGGTGTTTCATAACCATTTAATGTCTTTATTTAATAAACAAAAATTATGAAATTTATATCATGATTTTTTAATCTCATTATAAACACATTTATTCATTCATAACGTACGTTTTTTCCAATATGGACACATAATACATATAAAAAATAAATAGAGTAACATTTTGTAACATTATCTGTTGTAAATAATATATATGTAATTATTCAGAGTCTTTTACATCAAAAAACACAATTTAGAAAATAATATATTAAGGTAAAAAATATATTTAACAAATAATAATTAGGATAGAAAATTATGGCGTTATCACTTATTTTTAACCTAAATTAACACGATTTAACCATTATCAAGGTGATAAATGTTTCCATATATACAATTCATATTGACAAAAAATAAAATGGGCCTATTTAAAATTTTTGAACCATTTAATTTTAAAAATTTAATTAATTTTATCTAATTAAATTTATATATATGTACGAAATAAACTTTAACTTAATTGAGAAAAATATGACAAATACTATTTTTAGAGAAAAATAGTTTTAATTATAAAACTAGACTTATTCTTATACTATTTATTGATTTTTTTTTTATTATTTAAAAAATTTTATAAATTAAATAATATGTAAATCTAAATAGAACAATTCAAAAAATGGCTTAATTTATTTTATTAAAATAACAATACATTATGTGCATAAAATTCCTTTTCAAAAAATATTTATTTTTCTTAAAGATTATTTATTATAATCCATTAACTTCTAATGAATTAATTTTAGACATATATAACCATAAGTGTTTCATAATTTAGTAATTATTATTCATATAAATCAATCCATTGGAAATGAAATCACATAAATTTGAAATATTAATCATTTAATAGTATATTTTAGTTCGTTTTGTCTTAGTGTTGCATGTAACACAAGATAATAAATAATTTAGATTATTTAATGAGAAATTTTTAATAAAAATTATAGGGTTTTATAAAATAGGTGAACAAGACAACCTTCAATAGATATCCTTATATGAACTATCTGACAGTTCACTTAGATTTTATTATTATAAGAATAATGAATATTTGGAAAAATTTTGTCCCATAATCCTTAAAAAAATGTTGGAAAAATGTATAGATATTGTCGTCCTATACCTATATAGTGCAGTTTTACTGGTTTTTGGTCTATGTGTACAATTTTTTATATACGAGTACTTATGAACAAAGAGACCCCTATCAAAACAATAAAGTAAACTAAGTATCCTTTTCTAAAATGATTGTATGTTGAACTCCATGACATAATATGATCTCTCAAACATATAATCTCCCAATATCATTAGTTGGGATAATCACTAGGTTGGTAATGGAATGGGTGATACTTTTCTGCCTATCCACAACAACCAATATGTTGTCACAACCCAAGGGTAAATTTAGATACCCTATTATAAATCCATTGATAACATCATCCCATTTACAATCTCGGATATGTTATTGGTACAAAAGGATAGAAGGTCACTAGTGTTATTATTTAACTTATTTAAAGGTGGAACAATAAATAAAAAATCCAATAATTTTATTTTCAATCCTTATCCACTAGTAATAGAAGAGAAAATATGGATACATCACTGTGAGTCAAGGATTCACTGACCACTTTGAATAATTTTACACGCAAATAAGTTCCTCTATAATTATTGTTGGGAACATAGATTTCCATTGTTATGAAAAATACCATCATCATCCAGAACCCAATTAATAGGTGATTCTTGACAATAAATACTTTCCTTCAAGGCCAAGCCTTTAATATTAAAAAGTTTTCTCCTATATATTCAAATCATTAGTGATGTAACCATAGATATGGATATGAGGATAGTTTTCCCCTAACACTCTAGAAGAGCAAGGTGAGTATTTTCCGAAATAGGAATTATCTATGACTCATTTCTATCTTCTATAACCACTAAACCCTGATTATTTTAGTTTAATGAGTCACCCACAAAATACCATTTTATAGGGTATTTGTGATCTCAAATTATAAATACACTAAATATAAAGCCCATATATTTCATTTTTGGTTTTGGTCCTACTGATAGAATATATATTTGCGTCTCTTATTATCTGTATATACCAAGAACTTTTCCCTCAAGAGTTAATGTCTCTAGAAAAAAAACATAATGGAAAGATACAAACTCAAGTTCATGCATATGAAATTTGATCACATAATTCCTTAACTATCAAGACCCATATTCCATAAATCATTACCTCTTCATTATTATAACAAAAAGCACTACTCTTGATGACTTATAATAAACCATGAACCCCATTCTTGGATAAAATAACCCAGAATCAACACTAAAGTCAACCTTCATTTCTACTCATTAAAATATATTTCAAAATCTCCAAACCATATAAATCATCCAACCATCTTTTTCAATCCTATATATGGTGCTAAAAGATGAAAAATGTTTCAAATTATGTGATGATTATAAACATCTAATCCAAATTATCCAGAACAAAAAATGTTATTCTGTTGATTTTTTAATGAAACAAATATTAATACCTTATCTATAGCCATAGATATCCTAGATTCTAATATAATGTTACCCGAAAATTCCACTCTATCAATCAAAATAGATACACTTCGAGAGTTTACATAAATCCTATGTTCTTGAAGAGGAGTCAACATGAACTCAAGATGTTTTATTTTCTTATCTCATGAGTGGGTGTACCCAATGATATCATCAACCAAAAATAACCATCATGGAATGCAAGTATGGGTGAAATACGCAATTAAATAAGGATGTAAGATCCATATGAGCATCTTTTAGGCCAAACATTGGCTAAATAATATTTATATATGTCATAAATACACTGTAATGTTGTATATGGTATGTCTAAGGGTATTAATATAGAGAAATAGGATTTTAGTACATTTATAATACATATTTTTAGGTGAATACATAGTAAATTACACAAACACATACACGATAACCATAATAGTTTAGTGCTGTTTGTAACATGCAATGAAAAATTATTAATTCATGAAAGATCGTCAATGTGTCTAACAAATATTATACCCTTGAGTACTCCTACATAGAAAGCATTCTTAATAACCTAGGGTGAAACATAAGAAAGGTTGATCTCAGATACTCAATAATGCTAAATAAGGGTGATATATATGTATAACATGAGTATATGAGTATGATAACAAGAACATAAAATTTGAAAACCATACCCTCATATTAAATGTCATAATATTTAGACTTGTCATACATATTGGTATTTTATAAGTCATTAATCCTAAGGGAATCATAGAACATGACACATGAGAGCATAACATTGTTAAAATACATAGAGTTGTGTCATACACATCAACTCATACCATTGTGAACATGTGTGAATAGAAATATGCATAATCATTATGTTAAGGACATGAAATAAATCCCTTAAATAAGAATTTTTAATAGAAACCCGGACACCATATAACATTATGGCCATGAATGAAATTTAAATGGATAATAATGTGAATTCTAAATTAGCTTCACCCATAGCATTGTGATCATGTAATCTATCTCACACATTACATTTTGAAAATGTAATCATATTAAAAAAAATAACATTTTGAAAATGTAATTAGGTCCATGAATAATATTGTTAACTAGAAATCAAGTTCATTCTTAACATTGTGAACATGTAATCAGGTTCATGAAATACATTGTGAACATATAGTCAGGTTAACACATAATATATTTACTCATGTGTAATCCATGTTAACCCAATAGATTGGGGGGAGAAATATGTCCCACACATCTCACAATGAAAACCATATTTAGGTGTGCCACAAGATCAAATTATTTTTTCATATCATAACCAATGGAATGAAATAAGTTTCATAAACATTTCGCCATATAATACATAAAGAAAAAAGATATAGGTTTTAAAATCATTTTATCATTTAATTATATCATTACCCATTAAATGAAGATGGTTTCATGAGCATTGTATCACTTTATAATCCATGGATGAGTTTTAGATTTTTTAAATATATTTTCGTGATAAATCATTCAAAAAATAAATATGAATGGTATTATTAGTTCATATCCCCAAGAACCCATAATTTACATCAAAGGATATCAAGTTATTTGGAAAATTATTTTGATTAATTAATTTAATCATTTTTTGAGGAAAATATAATTTCCTATATAAAAAAATTAAAAATGTAAAAAATTTTGATACTAATTTTCCTTGAAAATAACGTTGAAATCTTATAAAATAATGATCAACAAAAAAAATGACCATGATGATGGTAATTTTCAATTATGTCGTGCTTGTTAAAACATAGATTCCCTTCATGTTTTCAATACAATCCCAAATGGAATTGTTTGAAAAAATGACATGAAGATTTATTTGAAAATGAAATTAGAAAAGATCAAATATTGGTAAAAATATATTTTCAAAGTCATAGTATAATAACATAATATGTTTGAATTGTTTTTATAAATCAGTGTTTTGGATGAAAATGGATGTTCTGAAAAAAGAGAGAAATAAATTTGGGTTTTCTTAAATATTTATATCACTTATCATAAGTTATAGAGAGTGTAAAAATGATACAATAGCTTGAAAATATCATTAATAACCATATGATAATGAAAATAATTAGTTTATTGATATATATATCACAAGAATTTTATCATCATAAACATAATCCAAATAATCTTGATAAATTATGAGAGTGTAACAAAAAATATTTGATGCTTTGGTAACATCAAATCGTGAGATACATGAAAGAATTACCTTAAATAAAACATAAAATATTACAAGGATAAATAAATTCATGATATAACATGTCGAAGTGTTTGTATATAAACATTATAAAATAAGACGTCTAAATAATATACCATATGTCTCAAAGAATGAAAATTGGGTGAAAAATCCATTACCGCTTTGGTTACAATTTATCCATAAAACCCATGAAAAAATGATCCTAAAATGGATTTTCAAATTAAAATAATTCCTAGTATAGTAATAATATAATAAATTCCAGGAAACTACGCACACCACATATAAAATATATGTTGTATATTGAATGTGTCTTGAGGACGTAAAACGTAAGATAGAAATCTCACAAAATAAGTGTTTACATCTTTCATAAATGTTTTATCCAACTGTATAATAATTATTATTTTATGATAAATCTATTAAATAAACATAATTATATAAATCATACAATATAAATATGACTTATTTCATTTTACAACATTTTTATTAACAATTCCTTATTAAGGTCACATTTCGGTTAATATCCTCATTGTTTTTATTTTATGTTTGGATTTTCAATTTTTGGTCTTCTAGATCATGGTTCCATTATCTGCATAATTATAATTATTATATAATTATAATATTTATATTTAAATTATAATCTCAAGGATAATTCTAAATTATGTGTTTGGCAAATGGAGTATGATACAAATCAAGAAGACGATTGGTCGTACGTACGCATGCGCAATATTTCTATTTCCCAACAATCAATATAGAAATAGGGTAAGTAATATTTTATATTTATATAATGATAATTATATGATATATGAAATATTTTTTCATTAAATATATTTATACATATTATCCATGTGTTGGGATGATGAAAATAATAGAGTTACATTACATTGTGAAGGCGGCAGTCCACACAAACATAAATAATGTTATCAAATTCTTGTGAGTGAAGTAGTAAGAAATGATATGATATATTAACCTTTAATAATGATAAATATTACATAAATATAACAATTTTTTCTTTTATATGACATATATTTTTTCATATTTTCTTCTATGTATTGTATTAATGAAAACAATCACATCGATTTGCAAAGCGGTAATGATCCATACACACGATCAACATTATTGTATCCCTTATGGAATGGAAATTAATATATATATATATATATGTGTGTGTGTGTGTGTTACATAATTACTTCAAAGGTATAATTATATCTAAATATCGTAAACAATTTTTATATCCTTTATCATACCGAACTGTGAGTAGTGGTAATGGAAAATAGAATTACATCTGTTTGCTAGTTAGTAGTCCATCATACACAAGAATGATTATTTTGTAACCCATTTTATGGAATAAGTTATAGTTATAGGTCATTAATTAATAGAAAAACTTATTAATATATGAAATATAATTAAGTTATTAAATTATCACTATATTATGTGAATTTATGTAGGTGGAGTAATAACCTACCTGATGGTCCTAAAGGCATCAATTTTAATTCAAATTTTATAATACCTCTTAAGTCTTATGAAAAATATTTCAATTCATGGGATTATTAAAAAAATTTCAGTAAAATACATAAATATAAAGGAAACTATTATATTAGTTAAAAGATTAAAACAAAAACAACATTTAGCTATATCTTCAATGTTCTTTGAGTTTATGAAAGAAAAGATTTTCACATGAAAAATATAAAAACGTATTTCTCAAATAAAATCATTAGAACTTGTTAAATATAATTGAAAATCATTTAGTTTACATGTATTATAATTTACGTAAAACACATTCAAAACCATTTCAATTGGAATAACCATATGGCCGGCTTCAAATAAAGCTATTATAGGCGTACTCGGTGCTATATGGGCCACTCGATATAAAGCTATAATGGGCTTCCCCGGTGCTATATGGGCCACCCTGTGTTAAGATGTAATTGAATTTCTTAGTGAAATCTCGGTCAAACCATGTAAATCTATAATGGGTTTACCTGGCACTATCTAGGACACCTCATTTTATACTATAATTGGATTTACTAGTGTTATCTAGGCCACTCCATGTAACGTTATAACAAGACTTCCCAAGGATATCTGGTCCACCGTATGTATAAGATATATCAGGATCACTAATTTCCAAAAAATTTCAATTACCATGTCATTAATAAAACAATTTCATCATAAAATACTTTTAAAATATCTTTTAATCCCTTGTGAAATATAATTTCATATAAAAATACCATTTTCTTTTACGGACCCATTTTCAATAACAAAACGACCTTTTCATTGAAAATCCATTTTAAATACCAAAATACCCAAAGTGATAAATATGGATTTTCATTTTAGGAAAAATTAAATCTTAAAAAATATGAATTAAAAAAATGGCCAAAGTGTTGAAAAAGTCATTATCACCATATATGACAAGAAATGAACGTTCTTTTTTTTTTGTTTATGAAAACATTCTTTATAAAAACACATAAAAATATTCCTTTTTTAAAAAAATTGAATGATTTTAAAAATATACATAATATTTTATCTATAATTCTTCAATATCCATAGAGATAAATATTTAAAATTATATTAAGAATATTTACAGGGATAAAAAGATATTGCAATTAAATCATTAAACAAACAATGTTTCCAATACCACATTGAACATTCAAATCATAATATCCACGAAATAATACATTTATGAAAACATTAAATAACATTAAAATAGATAAAATATGAATATGAAATTTCATATTAGTTATATATACACCTTATAAAATATAAAATGCGCATAACATAAAGAAATTCTTCAATGAAAGGAGATTGAGATGAAATCCTTTACTTTGAGCCTGACTGATCACGTACAATCATTATGTTCCAAAATAATATACCTAGTTTATTTAAATACATTATTAAGAACCATTTGAGACATTATTATTCCTTTTACATCCCTTATTATCAAGTTATAATAATTACGTAATTATTTTAGGTCATATCAGATGTTTTGACGATATTTGTTACATGATTTAAAAGTGACTTGGTATGATATTAATAGTCAAAGAGGTCATTATTTAATAATATCTAGAATTATATTTCTGAAATAATAATCTCTTTTATAAATCAATTGTACCTTTTATACAGTCTATATATGTATTTTTATGATTAATGAAAAACAATAAAATTATAGACACGGTAGGTCATATGAACACATTAGTAACATTTTCATTTTTCAATGATCACTAGGGAATAATAAAAACTATTATTTTATCATTACATAATTATCATAAAATCATAAATATAATAATAATCATTTAAATATATATATATCATCCATGTGACTGATTATTAAAATTAATCACATGACTTCGTTGAGGTGATTGTTCACACGTACGCACGAACACCATTATCATTTTTTTGCATAGAAATTAAGAACTTAATTAATATAAAACTAACATTAAATGACTCACATGTGAGTAATATCATATTTATTCATCAACTCAATCATTATAACTAATACTGAGAGGCGGTGATGGAAATCTAATTATATTTGTTCATGGTGGTGATAGTTTACATGTACACACAAACGATTAATTATTTTCCCATTTGATGGTAGTGGAGGTGGATATTGGTGATGATATAAATATACTACAATATGATTATATTGAGGATATTTGAGTTCTTATTTCATCATTACTGAATAATATTTTAAGGTAGTGGAGGAAGAAAAAAAATAGAAACACTTAATTAAAAATGAAACCTCTTCATCGAATTATTTCCTTTTATTAACACCTTATCCCCTCTATAGAGGGTTTTATGACTTATATAAGGATTATATAATGTGGCAGGGGACTATAGGATGGTTTTTGGGAAGATATTAGATGATGTAAAAAATTTATGAACTGTGTATAAAATTGAAGAATCTTTTCCCTTTTATAGGAGAGGGGACGAGAACTCATGGACATATTCAAAATATTAAAATGATATAAATTAATTTTCTTATAAAAAATGTCTCCAAACTGTTGTATTTAAAATATAGTATAAATTTTGGACGAATAAAAAATATATATTAAAAAATAGTTACGTTATGATGATTCTTTGATCCCTATCTTTTTGTTTTAACGCTTATTAACTATAAATGTGATACCATGTAATTTATATATTAATGGTTAATATAATTACAATAAAATTTAAATAAAAAATGGGTAATTTTAAGAAAATAGGCTTCTATATTTTAGATGGGGGAATTTTTGTTTTTAGTAATTTTATATCACTTAATAAAATATTTTTTTTCAAAAAAAATACCATTAAGGTCAATTTCCACACTATTCATCTGTTGAATTTTTAAAAATATCATAACAACAATGATATATTTAAAAAAGTCTATAAACGCATCCCTAGAATTTCAAATTAATACAATTTTTTTTGGTTGGAATCAATTATTTAAAAAAATTATTTTATTTTTTCAACATTATTTATTTGTTTATTCTATTAAAGAATCAATTAGTGCATCATAATTGTGTTATTATTTAATTTTATAACATCGTTCCTAAAATTTATGTAAAAATTAAAATGATACATATAATATTTTTACAAAATACTATTTATAATTAAAAAATTACCTTATATACCTATTTACAGTATTTGTAACTTGCTATTGAAAATACAAAATCTATTTCTCTATATTCAAGAAAAATAATTATATAATTTTTTTTAAAAATTAACCTCACTGAATGAATGAGAAAAAATGTTTTTAAAATAAAAACATTCAAAAGTTCATAATGTTTTTATATCCAATTTTAATTTGAAATTGATTCCAATTACCTGAATTGGATTAAATTATAAAAAATTATCAAATTTAATTTTAATAAAATTGAATAGTATAATTTAACACTATAAATAAATTTGATGAAATAATAGTATTCAATTAAAATGCATTATTTTTTTTACAATTTGTCAAATCATGGAACTTATCATAAAGATTCCAAAAAATATACCAAAGGAAATTTCTAAAGTCATATTTCACATAAGAAGTTTATTTTTTAGAATAGAACATATAAAAGTGTCAAAAAATATATTTGAAATAGGTATGACATAAAATGGTGGTAAAACTACCTTTTTTGAAAAATAGTTCCTTTATTCGTAACCCTTGATTCATTCTTATATCATTTATCAAAAATACATCAGATGAAGTTAATATATTAAATTAAATATATTTCATAGATATAATCCAAAAAGTGTAATTTATGAACTAATTGTTAAATAATAAACTTTTCCATATTTAAATTGGATTTTAGCAAGATGATTTCTTTTATATTAAAAATGGTTTTATTTTTAATTATAATTAATTGTTCACCGAGAATATTTTTATATATACATGTGTAAACCATATTTTCATAATTTATTTAATCCTTTTTACATTCTCTTTTCTAACAACTATGAAATAAGTACCGTATTAAATAATAATATTTAGTTATTTGTTTATCCTTGATGTGGTGTACTATGTACTCGATCAAAAATAGTTCTTTTTAACAATTATGATGTTACACAAGACAATTATAAAATAAACAGAGGAAATAATTGTGGAAGAGGTGGGAGCCCCTTTTGGTCATAACCATCATGCAATGTACCCCTATAAATACACTGGACAAAGGAAAACCCCATTGAAATGTCCACCTCATCAAGAGAATGCATGCCGACATGTCATCCTCATTACGCGAATAGCATAATAGTTTTCCTAGAGTCATTTCACTCCCCCTTTAACACCCTATGAAAAATTAGATTGAATTGTCAATAAAAGAATCATGAATATTCATAGAACATTTATTGGTCACAGAAAACATCACTTAGTGGTAGAGTATTTATATTTGACGTTATTCATGAAGTATCGCATGAAACATGAACTTTATAAAATAAAAAAAAATAAAAAAAATAGAAGATAATGTGGGAACCTATCAGGATCATAAAAAAATTGTGAAACACTAATTCCATCCACAACATAGTATCTAATGAACCTATGAAAAATCATACTGATCACACTATGGTCCCTTGACAGGTCATCCTTGTCTCCCAGAAATCCTAAGACAAGTCACACGAGATCACATAAAGGCCTTTCAACAGGCACCCTGATATTGTGAAGTCACTCTAACATGACAATATGAAAATTTTTATGTCTTTCAACATTCCCTCAATATTCAAGAAGACAACATTGATTGGAAATAATCTCTTAATGGATGATTATATGGGATAGACTCATGGTCACAGAAAATAAGGTGATTCCCATAGAGTCTTCCACAGAAAATATTCATAATGATGCATGGAACTAAATCCCTTCCCCAACTCCATCCAAGATTCATGGGATATGCTTCATGAAAAGTGATCAAAACTAGGGTGGATAGGACTATAAATCCACCAACCCATAATAAAAAATTCATGGAAACCACCATGTCTACCATAATATAGCTACCACGAGGACTACTCTCAGTGGATAGATTATCTCTCAAAACCTTGCTTCATTGCAAGACAACATTTCTCAGAGTTGCTAATCTCATGTCCAGAAAGGCTTCCCATTAGGTAAGATCTGTGGAAAATATAGAGAAACCATGAATCATTCATAAACACTTTAGGTGATCACTAATTGATCATGTGAAGGCATATTGGAAGGCCACACAAAGAACATCCTACACACCTGTGAGACCATGTGATAATTAATAGAAGCTAACACATAAAAAACTCATGACATTATCAATAAAAATTATAGAACATAAACCGAATATGGTAGACTTAATAAAAGAACATATATTTTGACCCTCATGTGCTTCATGTGAACCACCAATGACACATGACAACACAAGGACATGTTACCCAGATCATCTAACCATTCTTTAAAATACTATTTGGGTTAAGAAATGCCTTCTAGTCCTATGAATTCAAGTTTCATAGTTCCCCTATCTCATACCACACAAGTCTCTAAAAAACCAATGGTATCTCTATTAAATTCTCATGATGTACATAAATGTGTTGTTGAACCAATATGGCAACACTAGTTCATATAGGAATAGTCTCATAGTAGAACACCATAATGTAAAATAGATCTTGTGATACCATCTAGAACTGAAATATATTACATGTGACACCCTCCAAGACATGTCACACTAACTCAAAATAGACCCTCAATGTGTATCTATCCTCTTGTGCGATGAAACCAAGGCATGATCGCCAGATCACACGACACCCTCTGGGCAAGCCAGCCAAGGTCATGCGATGGCTTTTAGGACTAGCTGTCTGAGAATTGTTATTTCATCTGAAGAATATAGAATTGATCATGTGACATCATTTAGAAATACCATCCATATTATGTTATTTTCATAATATAATTTGACTAGATCGTATAATTTTGATTGGATATATCCGGAAGATACACTCCTATGTGTTCCGAAGGAAATCATTTCATGATGAGCGGGGAATCAACATATGTCTAGAAGACAAGTTTTTCATGTCTGTAGGCGTGTCATAGGATTGGATACCCTTTCCCATACTCAATGTGTATGCCTCATATACAAGGGAAATTTTAGTGGGAAAGTCTTAATCAAGGGAACTACAATGAATCTGATTCCTTACACAATCAAGATATATAGGACACCTCCCTAGGGTGCGATCTCAATATTAATCATCCAAGTTAAATTCTAGTACATAATTCCCACATCCACAAGAAATGAAATTTATTATGTCACACCCCTTATCTCTTGCAATGATCAGGAACCACCTTATCTTTGGGTGTTTCATGAATAATATAATCTCTTCCATAAACCCCTATAAAGTATAGGGAAATTTCAATGTGTAAGATCTGATCCATTGAACTATGAGAACTTTGATTCCTTTTATAACCTTTATAATTATAACACCTTTCTATGGCCCAATCCCAAACTCAAATTGGAATCTACCACAGTGTCGGTCCAACAATGTCTAAGAGATTTCAACCATTGGGACTGAATAATTCCCATGGGATGATCATTCTACCTCATCCTTCATGGAACTAAGATCAATTTAACTATGAGGACTCTTATTAATGATATATCTAGCATATGTAGGATTCCTCTCCAAGGCCTATGCTCTATAATATATCCCAAGGGTCATTCTAGTGAATATTACTTTCATCTTTTTGCAGTGAGACTCTTTACTTGTTATCCATTATTTCTCACCATGATCATAGCCCACATGGGATTAAGGAGTTTCAATTGTCATATCATTCAGATTACAAACTTCCACAATCTAGGGAAATGACAACATGCAATACCCAATGAGTGGCATGATATAAACTCCCCCATATGATGGGATCTACCACGGGACCAATCCCAGGGGTGTGAATAAACAATGAATACTCTTATTTCTTCAATAACCTGAAAACATATGACCCCATTATAAGGCCCGAGATCAAATAGGAATCAAACTCAATGTGGATCTACTAATGTATCTACCATTTAAGCCACCGAGACCCAATCATTTACATGGGATGTTAAATATAACTCATCCTTCAGTGGATTGAAAAATCACATTAACTATAATAACTATGATTCCCTCCATAATCGGGATACATAGGACTTTTAAATAGGACTCAAACATGAATATCTAGTGCCTTAGAGCACCCGTATATGTATTTCCAATTGAAATAAAGCTTCAAAATTTTAATGAACTACATGATTTTTATTCATGTAATAACCACGATATATAGGAATCCTCATAATAGATCAATTACCTCCTCATAATATTAACCTCCCCCTTGCATGGTTGAAAATTATAAATATCTTGATTATATAGATTCAACAAATAATCATATTTTTATTACTAGAATATGGATGAATAACTTCAGATACATATATATTGATTCATATATGAGAAACTTGCCTTCTAAAAATATAGATACATAACCCATAATCCATTTGATAGGGTAAATGATCTTGTATTTAGATTAGGAAGATATATATGAACATATCATAAATCTATAAGAGCATTTGAGAGTAGGAAAAAATTACCCAAAAAAGTGTTTGCCTCCCATCCTCTCGATCAATGCGAGTCCCTTAGTGCCATCGGGCCTCAAAAACCTAGCTGACTGCCTACCTTTGGAAAGAAATTCTATTCCCAATTACAGATTGGGGGACCATTGGGAGTTTATATTAAAGAACGATAATGGTAACCAAATGTTAATGGTTTTGAATGAATTAAACCCTCCATAGTCAAGAAAGGAGAAAAATTTAACCTACCTTGATGAGTGTTATAAGATGCACACTTTTACCAAGAGAAACAAAAATGATGAACTAGGTGTGAATCTATATAATTTATAAATGATTGAGTTATTATCCATTATGCTATTTTGTTTTCACACTATAAAAAAATGTTTAACCCAACATGAAACTCTTAAAAAAAATGACCATTGAATCATATGTGAGGACACATTTATTTGTATAATCTATACAGTGAAAATTATAATCCTAAAACAAACCGTTAAAATTTTCCTCCACAAATGAGGTTCTAGGGAGATAATTCTATCATCACATTGAAAATTTTAAGATAGAAGCATTTATGGATTGATAATGAATCAGAATTTGTGTTTACAATGAATATATGATTGAGAAAACCGTGCTTATGATATTTCACTAATCAGTAAAAAGATTTATTATTGCATGAATCACTATAGATAATGATCTCATCAAAAGCATCTTGATACGAGACAATGTCTTCTTAATCCTGTGATTGCTCTGGTAAATCACCATTGACTATAACCCTCACAGATTTAAAAATGAACTCACTTGATTAATATCTCCAACATTATGTGGAGAACATGATGGTGTGAGTGTACCAATGATGTGGTAAAATATCAACCCTAGAAACCACCTATAAAGTTCTCTATGTATGAAAAATGGTGAGTCCGCATCTTACATGAAAATATACAGCTAAGAGAGTGGCCCTACTTTCCACAACCAACAACTTCAGAACCTTATCCCTAGAGTGTGAAAACTGCAACCTTTAGTATCTCATGATGGCAGATTATGGAGTAAAATATAACTCTAATTCATTTTAGGGACCACTGAAGTGGGGACAAGTACAGTTCCATTAGCAGAACCATCCCACACGAACCTATTATTCACCTTTTAAGAGTACCACCATATACGTTGTTTCCTCTAATACCCATGGACATGAAGCAAGGAAAACAAAATAGGTTAAGAAGTCTCTAGATATCATTTACTGGGCTCATATCCCCCCTGTTAGTGATAAATTCTTTTATAATATTCTGATGTAATCCATCAATCATGCTCGTAACCCTAGTCACTCAATAAAATTATATGTTCGTATTTTCAATGCAAGTAGGGGGGGGCATAGCCCTACCCCTCTGCATTATGTTAATCGACATGTTATAGTGGAACAAGGAGGACATAAGTGGATGAATATGCCCACATTAATTAAATAAATATTCCATCATATAGTGGAGTTAGAAAATGTGCTTTCTTATAACCTTGTACACGCATTTCTAAAATACTATAACATCTTAGAAACAGATGAAGGACTCGATCGTCCTATTCTAGAACTCGTTCAGATTCCGGAATAGATTCACACTCCAATCGATATAGCCATTACAACTCAACACATTGATCATTATTAACATGTGTAAGATCAGGAACATGTGCACATTCCCGCTCCCATCCAGGATGATTATTAGCACAATCCAGTAAAGGATAAGGCACTGGACTGGGCTCATACTCTTGTTCCAACCAGGGATCACAAGGTGAGAGAGGAACATTCCATGGTACATTGTCATATGCCTATTGAAAAAATTTGGATCCATATACTAAAGGCCTTGGGTCAAGCTCATATCCCCATAATAGTCGGGTCTAAAAAAGTGAGAGGGACACAAGCCATAGGAAATGCCCATATTAATGACGAAGAATTCCAGAAGCATACTCAAAATTACTAGGATCGAGCATATATAGCCATTATAGATGGGGATAACCATGTGATAATTAGACCAGACTTGAGATAGGCTCATATTCCCATCAGTGGGTCGACGTAGAATATTCTAGTAGATTACGGAAGCCATGTGCATATTCCTACATCTGATGATGAACGACTGCACCAACATCATTCTAAAGAAATACAGGAGGTGGATCATATCCCTCCTCCCATTATAGAGGCCCCTCTGTATATTCCACCATGGAATGCATATTCAGACAATTCTCATATTCCTATTTCAACTCAGGCTCACCAGATGAGAGCGACACATGTCTCGGGGAAGGCACATATTCCATCTATAAAAGAGTACAGGCTATTCCCAAAAGGCCCATGATCAGGCTCATACAGTCAACCTGAACGAGGATTACTACGTCAAAATGGAACATGCACAAGGACCGACTCATATTCCAATAAATACTGAGATATCTAATTGGAATATTCTAGTACGTTCCCAAAGTCCTGAACATAATACCACAACACTAAAAAATTATAATAACGTTCTGGAATTTATCATAGATTAGGTCTATATACCCACATAATTCCAAAAGTAAGATCAACATATTCTAGACATGATGCAGATCACAACCCATATTTCAAATATGCAAAATTCCAATGTCTTGAAGGTTGTTCGAGAGACATTCCAAACACCGAAATGGTCATTCAACTCTTCAACTGAAGTAGATTATGATCATTACCATGATGGTTATCCTTGTGGTAGTGTGGAGATAGATGGTAGAGACTGTACTCAAGAAATACCTCATTGTAAAACTCCCCCACATTGATATATCCCACAGATAAAAAAAATCATCTTCTTTCCCACACACCTCCTTATAGAGGGGGTTTTAAAAATCTAACACCATCATATAGAGTGGTGATCGAAACATGAGGTTTGACTGCATATGGTCCCCCATCAACTTGAAACATTACTCCACTATAGTTAGTAGGTGACCCTCAGAAGCATCATCCATTATATGACCAGATAGAGGCATGTATGTATGACACATAAGAGGCTAAAATTGACATACAGTTAGAGTTATCTATATATAACCTCTACATCATGTTCTGGCCCCTCTCCACTTCAAACTATTTCATCCCAGATAATATAAAAAATTATTTCTTTCCTTATCTATGCTTAATTATGCGGGATACTCATAATTTAGTGAAGGATAGAAATATCCCTTATCCAATATATGAGTGCCTAATTCAGACAATCAGGATACTATATTATCATCTAGACTTGGTTTCTATCTCATTGTATGGGGATCAAAAACAATAAAATCACAATGGAAATATGCAACATGATTATTTTAATTACATCATAACCATTTTCTAGATGATCTTTGAAGCCATATCATGTATGTTTTGGGAGATTGGGTGAATATGGAGTGTTAAACATTACCTCACCCCTATAATAATAGAACCCCTCACACTCTGAATCATGTAGTATTATAGCCTCTAGAAAAATCAAGGGACCATGTAACTCATGGGCCAATTGGCATCTAAAACAGAATTTACCCTCATAGAAAATGCCTAGCAATTATGAAAAGATGTAGAGGATTGCAAAAAACTCTTTGAACATGGACCATAAAAGAAAAGTGAATTAATTCATAACACAGAGATCAAATTTTTCTTCATCCATAAAACTTCTCTAAATGAATGGTTCTCATCTAGGTATTCCATTCCACCCAAATCCTATTCTTTCATAACTGTACCACATCAAATGAATGACATTAGAATCTTATATAGTATCTTTCTATGAGAATACTTAGTCCACTAGGCCTAGGGAATATCTATCATCACCTCCACCCCTCATATCGTCAATTCCAGAGATGATTAATGACATATCCTTAGAAATTTCAATCAAATTCTACTTCACTAGGCAAGTGTAATTTATATCTCAATAACCATATCTAGGTTTATCCACCCCTAAGAGGGTCCTGGGTCAATCCACGGTGATTCTCGATGACCCCTATCCCACTAGGATAGGGTAATATATTTCCTAATTTGTATTTTGTAAATCATTATGTCCTTCATGGGAATCATTGGTTCCTCATCAACATGAACAATAAATGCCAACTAGGTCCCCGAATACCCCCTAATACATAAGGATGAGGAAATTTTCAACATCATCATCTCCATAGGGGGAACTAGTATTCTCCATCTTGGGAGGAAAAGGTCCATGGTCTATATCCCACCTATTCATCTAGCCAAAATATGATACTCTACTATTCAAGGACATTTTATCAACTATGACTAGAAACTTCCTCAAAGTCACTATCCCTATGCCAATATGTGAAGAGAATTTGGAGAAGGAGATCAAACCCCACCAATGTTGCTAGCCATAATGGCCCAATATGGATAAAGGTTTAGAAAATGACCCTAATAAAGGTAGTGTAGAATCATGCTGTTGTGTTCAATGTAATGGAACAACATCTAGGTTTAAATATGATTTTGTTAATTTCATTACTATCAATATGGAATAAATTTGTGATCATTCTATAGATTTAGAGGGTCACAACATAGAAAACATTCCTTTATAGTAGGGTGGTGTGGATCCACCAAATGATGATAGATATACCCATAACTAAATAAGGATCCAAAATTGATCACCTCCAAAAAATGAGTTCCCACCTCTATTATGGAACACTTCTATTGAATAAGGGAAATGTGTCACCCCATCCCAATATCCACCTAGAATATTTTAGGTTCCTCCCATATAAGAACAAATATCACAATATGAGAGATAAATAATAACTCTCAAATAAAAGAATAAGGAGATACTTAGACAAATATCAAAACTGGGTATCATCATCTGGTAGAGGGAAATATCCCTCCACCATTAAATAAGATTCTCCAAAAAGACGTATCTGGGTAGAAAAATAGCTTCAGATATAATAATATACTCTATATATATGAGTATTTAAAAAATGATCATGACTTACCATTATTTTGGTGACAACATCAAACTCACAAGGGAAATCATTCAGTCTATGGTAGAATCAAAAATTAGTGGGAGATGAAGAAGGGGACACCTAATTTACCCCAACCCACTACCTATATACCAGAGATAGATTAAACAATAGTACCCACGGATTTACCTAATTCCATTGAGTCACTGGCTACTCGAATGGAAGTAATTCTAGGGTGACATGCACTTGTGGAGCCCTAACGAAAGTCGTTTCCTGATTGGGTAGATGACACTTTGCCTCTACGTAATTTCATAAATCCTACTTTCCCTACCTATGACAGGGAAAGTGATCCTAACTAGAATATCAAAAACTAGTATCCTGATGTGGGATGATGATGGGCCGTTGAGATCAATAGGAGGTGATACACCATTGGTGTTTTGTGCAGACTCTAACAGGGCCATCCATTATTTGGTACAACAACATTCCAATAGGATACATCGTAGGATGGGAATACCTTCATCCTATATTCACTTATCAATTTTTTCACACTAAGAAAGATAACTATTGTAAACCTAAATAACTAAAATCAATGTGGAAATGATAGGAATTCTTACTTCTTAGCCTAGTGGTAGGGTTTAACCTATTCACTTATCATCCCTCTCTCACAGGAATAATTTCTAGAGATCTATGATGAAAAACTCTTGAATGATCTTCATACACCTATAATCCCAATAAAGCTTCCAAGTGACTTCTATGAGTTTGTAGAAACCAAAGATATATGTCAAAGATTCCATTTATTGAAGCTGATCCAAATATTGGCTGATTCCCTCAATAGATGGGAAACATATAAGCAATGAAAAATATGTATTTTTACTCTATGTTAGTAGTAGTTACCATCCTAGCACCTAGTCATGTCTCAAACCGCTTGGAGCCACATGTAGATTTGTGATAATCTTTGAATCACCCTTATCTAAAATCACATAGAAATCAAGGCCACCAAAGATTTTATGAATTAATGAATAATTAATACTAAATCTGAAATGAATAAGTCCCAGTTTATTTTGTGAAAACAATGGAAAATAACATTCTCAGGCTACCACATACTATGAATCATGATGAGGTAGACCTAATAAACCATCCCAAGTACTTCCCTTTCAATATAAGGCTGGGGAATAACATCAAGAACTACTTAATCTTAAAATAAATCCTTCAATTCATTATTAATTCTAGACTTGTGGTCATATATTACTCCTCAACAAAAGTATCATTTATATATATTTCCCATTTAGAAGAAGTGGATGGTTATAAGACAGTCCAAGATAGGTGTGCACAAAAGTTTGACAAATGAATGACTCGGAAAATTGTTTACTGAGCCAATGTCACACTAATATCACAACTTCACAGACCCAAAATAGCTGCACCATAGAATGATTTAACATCAAATAAAATATACATGGGTGGGCATGACCACCAAATATTAGAAGAGATAGAAGATCAAGAGTCACACTCTTCTACAAAGAATACTATAAATCTTTTATATTTCATTCCTGAAACATCTGAATTTTGGGAACTACCCCACCAAATGGATTCCTCTTGGGATGAAGAGATCATCATTATTTCTATGAATGTGATTAAATTTCCAAATCCCTTCTATGATGGGGAATATTCTCAATAATAGAAGTTCCCTAAATATAACTAGGTAACAAGAGGAATTATGTGTAGGAAATGAGGATACATGGGAACACATGGGAATGATCAATCCCAATATATTAGTTTTGTCCCCACGAAGGACAAATATGCATATCAGACCCATAGTAAGGCTCTCCGACCAGTCTAAAAAAGAAATGTGAGTATCACAAAACAGTCTCATTGTTTGTTGAACCAAATTGTCTTGCATGACCACCTAGAAGGGGTACAATTATCCAATCATCAAAGAAAATAGGGAAGGCCAACACAGCCTGAGAAACAAGAGGTAGATTCTCAAATGACCTTTTCACAATTACTTGGCCAATCTAACTCAGGTGTCAGAATTTATAAGCACCATTTCTAGGAGAAACACTACCTTAGTAAGAGCTAACATCATGAACAAAAGTAATCCATTATAATGAATGTATTGATCATCCTTTACAAGATATCAACTATATAAATTCATTGTATTTCCAATGAACTCATAGAATAATTCATTAATTCCCTTAAAATCCTATAGGAAGATGAAATAGATTTCACTATGGCTATGTTAAATCGAATGGAGACCATGTTAATAGAATTTCATTTATCCATCTCGTTCACATAGCATGACTAGGAGGAGTTCATATACGGGCACATCAGACCCCTATATTTTTTTTGGAATGATTGGAAAACGTAAACATTCAAAGGCCTCTAATTGTCAATGTCTCCATGATCAATCATATCCCGATTTGAACCCTCAGAAGGTTGGGATATATAAAAATATATTTTTATCACAAAACTATGACCATTCCATTGTGTGATAGGTGATATAAATGACCAATTAGAATGATAAAAAACAAAAAAGTAGTTTTTTTAGATTACATTTGAAGCCATTTTTATGTTTATCTAGAAATACACCACACACAATGTCCCACATGAAAAGACCTAGCACCATATTCACATGGAGGAACTTCAAAAATTCCATCAATGATTGAAATAACGTATTAATTTAAAGATCATCATAATAAATGGTGATAATACCCCCATTGAATCCAACAAATCGACACATGCTAAAGAAAGATTCTACAAATAGGGAGGAAAAATACACGATGGATAATGATATACATGTTGTAGCTCCCATTGGTTTAGTGAAAACCCATAAAACCCCGTGGATTATTATTGATATTAACTATATACTCTCCATAAATATATTTTAGTTGATAGGCCTAGTCCCATAGATCCATTATCCTCATATCCACTCTGATAGTGTAAAAACAATCATGTCTTACATATTCTTGAAACGACTCGGGTAGTAGAGGACGATGGTATCTCTTACCCTATACTCTCTCACCCTGAAGGGGTAGATAATTCCATAGAATTAAATCTTCATATAAAATTTCCTCTGTATATTTAGATGTTGAACCTCAGGAACACTACTCCCACATCATAGGAAGGTGTCTCCCTCACTTTTTATGAGCTATGATAGATAAATGTAGGAATGGAAGAATACACATGACCTACTCATTTTAGTTCAACCATTACCCTTGATGAGAAATATATGTAAATAATAGTTCTCAAGAAACATCGATATGTGTTAACATGGAACTGTACAAAAAAATCCTGAACTAAATCTAGATGTGGCTATGCATTATCTCATCCCAACTGATGAACATTGAGGCTCCATGAAGGTATCCAAGAGGTTTCACGTCTCCCATACTACCAATGTAGAGTAAGATATGAGAAAATTGATCAATGATAACATTTTTTGATAAGTTAAATGCCTAAGACATATTTCAAACAACGTCCATGTTTAGAAAAATAATGGGTAGATTATGTTCTACATCAATTTTAGAGTCCTTAATATGCATTTCTTAAAGGATGATTTACCATTTCCATTCAAATAACTATTGATTTCTTCACCTACTAGCTTCAAAAAAAATTCCATCATAGACCCGTATTTATGGTAAAATCGAATATATATGGCCTCTAATGATGTGGAAGCCATAACCTTTAGATTTCCTTAGGGGATATTTTGTTATTAGTTTAGTCCCTTTTGGTTAAAGATGGATAGAATCACTTACCAACACCCCATGAATCATATCATTAAGATATTTGAGGGGAATATAGATGAATGTTATGCGTATGACCCGGTTTTCAAATCCGTATAGTGATGTTATCACTTCATGTATCCTTAAACAATCAATGATAATTTGCAACAACATAGTGTGACGATGAATCTACAAAAAGTGATTTGGTGTAACAAAAGGAAGGTTCTATAGCATTTTGGTATGCCATCATAGCCGTGTGGTCATCCAAGATAAGAATAGTTCTATTTTATCAATGTCACCCCCAAAATCCTCAAATAACTATGGGGATCCAAGGTTGCATCTCCTATATTAAAGTATTCATATCCAACATGGCCGGTAAAGATCACCCCTTTACCAAGATGATGAATAATAAAAGTGCATATCGATTGGATGATAAATTTCAAGAAGACATCAAAATACTGTAGTAGTACCCACTACACCAATGCGCTCTAATTCCTCTAGTGGAAGGGAGGCCACTCATCTTGTATGTGGAAACCATGTAATTATCATTGGTCACTATATCCACATAGAAAAATGATTCTTGGGTTGAGAATAGACTCTAATACATTTGGATGACAATAATAGGTACTGAGAAGTGATATTCCCTTTTCAAGAATAACTGACTTTCACTCATCTTATCATTGAAAAAGATGAGGTATTACATTCATTACTATGATGTCCATTGGGCCTCTCATATCGATCCACTCAATTACATATTTGGACACCCAATTTTGATAGGGAGATTGGCCTGACGGACAATCATTATACTTCAATATGACATTATGTTTGTATAACAGAATTCCGTGAATGAAAAATACATAGATGATTTCCATGAAACACATCGTATATTAGAAAATACAATGGTTTAGAATGATCTTCTAGAAGTTGAGGTCTTCTATGCCCATGAAACACCTCAAACAAGGGGTATGTGTTTAGATGGAACCTCCTAAAGTCCTATGAGCAAAATAATGGAAAACTTATGGCTCAATCGATTTGCTGTAGGTAATGTATATTTTTCTCTATATAAATAATTTCTTACCTACTCTTTCTCTGTATCTGAAGGCTTCACAAATAATGTATAAGAATACAAAGACATCATCCCTAGGATGGAATAACCCATATATCTACTTGTAGCTTACTTTAATATCAATAGGGATTTATAACTCGTGATAAATAAAATAAAGGATGAATATGACATCAAGAAGGAATTACTTCCCACTATCACTGGCTACATCATGGGATTGATGGTAGAGTTCCATTTTGGTCCCACATGGCATCATGATCCCCAATCATATAAATCTTGGAAAGACACATTTTATAATTTATCCACTATTTTGGATGACCCTGATCACGAGGAAGCAATCTTCGGTATCATATATCAATGAATAGACTCGTCAATTGTTCTATGTGACATGGAATAATCAAATTAGGTTAGAACCACCCCAAAACACGATGAGTCTATGAACACACCAGGATGGATAGGGCCCATAAACAGTTATCTTCAAAAAAAGACTCTCCATATAGATCTAGATATAAGGGAAATGATTTCGCACCATTTAGTCAAATTCACCTAATAGGGAAGTCCGAATGAAAAAAACCTATAAAAATGAGGGTTCAATAGAATCCCCCTCAGATGAATAGTAGAATCTGATATTTTCCCCATCATTGAGAAAGTATATGATGGATCTTGAAACACCCATCAAATTGGGACTAGGATACCAAACCAAATTAGGATTTTGGGATTTTAATAATAAACCATGATACAAGACTGTGGGGAATTCACCAAGATATGTCATGTGTTCTAAATCTATGAAAACTTAATCAATCAATCCCAATAATTTCTATGTAGAGCTAAATTTTCTTGGTCATTTTATATTTTAGAAATGGATGTTGTCAGACCGTATCCCCTACCACAGCTTAGTAGTTCAAGTATGACCTTACTAATATCAACATATTACAAAAATGTATTGAGGAAATACCCATAAATGAAGTCAGGATGAAGAACAATATCATATTCCTAGAGACCCATATCATCACCAGGTTTGGGGTCCTACACCCAATATTGAAGTAAAATGACTCCATCTTCTGTTTTATAGAGTTATAGAGACTATTCTGTGAGTACAATATCGATTCCAATCACTCATCTCACAATTCGTGATGTGGCGAATAGATAGATGGAGGCTTTCACTAAGAAAATATGAAATATAATCTATACGATAGTGGAAATGGTTAAAAATTAATGATCAAACAAGATTTTTCATGATTTATGTGACTATCACACCACCAGTCTTACTGCTACACAACCAATTCGATACACTTTGGTGTACGAGGCCAAGGCATTGTTACCCATAGAAGTCCATCTTCATTTTCATCAAATTTCCATTTGATGACAGCTCTTAGATGATGATCAATCACAAAAGTTGTTGGATGAATTGGAGAAGCTTGTTGAGAAAATGTTTTGAAACCTATAAAACCTGGAGGACCACCCAAATTAAGTCACACAAGACATAAATAAGAGGGTTTTACTTCATTTATTCCTCCTAGGGGAACTGCTGTATTCTCATAGAAGCTCAATGATACCATGAATGAAGCATCCATAGCTGGAACCCATATAAGAAGGACCTTACAATATAAATAAGTTATATCATTGTGTATCTTACTTATTTCCCACCATGGATGGGGAGAATTTCAAACCTACCACAAATGAGAGATTTCTGAATAAATAATTTTCAAAGATATCATCAAGTGAATATCTCACCCTGACCACATGATGATAAATATTATAGAGATATTCCTAACAACATGATGATAAACTATTCGAAGATCATCTTAACCACAAAATGATAAACTATATGGAGATCATCCTGAAACCAAGATAATACACTACACAACACCTCATGTCTTGGTAGTAGGACATCAAATGGAACAAAACCCCACATCCTAAACACAAGATGATAAACTGTATAGATTCATCCTAATCACATGATGACAATCTATATAGAGATCTTCCTATAAACAAGATGATAAATTGAACAACACATTAAGTCATAAAAACAATATTCTATACTATATTGAATCCCCTATTCTAAAAACATGACATTAAATTATATAAATATGTCATTACTGCATGATTTTAAAAAGTATAGATAATGTATTTACCACATGATGCTAACCTGCTTGGATGAATTCCTCACCGCATGATGCCAAACTGTATTGTTTCTCAAAAACTATATATATCTTGATTCCTTCCATTCTAGGATATATAGTGAAACCCAAACCTCTTGTTTTTTGGCCCAACCAAATTCATCATTTTCATTCAAATTGGTATACCCATGTACTTGATGCATGATGTTAAACTACATAACTAATGTCCATTCCTCAGTACATTAAAGATCACAGGTATTTTAGAACTATGTTTGGATTGAATCTCATTTTTAGTGAGATACATTAGGTTTCCTAGACCCATTAGCTTTGTTCAGCCACAACATGACACTAATTACCCCTTTCCTATTCTTATTTCATATGAATAGTGAGGTAAAATAGTTTCATTCATTATTACTCACACCTACCATATCTAATGTGTGATATGTAGATAAAATAAAGGATTCCTAGAAAAAACATGACCTGAAAGCCAATGACATGTTAATCAATTTCATTGAATCAAGACCATAAATGGAACACCATGAGTCCTCACCAAATGATGTTAAACATCATAGTTAATTTCCCTTTCTTGAAATAAAACTATGAATTCCTAAGAACCTCACCCGAGAGGACCATCTTAGTTAGTCTGGGCCTCCTACCACACCTCTATTCAAGAACTACACGTTACACGATTCTTGACATAAAAGGACACATAATGAAACTAATCAATTCAGTCCAAGGTCTAGTAATAAGAAATAAAAAATTACCATAATCATTCTATAGTCTAGACATATAATGTAATGTCATTCTGTTATGACTATGTGTGTATTGATTCTCATTATTATGATATATGATGTGACATCCGGAATTCCACCCTTGGCCCAACCACAATATTTGTCTTCCTTCAATTCAGTCCATCTTCATCCTCACCACATTCTATTAAAATGCATGGGATTTCAATAAATATATATGTAATGTATAATTTTGATATAGGACATGTAGTGATGCCTGAATATCGATCCTTTGGCCATGAAAAAATTCCCCTATTCATGTCAAGAAGCCCCCATCCATGTTACAAGACCATAATCTACACTATTACTCAAGAACTATGGGTGTCTTGATTCCTATCATCATACGGTACATTGTGGCATCCAGATCTCTAATCAGATTTCCATGTTCTACAATCTATGGAAATAATGTCCACCTCTATGCATGGGCTAGACCTGTAGTGTATTTACCTTTCAAGAACTACATGTGTCTTGATTCATGTCATCAAATTATACATAGTGAAATAAAGATCTATAATCATAGATCTGTCTTCAACAACTAACATGAAATATACACCCACTATATATGATCCAAGTCATAAAATCTCATTTTTCCTACATACATGATAGATATATGTATAAAATTCTTGTGTACATAATATTTCATGCTAAAACTTTTACATGGGTTCCCAAATAATTACAAAATTACTTTAAACTATATGGTAAAAATATTGGTTGTATGACATTTAAAATTCACAACAATATAAAACTAATCGCCTGAAAATAAATTGCATAAAAGAAATTCTTACCACATAACGCAAAACTGTATTGAAAATATCCACAATACATGATAATAAATTATTCCGGCCATCCCCCCCTTTTCTCACCTATCAGGGTACAACATGAGCCTTACCCTGGTCAGACAGAGTACATGGTGCTTTCACCATATTTTTAAAACACCTCAATCCATAAATTGCACTTCATGATTCTTGCTCCCCAGATCCCCAAAACCATCCTACATCCCGGGAAAGAAACCTGACATTAATGACCCTTTTATTGAAAATTCATATATCATTAGGGCTCCTACATATGCACCTATATAGTCTTCAACCAAATGAATCACTCTACAAGAAAGGATTTCTGATCCTTGTGAGCCCCGCTATCACCGCGGAAGAACTCAAAAACATATCATTATTTAAAATACTCATGGTATGATTGTCCCATATTGTTAAACTTGATCAAGGGACCTCGATATATGATTTAAAACTTATTTTCTCCCACTCAGAGGGATGATAGATTACTCTTGACCTTTTTTGTCCTATTTGGGCTCTTGTGCATCATCCATAATATTGGGCCCATATGCGACACAACCATAATCATCATGCAACTTGGTAAAATTTGTACGACCTTAAACTCTTTCTTATGGTGGTCCAAATCGCAAGAACTTGATTTTTTAATGATATTGGCCCAAAAAAATTCAAGTCGAAAAAACATAAAGGTAGGCCAGATAAAAATCCATGTCTTTGCTCTCTAACCAATTCATTTCCAGTTTTTAGGAAAAAATTTGGGTTCAAATAAATATTTCATTAATATCATAGAGTCTATATTGTAGCAATACTAATATCAATGTTATGATAACTGGACACCCTGGTTCAATTAATAGTTAGTGTAATGATATAACACATCTCCACTTTGAAAGCATATGTTCAGTAGGAGTAGAAACAAATTTTAGGGTGCTTGAAACCATTTTGAATATTATAATTTTTCCAAGTCACACTTAATTATTTTGGTTCCTCAGATCAATTAAACATTACAAGGCCCCTTGATAGGATACTTGGCATCAAGGGCCCTTGTTTTAACAAAGAATGTATGCCTACAACTCTTGTATATGTACCCATGGTCATCAACCAAATGAATCAATCTGCAAAAGGTCTTGTTGATCCTTCTGAGACCTAACATCACTACAGAAGAACCCAACACCCCATCATGTTTCTGATCATTCTTGATATGATTTTCCCATAACATATAATAGACCATATCAATGTGGATCATGATTGAAAACCATCATACCAAACTATCCATGTATATTTTACATCATCAATGCTACATCACTTTCTTTTCACTAGTGGAAATACGGGCTTTAACGTCGTCGTAATAACGTCGGTTCTTTAAAAACCGACGCGAATAGTATATGCGGGGAATTTTTGGCGTCGGTTTTGTGTAAAACCGACGCCAAAAATAATTATGTGTTTATTTTTCGCGTCGGTTTTTAAGAAAACCGACGCGGAAAATATTAGTATCCATATTTTCCGCGTCGGTTTTCCTGAGAACCGACGCGGAAAATCCTGTTATAATTGGTTTTCCGCGTCGGTTTTTAGAAAAACCGACGCGGAAAATCCGGTCGAAGAGGTTTTCCGCGTCGGTTTTTCTAAAAACCGACGCGGAAAATCCGGTCGAACAGGTTTTCCGCGTCGGTTTTTAGAAAAACCGACGCGGAAAATCCGGTAGAACAGGTTTTCCGCGTCGGTTTTTAGAAAAACCGACGCGGAAAACCTCTTCGACTATATTTTCCGCGTCGGTTTTCCTGATAACCGACGCGGAAAATAAATTTTTAAAATGTTTCGGCGTCGGTTTTCATGAAAACCGACGCCGAAACTCATAAAAAAAATATATTTCGCGTCGGTTTTAATGAAAACCGACGCGAAAAGTCTTTTAAAAATATTCACGGTCAGAAACCCTCATTTTGTTCGTCCGTCGAAATCGAGTTCCGCTGTGGCGCTTCGGACTCCCGACGACCTTCGAACTTGATTTGCGATCTTGAACGGCCATTGTTGAAGGTTTTTTGTCGTCTGCACAATTTTGGGTATGTGTTCTTCCTATTTATCTCTTGTTTCATATCCCATTGTTTATTTCTTTATCAATAACCCTATTTTGCGTGATTTTGATTATTGGTTAGATTTTAGTTGTAATTTATCATTATTTTTTGTTTGCATTATCATTGTTGGTGTAGATTTGATATTGTTTGTTTTTGGAAGTAATTATACCGGTCGCAGTTTGGATTTAACATCTCAATTCGGGTTGAACTTCAAATTTTTTGTTTATATTATCATTATTCCTGTTTAAAATGATCTTTCATTATCAATAACCCTATTTTGCGTGATTTTGATTATTGGTTAGATTTTAGTTGTAATTTATCATTATTTTTTGTTTGTATTATCATTGTTGGTATAGATTTGATATTGTTTGTTTTTGGAAGTAATTATACCGGTCGCAGTTTGGATTTAACATCTCAATTCGGGTTGAACTTCAAAGTTTTTGTTTATATTATCATTATTCCTGTTTAAAATGATCTTTCATTACATTATGAAGTACTATATTTTTAATTCCATTTCCATTTTAATAAATTATTCTTCAAAAAAATAATTTTATTGTGTTAAATGAATTCACTCACATTTTTGCATGTAGTTTATTGTTATTTCATTACTTCTTGAGATTTACCATGCCAAATTCCTCAATTCTTTTTGGTTCTTATCATTTAACTAAGACATGAATAATTACCACTATCTATTATGTTAAAAAAATTTGAATAATTATTTTCATGCCATTATATAATAAATAATTTTTCTTGCAATGTCCATAATACGACTAGAATCATAATGTATTGTAATCTTTGTAGATAATAATATAATCATTATCCCTCTATTAATGTTCAAAAATACCTTTCCACATTCATATGTGGAGTTAGATTCATGCATTTTTAATAAATGTCCTCTTAAACTAATCTCATTCCATTGATTATATTTATTCATCTTTCTCTCCCTCTAAATAATAGTCATGAAATGATTTACTTCTCCCTCTAAGTCATAGGCTGCAAATAAAACATTCTCATGATCTAATCTTTCATGGATGGATAATATATTTCTCTTCATGTTGATCCATTCATTGACATGTTTTGCTGCAATAGACCCATGGATGGGGGTGTAAGTTGTCACCTACAATATGCAATGGAATTTTTATCCCTCCATAATGAATTTATATGTTCATAGTTCCCTATTATAAAACTCATGGATTGAGGGAGTTGAGTTATCATAGTCACCAAAAATTTTATCACGTCTCTTAATACACATTGTTTTAAATAAGGATAGTTATTGCACTATTTTTCACATTAATTTTTCCATGATTCATTCATGTTACATCAAATGAATAAAAAAATAAATATAGTGTGATCAATAGTAGTCATAGTGAGAAATCATATTATCTTGTATGTCATTCATATAATATTTATATCATGAAACTTTATTTTCAAAAAATGAAACCTTTGATTTAACCATTTTGTCCTTGTATTTCAATATAACACACATGTATATAATAGTAAAATTAACTGTTTACTATATTTGTAAACGTGTTTCATATTTGATGTCTTTTATCTGATTATCAATAGTTTTTATGGAATATGTTTTTGTTTACAATTTATCTGATAGATATTTAAATGTTTTTATGTTTTAATATATTCATCAATTATATTGTGATATCAGGTATTAATGGATCATAATTGGATTTATCTATGAAGAACTACTAGTGAATATGAAAGAGGAGTTGACAATTTTTTGGAATTTGCTAAACGGCATAATCAAAATATTGATTTGATTTTCTGTCCATGTGTGAAGTGTGTAAATATGAGAAAGTTAAACTTCAGAGAAATCAAAGATCATCTCATTTGTTATGGTTTTAGCCTTAATTATACACGTTGGATCTTGCATGGTGAAAGAACTGAAAATTCAACATCCAATGTTGATGACGATATTCATAATGAGGCAGAGGATCGTATTGAAGAATTAATTCATGATTTAGGTGTTGAAACCATCGAAAAAACACCAAATGTTGAACGATTGTATGGAGATTCTGAGAAACCATTATTCCCAGGTTGCAGTAAATATACAGTGTTATCAGCAGTTTTGAGATTAGTTAACTTAAAAGAAAAAAATGGGTGGAGTGATAAAAGTTTCTCCAGTTTACTTGAGCTTTTAAAAGAGCTTCTTCCAGAAGGCAATGGGCTTCCAGATTCCAATTATGAGGCGAAGAAAATATTATGCCCAATGGGATTGGGGTATAAAAAGATACATGCTTGCCCCAATGATTGTGTAATATATAGGAAAGAAAATGAACATTTATCAAGTTGTCCTACATGTGGAACATCGCGCTATAAGATGGATGAGAAAGTCAACTCAGATTCATTTTCAGGTGATGTCATGTAACGTTATGAAAAATCAATTTTTTTACTTTCCAATGATATCATCCAATATTTTTTTCAAACAATTCTGATAATTCAATTCTGGTTTATTTTTAGGTACCAAAATCAAAACTCCATCTAAAGCATTTTGGTACCTTCCAATTATTCCTCGTTTGAAGCGTCTATTTGCAATTTCAAATGATGCAAAAAGGTTAAGATGGCATTCAGATGAGCGCATTTCTGATGGTAACTTACGTCACCCTGCCGATTCACCACAGTGGAAGAGTTTTGATAAAAAATTTCATGATTTTGGAAGTGAAGTTAGAAATCTCAGAATGGGATTGTGTACTGATGGAATGAATCCATATCGGAGCCTCAGTAGCCAACATAGTTCATGGCCTGTTTTGCTGGTACTTTAGAACTTGTCCCCACATCTATGTATGAAGAAAAAATATGTTATGATGAGCTTGATGATTTCTGGACCAAAACAACCAGGAAATGATATTGATGTGTATCTTACACCATTGATTGAGGATTTAAAACTGCTATGGGAGAAAGGTGTTACAGTTTTCGATGCATACAAGAAAGAGTATTTTCTTTTGCGTGCTATGATAATGTTCACTATAAACGACTTTCCTGCGTATGGAAACTTATCTGGATATAGTGTTAAGGGACATAAAGCATGTCCAATTTGTGAAGAACAAACTTCATATTATCAATTGCAGAATGGAAGAAAGACAGTGTACATGGGACATCGAAGATTTTTGCGAATTGATCATCCTTATCGTAGATTGAGAAAAGCATTTAACGGTTTACAAGAATACAACCTCCCCCCTCAACCATTGTCAGCTGAAGAATATTATGACAGAGTGAAAGATATTGATTCAACATTTGGAAAGAGAAAAAGTTCTGGTTTACAAAAACATATCTGGAAGAAGCAGTCTATTTTTTTCAAACTACCTTATTGGAGATTTTTAGAGATAAAACATAACATTGATGTTATGCATGTTGAGAAAAACATATGTGATAGTTTGATTGGAACTTTGTTAGACATAAAAGGAAAGACAAAAGATGGATTACATGCTAGATTGGACTTGATGTTAATGCGAATACGTTTGGAGTTAGCTCCCGCTGTGAAAGGAAAAAGAACATATTTACCTCCGGCTTGTCACACATTAAGCAAGATTGAAAAGATGAATTTTTGTCAGTGTCTTCATGGTATTAAAGTACCCAGCGGTTTTTCTTCAAATGTGAATAATTTTGTGTCATTGAAGGATTGTAAATTAATAGGTATGAAATCACATTATTGTCATGTGTTAATGCAACAAATTCTACCAGTAGCAGTGCGTGGTATATTACCGAAAGCTGTCAGGAAGACAATCATCAGGTTATGTAATTTATTTAAATCCATTTGTAGCAAAGTCGTTGATCCAAATTTGTTAGATTTGTTGGAGAATGAAGCAACTCTTATTCTTTGTCAACTAGAAATGTATTTCCCACCCACATTTTTTGATATAATGGTTCATCTATTGGTTCATTTGGTGCATGAGATAAGAATGTGTGGGCCTGTTTATTTAAGATGGATGTATCCTTTTGAAAGATATATGAAAATTTTGAAAGGATATGTTAAAAATCCTTATCGACCAGAGGCCTCTATTGTTCAAAAATATGTATCAGAAGAGGTGATTGAGTTCTGTACTGATTATTTGAATGAAGTGGAGCATATTGGTCTCCCTCTATCTCGACATATGACAGTTGACAGAGAAGGTAGAGGGGTTCGAGGCTTAAAGGTAAAGTTCATTCCACGTGATGAAGTGATGCAAGCACATTTATACATTTTGAACAACACAGATGAGGTTCAACCATATATATCCTCACATTTTGCTGAATTAAAGTTACGATATCAGAAAAGAAATGAAAAGTGGTTGATGATTGAGCATAAGAAGACATTTGTTTCATGGTTTAAAGAGAAAGTCACCTCAGATATATCTGTATCAGAAACATTGAAGTGGTTATCAGGGGGACCATATTTTAATGTGATCACTTGGTCTGGTTTTGATATCAATGGCTACACATTTTACACAAAAAACCTGGATGACAAGAGTACCGTTCAGAATAGTGGTGTGATGGTATTCGCTGAAGCAGTGCATTTTTCGAGTGCCAAAGATAAAAACCCAATTTCTGCATCAACATCATATTTTGGAGTTATTGAAGACATATGGGAAATTGATTATATTAAATTTCGAGTCACTATTTTTAAGTGCAATTTGGTTGATAGTAATAGTGGCGTGAAACATGATGAATATGGGTTTAAACTGGTTGATTTGAAAAGATTTAATCACAATGAGGAACCATTTATCTTGGCGACACATGCAAAACAAGTATTTTATGTCATTGATCCGTCGAATGATCAGTGGTCAGTTGTTTTGCAAGGGAAAAGATATCATTTGGGTGATGATGATGATTCTGATGATGCTAGTGATTTACATGAGCGTTATTCATCTATTATGCAATTTTCAGAGGATTACAATGAATATAAGACAGACATAGTGCATGTAGTACGTACCGATCATGATGAAGGGACGTGGGAAAACACTAAATTAGTATCCTAATTTTTCTGGTAAATATTTATATTTTGTGTCTATTTTTAAAACTTACAAATGCATGCCTCTATTTTTACATATTTATTTTTCATTTCCTTGTTTCTAATTATTCAGTTTTCTAATGATATGCAGGTACCCAAAATTTCATTACACTTTCTAGTAGCAATGTCAAATACAGATAGAGATGAGCAGTTACCGAGGTATATCTATTTTTACATATTATTAAATATTCAGTAATATACATATTTAATGAAATAAAACTGTTAATTTATTAAAAAAAATTGCAGGACTACTGATGCGTCCTCGGCGGAGGAGACTTCTCCAGTTACTACTGAAAAATCAAGTTCTCTAGTTGGTAAACGTGGTATTACACGTTTACCAAAACTATCACTCGCTCGTGATGATAACAAATTACACATCCGTTTTGATGATAATAATAATGCAGTTGGCCCAAATGCAGTTCAGTTTGTCAGTTATATAGCGATGCAGAGCCGTTGCAGGATTAGTATTTTATATCCTGATTGGAAGTCAGTGGACAGGACGGCGAAGCAATAGCTTTGGGAGGCCGTGACGGTAAAATATCTTTATTTATTTATTTTATCTCATTTTTTAATATTATATAGTTTAAATGACATATTTTATTTTTTCAATTACAGATGACATTCAATTTTGAGGAAACCAAAGAAATTAGGAAAAGACATCTCTCTTTAGCGGCGGTTCGATGGAGAGATTTTAAAAACAAACTGACGAAAGATTATGTTTTTGGAAAGAGAAGGTTTGAAAGCCCATGTCTTAAGTATCCATATATAGATGAAGAAACATGGAAGCGATTTGTTGACAGTCATCAGGAAGAGAAATTTCAGGTATTGTAATTGTTTTATATTTTAAAATTTATGCTATATTTTCCTTATTACTTATGTGTTTATTTTTATGTAACAGGCCTCCAGAAGATCTCATCAGGAGATCCAGTTGAAAAACGTATACCCTCATACTTTATCACGTGGAGGATACTCGTATTTGGAGCAGAAAATTATTGAAGAAAAATTTGAAGCATTAAGAGTTCGATCAAGTAGTGGTTCAGAAGAGGTCCAGTATGGTCCTCCATCTCCTCCCACTCGCCATGAGAAATGGAAACGAGCAAGAAGAAGAAAAAATGAACAATATCTTACAGACGAAGCTCATCAAGTGGCTGATAGAATTGTAAGTAAATATTAATTCTTTGTTAACAATTTTCCTTTTTTATAATTTATAAACACTAATATAAATTTTTTATTTTTCATTTCAGGATGAACTTCAGGAGAAAGAGACACAGGGCTCTTTTATCCCTGAGGGTAGGATGGATATCCTAGCCACTGCTTTGGGAAAGACTGAACACCCCGGCCGTGTTAGAGGATATCAGGCGGGTGTTAGTATTCGGAAGGTTTTTGGTAAGAGTAAGCAACCAAGAGACCCGGAAATTGAATCCTTAAAAGAAGAGCTGCATGATATGAAACGGTCTATGGGTGATCAAATTCAAGCAGCAGTACAGAAGGCTTTATTAGAACACTTGGCAAGACAGTCACAGTCTGCTCATCCTTCCGAGGTATATTATTTACTGTTAACAATTTTTCTTTTCTATAAATTATAAACACTGATATAACTTTTTCATTTTTCAACATTCTCAGCCTACTCACTCAGACTATCATGCCTCATATGCTTACCCAACACCGTCTGGGCAGCCTTCCGAGGTATATTATTTAATGTCATCAATTTGTCTATTTTATAAATTATAAACACTGATATAACTTTTTCATTTTTCAACATTCTCAGCCAACTCACCCGGACTACCCTGCCTCATCTGCTTACCCTGCCCCGTCTGCGCAACCATTTGAGGTATATTATTTTATTTAATTTTTAATCAATTTTTCTATGTTATAAATTTTAAACACTAATATACCCTTTTCATTTTTCTGACTTCTCAGCCTGCTCACCCTGACTACCCTGCCCCACCTGCTAACTTTGAGCCTCCACCTCCTCCATCGGATCGAACCTTATATTGTGAGTTGTTTGCGGGAGATCCTCATGTACATATTGTTGCGTTAGGACAAGTGTATTTTTTGGGGGACTCGGTACATCATCAACCTATGCAGATGGGTCAGGTTAGAGTATCAGTACTTGTTATTATAGATCCTACTGCTCTACTACCATTTCCTACTGCGGAGATCACCAGTGTTGGGGAATGCATGGGCCATTTTTTACTTTGGCCAACTGCACTTCTTCGTTATATTTCACATGAGGTATGAGTTTTTTTAACTAGTAATTAGAAATGATTCCAAATTACTTATAATGTTTTCTGACATTTAACTTATATAGGAATATCTGAAAGCAAAAGAAACTGTACAAATGCAGCAAAATGTTCAGAAACAGTCGGCTGTAGATACTTCTGAAATTTCTTCTGGGTTGAAAAGATTATCTCAGTGCTCTTCTTCCTTGAATTTTATCTATGAGTTTCGGATGACGTCCGATATATGTGGAAGAAATTATAAATTGAGAATATTGAAAGAAGATATCATGAATTTAGTTAATTTTGAAGAGATCGGGCTGAATGTGGTGCAGTTGTTTTCCATGTAAGTAAATTGACGTCTGAATTGCTATTTCTTTACTAAAATATTGTTATGTCATTGACTAACTATGTTTTCTTTTTAAATTAGGTATCTATACAGGATTCTTTTACAAAATGAAACTACAATCATTTACAGCTTTATAGATCCAGAGTACATTTCCTTGGAAGTCAAACATGTGAAAAATGATGAAAGAGTTCAATATATATCCGAGAGATTATCACAAACAGAGATTCAGTGCTGGTTTTTTCCATTTCTTGATAAGTAAGAATATCAACATAATTTTGAACTCATGATCATTATAATGTCATTAATTATGAATTTTTTGTATTATAGGGGGCATTGGATGTTAGGTGTATTTTGCCCAAATGAATGCACCTTATATTGGTTTTTCTCTTTATTAGGAAAAGTGCGTAAACCGTTTTCCAACTTATTAAATAGGTAAGTTGTTTTTTTTATTTTTAGAAGTTTGTTATGTTTAATTTTAATTGTTTACACAAGTTTTATTAGTTCTTATATAAAAAAATGCAGTTCATGGAAACATTTTACAAATGAAAAGAAACCAAAGAAAATCAAATATGTGGAAGTACAGGTAAATAGTTTTTATATTTTTGTTATATATTGGGTTTCATTATTAGTTAAATGTTTTATAACTGCAGTGTCATCGTCAAAATGGAAGCGTTGAACGTGGTTATTATATTCTACGATTTATGTACGAGATAATCACAACTGGGGAAACTACTGATTTTCATAAGGTTAGTTGTATTAACTTTTTTATATATTTTCATCCACTTTCTTCTATTTATTAATTTCATATCATTCAATATTATTGTAGGTATTCAATGATTCACAGTCATATTCTCAATCTGATATGATTCATATTCAATCTACTTTTGCGGACTATTTGTTAAGTCTGATTAAGATTTGAGGTATGTATACTAATATTTATAAATAATATTATATATGGGTTTAAAAAACTAACTCTTATGATATATTAGGTGTTTGAACCTACTAATAATCAAATGAATGCTTCAACAATAACAAACAATGAGCATGTCATATATTTCAGGTACGTGTATTTTAATTCTGCTTTACTGAGTTTTCTCAAGTGCCTCTGCAAAAACTGTTTTATTGAATCTACTAATAATCAAATGAATCCTTCAACAATAACCAACAATAAGCATGTCGTATATTTCAGGTACGTGTATTTTAATTCAGAATTAGTTATTATATTTCTTTTCATTGTTATTTCTTAAAATCATTTGTCTGTACAGTGACAAATCTGTAGGGTGGTACTTGGATCATGAACATAGAGATTCGTATAGCGAAATAACATTCACAAACACTAAAAATTGTCTCCCTTGAATGCACAACAATATCTTCTAGGCCTTTTTATTTTTTATGCAAATAAATATCGAAAAATGATTGCCGAGAAGCATATCACATAATACCCGAAACAACGCTTAGTGGGTTTGCACAAAGATAAAATAGAAGGCGTCAATTTTTAAGGTATGTTTCTTTATGTCTCTTCAATCTGCATTTGATTTCAATTTTCTAACCTATTTTTTGCACTCAAACTTATTTCTCTGTTATTCCATAACTTAAACAAATAACAATAGTGAATGGGTAATGCACGTCTATACAGAGCAAATATAAAAACCTGAGGTTGGGGGTGGTGGGGATCCTATGGTGAAAAGACACCCCCAACATCTTCAGTGGGGGAGGTGAGGAAGAGGTTGCATCGGCTGAGTGTTCCTGGAATTTTGATCAGGAGTCGTAACATTTCATTTTGGTAATTTACTTTGTGAAAAAATGAATGATTCAAATAAATTACACATTTTCATTTAATGTTTATTCATTACACTAATAACTTGGATTGATTTTTTCACTCACATCTCCTTAGTTTCATTACTGTTTTGACAGGATTGGTGCTATCTATGGGAGGAAACTTACAATGATTGATACTGAGTATGGTTAGATTAAGAAAATGCACCATGGAGGTACGTGTATTTTAATTCTGCTTTACTTTGAGTTTTCTGAAGTACTTCTGTTAAAGCTGTTTAATTGTTTTTGTATACTTCGTTATTTTTTTTCAGGGTTCCGATAAGTTTGGAGGAGAAAATATATGTATTTTATTTAAAAAAAAAAAAATTTACGGCGTCGTTTATTTTAAAAACCGACGCCGAAAGGGTTTTCCGCGTCGGTTTTTAGAAAAACCGACGCGGAAAATACGGTTGAAAGCGGTTTTCCGCGTCGGTTTTTAGAAAAACTGACGCGGAAAATCCTGTTGAAAGCAGTTTTCCGCGTCGGTTTTTAGAAGAACCGACGCGGAAAATCCGGTTGAAAGCGGTTTTCCGCGTCGGTTTTTAGAAGAACCGACGCGGAAAATCCTGTTGAAAGCGGTTTTCCGCGTCGGTTTTTAGAAAAACCGACGCGGAAAACCTCTTGGACTATAGTTTCCGCGTCGGTTTTTTAATGAACCGACGCGGAAAATAATGTCTAAATGTAGCTTCGGCGTCGGTTTTATAAAAAACCGACGCCGAAGCTCATAAGCGAATTATTTTTCGCGTCGGTTTCTATGAACCGACGCGAAAACGCTATTTTTAACGTCGCCTATAAAGACGTCGGTTTATAACCGACGTTAAAAATTAAAAAAAACCGACGCGAAAAAGTGTTTTTGCACTAGTGTTTGCACCATTTCTCAATGTAGGAAGGTGAAACACCATTCATAAACATTGGATGGACCATGCCTTGGGATTCAAAACCACAATTTTTAGGGAATAAGATTTATGATATAAGATTCAAATTACCTTAGGGTTCCATAATCCTTCTAGATAGTAATCTACCCATAGCAAACCATAAAATCTGCACATTTGAGTCTTCACATGTCTTTTATGCCCCTTATAAATATGCATAGATCTTCTCTTTAATGACCATTCTACTGACGCATAAGGACCATAACCCACCAAATAAAGGAATATCCACCTTATAATAATGTATATTTAATCCTTTTGACTGGTAGAAACACTACATTAGAATCCAACACCACAGAGTATTATTGTTCATCTATGACATGATTGCCTCATCCCATATTCATAGACTCATCCTTTTGTGTTTTTACTTACATCATCCATGGTACAAATATTCATATGGACCTAGCATCCAATTTATTTTTTATTCACCTAATATTAACTCCATAAATCTTCTATATCCATTGAAAAGGATACCCAACTACGAGACAACATTTTATGGACTATGAATGTATACATATCAATCATGAAAATGCACTTATTCTGATCAACCATATTTTTGCACTATATTAAAATTCATCTCTGATAATTTTCATGCATTGGAAAAACATGGTAGAATCCAACACCTCAGTGTGTTTTGGGTCATTCCAGGGATTTCTTCACCATATTCCATGATCATTGATTTGATCTGAGTTGAAATAATATAACATAAATAGAAAAAAGGTTTGAGCTAAAGGACCCTAAACTAAAATGAAAGATGGTATAACATAAAAGTTACAAAACTAAAGTGATTTAATGTCTGAGCTAAATGACCTTAAACTAATGGAATAGAAGGTCCGAGTTAAAATACTCTAAACTAAAGCAGTATATGGTCCTAGATAAACGACTATAAATAAAAATATAAAAGGGATGAGATAAAGGAACAAAAAATAATTTTATATATGATCCTATCTATATGTCCCTAAACTATATCATTGGGTGGTCCAACCTAAATGACCCATAACTATAGAGATGGAAGGTCTGATCTAAAAGACCCTAAATTATAACCCAAAAACAATTTATCTTGTAATTGATTGTAAGGCCCACCATACGGTCTTTGAATTAATCAATCTATTATCTTCATGATTAAATGATTTGTAAAATGAAAGAGCATCCTCCATTCATGACACATATATCCCACCCAATAGATCCTTCTTTAAATCAGGTGATTTTTAGACTGCTGGAAATGATTATTAATGAGGATTATCATGTTGGTGGGAATTCATGATCATTTATCAAGAATGAATTTTTATAAATTCAACACTAAAATCCATTAATTCATGTTTACTTGATCTTATTAAAGGAATGGGTATGGTTGGTAATTCATATTGGATTAATGAAATGTCATTCGTATCTTAAAAGGATGAAAAACATGTCAATAACATGGAAGGTTCAAGAAAATTAATTAATTTATAATGTTAAAATAATGATATATCTAAATATTTATGAGCCTCTCTAATATTAAAAAAAAGCGTACATCAAATTATGATAAGATTTGATCTTATAAATTGTCCAGATCAGTGAGGGTCTACTAGGAATCCCTGGTTAAACATTGTAATCCATTTTTCCCTGTCCGTTATACTTTTTCTCTTAGATAGAGAGTCTCAACCAGAGTACTCTACTCTACAAATATATTCTAATTATTTTCAAATGAGGATTATGATGTTGAAACGTCAGAACATAGACATTTTATGATTTCCTCATGCCTTTATATTTGTGTGGTCCATGCATCGATCTATGATTGTAGTTTAGATATGAACTAGAGACACTACTCCAATTACTTCAATATCCACGTAATCTACCAAGAAGGTGTAGCCTCAATAGAAATATCACACAAGTCCCTCTCATTGGTGGCTAAATCATGATGAATTAGAAAAATTTTCTTTATGATTTTGTATAGAGTGGATATCAGTTAAATCCACCTTCACACAATTCATTAAGTAGTTGATGAAGTAATTCCCCTTGATCATGAAATACATCTTAATGAGTATTAGTAATCAAGGAATTAATATATTTACCGATCATCCTATGTTGTGTCTATGACTCTCTGACTGATGGAGCAGGTGCGATAAGAGGAGGAATAACTAGTTGAGCCAGTAAAGAAGCATGAGAAGAGGCTTCATATGATCTTCTATCAGTATTCAGATCATCTATAGCCTATGAAGTAGGGGGAATTTCCACGATAGAATATATATGAAAATCATGAGGGCTACCACTAAAACAAAGTGTTATTATTTGATGTCACCCACAGGTCTTCAATTAACTCCACCATCTCCATGGATAGAGGGTTTAGAAAATAAAAAAAGAAAGTACACATGAAAAAATTAGTATCTTCACGTTCTGGAATCATCCAATACTAGTCTATGAACATAGGATGTCACTCTCCTCAAACACCATCCAATGGAAGAGGGGATACCATTTGGGTTTATCCAAACCGGTGAGTGAATTGATAGGCTATATATGGATCAGAGATTATTATATCTTCTACACTAGCTATAAGCCCCATGTAATAAGGAGGGATCATATACCAACATTCATTAAGGTAACCACTACTGTTATTAATTATTATCATAGTCAGTGCATGGTATGTGGTAAAATTCAAGCTATCATATTAGATCAATGCATCCTTAAACTTATTAGGACATAATGAGATGGTCCAACCCCAAATATGTTTATTAGTCTTGGATGAGATAAGTCAACACAGATCCTACTGGTTTTTATTATTGAAAACAATAAAAAATATCCCCTATCAATCCAAATAATAACTGTAGAATACCACTAATCTTTTAGGGGGTGAAACCTAGTTGAATATGGGATAGAAGTTTGTAATGGCATGTAAAGACTAAAACATCAATATTGATACAATGTACTTCTATAAGATGTGATTCCATCACCAATCCACTAACAAAAATCCCATAATGTAAACCCCCAATTGGAGGAATCCATCCACTTAAAAATGTGGCTATAAAACCTATCAGCCAAAGGTCTGAAGAGATCTTGGAGTTCACTCGGTATCCCCATGAGTTATAGTCCACTACTTTGAAGAAGGAAAATATTATCTAGTAGTGTCACAGACCTTCGAGGAAGGATAATTATAGGGGCATATGGTATTTTTCCTGACCCCACTATATGATAGGAATATATCAATCCAGTCCTTGAAATCGATGATAGAGCACAACATCAGCTCCTTCCTCAACTTTTTATTCATAATAGTGAGCATTTTCCAACCAAAACTAGTGTCTTCGAGGGATAATCCCAAATATCTAAAGTAGGGAGGAAATCATCATACAATACCCCAGGAGTAGGAATCCCACCCAGCTAGTAGATTCCCCATAGGCTGATTCCCACTTCCCCATGAAAAAAATGGAATGTGTTGGTACCAATGCACCAATGGTTGTTTATTTCTCGAAGAATATCGGGATAGTGATAGGTGATTAATGGGAAATAGACATGATTGTATAAAGATGGACCCTTAAAAACTAATCAATGAATTCTATATAAATTTCCTTGACCTAGAGGGCCATGCCCATTCATCATAAAAAATACCACCCAGATCATAATCCCATTTCGACCGCTGTCTGTTTCAATTATTGTTTAGAGTCGAGAAAATATATTAAAATAGTTATTAAAAACCTAATTATGAGTGAACTTGCATCTATATAAACCAACATGAGAGTAAACTATCATATAATACAATCTATGAGGTAGAAATATTAAAAGTTTTCTTTCCTAAACAATTGAAATCTTAATTTAGAGAAAATAAGTTTACAACTTGTGAGATAGAAGATTAGTGTCTGAAGGAGGTTTGACAACAACATCTAGAAACTGAACCTGTATAGAGGAAGTTGTTGAGATATAGGATAATCATGAAATAAGGATGAGAGTAATCTCTTAAAAATCTATTCATAAGAATTTAAATGATATCAGGGGTTGAAATGAATGTCTACCATCATGTCATCCTAATCTCATTAATGTCTACCATCATGCAATCCTCATCAGTAAAAGATCATTGGGTATGTCTAGGGACCCTTACACTCCCCCGTTAGACAGTATAGAAGAGCAGATGGAAGTGTAAATAAAATTCTCTCACAGCTTGGTAAAACCTTTATTGGACACATGATTCATCAATGAGTGGGAGAGTATTTGTCTTCTATATTTCTGATGAAATCTCTAATTACTCTTGACCAATTTAAAATAACCAAAGGAAATAGAAAAATAGGAGGGAGGATCCTCTCATGGTCAACAAAAACATTGAGAAACACAAATGTTTTCTGCATCGTGGTCTAATGAGACCCCTTCATAAGTCATCATGACCTCACTATGGCCCCCTAGAATGTCATCATAGACTCACAAAAATCTCCAGAAAAGTCCCATGAGATAACTCAAAAGCCTTTCAATAGGATCCCTAATCTCACGAAGGCACTCATACATTTCAATACGATAATGTGAAAGTCCTTCTTAAGAATAGAATGATTAAAAAAGTCTACAATGATTGGAAATAACCAAATAATGTTTGTGTTGATAGTATAAACTCACGATATCTGAAAATATTATGATTCCCTCATAGTTATCCATGACAAATACCTGTTATGAGGTGTGGCACCAAATCACATCACTATATTTATCTAAGATTCATGTTATATGCATTGTGCAATGTGGAGAACAATGAAGGTGGAAAGGCCTATAAACCACCCTCCCTAGCATGAATAATTAATGTCTACCACCATGGCTACCATACTATCTCACCCATGAAGAATACTCTTGATGGACTTTTGAGCTTTCAGAAACTCACACTGGTGCAAGAGGGGAATTCTCTAAGCAACTGATCTCGTGACTAGAAAACCATCCCATCAGGTAATATCCCAGGAATAGTTGGAGAAACCATTAATCATGCATATACAATTTTATTTATTATGCATATATCACATGAAGTCCTCCTAGAAGAGACCACAAATAGTATCCTATAGACCTGATAGATAATTTGATATTTAATAAAATATAACAGTAAAAATATATAATTGATTCACAATATAAAGGCTATAAACTAGTTTAAGGATGAGAGACATAAGAAAAGAACATACAAACTAACCCTAGTGTTATTTTGGTGAACAACTCAAGAAATGCGAAACGACTAGGACATGTCACACAAGTATCGTGATGTTCCTTTAGTATACTATTATGTTGTCAAATATCCTATGGAAATGTCTAATAAAGTAGTATGGTGCCTCACAGAAATTCCATATAAGTCTCTTGTAACCCATTGGGATCACCATTCAAGTCTCACGATGTCCTTAAAAAGTGTCTCTAAACTCATATAGAAGCACCTGTTCATGTAATTTGCATCTCACTATAGCATCCATGCATGTGATCTTTCTCTTTCAATTCCCTATGGGAACACCATCCAAGACTCATCATGCATTTTATGAATATCATCCATGACATGAGACACCTTCTAATAAATATTACATTATCTCCCATGATACCCTCAATGTTTTTCATCCATATCATATGATGACACCAGGGAAAGTCACTCGAATCATGCGATACCCCAAGGACTTGCCAGTCAAGGTCATGCGATGGAGTCTAAGAATAGGCGTCTTGTACTGTCGATGGCCATTGGACAATATGTCCTTGACCATGCAAAAAAGATCAGATATTCCATCAAAATTATGACAATTCATGTGGATAAGTCAAATAGATAATAAAATTTCATATGGAAATATCATGAAGATACTCTCTTATATGTCATGATGAAAATCAGGGAATAACGAACAACCAATCATGTAATGTTAGGTTGGAGAGTCGGTCAAGTACGAAAGGGAATCCCATTATTGGATAAAATTTTCCATTTTCACCTTATAAACCCCAAATATAAGAGAAATGTCATTGTGTAATCCATGATCAAGGGAACTATGATGACTCTGATTCCTTCCGTAATCAATATATGTTGGACACCTCCCCAAGGTTGGATCTTTATAGTTATCATTTATGGGTGGACCCAACAAAGAAGTCCCACTTCCATAAGGAAGGACATTAATTATTTTCCTCACATTTATCCTCATAACAGAATGGATAATATGGGATTACAGAGTTTTATTAATCCTACCATCTTCACCATAAACAACTATTAAGACTTAGGTAACCATAATGTGTAATCCCATATCCATTGAACAATGAGTACTCTGATTCCAACCATAACCGTGATAGGTTAGACACCATCCTATGGCATGAGGATGAACTCAAACAGGAGTCCTCCTCAGTGTGGGTCCTTCCATATATATGAAATTTCAGCCATCATGACCTAGTAATTCCCATCAGCAGATCATTCTACCACAAAATCCAGTGAACTAAGATCAATTATACTACAGTGAATCTGATTCTTTCTATAACCAGGATATGTAGGATACATCTCTGAGGATCAAGATCTATGTTACATCCCATGGTATATTCCAATGAATAATTACCGAATTAGTAGTTAGCGAGGCTCATTATTTGTTATCCATACTTTCATACACCGAGCATAGCTTATGTGGCCTTATAGAGTTTCAATATTCATATCATTCTCATTACGAATTTCTACCAACCAGGGAAATGTCATCATGTAACCATCACTGAGTGGTATGATATAATAAGAATGGATATAATTAATAAATACAACAAATTTTATCTAATAATAAATATTTAATATATTTTTTTGTTTTCATTTCATCCATTACATCGGTCAAACAAATGAAAATTTCATTGATGCGTATGTACGACCAACCGTCAAAGTGAATAGTTTAATTTATGTTTTACCTCCCTATAAATCCTGAATAATTTTATAAATCATTATAAGAAATTTATATTTTATATAAAACATCATTAAATTATTTTTATATTATTAAACCATGAGAAAAATATAAGAAACAAATCTTCCAAACCAAAATATACATCGAAATAGAAAATATATTATCTGAAAATAGTGACATTAATAAATAACTACTAACAAATATGTTGAAAAATATCATAAGTAAAAAAAAATATATGGGAGGATATGTATGATTATGGGGTTTTAATATAATTATGATAAATCATTATTCATTATATAGGAGGATCCAAAGAGCTAGAAGGAATTCTGACCTAAGCTAACAGAGTATCACCTCACATATATTTCTATGAGACAAATAACATATTCACAAATTGAATCATTTATGTATAGTATATACTTAAAATAAATATATTTTATAATGATTCTTTTAAATTTTATGTGTATTTAGATATCCATGTAAGGTTCTTCATTTCATAAGTATTAGGATCAAAATGTTACTAATGTGGTATGTTTTTTATGTTACATGATCATTGATTTTTAGTATTTTTTATGATATTTTTTATGATGAAATATTATGATCTACCTACTAGGAAACCCATGAATTTTATTATCCAATAGTTATTTAATTAAAATATATTATTTTATATTTATTATTAGACTCTTCAAGTGCACTAAATACAGAAAATAATTTTTAAATGAAACCAACTTCATATCTCTCTTCAGATGAAAATCCTTTTACTTTCATGACATTGTTTTCTAAAAATGTTATCAAGAATGTTTTTACTATTATTAAATTATATCTAAAATACATTTAACCAATTTTTTTCTTTTTAAAAAATTATTTAAAATGAATATTCATATTATTTTCTAAATAAGGTAGTCTTTTGACTTTTAAAAAAATTAAGAAAGTAATTTTTTTAACTTATGTAGAATGAACAAGATTTCCCAGCATCATGACAAGAAAATGATTTGAAGCATCCATTAATAGATTCCGAGGATCTTTTAAAATATGTTTTTCCATAATATTTTCAAAAAGTAAATTATTTTAAATGAGTTATTTTAAAATGGAATGGATATTTTCCTCCATAACGATTAATGAACTTCAAACGATATTCCTATTACTCAAATATAATAACAATTTATTTAATTTATTCTTTATTGGGGATATGATATAATTATTCCACCTTAATTATTCCTCTGTATTTTTTTATCATGAATTTTTATAAAATTTGATCCATTTACACATGTTATGATATATTGTAATGATGGAATGTTTACAAAACCCATATATTTTTCCTGGATAATTCTATGAATAAATGTTTATGAATATAGTTCCTTTTTCATGGGTAATGCTATGATGAAATGTTTATGAAACCCATTTTTTCATGGGATCTAGTATTATTAAAGGTTTATGATCTTGTGGACACATATGTATGATTTTCATTAGGTTATGTTTGAATCCAATATATAACTCTATTTCATTTGATAAAGATAGATATATCATGAGATAAAAAATAATGTAATCGAAAGTGAACCCAATTAAATTAGGGACTTTTTCTACTAATGTATTCTTAGGATTGAACCATAAATACAATTATGGTCTGGAGAGGGAATACATGTCCACTATAATAGTCATGGTAATGATACGCAACTTCTAAGGAAATACTTTTATGTAATTTTGAGTATGCCATAATTCCATATCTTATTCCAATGTCATGATTCCATGTATTATGCTCTATAATTACTTTATGATTCATGTCTTATAAGTATCTAAAATTTTTTACTTGAATCAAGATTATTATATATGATTTATAGGGTATTATATTCCATTGTTATTGTCATGTTTTAGTAGCCTTATGTTCATGTTACTATCATGTGATCATAGATATCTCCTATTTTGATCCTTTTTGAGATTCTGGGTTCAATATTTCATACATTTAATTTCCCCGTTTTATGAAGAATGTTATTAAGTATGATATCTATAAAAATGGTTCTAGTTTTTAAGAACCTAGAGGGAGACAATATAGATCATTTAGGAACCAGTTGTTTATGTGTTCACGTATCCAAAGAGACTATACCTATAAGATCATGGAATGGATAATTATGTTATGTAATTAATATTTATATAGTAATATGTAATATATATGGATGAATAATTTTGGTAACTTTTTTCTATCCAATGAGAAATGAATACAACACATGTACGTACATGTGGACTACAACCTCCACGAGGCAATGTTGTTTGTTTTCCATCCCTACGTCTCATAGATATTTATAATGAAATATTTAATTAATATATATGTGATATTCATGCCCTTTTTTCATTCATGAAAGAAAACATATCTTCTAGTTTCTCAACATTCCATCAGTTGAAATTTGATAATGACGCTCATGTGTTTATGTAGATTACCTACTTCCTAAAGCGATGTGATTTATTTATAATTTATTATTTCCATGGATGGTTTTAAAATTGTATTTAATGTATAAAAATTATATTTATTGTAGGATTATTATTATAGATATAATAGAATAATTACCCCTTTGACTATGACTACCCCACTAATTCCATTTTTGGATATTTAACTAAATGTCCCCAAAACACCAAAAATAAAAATAACTGATTCTGTAAGTAAATAAAAAACTGTAATCAATTATATAAAATTTATAATTAAAATGGAATTAACATGTAGAAGGTTCTTAATAAAGTATATAACTAATATAACATCCTTATCCTAGATCTTTAAAACATATTATGTTAGACAATATTTATGGTTGGATGCATTCTCTTAAAATATCCTTTTCATGATTCCCTTCCAATTAATTTTCTTACATTTCCATTCTATTATTAAATGTATCAATATGATTCTTATTTATGACTAAATGGTTGATAATGTTCAGTTTTATCTTATTTCAATTTCTTTACAACAACTGAAACTAGAATATTTTTTATGTCTTTTATGCATCAATTTTAACTCTTTAACCAAAGTGTAAAAGATATTTTTTAAAACTAGATGAAATGAATGGAATTTACCAACATCATGAATATTAATTGAATAAAATATTTCACTAAAATTTTACATGTTTAGTTTATATTAAATTACTTTCTTAGTGTTTTTAAATTTATTATAAAAAAAATAAAATTGAAAAGGATATTTCTCCCTTTATTATGAAACAATTTAATGTGATTTCATTATGGGTTCAAAAGAGTATTTTAAGAGTTTTATGATTAAAAGTTTTGCAGATTATAAATATTTATAATGATATTTTAACAGTGATTTATAGATAACTATGGGTTATCTTGATACAACTATGATGACTGGTGAGCCTAATAAATATTATATTATGGATGAAGTAAGGAGTTAAAAGGTATGTTTCTTTAAAATCCTCATATCTATTCAATAATAATTAAATAGTGTAGGGGTCCACAAGGCCTCTAGTATGCCTCCTATTATTCTAGATGTTGCGACTAGAATCAATGGCGTACTTTGGAAGGGAGGGGAAATTATATACTATTTAATAAAGAAAAAAAGATGAAAATAAATAAAACAAATAAATTTACATAGTAAAATAAATTAATCCTAAGTAATTAATGTTTCAATATATTCCAATTATTTTAGGGTTGTACCAAATTGAAAATGAACATGAAATGGAATCATCGATAAAGTATATGTAGGCTAGGTAAAAATGGACAAAAGAAAATAGATTTCAATAATCCTTGAGAATCCATAATCTAGCTGAATAATCTTCTCCCATTATCATAACCCTAAATAGATATTAATATTATATAGTTGGTTGTTTACCTTATAACATTACATCATCCATAAAATCTACATAGGTACAAGGCAGTGGCCCAAATTTTGTGTAAGAACAACTCAGTCGGTGTCATAAGATGATTTATAATGATAATATAATACTTTATTTGAAAATAATATATATATATATATATATATTAATAATTTAACCATGTGATTTAAATAAAACAATATAGAGATTAGGATCCTCATGGGTTACTTGGATAACACTACCTACATTTTACATGGTTTGATGTTTCTAATTAGGTAACCATTAATTGGTTAGGGTACCCAAGGAATATATCCAAGGGATACATGGGTATGTAATGTTCTAGAACCCATTAACAGATTTCATGATTTTAATTACAATACAATTTTTTCTAATCAATGGATGATAAATGGAATTATTGAAAATTTATTTTCAAGACAACCTATGGTTAACATACCATATATTTTACATTTTTAGTGGAAACCAATGGAGAAACTCTTATAATTATACTAAAATTAGTTTCTAAACAAAATGAAACGTTTCCTTACATTTGAGTGATTTTTTTAATTGTAATATAAGAGGATCACACAATTCTTTCATTTTCCATGGAACTAAAATAAAACCTGGGAGAACAACTCAAACACTCATGTTTTTCTAATGAAATAAATTAATCATCAATTAATAGTCATGGAATTTATTATAGTAAGACATCGATCGAATCCATGGTGGGTTTACCACTTGAAAATTGAATTAATGAATCATGTTTCATCCTATGAGTCCCCTTAAGGGATTTGAAAGAGGGAATCCAATTAAGCCTCGAGGCGTGCCCCACCCTTAATGGTGTGGGAAATATCAATAATTAATAACCCACGAATCCAAGTTAATTATTCATGAGTTCTAAGTAAGCATATTATTTTATAGGATTTAATTAAAATTAAAGCACAATGGTGTCTAGTTATTGATTTATCAAAGGCATGCGTAACCAATCATAAGAATTTAATATTTTATATGACTTGTAAAATCCACCCTTAAGGTGTAGATTTATTACCTAAATTATATATTTGTAATTTCATGAATACTAATAAAAATAAACAATAAGGTGTGTTTTGGGTAAAATTATTGTTTATTTATCATTAGAGTGAATATAAAGACACATTAAGGGGTGATTCAAGATGATATAGTCAACCTATATTATTTTTTGTAAAGTCCATAAATCTAGGTTATGTATTTGGTGATAAATTTTATGATTATGAATTATAAGGTCAAAATATTTTAATTACATTTTACTGTACAATGAATCATTTTATAAATAAAAGGACCACTAGGGATAATCAGAAATAACACCTTCTTAGTTATCATAGATAACTCTTAAATTGGTCGAAAAATAATATTTGAGATGGAATGAGAGATCTTGGATGAAAAAAAATCAATTATAATTGGTTATTTAAGGGGAATATGAGGGAAGAGGTTGATATTGAATGAGAAACAATGAAAATAAGGTTACATAATGTTTTCCTTAACAAATGTATTCTGATGCATAAAAATTTATAAATAGGCATAAGATGTGGTAAATACCCCAAAAATCTCCAAGAGGGAAGGGATATCTTCCAAAGCTACTGTTTTTTGAAAATGAGATGAAGAGTAATGAAATTTTACTTTAAGATGTGAGAGGGGAAATAGTAAATTTCCTGACAATCTAATAGGATTCACGGTTGTGTTACATGGTTTCCCAAATCCTGTGCCAACCATACAAAATACTTATTTAATAAAATAAAAATTTAAAATTGTTTTTGTACCCCCATAACATAGTTTAACAAACCATGACTCTCCTATTTTCATGAACAGCTATTATATTTCATGGTTATAAAAAATAATGTGCTTACCTTTCACCCCATAAAGCCTCCACAATAATAGAAACTCTGGGCCTCAACCCTTCCCGAATTCACCCAATGCATCCTATAATCCATTAGAAAAGATCCATTAATATAAAATGAAGTTACATAACAAGAAAACCACAATCTTACATCATCCTCTATTTAATAAAAATAGTCCATGATTTGTATTAATGAGGTTGAATGTACTCTATTAGAAAATAACGTTTTCCACTGAGATGTATATTAGACTCCAATTCTTATGCTACCCCATGAATATTATCATGTTTCTATAGCATCCAATATAGATGAACCATTCCCCTGTAGAGAGTCTTCTTGATATAGTAAATTATATGAATTGGTTACCCCTATAAAGAATTATAAACCCCTAATTCAACGTCCTTGGTATAAAAAACATGAGATGGGTTGGGTTTATAATGGTAGAGATAAAAACATTAAAGGCATCGTACATAGCCATGTATCACTATAGATGAGATAACTAATAACCTACTAGCCCAACCCTCTATTTAATATGTAATGGCTAAATAAATATAGTCTCCATATTACATATTCTCTTATTCAATCGATGACCCAATCTTGGAAAAAACCATAGAAAGAATCAAGCCCCAACATATCACTTGATAGGTTAGAAACATTGATTGAAAAATGAATTCATCTTATACTGATCCTTATCTATGGATTTCCTAGTCAATTGTATATACTTATATGACTTGAAATAAGAGAATATCCCAATAGATCTACCTTCCCTACCTCTAATTGGTGTTGATAGAGTAACCCATATATCTTATACATAGAATTTACATTTATCATATATGAATATTCGTTAGATAATATTTAAACAAAATCTATAATTGTTTTGGACTAGTAACTTTGAAAACCTGGATAAATAAATAACATGTTTTTAAAATATCAACATCATCTCCAACTTATTTATTCATATTTATCACCCATCATAGACATATCATAATTAATAACATTCTTCATAACCGGGGGTTAGGAAACATATGAAAGGGTTGTCATCAAATCAGAAGTAAGGGTAAATAAGGGTGATTTAAATGATTACATAAACATAACATGATAAATGGTGTATAAGAACATGATTCTACCATTTTAAATCCATATAATGTATGTTAGATATTGTAATCCTAAATCCTATAACAAATCCATGCAGTTCATAAGACATGATCATAATGAAACCAATGAAAATAAACTATGAGATCATAATATAGGAATAATACATAGACATGTGGATTAAAATAAAAATATATAATCATATACTTAGTAGTTAAATTTATTTCCCAGGAAATCAATGTAGAATGGGTCAACTCCCCAAACCATCATAGTAGTCAAGGTTCACACTAAAGTCTATCATAGTGGATAATGTTATTTACTGAATAGGGTTCCCTCCTCATTCTGGACTATTTATCTCATGAGATATCAACACTTACCCAATCCATTGGAGGGGTATATAGGTACCCCCATCACATAATGAAAAAAATATAATTGTGTACCATAAGATCATAAATAACTAAACATATCTGAATACATGAAAAAAATGGGTTCGATAAACATTTTATCATGACATAACCCATGGTAGAGAAATGGGATTTATAAATATTTTACCGTTTCATCCAAAAAATAACCAGTGTAGTGAATGAATAAATATGTTAACATTGGATTTACCCACAGAAATTTATAGGTATCATAGGATAATTCAATTTTAGATAGAAAATAATTTTATAATTTTACATGGAATAATTCCTTAGGAAAATAACCTTTCCATTTCGATTTTTTTTCAAAAAGATACTCTATTATAAATGAAAAAACATTATTTTATTTTTTTCTATTAAATAATAAATAAATACTAAGAAAAATTATTTAGGATGACTTCAGTATCAGTTCATGATGCATAATTTAAAAAATATTCTTTCGTTATTTTTTTGGGAATTGTCACAATTTAGCTAATTTAGAAACAACAAGACAATTCCATTCAAACCATTTTATAAATAACCAAAAATTTGTAAAAATATATTTTAACAATCATTGTAGAATTGGGGGAAGATTTATGAATACAATTTAAGAAAACCTGTATATGGAAGATAAATATTCCCCAATGGAGACTTAAACAGAAACATTCATGGATATTTATTACATTTTGAAATATACCCTTACCATGAGTTCTCCTTACATAAAAGTATCTATAAACTCTTGCATTATAAATTTATATTCATTATAACTATATAAAAAAGTTATTTTTATACATATAATTTTATATAGGTTCCCCTTATAACATTTCAATAGTATCTTTTGACAAAAATTCATTATTAAATTTTTTATTCCTAGGTGTTAACTATTTCATTTATCTTGAGTATATCAGTTCAATAGTTTCTGTAATTTTACATAAATCTTGGTTCTATTATATTCATAATATATATAATTATATAAATAATATATATATTTATAATATACAAATAAATATTCATAATTAAAAGAGAGATATTGAAAAACGAATTACACCTTTAATGGAGATGGTAGGTCATATGTAAACATAAACATTGTTTTGATTTTTCTACTGATGGAATGTTAGAATTATAAAATATAACAAACCATTATAATATCATTAATATATCATATATATTATTTCAATTAATTTTCATTACCATCCATGTAATAAATAAATGAAAAAGTAATCACATCGCTACTCATAGATGGTAATCAAAACGTACACACGAGGAACATTATCGGTTCACAATGGATTAGAATTTAAGAAAAATGAAATGATATTATTAGTATTAATGTAAAAATATTTATTTAATATCATATATAAACAATAAATCTAAATAATACCAATCATTAAAATATGGTGATAAAAAAATAAATTATTTTGGTACATGGATATAGTAAACCATATGTTTTCATGAGTGATGAATTAACATCACATTTGATATGAATGAGTGTGTATAATTATGTTAACATAATAATAATGAAATTTCAGAATATTTAAAAAACTAAATATATTATTTTAGGTTACATACCATATTTTTTATGAGGTAATGAAGAATAGAATAGAATGTTCTTAGTTATTTCGATTACCAATATTTAGAAATGACTCTTTAGATCTCCTCTTAAGGGGTCAAGGGCTGGAATTTTTTTTGAAATCTAGATACTCTAGAATGTGTCTAGTAAAGTGTATAAGGTAAAATGTTTAGATTTTTTCATGATATAGGTTTCAATGTGGTGTAAATAAGTGTGGGGTTCTAATTTATAATTTTGGTGATGTGCACTTTTTGAAATTCCCAAAAGATTATATTATATTAAATTAAATCAAATATAAAATTAATAAAAATGGAAATAAATTAAAAAATATGGTTGTATTGGGTTTTAATATATTAAAAAATATAATATATAAATTTTATGGTGTAATTTTAAACTTAATCATTTTTATTAATTCTTAGTTAACCAATTTAAATTTTCACGACCGAATCAAATATTTTAAGTATAAAAGTTATTATTTATTCTTATATGGTGATAATTGGACCATAAATGGCCAATTTAGTCATATTTAGAGTATATAATTACACTATTGTTGTATTTCGGTATTTATATGTATTATAAATAATTTAACGAAATTTTATTATGATAAGATATCAATATGGTAAATTTTGATGGTATTAATTTAGTTTAATTTTATATACATTATAAAAAATCAGGGATTTAAATATATTCTTTAAATACTATCTGATATATAATGAAATTATAAACAATTAATTGGTCACTTTAACAAAATCATATTTTATCACTTGTAATATTTTTTAAAGTAATTTGTGATATATATTTTTTAAATGTATAAATACTACATTGGTGTTGCATAAGTAATCGAGGTCATTATATAATAGTAATAGTATTAAAAAACATTATATAATTAAATTATTTTCAATAATATTAAAGTAAGCACTTATATTAATTCATAGAATAATTTTTTTCCCAGGTGGCCACATAAGACATTAAAAACAAATAAAGTGATATTTCTTAACATTCTTCAATATAAAAAATATATTAGTTTTATTCAGTGATGTGTGACCATTAAACAACTCAAATTTTAACTTAAGGTGGTATTTATTGGTTAAATTTCATTTATTATAAATTTTTGATGAAAACGAATGGCTTTTTTACTTATTTCCAACATATATTATCTCAATTTACTCCTTACCAAGGAGATAAATCATACCACAATTACTATTTATATTGAAAAAAAATAAAATGGTCCAAATTTAAAAATTAAACCTTTTTATTATATATATTTAATTAAATAAATCTAATTCAATACCTAAAATGTAAGGAATATATTTTCATGCATGTGACCAAAATGCAACAAAAACTTCTTTTAAAAAATAAATTTAAACTCTAAAAGTATGCTTATTCTTATCCAATACATAGAAAATAATTGTTAATTATTTGATTTTTTTTATATAAATGAAATAAAAACTTCATTAAAATAAATAACCAATATGGGTTAATTTATTTTATTAAAAAAAAATACAATACCCACATTAAACAACTTTTTTAGAAAAATATTTATTTATTTTCAAATGATTATTAATAATCAATAAGAAATGAAATATTTTTATACAAATATACTGTTTAATTTTTTATAATATAGTTATTCATATCATTACTTTATAATAATACAAATATTTAATAAAAATAATTTTTTATTCTAATAACTTAATAGTATATTTTGGTTCGTTTGAACTCAGTGTTGTGTGTAACAAAACCTATTAAATAAGAAAAATTACTTATTTAGAAATGTTTTATTAAAATTTAAGCATTTTAAATACTACCCCCTAAAAATAAAATTTTTCCTCTAACCACATCACTCTGATAAAAAATGTCGAGGACACCTCTACCTCATTATATCCTCTGGTTCCCATGTAGCTTCCTCAAATTTTTTAGTTCGCCACAAGACATTGACTTTTGTGGTGGTCCTATTTTGTTGCGTGTTCCCTCTAAATACATGAATATACGTTAGTTATTATTTATAATAATTTCATTTCAATAGTGTGAATACCTGTATAATTAATTCATGTGTATGATCAGGTATGTAATTCCTTTGGTTTGATACATAGAACACATTATTAACTTAAGATAGATTTTTTGGAAACACAAATTGGTAAGATATTTTCACAATATGAAAAACAATTTCAAAAGTACTGATTTTCCTAGTGCTTATCATTAACTTCTCTCACATTCTCATAACCCTATTCCATGATGATATTCACATGAATACATTGTTTTCAACTTCAATCTCTAGAACATTCCAGTCATTTTAATATTACAGTTTTTGTTGACTTAGAGCATCTATTATATGTGTTTGAAAGGATCTATAATTCGGTTACAATTATTTATCTATATCATGTCCCAATTTTTTTAATCCAACATGATTCTTTCATGTATTATTTTTTACTTTATACCATAGAGTAGTTCCTATGGAACCATCTGAATGAGGAATTAGAATTTGTATTTTTGTATGAAAATTACACCACTAGAAATAGTTGATCCCAACCACCACTGAAATCCATATATGAAGCACTCAACGTATCCTCTATATTATTAATCTTCATACAAGAATGGAGATATGTATTAGGATGATAAATTTTAATATTAATATAGATCCTAATCCTACCAAATAATTATCCAAAATTTTTATGTAAGCCTTGAATCCAAATTTGAAAAACTTTATTGTTGTACTCCCTTATATATTACAACATGTATAATGTATAACTGATTATGTTGATCAAGATAAAAATATTACCTAATAAAAACCAAGTGTGTTGACATCATAAGGTGATCAAATACAACCCATAAAGCATTATTCCCTTTATAATTTTTGGGAGTCCAGAAAGAATAACCGTGGTGATGTTTTCCAAATACCATTCAGGTATGGGTAGTGGTTGTAACAGAACCTTAGACTTATTTCTCTCAAAAATAAATTCTTATCATACTAATAATGAAGAAACATACTCTGAAAAATCTCTCTTCACGAAATTGATCCATAAATTTTCATTCAAATCTCTATACATATTCATAAATCCACTATGAATAATGGAAATTTTTCAATACTCATCATAGTAAAACCAGAATGATCCTTTCAACTCATAGAATCATCAACAATATTCAATTTCTTGGAGTGGCAATATATTGACAAGTAATAATCTATATTTTGATCCAACAATCATATTTTGTATTTGTTTATCTCTTTTTAAGTGAAAATATACTTTATTATTTTGTGGTTAGTATATATGTCACACCGTTCTCTATAGATTAATGCATCAATATTGTGAATGAAATAATTGTAAAAAACAAACCCAAATATTCTCACGAACTTTTACCAGACCCAAAAAAACACATACCCAAAGGGAGTTCCCAATCTCTACGAGATGCCGAATACAACCCGAGCATCAAACAATAACCAAAGGGAATGTTTTTTTTCTAATTAGAATTGTAAAAACCTGTAATATATATAAAGATAACATAATTAAATAGTGAAAGATATAGATATATTAGATAACTAAAATAAAATCTACAAAATTTGAAAAACTAATGAGTGTAAACAATCTCCAAGTATAAGTCCAACCAAAATGGGACACAAAAACAAGAAAACCAACTTTTACATGTGATACAGTGGGTTGAATCATACAATCTCACCACCATCTACCCATGTTATCTAATAGAAAAACTCACTACCACATTGTGGCACATTTCATATTCTTGCATTAAAAGGTATAACTAGGTCTACACACTGAAGAAGAGGTATAAAGGGTGTGAGATAACATGATCAGTAAGGTTTCACCAAAGTTTTCCATATCAAGTCTCTAAATAATAATCAATCCATGATTGAATTTAATGAAACAATGAATGCTAATAGTTTAATAGTTTTTATATTAAATTAATGGAAAAATAGTTTACTCTCTCCCTTTTCAAATTTTTAAATAAAGAAGCTAAATTAGTTTCTTATAATTTTATATACAAATTTCTCAGAAGATATATTATGTCAAAAAAAATCATATATCACATATCTTATCAAAATCTGCGGTAATAAAAACAAATATTACAAACCCAAAGTATCCCAAATCGGACAAGAATCACATTTAACATCACATCAAGGATCAAACTCGATCATGGAATCTAGGAAGATGATACCAACATTATAATATAATTTATTAATCAAGCCACTATATACACTCATCAAGTATGTAGATATGAGGATAACCCAATAAATGGAACCCATAACATATCAATAATATCTACACAATGACCTATCTTTGTAGCAGCGATAAGCCCCGTGTGAAAATCCACTGATAGAGGATGAAACTTATTATTTTAACTTCCACAAAGGTAGACATGGATTCCCATTTTATATATTATTAAAACCAATTCATCAATCCATTTTCATAGAATCATGCATTTAAAATCATTTTTTCAATGCTTTGAAAACCCTTTTCAATTTAACAAAACTAGCAGAAAACCATCTTATATAAAAAAAATTCACCCAAAGAAATAAATCAATAATGTTATTCAATTTAATTAATAATACATTTTATAAAAATTAGATAAATATAGTTCATCAACATAGGCTATATAAGGAATGAATTACCTCAATACATGGGTTGGACGCACATTTAATAGAACCCATCAAAAGAAAGGATTCGACAATGAAAACAAAGGCCTCTAATAATTCACACCCACTACATCAAAACCAAAATGGATTCTGCCTAGGAATAAGACATCACAATAGATCATAGGAGACAAAAAAGAAACACAATTGTGACAAATCATGAAATGAATAAATACAGATTGAATATAAACAACAAAAATTACCAGGGAAGACTTTTAGGTCGAGGGGAAAATGAGTCACTGATGAATGAAATAAAACTTGATCCAAAAAACACCCTAAAATACTACAACCTGATATTTACTCTTCATGTAATCCTTTTACATGTCTTTTAATCATCTGGACTCAGATACCAAAAAAACCATCATCTTTTTATTAAAACCCTATCTATTATTGATACACATCATGAACTCACTTCAATATATGCACTTGATCTACAACATTTACCCCGAAATACATACACAGTGTGCACTCCCATTACATGATGTTTATTTCTCCTATAGTCTATTAAAATTTCCCAATATGTCAAAAAAACCCATAAAAATCATATTTTCTTATAACTCAGGGAGAATCCCATAATTCCATTTCATGTTAATACCTAGATTCCATTAATTCATTTTTGGATACACATTATATCTATCCTCTTGAGTCCTAAGACATAAAACATTTAAGTGGAAAATAAAAAAGGTGAATAAAATTCAGGAAAGTGGGTAACAAGGTGTTACAAAATCCAAACTATAAGTCATTCCATCTCCAAGAAATAATGTTGAATAATATAATCTGAAAAATATGTGATCCCACTACTAACTCATTAATGAATAACATTCCTATATCCCAAGAGATTATAATTTATGCTTCTATAAAACTTTGAAAAATTTAATTGAAATACCTTGAAATACTTTCAAATGATATTTATCGATCTGAAATAGACTCTTAACAAATGAATCAGTTCGTTCTAACACTATATATTAACAAATTGGAATATGAGTGGGTCTAGATGATAGTTCTTAATATTTAACACTTGAAAAAAAATCATGAATTACTATCAACTAAAATATGAATTAAAATCAATAAGAATGATGCTCAATGACATAAAATTGTCCCACATACCTCAGAGCCAACTTTATATATTTTTTATGTCGATAGTGAACCAATTGATGAGAATATGTAAATAATAACCAATCACCTCTGGATAACATCAAAGGATGAATCCATTTTTTTCACATAATATTTTTATCAACCATGATCTATATCCATATGTCGATGTATATCTTGAATTATTGCAGATGTATCTTGAACCAAACTCATTCCCACCAAAGAAGATTCACCCCCCTATTCCCAAAAAAAGGTGATCCTCATTGTAGAACATACAAAGCCTCAAAAGGATGAATTATGATAAAATATTGATAAATTTTATTATAAAAAATCTCTACAAGTCTCAAATTTTTATCCCCTGATCCACCAAATACCCAGGAACATGCATGGAGAATATCCTCCATGATCTGATTAGCACACTCCATTGAACTGTCTATATATGGATGATAAGTTACACAGAAATAGACCATATTCCCTATATCCTATTATATAATTTTCTATAATAATGAATTAATCCTAGGAACCCTATATGAAAAAATGTTATAAGGAACCCTATGTAACCTCAAAATTTCCTACACATACTAATTTCCCAGGTTATCAACTTTTGTGGTGTCATTGATAGGAATGAAATGAGAATATTTTTTCAGCCAATATATAATGACCTTGATAAAAATTATACCTTGGGGATTCTACGGTAATCCAAAAATAATTTACATGGAATCCTCCTCCCATTTTAAAACTAGCTCTGCATGAGGTTGGAGAAAACAAAAAAATTTCATATTCTCAACCTAATGTTTTGGTTTGTGTAGTATCAAGAAAAAGAATCTATAATGTCAGTCTTCATATTCAGCCACTAGAATGTCTATCTCATTCCACAAAAAACAATTTGTTCCCAAATTCATTAAACCAAATTAACAATGAAAATCAAAAAAGAATAGAGATCCTAACAGATGCCATAATGTTATACTGATCAAAAAAACCAAGTATACAATCTGAACAGAGAGACCAACCTGAAAAGGGCTTTAAACTAAATAGGGTTTCATGAATTTCTATAAATTCTACATATTACTAAAAATTATATAGAGTAAACCCAAGGACATATAATGATAACTAAACATTAATAAAAACCATACCTAGAACATCCTCTTATGAATGTAGATGAAACTTCTAAAAAATCATTATATGGTTCCTCTCTTCCTTCGATAGATAAACAGCTTCAGATGGAACATTCTTACTAAGATAATGATCAACAAAATTCCCATTCCCAGTGTGTAGGTGATATCTAAGTCAAACAACATATGGTATTCCACCCTCCACCTATGTCTATGTTTCAAATATTTCTGAGAAAAAATATAGTGGAAACTCATATTATTAGAAATGACTGTGAACCCTTCCATAAAAAGATAATGCCACCACCACATAATCACATTCATAATAGCATAAAGAACTAAATCATATGTCGGATAATTCATTTCATCTGATCAGAGATGGTGAGCTCCTTATTCTATCACATGATCATGAAGCATGAGAACAAAACCAAAACTAGTACTATAAGAATAAAAAAAACCACATATACTTCATAGGGAGGAGGTAAGATCAACATAGGATTTGATGTCATATGTATCATCATCTCATTGAATGAAAACTAAATATTAGATTCCAATTTCAAACACCTTTCATAGTAAGAGTATTCAATGGTGATGCTAACTTGGAGAAATACATTCAAAACCATATGTAGTATCGTTCAAGACCAAGGATGCTCTGGATTCCAATTACATTACGTGGTTCTTCACAAGAAAATACAACCATTATATTCTTATGAATAATAGTAAATCCATTATCATAAATCACATGCCTAAGAATTTAACATCTCAAACCCATTAGATTCATTCAGATATCCTTCCATACCAACAATGACTCTTTACGATTTCCCAAACCAAACTCATATGGTTATCATGCTCCAGGTCAGATTTTCAGTAAAACAACATAGCATCCACAAACACGACCAAAAAATATTATAGATATAGAAGAAATATATGGCTTATCAAAACCATAAATACTATTTGTTCAATAGTCCGACCATACTAAATCAAAGATATTCATAATTACCATACCTTCTCTTGAAATCCATGTTTGGTATATCACAATTCAAAACACTGACCTCATGATAACTTGAATGAAGATCAATTTTTGAAAACCACTTTCCCCATTTAGCTAATCAAAAAAATCATCCACATTAGGAAAATGATAATTTTTCCTACCCATTATGTAATTCATTTTTTTTCTGATCTCCACACAACCAAAATGAACTATTTTTAGTATTGAAGAAGTGAACTGGAGCTTCCCACATTGAAACATTTGGGAAAACAGAACCCATCACTACGAAATCATCCATCAGAATCTTATGCTCTTTCGGCACTAATTGTGACATATGATACGAAGGTATTGATTTCCACAGTATCCCTAGAACATGGTCAAAAATATTATTCCTCCATCTCAAGAGGAAGCCTACATAAATAGTTTGGGAAAACATTCTGAAAACCCCAAAATAGAGCACGATGATTAAAAAAAACCACTAAGATCAATATAAATAGAAGAAAAAAACTCTTAAATTCTAGGTGTAATGTTCCTATAGGTCAAAACCATATATTCCACACTCCATATAATCGTAGTGAGATCCCATAGGCTACATGAAAATAGACATGATGATGGTAATAATCAACCGTAGAACAATGAGTAACCATCCAGACAATCAAGATGATGATGTCGAACATATCAAGATCAGGAATGATAAAATCATAAACTAGATCCATATCAGCTATCGATGGAACACTATAATGATATTTAATATCTTTATTTATCTTAGTCACAAGAAGTGTCACTAAATCCACAAAAATGAACATGATTTCTATTGGAATTTTAACCATATAAATCAAATTACTAGATATAAATGAATAGGAAACACTATTATCAAATAATGAAATTGCTAATAAAGATGCATTGAATATGGAACCTCTACATTTTTTATGGAATCACATCTAACTTCACTAGAAACACATATACCAAATGAATATTAGTCACTGTATTTTCATGTTTTTAGATCCATGTAGTTATTGAATCGTCTAACAATGTTGTAGTTTCCTTAGAAGCATGGGACCACTAAACATATCGAGGAGTAGACATAGAGTGAAAAAAGCTATAGATGACCATAATGTACAAAACTATTACACATATTTGCAGGATATGGACAAGAATATTGTGTTTTACTGACCTTTCCATGCTGATAGAAAGTAATAATCACACCACTAGCTATAAATGGAGGTTATGAATATGCCTTATATAGAGAATAACCTACACTACTATTGTGATGATCAAACCACATCCTCAATTTCCCTGGCATGCCAATGAAACATAATATTTGTGGAAGATAAGGGTAGAATATCTAACCCCACATTCTATATTTATTTATGAAATAATTTCCATTTCCACTATTTCTTTTTAGGTCCAAATATTTAGTATAAATACCCGAAATCTGATATCTAGTCACAAAATCTGCATGCAATGACCCTGACCCTAGTTACCCAGAGTTGGTGCCTCACTTTATTACATTGGCATATATAAAATATTTTAATCCCAAATGATATATTAGTTTACTAGTTTCTGAAACTAGATTACATAAATTATCATTATGATACAATATAAAATATAATCTACAATGTAATGAATACTATAAGAACACCATTATTCTATTAGCTTATCCTTGTATATCAGTCTTAATACACATCCTGGAATCTTGGAAAAAATATAAAATTTGATGGGGTGATCTTAGATAAGGAGTAATGGTATGTGTAAAATGAAATCAATCATAAATAAAAAAACATTAAACCGAGGGGAATTTTTGAAACAAATTCCCTTTCAAAATAATATAGAGCACAAAATGGAAAGGATAAATAACACCATATTAAGTAATGAAAAGGGATAGGTTACATAACCATGGATATTATACTAGTCAAAATATCCCATGGAATATCAATAACTAATCACATAATGAAGTAATTCATAATTCCATACATTATAAACATACTATCAAGCCTTCCGTCAATACACTATACATAAACGTGTAAGACATCAGCCAATACCAAAACTATTTTTTGTCATCATACCTACGGATTCATAAAGGGGATATAATAAACCCATCCAGTAACTTACAAAGTCTAATTCATTCCTCCTATGAAATGAGTGAATCATAAACCACATACCTATTATCCAAATATAAATTTTTATTAAGCCACTTTAAGGGAAAGTGGGAAACCATAGTTTTCAAAACAAGGACCATTACGTGCTGAAACAACTCACAGATTCATTAAACACCAAAAAACATACCCATTCATATTGAAAAACTAGTATATTAATTGTGAATACATTAACCCTAAACCATGAATTGTAACAAAATAGAACATCCATAGTCAAAATGGTCATAAAAAATTAAATAAAATATAGTAGATATTATCATAATAGATATATCTCAATTAAGCGTAAAATTAAACAAACGATGTTGGCATGGATGGAAATACTCTAATAAAATCATTAAAATTTCTTGAGAGATATACCCATGTTTGATTTGAAATAAATTATTTTTAATATAATTCTTTTATAAAAGAAAAAATATTCATTGAAAATAATCTTGTAAACTATTAATTAAATCATCAAAATGATAAGGTATAATGATTTTTGAGAAATCCACTCACGCTGTACAAGTTAAAAGAGCATTCCTTCACTTAAAAAAGTCACAATGTACTTTGTTTATAAAAAGAAAAAATTATTCCATTCTAACTATTTAATAGAATTTCAAACATGGGTAAAACATTAATTAAACATACATATAATAATAGTAAATTCAGTTTGGAAAATAAGTATAAGAAAAATTTACATGGAGGAAAAATGTTACCCAGTAGATATATATGTATAAATAAAACCAAATAAAAATTAGATTGTAGAAAGACCATTACCTTGTAACTTCCATTGGTTGGATATGATATAAAATCATTTATAATGTTTAAAAATATGTAATAAATTTATACAATAACCATTAACAAATTTATGATATAATATATGATCCTGTTTTTTTATCTAATATACCTTTTGATAATAATATATCATTATTACTTTCGGGTGTCAACTAATTCATTTTTATGAATGTTTTTTCATGTAAGTCATGTTTTTTATGCATATGATATATTAATTTAATATCCAGAATTATATTAGGATGATAGATATTTTATGTAATCATTTTAAAATTCATTATAACTATTATTTAATAGTTAACATGGAAAATGAATCACATCGTTTCATGGAGACGGTTGGTCGTACGTACACAAGAGCGGCGATGTCATTCCCTTAATGGTGAAAGGGAAAGAAATTGAATGGTATATTATATATATATATTAAATATCATGTCATATTTATTATTTATTTACATTATATTAATCATTATACCCATCCTAACAAATTAGTGAATAAAAATAGATTACAATATAGTGTGGACCTGATAGGCCGTTTGTACGCACGCGTGGTGATTTAATTTTTTTAGGATTGATAGAAGGTGTAACATGGATGGTAAATAATCATAATAAAATTTAATAATATATTTTCTGCTTTTGTTAATACATAAAAATAGAAAAAAATCATGAATATGAATTAGAAGAAAAAATAATAATGAAGGAGTTGGTGAAGACGATTACAACTTCTTCAGTGCACTTCATTTGGATGCCCTCTTAGTGACAAAAGGGTTAGTCATTTGAGAATAAAGGATCAACTAATATGTGTCTAGGAATGTTTATAAGAAAAATAATAAGGTTTCTTTCTTTGTATTAAGCGCAATATTATGAAATGAGGTGAGAGATGAGGTTCCATTTTATAATTTAAGTGTGAGGATCTTTAATAATTTCTAATAATATAAATTTTTAATAAATTCAATATCGATACAAATAACACAAAAATATAATGTGCTAAAAAATAATTTTAAATAACTTTTTAATATAGTAAACCATTATATCTTTTAAAGGTTTTTTTTAATGTTATAAAGATTATATTTTTAATCAACCATGAGTTAACTTCTTTTAATTTTAATTTTTGTAACATATATTTCAATGTTATAATGATATTATTTTTAATTATTATATGTAAATTATACCATTAGAAAAATATTTATAATATTTTATAGCATAAAATAATAATTTTTAATTTTTAAATATTTCTTATGATTATTAAATAATTTAATAAAATCTTATTATTTTAAAATATCATTAGTCTCAATTTTAACACTATTCATTACTTGTCTTTTTAAAAATATCATAACAACTATATATCTTATAAAAAACTCTATTAATTTATCCATAATATGTCAAATTATTTAATAAAATTATATTTTGACAAAAATTAAGTCAAATTATATATATTTTAATATTTATAATATCATCCATTAGATATTTCCATTAATTAAATATTTAATGAATCATTATAGAATGAGCCTTTAGGGAAATTATTTATTTACTAAAAAATATTGATAAATCACCATGATAAATTGAAATATTATATTTTAAAATGAGTATTTATTCCTAAATATATATTCTATATAAAACTATATTAAAAATGGTATAATTGTTAAAATATGATTATGCCATATTTACCTCTTATTTAAATAAAATATAATAAATTTCACACTCCAACACAATTATATTAAAAAGTGTTATCATCATGGACTAAGGATTATTTTTTTATGAAACTACTAATAAAATTTAATTATAAGAATTTTTAGGGTAATTTAATAATATTTATAATATTATTTTTTTACTATTAATTGCCAAATTTTTATTTTACCCTATTTATAAAATTTTAATAATGGTACTATTCATAAATCCAAAAAATAAAATAAATTTATTTAAATAATCAATAATCACTGATTCCAAATATTTAATCTATTTTTTAAAATTCAAGACATATATGTTACAATAATTAGTTTAAAATTTACCTCATTTACGGGGTGAGAAAAGGTGTTATTAATGTTGAAAACATGCAAATGATTGAAATTTGTTTAAATTCATTGTACAATTCATTCCATTTACCAAAATTGTATTAAATGATGAAAAATAATATATTAATACTTTCAAATAATTCAATAATATAATTGGACATTATAATTTATTTCAATGAAAAAGTAGTTTTTAATAAAAAAGCAGTTTTTTCACTATTAATCAAAACATGAATGTTATGACAAAAAATACTGATAATTATACCAATATAAAATTTTATAATAAAATTTAAAAGAAAATGTTTATTTTTTCAAATATAATATTTTAAATTTTAAAAAAAAAATTATTTAAATTAGTATCTACATTAAAAGTTAGTAAAAAAACTTTAAAAAAATTGGTTTTTTTGTATAATATTGAGTTTTTCTTTATCTTATTCCTATCAAATATATTGAATACTGTAATAAATTTGATATGATATATAAAATATAAATTGACTATATAAATTATCAAAAAGTGTTATAATTTTATTGACTTTGAAAAACATAACTAAATAGTGTTTTTAAACCCAATGTTTTGGGCATTGTAAGCTATGACAAAAATTACATTTAATCTAAAAGGAAAATATGTGAATGTCTTGGGGTGATACATTATTCCCTCCTATTGAAATTTAAACCTTTAATTTTTAGTGATTTTACATTCAAAAAAAGATGTGGGTAGTTTTTCGTCATTGAATCTTCTACTTCCCATGTTGATTCTTGGTTTTTTTGATTTCTCTAGAGTACAATTACCCAATGAGTCATATGATTTGTCAATACATTCTCTATATTATAAAGAATTTTTATAGGATATTCACAGTATTAATGTTCAGGACCCAACTATATTTAATCATTGGTGAGAACATGTGTTGGCTTAGGAATTTATATCCTTAGCAGAGATATATGGAACAAATCATGTACAATTGAGAGATTTAGATGAATTTCCAAATGATATGAAACTACTACAACCATTTCACTAATCTCAATGTTTCCAATATACATGTGACTTGGTTCCCATTCTTTACCCAATCTTATAACACCCTTCCATGGAGATACTTTCAAGAAAACAAAATCTCTCACTTGGAACTCTAAATATTTACTCTGATAATCAGCATAACACTTCTTCCAATATTATGATAATTTAATATGATCCCGAAGAGCATTTTCCACTGTTGTTGATTCACAAACAATTTTGGGCCTACGAGTTTACATTCCCTAACATCATCCAAACAAGTTGGAGAACAACACCTCATTCCATATAATGCATCTTATGATGCCATATTATTCTTTGAAAGGAAGCTGTTATTGTAGGAAAACTATACCAAAGGTAAGTACTAATCCCAAATAACATTAATGTCGATTGATAAGGGCCTCAACATGACTTAAATTGTTTAAAAAATACTTAAATAAGGCTAAATACCAAGAGTCTTCTAATGAATTTTATATAATCTTGTTTTATGGTGGGGATATTGATTTGAAACCATCGATATAGGTGCACCTTAAAGTCTTAAAAGTTCATTTATATAGAATATTTTGAGGTGCATTAGTGGTAGTGAAACTCTTATATAATGGAAATGTATATATTTTTTTAGGTGATAAACGATAAACCATATTGCATCATTATTACTAGTAGTATATTTTAGTCCCAAGAAAAAGTTAACAATAATTTATTCCCAATTCAAAATAGTAATAGAAATAGGCAGTAGGACACCTTTAGGATACTACCTCAGAACATTCACTTGTAAACAAACCAAACATATAGACACATAATCAATAATTTATCTCTTCATATTGTCCTACAAAAAATGTTCCTTCAAGTTTATATACATCTTTATACTAATATGGTTTATAGAGAAATTTGACCTCTGAGAATCATTAAATAGTTCTATTTTTATATAATGTATAGATGGAAAACATATCCTTTTTTCAAAATTTAAAACACCATCTTCACAAACAAAGTACACTAATTTTCCATCATTGACAATTTTAATCTTCTTCTGAAAATCCTTATTATCATATGCAAAATTCATTAGCATCTATATTAAATATGGGATATCAATAATTTAGTATATGATTGATGTCTCACCTTCCATTGAAATTCCCACAATGAAATTTAATATGTATGCAATAATTTTATCCCTCTCAAACATCATTTGGGTACTAACCTCAGGATCATTACTAATCAATGCATCTTCTACCTTATTTTACCTCCCTGGGTGATTGTGTATTTATAAATCATAATCCTTGAGTATTTAGAGCCATAAAATCTATCTCATGTAGAGCTATTTCTATGAGAATATTTATTTTAGTCTTTTATGATCCTTGTATATCTCATATCTATCCCCAAAGAGATAATGTCTCTTTTTTTAAATGCAATAATGACATCCACAAGATCAATGTTAGCACTTGGATAGTTATATTCATGAGTCTTAAATTTAATTAATTCATATAAATTAACTTTATCATTTTTCATTAGTCTATAATTTATCCCATTCTTCAATACATTAATATATATGACAAACCCTTCACTTCTAGTTAGTAGTGTCAAAATCAGAGAATTTAATAATATTTTATTTTTTTCATCAAAACAATCCTTACATTCCCTTTTCCAAATGAACATAACCTCCTTACGTGAAATCTTTGTTTAAGTGTTATACAATATGGGAGAATTATAAACAAACCAACAATAATAACATGCCAATCGAACAAAACTACATAACTCAGTTACGATTGTTGGTGTAGACCATTCTCTGACCACCTTTGTATTTATAGTATCAAAGTATATTCAATACTTGGTGAATATATTTCCTAGAAAAGGATCTTCTTGTAGCCATAAATTGAACATAATAATTTTCCCATATTTCTATTCTCTTATTAGAGTCTTAAGAATAATATTCAATTGATTCTCATAATTATATTTTCTTTTAGAATACACAATAATGTAATCAATTAATAAAAAAAACATTAATATATTCCTTGAATAAGAAATTCATTTGGTCCATAAGAATGGAGTCTTCATTAGTCAATACAAATGGCATTACTATAATCTTGTAATGTCCACAACTCATAAATAATTTTGTCTTCAGAATGGATTCCTCCTTTAATCCTAATTGGTGATACCCAGAACAAATATCAATCTTTGAGAAATATTCATCTCTATAATGTTGATCAAATAAATCATCATTGAAAGACAAAGGACACTAGTTCTTTATTGAAATAGAATTTTATTTCCATATAATCAATGCCCTACCTAATGTGTCCATCTTTGTTCTTAATGAAATGAATAGGGGCTCCCAATAGTGAAACATTATGGTGAAGAAATCCATTATTACCTAAATACTATAGTTGTTCCTTAAACTCCACTAGTTCTGTAGGCTCCATTAAATATATTGTATTTTATATTTTTGTTGCTTCAGGGATTAAATCAATGGAAAATTCTACTCGGGGGGGGGGGGGGTCCTAGGTATTTCTGTAAGAAATACATCAATTTATATCTACCAAATATGTACATTATAAATTTGAAGATCCCCTTCTACGTCCCTAGATGTTAATTTCTCTTCCTCCCAAAAATATTTACTAGGTAGAGCTACTAGTGTTGGATCTAGATAATAATCTTATGATAAATATTTTTCTTTAATATAATGGATTCTTCTTCCTCACAAATCATAATTTCATTCTTCTTTTAATAAATTTTGTCATCATATTTTGAAATTCAATCCATACCAAGGATTATATCAAATTAAACCATATGTAAGATGACAATTTCAGTAATTAAATCATGTTTATGTTCCATAAAGTGGATGATTTGACACAACTTTGTTGTAATGAGATTTCCTTTAGGGGTTTTTATTGAAAAGTCATATATTAAATTAAAAGGAAAATGACTACATTTCTTGGAAAACAATGATGATATAAAATAATGTTATCATCCATAATTAAATAAATAATTATCTATGTTTGAGTAGATGATTAATCTTCATACTGCCATATCATTAGGAACTTCGACCTCATCATTTTTGATTGCATATTATTGGCCTTTCTATTATTCCCTTTTCTTGGTACAATTTTCATGATCCATATGAAAATAATTTTCATAGTGTACCATCTAATTATGGTTGAAGTAATTCTCATTAGTAGTTTCTTACATACCCTTATAATCATTGTCCTAGTGTCCTTTCCCTCCTCACTTGTAACAAACTCTTATTCCATTTAAGAAAGTTCTACGGGTTTTATTTCCAAAATTATAACATGAAGAAAATTCAACTCTTCCCTTATTCCCATTTTATTTATTTCCTTTTTTTGAGTGTTCAGTATCCAACGTCGTTTCATTATTTCGTTTTATGTTATAAGACACCAAGAATTATTTCATTATCCTAATAGAACATGACTCTACATCATCATATGATGATAAAGTTTTGGATAATAGTTCCCTTTATAAGAATGGCTTTAACCCATAAATTAAATGATAAATATTACTATTTTAATTATGTAATTATTCAGTAGAATTCATTGATAAACTTGTAATGTTGGATATTATATTTAGCGACATTCTCACCCCCTATTTCATTAGATTCAAATATTTTCTCTCTATATCAGCTTATTGTTAGTGGGGAAAATATTTTTCCAAGAAAATTATCTAAAAATAATCCCATTATATGTTTTATATTTCATCCACATCCATTTTGTTTTTAATTATTTACCACAATTTATTCAAATATTTAGATATATGACTATATTCTATGACAACTAATCGCATTGTGGTTTACTGTTTCATTTTCCCTCTTACACCATTGTGTTAAACAATTATTGTATTGAAAATTATAAAAAAAATTACAAATTTCAATTAATTTTGGATACAATTATATAGTTTATATAACTATTAAAAAGGAAAATGTTTCTTGTTTTGATAATTACATTATAGGTGGAGTTGGTTTGAAGGGCCCATTATGAAGTTCAAGAGGAATGGGCCAAATTGTGTAGCAATCCAAGCACACTAGTGGACTCCAAAAAACATTGAATTTTATCCATGAATCCAATTAGAATGATATTTTATGAGATGATCCAAAACTCATTAGGATATAACTTTTATGAAGGAACTGAAGCCCATTTCATATATCTAGTGTCCCATCCAAACTGATCAATCCAAGCCACCAAATCTCCATGATGTCAAAAGTGTTGTGTTATGTTATGTCAATAACTCGAGCTGTACTTTTACAAATCAGGAATAATATTTTTTGGAGACTGTAAATAGGTGGTACAATTATTTTTTTCAATTTTCATTATATCATGATAAGTTTGTCTGGAGGTCAAAAACCATGGGGCCTGTGGTTTCTCAAATCTTGGGGATCAAAACAACCTTTCAATTTTACTATAAAATGATACCTTCAGTACCACATTTGTATGCATGAAAAAGAGAGTGAATTTATTACAAATTTATTTTCTAGTGGATTCATTTCATTCCGTTGGAGGTTTTGGAGATTCCTATCCCCATAGGGAGAGATGATATGATGAAGGAAATCCAACTGAGCTTCATCCTCTCAATGTTGGGCTTAACAATGGGCATTTATTGTGAGGGATATACAAACATGTCAAAGAAGTTTATTTTCATTTATTAGAAATTATTTTTGTGTATTTTGGGTTCTAAATCATTTATTCCCCTTTATTATACATTATTCCATATTTGAAAGACTATTTTTCTGAACATTCTTGATTTTCACTAATTTCTAACTGATCAGTGTAAGGTTTTGAGTAGGTGACTTGTTTTTTATCAATTAGAAAATACAAAAACCCTTTGTACAAACCTTATTGATATTAAAATATTATTTTTAATCTCTTATTAAATTCATATTCATTGTACCTTAGCAATAATATATATTCTTATAATGGTTTGGTTCTTCAAAAATTGTAATAAAATCATAGGAATTAATCAGTATTCCAATTAATTTAATCCAAATAATTAATTAAAACATTATTGAATATATAAAAAATTGAACTTGAAATGTGTGTAGTGAAATTATAATACCATGATTTCTCATATTTTTTAAAATATTCTTGTTTTCTCAACTATTAAATTCTTCGAATTTAGTTATTTTCATAAAACCTTTTTCAAAACGACACCATCTTTTTGTAATTTTTATCAATAATACATACAATATAACTATAAAATCTCCCTATGAGATCAGATAGGGTATAAACTAGACTATAACATCATCATTAAATCATAATAAATTTTACATATCATGAAAATTGTTCACATTTTGGTTCCATTGTTGGGTAGTGCTTTTGTTTTTAGTCTCTGTTTTTGGTAGTGTTTTTGTAAATGTTTGGAATATATATTTGTTTTATTTTATAGTATTACATATATTATTGTGTTATTATTTATTTCATGTGTATGTTTTGTTAATGGTTCATTGTGATTATGGAGATTTACAACATTTTGTACCCAAATTGGAGATGATCCTACATCAATGACACCGAGGCACACAAGACAGACATTTGAAGGAGGACACACCACAACATGAGACTTTTATAAACCCTTCTTTTTCTGGAACAAAATTTAAAAATAAAATTAACCTATATTACATGTATGAAAACAATTGAACACTAAAATAACTGACTTAAAATGGTATTTATATGACACCCCCAAATATTCAAATAAAAGGAGAGACACCCATTTTTTAACTCAAATATTCTCTAATTCACTTATTTCCAATAATTCGTGGACTTTCTGTGAAAGGAAAACACAATAAATTAATATAAGTTCATACTTTGTGTTCACAATTAAAATATTCTAATATGGATGAATAATAAGTAAATATTAGGGAAATAACATTCTCATTAGATCGAACTGCAAAATATTGTCTTTATATGGTAATTATCCAATTAGAGGATGGGCAGACATGAACCCCATTTTTCATGAAACATAATTCCCAGCCTCTAAAACTACAACAATAAGGAATAAAATATGTTGTATAAGAAAATATCAAGGGGAAACACTTAATGAATATTGGTAATGATTTAACTGTCTTTGTCCAAGTTTCCCACACCACCAAATAAGTGATAAACATTTAATTTAGTATTTTTATGAAGGTTTAATTCCTATTGATTGAAACATTATGAATGCTATTGAGGGTGGTTCACTAGTAGATAAAAACCAAATCGCTACAAAGACCCTCATAGTTAACATGGTGTAGAACACTCAACCAATTTTTTCAAGGTCTAGTGTACTCGTTCAAGGTGTCTGTGAGGACCAAATAACTGAATTCTGGAAAAAGGTGGACACATGGTTTGAGGTGGTATATACCCTTCTTCAACAACTTTCATTTTCCAGAGCTAAATCTCATTCTTCTCCTCCAATATTCTGGCCAATTCCCTCAATAGAGAGAAACATCTTTGTGTTATGATAAAATCATTATAGGTCACCCCTATAACCAACCCTTTAGGAAAGAACCTTACCATCCATCCTACCCTAGATGAAAAGAAAACTAAGCCTATAAAAATGGGGTTTATTCAAACCTACCACATCAACCATGGAACCATCCAGGGTAGAGTAGTCATCCCACCACCACTTAGAAATACCCAACCATCACAAAGGTATATCCAACCACATCCAAAACACCAGCCTAGACTAGAATATATGATGAAACATATGGAGACCATTAACCATTAATTCCAAAAAACTCACTCAAGAATCTATACAATACCTAAGAACCTAATTTTTTAAACTCTCCAACTTAGTGGGGGAAATTAAAAGTCATGGGTCATGTAATCTATATTATTAATTACTAGTAAACCATATGGAGAAGGTAATTGTTAGTGAAAAAACCCATTGGAGTGGAACAAAACATAAAATCCATATGACCCCCCCATTATAGTCATCCCCCCTAAAAAATTCCATTCCACTCATCTCAAATGATTCAAATAATAAAAGTAATTTTCCTAGGAAAAATCACACTAAAGGAAATATTGTGTCTATTGATGAGTTTCCTAACCCAACCATTCAGTTTTTGAAAAAGTGATGGTTAACAACCCCCTGATTTATGTCGTGATGAAAATTCCATGATATTCCATGTTTATTTAATGATTTGTGTACATAGAAAAGGTGAATTCAAGAAGATGAGAAGGTGACATAGGGGAGGGATGTCTTAGCATTTCTAGAGCCATTAGTCACTACCAAATGAAATGATCCTAGAAAATTCTTGATTTTAGGCCCCATAGGGGAGTATTCTCTTTTAAATACTATACTTGATTTGGGTGCTTCTATATATATGACGCCTTAGTCCATTTATTATTAATCTTAGGTTGGGTAATAGAATCCCATAGTAATTTTTTTCAAATCCCTAAAAAGAGTACAAAAAAATCCACTGGCATGTTAGAAGATGTTCTTATAAAGATGAAAATTTTAATTTTCCATACTGATTTTTATGTGTTAAAAATGTAAGATGATAGGAATAATGGACACTCTCAGGTTATATTGTTGGGGCATTTCATGAAAACATCCAAACCCATGATTAATGTTCACAATGGTGCGTTATTTATGGAGATTGACGGTCACATTATCCATTTAAATATCCTAGATACCATGAATCACCCTTCAGAAGAACATTCCACACATTCAATAAATTCTATTAATGTACTCCATTCCCCTGACCCCAAATATATGTTTTCATAATTGATTAAAATTATTGGAAATGAATCATGTATAAAAATCTTACACCGATCAATAATAATGTCATTCAACTTTTCTAATTAATGATTTCTTGAACACTGAGTATCAAATGACCATCGATGATACCACTAAGTTTATAAAATCCCATTCCTCATATGTGGATTTTACCATTGAGGAGATATATTAGATCAGTGACCTCCCGCATTCAAAATCGATTCCACCATTAAAAAATACCATAGAATCAGAACATAAACAAATTCCAAAAGAGTTAATATATTCTTATCTTGAGAATAGAAAAAAGATGCATGTCATAATCCCTAGTTCACTCTATCCATAGCATGAATTGTGACTACTTTATCTTTTGGTGAAAAAACAAGATTTGTGGTGGAAACTTGCAGAAATTCATAGTATTAGCCCATCAATTTTGACACATCACACAATATTAAATTACGAGGACAATCCAGTGATGCAGGAACAATATTGAATGAATCCAAACATTTTATATATATTTTTAAAAGGAGGTAACAAAATTAATGGCCACTATAATCATTTTCCAAATTTTAGATAGACAATGGTTCATTCCAGTTCAAGATGTTCCTAATAAACATGTATAAAGGTAATTGAAATTGAATATAATTAATTGGTTCAAACCCCAATATAGAATAGTTGGAATGTGTTTATATACTATCTCTTGATCAAACAACACACTAGGAAGGACCATTTCCCATTATAGTTCATAAAATAAATGATGGAGAGGCCAGTAGGGATGTTTTATTAATGTTTCCAGGATGGGTATTCTAGATACATTCAGATCAATATTTTCTTTGAGGATCTACAAAAGTCAACCATTACATGACCATTTGGAAATTTTTTTATAGAAAGATTATATTTGGTCTATTCCATGCCCCAGGTACATTCTAGCAATGAATGGTTAGTATTCATGGATGCTTTCCCTGTTTATGGATTATCTTTTGATAAATGTTTGAGTAGTCTTGGTTCTATCCCTCATCACTGTATTGAAAATAATCATTTATTAAATTATGATAAATTTCATTTCATCGTGTGATAAGGGATATTACTTGGTAATGTCATTTCTTTGGAGGGTATCCATGTTGAAAAATCAAAAGTGGATTTCATTTCTTCGCTATGATTCCCCAAAAATGTGGATGATGTGTGGTCATTCCATGGTCGTGCTGGATTTTACCGTCGTTTCATCCATGATTTTTTTAATATTTCACCCCTTTTACTTCTTACTCCAAAAATATAATTACTTTTTGATAAGTAAATAGAGGTATATTTTAATAAATTGAAATGATGTCTCACGTTTCCCCTGGTAATCCAAACACCATGGAAGTATTTTCTATTTTGGATAATGTGTGATGCCTCTAACTATGCAGTTGGGGAAATCTTGTCACAAAGGTTCGATCGAGTTGCAAATGTCATTACTTATGGCTGGCGTACACTTTTTCATGGCAAAGATAACTAGACCACACCTGAAAAATAATTTCTTTCCACTGTGTTTTCCATGGATAAATTTAGTTCATAAATTTGATTTTTCAATGTCATTGGGTTATCAAATCATTGACCTCTAGGTGTGTCCTTATGAATCCAAAAGGAAAACCACATATTATTCATTAGATGTTCCTACATTATAAATTTTTTCTTGAAATTAGGTATAAAATATGAACAATCAATGTGGTGGATGATTATATTAGTAAGATCATCCCATTCTTGAACGTTGACTCATCCCCCTCTATTCCCATAAATGACATGTTTCCTGATTAAAAATTGTACCGAGTCCAAGATGTTATTAATTTATATTCAAAAATTTTGATTTATCTGGTAGCATATTTCATTCCTACTGATATAAAAAACCCAGTTGGTTGTCTAAAACATGATTCAAAGTGGTACATTTGGGATAACGCCAACCTTTTGTGCACATGTAGTGATCATGTCATCTGGTGTTGTGTTCCCGATAGTGAGTTTTAGTTTGTTGTTATTAGTTTCTACAAAAATTTTGGTGTGGGACACTTTGGTCCACAATGGACTTCTCACATGGTCTATGATTCTTGTCTCTTTTGTCCAACATTTTTTATGGATTCCTATGATTTCTGTAAATCTTGTCTGAATTTTTAATGTATGGTGAATATTTCTAAAAGAATTGAAATATGAAATTCCAAAAGAAACCCTTTCTATTTTATGACATATTATATATATGGGGAATTTAATATATTGTACCATTTCAAAATTCCTACCTAAACATGTACATTATTTTGGATGTTTATTACATTTCAAAATGGGTAGTGTCACAAGCGATAAGGACTGATGCTTCCAAGACAGTTGTTCAATTTTTGAGAACCCACATATTCTGTGGGTTTGGATTACCTATCATCATCATCAGTTAATAGGGCTCTCATTTCTTCAACCTCCCAATTTAATCACTTCTTCATTGCTAAGGTTTTAGGTATCGAGTGTCTACTACTTATCACCCACAATCCAATAGTCAATATGAGGTGTCAAATAAAGAGGTAAAAAAAATTCATGATAAAACGGTCAACCCAAAAGAAAATATTTTAGTCTTATACTTTTTGATTCATTATAGGATTACCTTACTAATTTCCAATCTCCAACCCGCATGTCACTATATCAGTTTGTGTTTGGAAGTATTTTCCATATCCCTGTTGAGATAGAGCACAAGGACTACATGGAAATTAAATAATGAAATTCTAATATTTTTTGTGTAGGTTCTCAAAAAAATAAACATATTCAAATGTTGGTAGAAAATAATTGAGATTCATATGAAAGCATCTTGATATATATAGATAGAGCCCCTGATTTCCACGAAAATCTCCTCTATCATCATCAAATCCGAATTCGGTAGAAGGCCCTCCTTTACAGTGCAAGGATGAAGATTCATCTAGGTATGCTTTATTAGCACTGGTTTAGCCCATACACTATTACTCATTTTTATCTATTTGGCATTGTTCAGGTACAAAATGAAGAAATTAAGAAAACATTCACTATCATGGGGAAACATCTTAAGAAAACTCATGAAGCTGTTCCAGAGTCATCGATGGAGGAAGTCCAAGTTCAAGAAGCATTATTCCAATAGCAGTCACCAGGTTTTATCCATCCTTCCCACATTAAATTTATTATAATGAAAAAAGTACTTACTCTAGGTGTGGGGGATGTGTATATTCCTAGTTTAGTTAGTAATTTTCATCATCATTCTTATTTCTTCTTATTTTAGCATCATAAATAGTATTTTTGCCTTTTCCCACAGTTTTGGGTTCTATAGGATTTTCATTTTCTTTCTTCTCTCTTTTGTTATCTTTTTTTCTAATTGGATTGTATTGTCATTTCCCCCCACATCCCCCAACATAATTTATGGAATGTTAATTTCTAATTCACAAAATATCATGGAAAATGATGCCTGATTAATCATGGGCCTTATTGAAAATGCATGGGGAATTTCCCAATTTCATGTTTTTTAACCTTTTCAAAAAGAGATTTTTTTTTCAATTATAGAATGTGTGTTTTATGATGAATTTAACATTTAAGTGTGAATGATTCTTGAATATTGATTTTCTGTCGATAATAAAAATGGTTATATCACTTTTTAAAAATTTATGAAGAATAGTATCCTTTCCTTTAATAGTTTATGGGGGTATTGTGTCACTTAATATATCCAAAAATAATTTCACCGAATAATGAGGATTGTTTTTTACTGAATATATGGTAAATATAAGTAAGGATAATATTCATAAGCCTTCGAAAAAAATTCCCAAAGATTTATTCCCTATCATATATTTTTCATACCAGATTTAGCTATCAATGTGAACATTTTATCTAATTATTGTATGTCCCTAAATAAAAAAACAACAGAAAAAAATAAATAAAAAAGGTTGTATCTTGGGTAAGACAATAGACACCCTTCCTATAATTTGGATCTTTTTATAACTATTATAATTAGAGTGATGAGGAGATTAAACATATTTTGATAGAAGAGTGTGAGATTTGTTCCATGTGAAACTTTTAAAAAAACAACAAGTGATGAAATGTACGGAATATGTGAATATAAATGTTGATAGCTTATGGTTTGACCTCAATAACTACTTAACTGAGTGAGTCTTCATATTTGATTTCTAGGGATGGAGGACAGGTTCGGTGGTAGAATCATTTAAGCAGAAAAATTTAAAAATTAACTATATTTTTTAGATCGAATGTGGAAATAATTGGATGGAATGGAAGGAATGGATTTCACACACACATGTGGGGAATTTGTGAAATTATTAATATTAGAATTATTTTCTTATATTTTTATCATGCATCTATCAGAATTTCATTCTGATATAATCTATGAGACATATTTTCCCAGGATCATTGATAATAACTCAATAGTTCAATTTTTTCTTTGATCACATTGATATCATGAAAAAAAATTCATTTAATGTTAAATCATTATAAATTATGGAATATCTATATGCATAATTTTGGTGATTTATCTTTTCCCAGTAGTGAAAATGTTTATGTGTTATGGTGTGATCGCACCACGATTTCGAATTTCATTTTCACCATTACCCCACAATGTTAAACTAGTATTGTATTGATTTTTTTTATAAAAAAATTACTTCATGTATGATTCTATTATTTTATGTTTATCTCTATTAAAAATGGAAATGTTATATATTTTTTAATTATGTTGTTGTGGATATTATTTGGAGAGCCTATTACCAAGATCAAGAGAAATTGGCTGAATTATGGAGGTATCCAAGAATACAAGTGGACTGAAACACACACAAATACTGATAAGTGCATCCAATAGGGTTCAACCGTTTTGGAATGATCCAAAATTTAGTTGGATACATCATTTTTAAGGAACCCAATCCCAATTCCTCCATTTCGAGGCCCATTCAGACTGATCTGTCCAAGGCACCAAATTTGCACGAAGTCAAAAGAAGTGTTTTTTGTTCTACTGATATCAGAAGTTGTAGTTGTCCTAATGGTACAAAATTTTTAGTAATGATTTTAAAGATTTGGAATAAAATAATTTATTTTTATCAAATGTTATATATGTCTATATGGATGTCAAAAATTATTATCCACGTGGTTTCTCTAAATTTGGGGGCTCAAAACCACATTCCAATTTTCCTATAAAATGAAATCCTGGGCACCCCATTTTTATATTTGATTTATAGAGTGAGTTTATTCCAAATTTAAGTTCCAAATGATTACATTAAATCGTATTTTTGGTTCTGGATCCCTATATCCTCAGAGGGATAACTGAAGTAAAGAAAGAGATCCACCAGCGATTCCTCCTCCTCTCAATGTTGGGCTCAATAGTGGGAATTCATTATGAGGGAGAAACACACATGTCAAGGGTGTTCCAAAATAATTATTATCTACTCGATTGGATTAATTATTTTATTAATAAATTCCATTCCACGTATCATAGATTTTTTTTCATATTTGAATTCTTATTTTGATGCATTTGATTTATTTTCTCTTTATTTTTAACTTCTTGGTGTGAGGTTTTGATGGAATGCTTGTGTGGTTATGATTGGAAAAAAAAGATCACTTTTCATAACAATGTTACTGAGATTTAAATCTACTTGAGAAGATGTTATTCCATTCACAAGTGAAGATATTTTTAATACAATATTTATACATAGGTCTGGTTCTAAAAACATTGAAATAAATGATTAAGAATTAAAAAAGATTACAATTAGTTTCAACCAATAATTACTTCAAAAAAAAGTAATAACTAATAATAATGAAATTAAAATGAGTTTATTGAAATAAAAAACCCTCTATCACATAGTTTAAAAAAACCACCTTTTAAACTTTTAAACTCTTTAAATTATGTTATTTTCATAAAATTATTTTCAAAATAACCCCCTATTTTAGTAATTTTTATTCATGATAAACACTATAAACCTATCAATGATCCTTTGAGAGATGACCTAGGGTTTTAACTAGATTATAAAATCATCATTAAATAATAATAATCAGTACATGATATGACAACGCATTCAAAAACCTTATCCATTATGTTACTTAGCAATGTAATAATTATTCTCTCTATGTAACATATCACGTTTTCTACTAAAAATGGATTTTTATTCTTATTGAATAATGGAGGTTTTTTCCTAAAGTTATCTCACATTATACCTCCATGTTTTCAATTATAATTCTATATAGGGGTTACGTTATTGTTCATAAACCGAGTTAGTAGTCCCAGCATAGTAGTAAGTTACTTATAAAATGTTTTTTCTCCACCTCCAACATCATTATCTTGAATTTGAGGTAAATCCCTACATGGATTACGTGTGTTTATACAATTTCAATTCATTCCACTAGGGGCCATATATATACACATGACAACACAATATTATGTGATAAATCATAAATCATAATTTTCAACTTGTAAAACACTTACTATAAATGGGTAATTTATGAACAACTAATCGCATAATAATTAACATGGTTTCCTAGGGGACATATTAACTTTTAAATCCTTCATAATGGGTTGTATAGAAAATTTGAATCATCATATGAATATCCACTAAGAGGGTCAAACCAAGTGCACAATAAGGCCCATTGAAACATACTTGGTTAAGTCGAGTGAGGCCCAACATACCTTGTCAGAGTTTTTACCCCTATATAAATTTGATTCAGAACCACATCTATCTGTAGTATCTAGACAAGGATTTATTGATAGGAAGACCCACATAATCTCAAAAATTATAAAATTCATTGATGTTCTGCTATAATTTCCATAAATTATTATCTTAGTGTTATGTTCACTAATCAATGTTTTCAAAATCTGGTGTCCAAGGTTTCTAATGAAGTTTATCTGATACCAATTAGAACAACTCAGAAAGATGTAGCTTGGATCTGGTGCCTCAAATAATTACATTGTCAATGATACAACTTTGTATTACAAAAAGACCAATTATTCTATTAGTTATATAAACAAGATTACCAACATGAGAATTAAATTATAATTTAAAATATAAAATACATCATAATTACTACTTTAAGAACAAAAACATTACCTTAGATTATCCGGGCATATCAGTCAAAATACACATCTCAGAATCCTATAAAAAGAGAAAATATGAAATGTGTGTGATCAGATGCTCAGAAATGGTAACATAAATCTAAATATATCATAAATAACAAACACAATAATGGGTGATGAATATATGAAATATAATCAATTTAAACATAGTCTTGAAAATAATTTGGAAAGAATAAATAATACCATAGAAAATAATCACATGAGATAGAAAACATGAAAATATATATTGTACTAGTCAAATAATCACATTAAATATCAATAAGTAATCTCAAAATGAGAGAATGAAAAATTCCAAACACCAGAAATCTACTATCAAGGCTTTATCCAAGACATTATATTTAAATAGGTAAAACATCATCAAATACTAAAATTAGTTTGTCTCCTGAGACTAATGATCTCTCTAGGTGATATAGCGGGCCCTCCCATCACTTAATAAGTATAATGAATTTCTAATATGATAAGGGTGATACATGAACCACATATACATTTGTATTATAAAACTACCATATGAAATGTGAATACTTTAACCATAAACCATGAATGGTAACAAAATAACACATCCACAATCAAAATGACCATAATCCGTTAAATAAAATACGATAGATGTTATAAAAATTGGTGACCCATAATTATGAATAAAATCCAATAATGGATTTATACATTATTGAAAATATCTTAATAAAATCATAAAAAATTTCTTGATTGAAATAACCATTTTTACATTGAAATGATTAATTTTAAAATTCATGAAGTTATAATAGACAATCATTTAATTTAAAAGAATCTTTTGAAGGTGTAAATTAAGCTTAAAATTTTCAATGAATCATGATATAATAAAAATATACTCATTACACATATGATAAAAAGCATTACTTCAATCGAAAAAGTCACAAAGTTCCATGATTGGAAAATGGAAAAAATATTACATTCAAATAATTTTATAAAAAGTAAAACATTATTAAAAAGGACATGTAAGGTTTATAGTAATATATTAATAAAATTTGGTAAATAAATTTATATGAAACATGGTCATTTATGATAAATGTTCCATAGTAGATACTTATATAAAACTAATCTCTAATGACAATGATATTGTCAAATAACCCTTACCTTGAACTTTACTTTAGTTAGATGTTCTTTAACCTCATGTATAATAGTTTAAAATAAGTTATTAATATATAATAGAACCAGATCCATATCTTTGATATCATATATGATCCTCTTATATTATATAATCACATGTTAGTTAATACTATTTCGTTATTACCTTCATTTTGGGTGTTAACTGGTTCATTTTCCTATGCAAGGTTTTTCATGTATGACCGGTTACTTATATATATGATATATTTAATTCATATACAAATTGATATTATATTCATATATATAATAATTAATAATTATATACATCATTATAATTATTCATGAATAGATAAAATGGAAAATGAATCATATCGCATCGTGGATACGATGGGTCATACGTAATCACAAGCAACAATATCATTCAACTAATGGTGAAAGGGTAAGTAACTGAATGGTATATTAATAATATAGAATAAATATCATTCCATATTTTTTATTTATATACATTACATCCATAATTATACACATACAAATAAATTAGTGATGAGAAATATATTACATCAAGATGTGGAGATAGTAGGTCATAAGTACGTATATCTTGTGATTTTGTTCTTCATAGAATGTATAAATGGTGGAATATAGTTTTTAAATAATCCTAATAACATATAGGAAAATATTTTATATTTTAATTATGACTTTAGTGAGGAAAAAAATGCATGAATAGGAAGTAGAAGAAGAAATAATCATTAAGTAGTTGGTAAATATGATTACAACTTTTTAGCGAACCACATTTGGATCTCCTATTAAGAACACTATGATTGGTCTCTTGATAATAAAAAACCCCTACGATATATCTAATGAATTATATAATAGAAATTTTGTATGTTTTTTCAATCAATAATGATTAATGTGATTATATGAGATGTGGGAGGAGGTTCCTTGTTATAATTAAGGTGAGGGAATCTTTTGGAATTTCAAAAACAATGAATTTATAGCAAACTCAATATCAATAAGAATACAAAAAAATGTCATGTATTAGAATCTAAAATAAGAAAAGGTTTTAATCCCATAAGAAAATATATTTTAGAGATGTTCTGGTAATTTTGAAACCATGTAATTTTAACTAACCCTTAGTTAACCTATTTTAATTTTGACCATGGTAACAATTTTTTCAAAATTAAAAGGTTGTAATTTTTTATTATTTCTTTTCAATTAGATGATAAATGAAATATTAATAAAATAGTTGTCATTATTATAATTAATTTATATTTTTAAATTTTATATATGATTTTAATTAATTTAATAAAATAATAATTTTACAAAATATCATTGCTCTCAAATTTTTCAATATTCATCATTTGCCTTTTTAAAAATATATTAATAATAGAATATCATCAAAACAGCTCTATTGAATAATATCTATCATGTATATTTAATCCTGAAATTTAATGGATGATATTAAATATATCAAATTATATTTATTTTAATTATTGGAATATCGTTGATTGAATATTTACAGTAGTTAAATAATTACTACATCATCATTGTAACAACATTAACGGAATTATTCATTACGTATATATATAAATTACCATGATAAATGAAATCATTCTATCTTTCAAATCATATTTATAGTCAAGTTAATCTTCTGTATAACCTTATATAAAACATCATATAGTTATTAAAATATGATTATGACAAATTTAACTATCTGATTATTAAAATACAATAAATTCCATACTCTCACATAAGTGGATTTAACTATTTTATAATATTGGACCAAGGATTATTTTTTAAAAAATAACTCAACCAATGAATTTAGGACAAGCATTATAGAAATTTTATGATATTTTTAATATCAAATTTTTTTCTATTAATTACCAGATTTTCATTTTTCTATGTTAATAAATTTTAAATAATGTTACTGTTAATAATTCTAAAAAAATAAATTAAATCAATTTATATAATTTTAATTAATTTATTCTAATTATGTAATCAATTTTTTATAATTTAAATAACATAAGTTTCACTAATTATTTTTAAATTAATCTCATTTATGGGGTGTGAAAAGAGTTTATTAATGATTAAAAAATGCAAGAGATTGAAAAACTTTTATATCTAAATTCAATGGAAAAAGGATGGAAATTAACTAAATTGGATTAAATGATAAAAAATAATCTATTTATACTTTAAAAACATTCAATAATTTAAATCAATACCCAAAATTATTTTGATGAAAAAAGTTGTTTTCAATTAAAATTTTGTATTTTTAATTATTCAAAAAAACATGGAAGTAATGATAAAAATACAAAAAAAAATTAAAAAGAAAATTTTAATATTCATTTTGAAAATAGGATGTTTGTTTTTTCAAATATAATATATAAATGAAAATAAATGGTATTTAAAATAGGTTCTCAATTAAAAGGTGGAAAAACTACTTTTATAAAAATATAGTTTTTCTGTTTAATATTAGGTTTGATCTTATATTATTTATATAAAATATATTATATGAATTTAAAAAAATTTGATTGGATATATAACATATTAATTAAATATATAAATTCTCTATAAGTGTTAGAATTTAATTGATTTTTCAAAATGTGATGATAGAGTGTTTTGTTTAAAGTTGGTGTTCCATTCATTGCAAGTTATCATAAATTAAATTTATCAAAAATGGAAACTATAGAAATGTCCTGTGGTTATGAAATAAATTAACTTCTATACTTTAATCTGTTCATACTATACAATATCTTTTTAAAATTAAACTATCTCAGCAGACCGATTGGTGTCCGCCCAAAACGAGCAATCTTCCTTCTACAAAAAGAGGAACTCAAAGGTTTCTATATGATCATAAACACTCGAAAAAATTTCAAGAAGGATAGATTATTAAAAACCTTTGATTTTAATCCCATATGACTATTTTCATGTACCACATAATCCCGCAAATGTTTTCTTAGATCCTCTTGTTTTAACATAACCCACATTACCTTGATCTTTTCAGGTGTTTCCACGAAGGTAATGATATGATCAATCTTGTCAAGAGAGTCCTCTAGCTCATAAGGTTTATTCATACCATTAAAGGGATATGGATTCTCATTCCTGAACTCTCACGATCAATCCATTTCTCCCGCATCACCAAGATATACATCAAAATCTATGTTTTGTGCTTTCGAAATAGTTTAGTAAACATCATGATCAGATTTTATGATATCCTCGATAAAATTATGATCCATCGTAGGATTTGCTTGAGGTGAATTAGCTGCACCTTCATAAGGAACTCATAGAACACATCATGGAGGAATGAAGTTGCACAATGAAACAAAATAAATGATCAAAAATGGAAAAAACATTGATTAATCTAGTAGACACATAAGAAAATATTGATATTAAAATCCTGTACTCAAAACATGATACTTGCATCCGAATATCCTATGGTATCATGAGTAACATCATAGAAATAGGTTTCAAGGTAATTACAAAAATCTACCTCTCATGTACAGAAATCCCCATCTTCAATTTATCAAATGTCCCAAAAAATGGAAAATCACAAAAATTTATGTCTTTAATAATGATATTTAATGAACTGACTAGAATAAACTCTATAAATAGTACATAACCTGATATGACATATACCCAAAAGGAGTCCCTGATCCCCATGGTCTTCTGAATAGAACCTGAAAGTAAAACAATAAAAAGAGGGAATTATTTGACTAAACATGAAGTGTCAACACAATGGAATATATATATACATAATACAAAGTTACAGTGGAAGACATATATATATATATATATATATAAATATATATATATATTTGATATATCTGAAAAGAAGTGGAAACCAAAAAGTTCAAGAGTATAAGAATTAAACAATTATAGTTCATGCACCAGATAACCAATAAAATATAAAAACAAATTTCTACATGTGATAGAGTGGGTAAACTCCCACCATCTCAACACCATCTACCCATCCATTCAGACAATAAAAAATCACTGCCTCACTATGACTCCATGCCTTTACCTACTATGAATGACATTAAAAGGTCTTCACACCAATGAAGATGTATACAATATGTGGGATTATATGATTAGTTGGGTCCCACTGAGGTGTTCGATATCTGCTCTTTGAAAAATAATTCATTCATTCTAAAGTCTAATGAAAACAACACATGATAACAGTTTAACAGTTCTTATATCAAAATCATTTGTAAAGCACTTTAATTTCCATTTTTTTCCATAATTCAAAATAAATTAGGTATATTGGATTCAAATAATTCCACATTCAAATATCTATGTATATATATATATATCAATTTAAAACAAATTATGCATTACATATCACATTAAAATCCATGGTAGTATAAAAAATTAATACAAACAAAAAATATCCGAAATGGGTCCAAAGGAACAAGGAACATCACAAAAAGGATAACAGTATGTTTTGTTAGCTAGGAAATTCATACCTACCTTAGAAAATAATGCAACCATCAAGATTATAGAAATTTGAATTGATTATAGAGTGTAGAGGAACACCATACTTTCTGAACCCTACCATCAAGTATAACAATTCCCTAGAACAATAGGTCTATGGAGTAGAGATACTCCCCACGAGAAAATCCACCAAAAATGGATGAGACCTAATATTATACCATCAAACTCTGCACTCAATTCCTCCCCTGTTCCCAATTTTCCAAACCAGTTCATCAATCAATTTTCACCAAATTTTGACTTGAAAACCATTTCACAAAACCATTTCACAATGATATGAAATTCCTTTTCCATTTTCCAAACTAGGGTAAACCATATTTTATAAAGAACCCTTTCTAAACACACAAATAAATTAGTCATATCATGATATTTAGTTTAATAAAATATTTCATCAAAATAATATAAATTTAATTCATCGACGTAGGAAAGGGAATGAACCACCTACCTTAAAACATGAGTGGCACACACCCACAATGAATTCCACCATATGAAAGGATTAAACAATGACAAAAACACCATTAATAACACACCCAAGATGAACAAAAACTTATATGGATTAGACCACAAAAAATGATCACACAATTGACCTAGAGAGATGAAAACCAACCTCTATGGGGATCAATCTTTGATCTAATTAATCCAGATCAAATGTATACTATAAAAATCACTACATAATCATTTTAGGTCAGGATCCAAAGGAGTTTTGGAATAATGGAGTAATTTTTTTTTTCATATTACAAACATAAAACAAAACATATTTACATTTACACAACATATAATCCCTTTACACTTCATGTAATCCTCATAACTCAGATACACAAAAAAAATGTTTCTCTTGATTAAAAATTTACATATAAATATTATATAGTGTTTCATGTATTTCTATCCTCTACTCTATTCAAAATTTGAACCATATTCATAAAATATTCCCTGTATAACTTATTTCACATGTACAACCATTACAATTTGAATATTTTTCCTAAAAACATTGAAAACTTAAAATTCCTACACCAAAACCCCAAACCAACTTAGGTGTTCCCCAAGAATGATAAGAATAAAACAAATAACTTACATGTTTATACCATGACTCCATTAAATCAAACAAACATCAATACTTGAAAATTAAAACCTTTTCCCAAAAAAATGTAATCCATCATCAAGAGTCCCAAGTCACTCCAATATAAGAGAATAAAAGTAAGGAGGATAAAAATACCTAAAAGTCGGTAATATAGTGTAACAAAAAATACCGAAGCTAAATTCTATTCAAAAGCCTGATAATTTTCCTAATGGAAAAATAAATTTTCATGAGGGATAATATTGACTAATTTTTTAATTACAAGGACACATCTATTTCCCTAAATTTATATATCTAAATAGATTATAAACCCTTCACTACTATAGGGTAGTAAAATAACTAATGCACATAATATCATTCTATTCAATTACTTAAAATATTTAATGCATTCATCATTACTATGGAACGTGATCCCTTTAGATATAACATAATGAGTGGATTTGATAGCCATAAAAATTTATCTACAATTTTTATATAATAACCATCCAAACTACGAGAACTATTGATATGAGTCATAGGGGTTATTCTTGTCAAATTCTTAATAACATTTTTTATTGAAGGCACTACTAACATACCCTCACATGTGATTATAAAACCCATGAATGAAACATTATAAAGGTAAAATTCCCAATTTTTTAAATTTTTATAAAGATTATCCTTCACTAGGGTCTTCAGCACCATTCTGAAATTTTTTTTCTCCCCTTTTACATTGAATAAATAAAATATTTCCTATAATGAATACCAAAAACTGGAGAATGTAATATCTAAAGAATATACTTATTAGGTCTAAAAAGACATATGGGGTATAAATAAAACCAAAAATAATCAACATTTAATCATAATGTCCATTCATTGAATGGAATTTTGTCTCAGTTATATCTTCCTTATTAACACCGAATTAATGATATTAAAAACTAATAATAATCAAGGAAATGTATTGAGCTCCCTAAAGTTTATCAAATAAGACATCAATATGGGGAATATGATACATTTTTAGATATTGATCTTTTTGTGTTATTTCTTATAAATATAGTGTTTCATTGATCCATAATTATTATTATGAAACCCAATCGTTTAACCCAAAGGTGACAAAAATGTTTGAATGAATCCATTGAAAGGATTCACCTAGAGTTCGTTCCTCAATTCTCATCACTAGATAAATTACATTCTATATGGAGTCTTAGAAGTAGTTTTAACACTAGGTATGAGTTGTATTTATATCTAAGCATCACTATTTTATTGAGTACATAGAAATATTTCTATAATGACATCAACAAACCCCCAAACAATAGGAATGTTTTTATAATGAGTTTTTTCCAACCATGTGATGTAAATCCCCCTTTTGAATAAGAATAATGACATATAAATGAGTTTTAATTACCATTAAATGTCATTTTTTTATTACATTGATATTCTAATCCATCACTAAAAATTTATTAAATTTCAACATGGTGAAGAATGATATAATTTTAATGTAAAAAATTCCCACAAACTCCCACTAGAGAAGAATATTAGACAGAGGATGTGATCATCAAAAAATTAGGGATATTTAAAGCTTACTCAACACTTAATTATCTAGTTGTTATTCAAATACCCTTTAAAAACATTATATATAATAAATTTTGTATATCTTGAATCCAATAAGATATTAATCTTTATAGATTGTATTGTATGTGTACCTTTCTCCAAATCACTATCATACCCCTTGTCACAAATTATAATCACATGTTATTTCACATTTTCTCTAGGTTTAAAGAAGTTTTATGAAATAATATCCATAATAATCTTTTAGATGTGGGAACTAGTTATCATAATTCTCATAATCCTTCGATTTAACCACTTTTATATTAGTGGTTCAAATTTTAGATATTTCTCTTTATTCACATCATTTGTTAACTTCTTCCAATGTTTTTTTCATTCGATTTCTCAATGATATTTCTTTCTACACTTGAATCATTTACAATTTTTGTTAAGACAACTACAAACATGTAATCTTCCACACTCTGACCATTATTGAAAACATATCTTTATCTCTATATGGTTTTTATAATTTCATTTTAATTCATCTTTACTTTTATTATATACATGATGATATTCATGGGTTACTCCAATAACTATCTCCATATTGACAGAACATCAAACAATTTACTTATAGATATTGAAATACCTTATTGATAACTCCGTTAAAATAATTTATTTTAATTAAATAAATATTCAACCAACATAACATCCATGATGGATGATAATACCATACACAAACCTCACAAGTATTGTAAAAATTACCTTTTAAGTTCCAACTGATTCGTCAAACATCTTATTTAACTCAAGTAATTATTTATCTTTTTTAATATGTTAAGCATGATGTTAGTAGTTGTTTAAAAATAATAATTTAAATTCATTCCACTTCATATATTCAATTTTTTTTGTTATATCGTGTTTCTGATATGATCTGACCACTGATTGAATTCTCCATATAAATGGTATATATCCATAATAATTTTTTCATGTTAAAAACACTACATAATTGAAAATATATTATCAGTGTTAGTGATCCATATCTCAAAAACAATTGGATCAGAAAACTCACTAAAGAAGGTGTTCATTAACTCACGAAGGATACAAAAAAATATTCTCTTCATTTCTTGTTTGAATGATCCACATGAATAATATATTGAGAATGTTTTGTGAGAATAAATTTTTTCTTCATTATAGCTCTTATAATATTAGGATTCTCAGGATGAAAACCATTTCATTGTCCATCTAAATCATTGTTAATTAGAATCCACTGGGTTATGTCCATTGACTTAAACTAAAAATCATATTATAAGAAATAATAATCATGGTGGAAAACCACATAATCATGAAAAATAATTTATATTATGTCTAAATTGTGAAACTCTTTTCTATGAAACCATGATTTTAACTTAGGTCATTCATGATATTTACCAAAACATAATAATTTTACTATATATTTAGATATATCCCTTCAATTATTACAAAAATATTCTCATACATGTTTCTAAATGTTAACCAAACTTTTCAATGATACCATTTAAATGGACACATAAATTTTATAGATATAAATTACATTTTAAATAGATGAATATTCACAATGTAAAATTTCAATCCCCTTTAAAATCATATAGTATTAGTATAGATGGAATATTGGAAGCATAACCAAACATTTAACAATATATCAACATCATGTCTCACTTTTTCCTCTAAAAATCTCAACGTTTATAGACATATCATACATAAAATATTTCATTATATCCTTTAGAAAGGAAGGATACGAAAAGGGTGAGATAAAATTTATTTTAAGGGTAAACAAAAGAGATAACAATGATCACATATGAATAACATGAGAATATGGTTATAATAATATGGTCTCAAAATTTTTAAAAAATACCCTATATATCAATAAACACAATCTTAAATCATGGAATAAATATTGTAATCTCATAATACGTGCATAAAAAATAAATCAGATAAAATGAACTATGAGATCATAATACATGCATATGGAATATAATTCATGAATACACGTAATCATAAAAACTCATTTCCAATGTAGTCAAGGCTCACTTCTAAGTATATTAAAGTGCAATGGGTTCACTCCAAAAACTATCATTGTATTCATGGTTAACTCTCAATACTATTATAGTGGATAGATTTTCTTATTGAATATGGTTTACTCCCAATTCCAATCAAATTTATTTTATGTGATATCAATATTTACCCAATCAGTTAGGTGGATATATATGTAACATCTATTTAAAAATGTAAGTAATTCATGCACATTGAAAATTTAATTAATGAATTGATCAATTAATAATCCACAAAAAGAATTGGGTTTAATAAAAAATTCATTATAACATAACCAACAGAACGAAAATATAGTTAATAAGAATTTCATCATAAAAAACCATAAATAATAAATGAGTTTAATACACATTCCATTTTTACATATCAAACATAAAAAATATATTGAAATCTTAGAAATGGAATTCAAAGATCATATCCTCTCTAAATCATATGTAAAATTAATGTATGTTATATTAGATGCAAAATTATTTTGAATTATAATATGTAATATTTTATGAGAAAAATAACCTTTCCATTTCAAAATAATATCTTTTTAAAATGGTGTAAAAGTATTATGTAAAACATTATATTTTAAAATAACTCAATAAAATGTAATGTAATACTCAAATAAAAATCAATTATAAATGGAAGTAAATATATCATTTGGAAAAAAAAATACATTTCAATCTATTTTTAATACAATTAAAACACAACTAAAAATTAATACAAACAACCATATGATAATTGTATAAAAAATATTAATTTTATAGAAAAAATGGATATAGAATAGAAATATTCCATAATTAACCTTAAATACAAACAATCTCACATAATGACGAGATAGTGAATTCAACCATTAATCACAGTTCTCCATGACTTAAAAGAACTATTAACTACTATATAATAAATTTATATATATCATAATTATATAATATAGTAATTTTAGTACCTATAATATCATATATTGTCACTTTTTAACATTTAAACACCCAAATTTTCAATAATTTCTCATCGAAATTGTTTTTTCTGGGAGCCGACAGTTTCACTTATCCTGAATATATTAGTTCAGTAGTTACAGCCCAGGTACATTTATCTTGGTTCCAGTATATCCAAAATATTTTTTATTATGTAAGTATTATATTAATTAATTATATACATATATAGATTCATCTATAATGTTTTGTGATAGAAAAATAAATTACACCATTCATGGAGATGGAAGGCCGTACTTATGAACAAATATTGTTTTAATTGTTAATAATATAGAAAAAAAGAATGTTAAACATTAATTTCCCATTAAATTATAATTATTATATAATATATAATATATAAATTAATTTTCCTTACCATCCTTTTAAAATATTAATGAAAAACGAATCACATCGCTACATAGATGTGGTAGTCCCATGTACGCCCGAGCGATGTTATTATTTATAAATTGATTTGATAGTAAAAATAAAAACATCATATTATTTATATATAATTTTAATTGTTTAATTAGTTTCATTTAAAAAAAATAAACCCATTATAATACATATCTATTATAGATGTTGTTGAAAAAAGAATTGTGCATATATGTGGAGATGATAAGTCTTAATTACTCTCGAGTGATAATTTTACACCCCATTTAATTGGAAGGAGGGTTTATAATAATGTTATAATCATCATAATAATACTAAATAATATTTATGAATTTTTTTTGATAGATATAATATATTTACAGTACGTAAATAATACTCGATAAGAAAGAGACTTGTTAAGGTGATTACCATGTCTTTGTAATAACTACTTTAGATCTCTACTAAAGGGCTCTATGGATGGCCTATGGGAAGATTAAAACCTCTAAATATGACATGGGAGGTTTATAATTGATGTTGGTATAGTTTATTGTAGCTATAATGAACATTGGTGAATAAATAATTAAATGTGGATGTAACACCTTGAGATTTTATGACATATATTCTCTTTAATTCTTTTGATGGATAATGTTTTACGCTACACAATGATTATATTTTGCAATAACTAATACCCAATTATCTGGTAGTATATGCAAAACTATTATTGTCTTGTGTTACACGCATGAGTGGCCTTCCATGATAGCTTGCATTATACGCAATACCAAGTTTCACTAAACAATGATATATTATTAAAATATTAAAATTTAAGGGGATATAAACTAGCTGTTGTGAATAGTATTTCCCAAATTTTGAATTTTATATAACATTAGCATTTATCTTATGTATTTTCTACACATGATATAAGAATAAATCCAATTTTTTGGATAAAAGAAGTATTAAAAAAGAGAATTTTCCCACCTTTTAATAGAACTCCCATTTTAAATCATGTTTTTAACACTTTTAAATATTTTATATGACAAAATAAACATATTCTTATAGTTAGGAATATAAAAATTTACTTTGCTTTTTTTTCTTATAAGATTCATTTTTTTAATAAATGGTGAAAATAATTTTTTTTATTTTAAATTCAATAAATAATAAATTTATGTTTTTGATTAGTTTTAAATTTTAATTATTTCATTTTTATCGAATTTTTATTTTAGAAAATTATTTTATACATGAATTTATTATAAAAACATTTTCCATTTAAAAAGGGGAATCTTTCCAATAATGAATTTTTTGACATTTTAACAGTTTTATATTAAATTTAATTTTGGAAACTTCTATTTGTTGAATTAAAAAAAATGGATTTATAATTTGGAATCATGAGGTCCAAATTTGGTAAGTAGGTCCATTTTAGTTTTGACCAACATGAATAGTAACCATGGTAAATTTTATTACCATGGTAAAGGTTAACTTAGGTAATTTAGGTTAAAAATAAACTTATAATGACTATAAAATGACCAAAACAAATTAATTTTTTTTTGTTGAATGTAATTAGACCCTTAACACATAACGATCTAAATAATTTCATTTAATTTTCACTTTTCTAGGAAATTTACTTTAATAATTATTAAATCATATAAAGACACAAAGTGACATTTTTTTCTTCAATATCATTTTCGTGTTCACATAATAAAATCACGATTAAAATCAAAAAAATATAAATGGTAAAGTTTAACATAACAAACAAATTTAAATAACATAAATTTATTTTTGATTTTTTGTGGCCATTTGGGGTATGTTATGTTTTTTATAATATTTTATTTATTGAAAATTTAAAGATTTCACATTCATGTTTTTAATAATATAACATTTTTAAAATAGGGCTATATAGAAGCTAAATTAGAGTAAAAAAACTTATTTAAAATATAAGATGTTTATATTTATCATGTTGAATTATTTTTAATTTTTAGGAATTAAATAATTACAGTAATGTTTTAGATATGGATGATGAAGAAAATATTTAATTGATAATAAATCAATATAGTAATATTTATTAAAATGATAGTAATCATTAATGGGAAATAAAATGTTACCTAATTTTTATTGGTCAATTATTTATCGAACATAATCTTATAATGGTAGAATTAGGGACTATTTAGAGCCATATATAATTTAATATAGAAATAATTTTATTTTATTTAATGTAATGTTAAAATTGTCACATTCCAACTTTAATAAGTATAAATTTTTTCATGTTGGATTTTTTATAGATAAAATAGAATACCTATGTTATTAAAAAAAATTATGTAAATTTATATTCATAATAGTATCTTATTATTTATTTTTAATTATAAAATTAGTATATTAAATAATCAAAAAATATTGATGTAATATTTACTCTAATAATGGAAATATCAAATAAATATTATTAAAAATATTTAAATAAAAATAAGTTGGGATAATTAATTTGTCCAATGATTTTTCTAGATTACATTAAACCATTATGGATATAATAAAATATTTGTTTCTAGGATAAAACCTTATCTTGGTTTTTAAAAAATCCATGAAATGAGTTTTGTCAAAGTTGGCAAAATTGATATTTTGTTAAAATAAAGTTTTATAAAAATATTTAATTATCATAAAACAAATTTCCTATATATATAATAATTATGATATGCTCTAAAATGTTCTATATTATTCATTTATGGTATAATTTAAATCAAATATGTAAATATATCACCCTTTTAATATTGAAACATTTGTTATCTTAATTAATAATAAATAGAATAAAAAATTTCTAATTAAAATGATAATGTTTATATTGACAAAAAAACATGAATAAATTCTATTATATAATGATATTTCAATCATATAATATCTAATCTTAGAATATATCTCATTTGAGGTATTTGGATTGATTTTAAAATTATTATAAATTAATAGTTTCATAAATTCTAGAAGTGTCTCTCACCACAATTATAAAAGGAATTCCTCCTCCTTTATTTCTAGACTACTTGTTAATCCTTCAAGTTCATCTATACCGTACCCATTTCTCTTCTCAAATTCCATACAAACATTCTAGGGATCCTGTTATTCTTTAAAGAACAACTCTACTGTTCTAAGAGGAGATTTGGGGGAGGCACATCAAAGAAAAGGTAATTTCATTTACAGAATCATTCAATCTTCTTTCATATTCTACATCCACCTCATGAGTTTTTTTATTATAAAGTAACAAATCCAATAGTACATATATACTGATTGGTTATTATGATTATGAAAAAACTATATTCCACATACTACCCATCCTATGAAAAATAAAATCACCACTCGTGTGTACGTATGACTTACCATCTCCACGTCGTGGTGTAATTTGTTTTTCACCCCCACCATATTGATATGGAAATAATAATTGAATTAAGGACTATATATGATTATTATAACATGATATTTATTCTAAAATATTATAAACCACCCACTTCAAAACCATTCAATAACTATTCGAATGATATAATCGCTCCTGGGTACGTACGGTCTACCATCTCCATGATGCGACATGATTCGTTATACATGATATTACATAAAGAATTATTATATAAATGTAAAGAATGAATAAAAATGGTATATATTATTTTACTATTATATTATAATGATTTAAATATCACCTAAGATGGATAACCAAAACTTATTTGACCAAACATGCATCTAAACATAAAGAAGTTAGCACCCAAATAATGAGTAACCAGGAAATGTTACTAACAAATGATGTTAATATGATCATATATGATATCATTTAAATTAGTATTCTTTTATAAGAAGTCAATAACATTATTTAAATCATTATACATGATGTTTAGATACATACTAACCATATCATACCTAGGGTAAGGGATTATTCTGTCACACTTTTATTTATGTGTGTCATATTCCTTATACACCATCAAATTCTTTTGTGGGGTGTTTATTATACCCATGAATTTTATTATTATTATTATGAAGGTTATTATATTAATATATGCATATAATTTATTTTATTTTCAGAGGCATACGATTCGATTGATTATTAATTGGTAAGGGATAACTATGAAAATCCTTTTTTTATCAAAGATTATTTTGTAAAGCCCCAGATTTTCAATGTAATAATTTTTTTAAAAATATGGAATTATTACTTGTCTATGAAATTTAACGGCATGCGATTCCTAGTCCTAGTGTTCCTCGAATGAGTTTCAAAACATTTTTAGGTACATTTAGTAAATTCCTAAGTGTCATTTTCAATCTTATAAACAAGTGACCAGATTAAAAATATGTGGGCACCGTTGAATCTGTATTGCCTGGATTCGCATAATGGAGTCTTCACTTCAGCAAAATTTGATCGGGTGAAAAATACAATTTTGAAGATTTTTCAAAGATTAAAAATATAACATGTTATGTTATTTTATTTATTTTATTTTTCTCTCTAGCGAATGAGTGTCGTTTTGGGGAACAATGACACATCAAGAAAATAAATGGCAGGAACCCCCTTTATCCTTATGACTGCACCGTTGGAATTAGAATGGTTCATGAATTAAACGATCCACATTAATTCCATAGGTGTTACTCACCTTTCCACTCTCCAATTTATATGGAGCTCAGGGAAGAGTGTTGGCATGACTTCACTAAGCGACGAATCTCTAGAAAAGTTCAACAAAACCAACAACTTATAGGACATGACTTGTTTCTACGAGCGGTAACGAGGGCCACCGAATAACAAACCGACGACAACGACGACCGAGGTTCCATTGATTATAGTCAGTGGACATCTAATACATGTTGGGTTTTTATTTGGTTTATATTTAAAATAATTTTTGAATCTTATTATTCTCTCAGGTTATCAGGATAATGTGGAGGGCACATGCCTAACGAACAAAGCTCGGAACCTCTTCTACTTTTTTGATCTACGCATTTTACGCTGGAATTTTCCTTAGGTTGGAAATAACCTATAATGGAGGGTCAAGTGGTGAAATGGGAATCGCAGGGTGGTCGTAGATACCCTTGGGTGAAAAAATGGGCCACTGGAGCTCGCCCGATGACCCATAGAAGACTGTCGATGCGACACCGGCATGACGGCACTGGAAACCGGTGTAGGTGGGGGTGACGGTGGCAGCCGACACCGGTCTGCCGCAAAAGAGGAGGTGGTGCACTGTCGCACACCACTAGTTAATGGGGACATGACATATAGCCATGACAGACAGAGGGGGCCACCACCAACCGACAGCAGGAAGAGGCGAGCGGTGCGCCGTCGCGTGCCGCTGAAGATGGCACTGGCTCGGAAGCCACGATTAAGGATTGAGACCCACTCCTGGTGGGTTCTGAAGATGACTTGGTCGTGCCACATGGCAGAACCGCTCTTCCTTATGAATGGCATGAGCTGTTTCCCCCCTGCGCCAGCTAGGGTGAGCCACTGCCAGTGGGTTGTGCCCTCCGTGGGCCAGGCTCTATGAGCCCAATGGGCCACGCCCCACTGAGGAATGGACTACGCTGCCCAGGCGGGCTGAGCCCACCGCGGTCCAGCCCAACCTGGCTTGGACGGACCCAGCCTGGGTCGGTTTGGAGAAGATGGGGTCGTGCAGGGTCGGACTGGACCCGGACCCATCCAGGCCCAAATTCAATTAAAGGGGTTCATCTCCTAAACCGGATGTCCATTTAACAAACTTTCTACGAATCCATAATCCTTGGAACGAGACATTTCTTTTGGTATACCAATTGAGTTTTGGAGAAAGTTGTATTATGGCCGGGTTGGATAGAACATGTATCCAACCAGGCCCTCGATAATAAAATGCTTATAAGTTAGAGACCAGGCATCCGAGAACACTTACTACATGGAGGTCCATTAGAATAATACTTCATGGAACTTAGTGGTGGTTGAGGTATGAATAATGTTTTTAGGAGTGTATCCTCTCAGAATCAACCACGATTAGTACTAGAATCTAGTGGATGGCTGTAAAGTGAAGAATGAACATCGATCCTATGTGGTTCAATATCTATCAATCCTACATGGGTCAGCATCTATCAATCCTATGTGGGTCAGTATCTATCGATCCATTGTGGGTCCATGCTCAGCAATCCTATGTGGGTCAGCACTCACTGATCGTACGTGGGTTATCATCTACCGATCCTGTGTGGGTCAACAACAGAACCTCTCGACAAAATAATATGATCCAGCAATACATCTAATCATCTATACTTCTGTACTTATGTTATATCCTGGTAAGAGATGAGTCTTCAACTTTGTGGTACATCTACTTTCGTGGGTTTACCTTTGCGGTGTTACCGTTGTGGAATTCTCCCCTTGTGGATTAGTTGTTCGAGTGGATTAAAAGTTGTATCCTTGTGTTTTCTCATGAATGAGATGAGTATATTTTGATAACTTAGGTATATGTATGGACATAAACCTAAGTAAAGTTAATGAATATTTCTTCGTGCTTTGTGGATGAGGTCTTGCATTTTGGTTTTTACTTCGTAGAACTCTGGGAGACCTTTGGGGGTCTCAGGGTCCCTACTTAGTATTGTTATACTAACCGGTGTACGAGCTTCATCCGCACCTTGTTGTGTCTTGTGAAGACGACGAGCAGATGGGGTGATACTTGTGGTAGCCCGGACCAAGATGTACATGGAGGATATGGGATGAGGTGGAGTGTTGTGGGGATGATCAGTTTCTACCATTCAGGTATGATCCTCGATGGATGATTGAGGAGCTTTTTTAACATTTCAGTTGGGTTTCTATTCCGGGCCCCCTTTACATTCAGTTCACATTTTTTACTACAGCAGTATACATCATTGTTTCTACTTGTTTTATTCTTGTATTGTGTGTTTGTACAGTTTTAAAGGAAATTCCATACCGTTATATGGATACGAATTTCTGATGCAAGTCTCCAACCCCTCGCCTATGGAAGGTAGGCTTGGGGTAGTCACGGCTTGGGCCCCGGGGGACGGTTCATGACAAAGTCGTGTTAGAGGAATCAGTTCAACCAAAGAACTAGGACACTGATCATTCAAATGGAGAAATAGTTTTAAGTGTTTCGACTTTGGTTTTCAGTTAGATGATTCTAGTGTTGGGGCGGTGACCGATATATCCATACACCAATACCCTAAATTCTTATTTCTGACTTGGTGCATGAAAAAAATAATTTCAGGTTTTTTGGAAGTGTATTAATTTTTATATCTTTGTGCCATATCACTAAGTATAACTTACTGACAATGGTGAACCTATTTCCTTTCAGGAAGCCGCCACAAAGATTTCCAGCTAGGATTCCTGAGAGAGTATGCGATGATGGGCCACCGATAGATGAGGCCTCAGTGTGGGGTCCTCTTATGGAGTTAGCACCTTCAGCCGGTGCAGCAAAAGCACCACTACCCATTGGTAAGATGTTTCCACTGACGTTACTAGTAGATGGTTCACACCGACTAAGCACATTGGATGAGTTTTAGTGGAAGAGGCCTTCAAGGGTTCTAGGTGAGACGGATTCGCAGGCGGCTGAGGAATGGTTGGAGGCTGTGCCCAAATTTTTTCGCTTATTTGGGACACCAACTCATCTGATGGTGATCATAGATACCTATATATTCCAGGGAGAAGCTGGGAGATGGTGGATTCTGACACTACTGATACATGATGAGGAGACCCTCACTAGGGTAGACTTTGAGGTCCTTTTCAGGTCATAGTTCATCCTAGTGACTCTACGCTCAGTGTGTATATTGGAACAGCTGCACTTACAGCAGGGCATCGTGACCATGGCCCAATACTCGATGGGGTTCAATGATCTCTCTCGCTACTCCCCCTACATGGTATGAGACTATTTCATCAAGTATTGGACTTTTGAGAAGGATCCCCAATGAGAGAAAAGAGAAATGATGATATCGCTCAGCATTTTGACCTAGTCTAGGGTTCTAGAGAGATCACTTTTGGTGGAGAGTTTCTTAGATGAGCAGGCATCGATAGAAAGAGCCACCAAAAAATTTAAGGTAGTAGATTTATCCGCGGTAAGTTGAAGAAGGATGACGTAGAGGCCCAAGTGGGACTACCCTTATGTTGGACAACCTTTGTATATATTGTCGGCGGTGTTGTTCTCACAGGAAAGTGGAGGATCGACGAGGAGAAGGCAGTGATACTCATGCGGAAGACAGGGTCACATAGATCGCAAATACTTGAACCGCTATATGGAGGACCAACAGACGGTCAAGGGACTGCTGAGGAAGAGGCATAGATTCGATTAGGGAGGTCTGTAGGCAGTAGGAGGATGTTGCAGAGGAGTTGGTCATGCAGTAGGCGGTGGGCGGCGATTTGAGGTTCTACCGCCACCACCACCAAGTCGTTCACCCCCGAACACATGGATCATGAGGATAGAGACAAGCTCAGCTCTAAGTATCCATAGCCTACGATCATAGTGCTCAGGAGATGAATCAAGAAATGATCTATGTCTACCCTACCCTAGCTATAGTACTTATAGTCACAGGTTCCAATCACTCTTTTATTGTCATGATCCTCATTCAGAGCTTGGAGATTCTGATGGAGCCATTTGCTCGATCCTTATGGATAGAGACTCCTACAGTAGTGGATTCGACAAATAATCATTTGTGTCAGATGTATGAGAATAATATAGGAAGTGAGAACTTCGTATTGGATCTTCTAGTAGTGGCGTTGAGGCCTTACAATGCAATTTTGGGTATAGACTGGTCAGCTACAGTCCATGCTCAGACTGACTACATTAAGCACAATGTGCGGTGTGTTTGGGAGGATTGGACTAGGTTTTCCTTCACCGGTGAGAAGGGAACCATTGCATCACATGATGGACTTTCCCAGAGGAGGGTGAAGATGATCAAACATTTGTTGGCTATACTTACCATCAGATCAGTTGATGTTGAGAGTTCGATCTATCATGTAGTGGTGGAGTAGTATGCTGATGTCTTCCCTGGTGATGTTCTGGGACTTCCTCCTTACAGAGAGGTGGACTTTTACAATGACTTGTACCCCGTGACGACACTGATATCTACACCATCATATCAGATGGCTCTAGTGGAGCTTCGTAAGTTACTGGTACATTTTGAGCACTTACTGAGAATGGGGTTCATAAGGCCCAGTTTTTCTCTATGGATAGCCCTGATTTTGTTCGGAAAGAAGGCCAATGATAGTTTGAGACTATGTGTGGACTATCAATTCCTAAACCATGTTACCGTGAAGAACAAGTATCCACTTCCAAGGATATATTATCTTTTAAATTACATTAGGGAAGCTCATTGGTTTTCGTAGATAGGCCTTAGATCAGTCTATCACCACCTCAGTGTACGAGATGAGGATGTCAAAAAGATAGCCTTCAGTTTTTGTTATGGAGACTATGAGACTTGTTTATACCATTCAAGGTGACAAAATACCCAAAATTGTTCATGGGACTCATGAACATGATCTTCAAGAAATACCTCGATCGCTTTATGGGGGTCTTCATCGATGACATCTTGGTGTACTCAGTGACAGAGGCGGAGCATGACTATCATCTTTAGATAGTATTGGATACACTCCGAGATCACTAGTATTATGGTACACTCTCATAGTTCCAGTTATGGATATGGGAGGTCCACTTTTATGTACACGATATCTTAGAGGATATATTTGCAGTGGATCCAACGAAGATAGATTCTTTGCTTTCATGGGAGCCTCCCAGGAGTGTAACTAATATGTGGTGTTTTCTAGGGTTGTATGGGGACCACCAAAGATTCTTTCATGACTTTTCTAGAGTTGTTTCACCATTTTCAGCATTGAAGAATAATGCAAAACCCTTCGTATGGATGGAGAGATGCCAATATAGATTTCAAGAACTGAGGAAGAGACTGACGAATGCCCCCATCTTGAGACAACTAGAAGAGGTCATTGGGTATGTAGTCTACTATAATGCATCAGGGACTCGTCATGGATGTGTCCTGATATAGGAGGGAGTAGTGGTCACTTATGAATCATGATAGCTCATACAACTTAAGATGAACTGTGGTACCCATGACCTAGAGTTAGCAACATTGGACTTCACCTTGAAGATATGGAGACACTACTTGATGGGAGAACAATTTACTCTTTACTATAATCACAAGAGTATCATGTATATCTTCTCATAGAAGGACCCGAACCTGAGATATCGATGATGGGTAGAGCTACTCCAGGACTTTAACATTGAGATAGTCTATACTCCTAGGAAGGGGAACATAGTGGCAGACACACTCAGCATGAGGTATTATTTACATGTGTTGAGTGAGGGGACAAAGCATCTAGCTGCGTTACAGATATCCATTGTAGATAAATATAGATGACCATACCTCCAGTCTATGACTCTCACTCCCCCACTACTTCAGCTAGTTCGGGAGGAACAGATTGGGGACATTGACTGTGAGGCATGACGTGCTCAGATATCCTCAGTTCATGCTTCTGATTGATTTTATGAAGGTGGGGAGCACGTCATTCTCTTCGGAGGTATCACCATGGTCTCAGTGGCACAATGGGAGGAGGTGTTGAGGGCGTTCTATACGTCCTCTCGGGTGGTACATCCTTGAGCGGAGAAGATGTACCAGTACCTACGACGTCAGTATAGGTGTCCTGGGATTAAGAAGGCAGTGGAAGAGTTTGTTTAACAATGCCTCACTTGTCAGCAAGTGATGGCCGAGCATCAGGTTCCAGCAGACTTAGTACATCCACTAGATGTATCGAGGTTTAAGGGGGTGTATCTCGATGGAAATTGTGACTGGGCTTCCACGTACGTCTAGGGGACATGATTCTATCTGGGTGATCATTGATCAACATACCAAGTCGGCCCACATCCAACCTATCCAAGAGTATGGATCAGTATAGGGCTTGGGATGCCTCTATGTACAAGAGATTATTCAACTTCATGGGGTACCATCGATGATCATCTCAGAACATGACACACATTTTTCGTCCCGACTGTGGAAGGGATTATAAGATGCATTCGGGGATCAACTACGTTTGAGCACCACTATTCATCCCCAAATTGATGGTCAGACAGAGTGGACCATTCAGACACTAGAGAAAAAGCTTCGTGCATGTGTCCTAGATCTTGACCACAATTGGGAGGATCACTAAACTGTTGGAATAGACTGTTGGAATAGGGATGTTGAGAGGTCCATAGCCAAAAGGTTTACTAAACTGTTGGAATAGAATGTTTAAGACGAGTTTTACCCAACAGTATTATCAAACTGTTGGAATATGTGGGTTTTATATAACTTTCAACCAATGGTTTTATCAAAATGTTGGGATCAATGATATTTAAGAAGGATTTCCCAATAGTTTTTAAATCATTGGTAAATCTTACCTTTCTAAATGGTTTTTTAATACTTTTGGGAATGGATTCCCCAAAATTATCAATAGATCGAATCCCCAATCAACGTGAATGCATGCCTCAGGCCGAGACCTAAAGCGGGGCTCTATTCCTCAGAAAATTATTCCACCAGATCCATCTTTAATCAGATGATTGTTTTTTTCTACACTTAAAATATGTATGTTATACCTTATGTTTAATGTTTTTTATCTATTTTTTTTGTTTTTTTTTTGATTTGGCCTAAGCCTTAGGTACATGTGGTGTGGTATACCCAAAAATTGCAATTTGATTTGTTTTCTGTTTTTTTCTACACTTCAACTATCATGATTGTGTGAATCAACGTTATTTGAAGTATTTATAGCCACCCTTTTTTTAGATATAGTGAACCATATGAAGGTATTAGGGAAGATTGGGTAGTGGTGTAGGTGTTTTTACATTTTTTAGTGGGGTTATATGGAAGTTTCTATAGACATTAGTTTACTTTATCTTAACTAGGTATATTTTTATGTTTGTGTCTATCTGGTTTACTGTGAGCCTATAATACTTATTTATCTTATTCTTAAGTTTAATACGGTTTTGAACATGTAAAAAATCATACGATAACAATCACATGGATATATATTTAAGAATAATGCATGTAAATTATTGTTGGATATGTTGTTAATCATATAAATGTTTTTTTATTAAATATTCTAATATATGAAGTATTTTACCATTTGGGGGGATTTTCAGGTGGAGGTGTGGTGGGGGGGGGGGGGATGTGCACGTGGGGGTGGGTTGGGGGAGGGGGAGGGGGTCTGCTGGGGGGGGGGGGGGGTTGCGATGAATGGGGTGGGGGAGGGGGGGTGTGCAGGGGGGTGCATTGGGTGAATGTGCTGGTGGGGGGGGGGGGGGGGGTTGGGTTGTGAAGGTGGGGGTGGGGGAGGGGGTGTTCAATTGGGGTGGTGTAGTTGGGGGGGTGTGCATATGGGTGGGGGGGGGAGTGTGCAGGTTGGGGGGTTGTGTAGGTGGGGGTGGGGGGGGTTGTGCACTGGGTGGATGGGAGGGGGTGTGTAGGTGGGGAGGGGGTTGTGCAGGGGGAGGGGGATGTGCATGGGGAGTATGCTTGGGTTGAGGTGGAGAGGGGGGGGGGGGGCTGTGCAGGTGGGATGTCATCACTTCCATAGTTCACCAATAAGCACTGGGAAATCATCACTTCTAGAGATTTGGATATGTCTAAGGCCTCATTGGATTTGGTTATTGTCTAGTCATCTTGATGAGTATGGGATCACAGGATCTAAAAGTGACATCAACTATATTGGATAGATTCCTTCTCCCATAACACTTTTTTTTCTAGAATGAATATATCCTGTGATAGTGGTGGGGGCCTTTTAGATTTCTTTCATAAAAAGACCAGGGGTGGAAAATGTCCGTATATATCCACATAGATCAGGGACCTACTACCATTTTCATGTACCATAATCATAAGCCTACCTCCCTATGTATTAAATTAATAGTGATTATATGTATACTTCACCTTTTAATGACATACTAAATTTAATTCTTGTTATGCAGAAAAAATATCAACGGATCCATAGAACTTCATATAGGAAAACACCCTTAATCATCATGCTCACGATGATGAAAATTGATACAAAATCATTACAATACATTATATCATCCATAATAACTACCTATAGAAATTCACTAACCCGTATTCCTTCCACCAGAATCCTATTCCCTAACATTTTCCCATTTGGACACTAGATACCATTATGTTATCAAGTCACCAAGCCTACAAAATTGGATTTTCACGAAAAAATACTGCACTAATCTATAACACCCATAGTTTGTTTTTAATAACATGAATGTCAATCCAATTAAATCTCATATCTCTCATTAAAAACCCCCATGGACCTTCCCCACCATCGTGGACATCCCATACCCCCTTGGATATCCCCCACCCCTATGGACAGCCCGCACACCCCCCTAGACACACCCAGGCCCCCCTAGAAAGCCCCCAGGCCCCTTGGAAAGCCCCCACCCCTGGAATCCCCTCCCCTGTGGACACACCCCCACCCCATGAACAACCCTTGAAACCCCTAGGACACCACCTATCACCTTGGATTGCCCCCCACCACCTTGTACTGCCGTCCACCCCATGGACACCCCTGTACCCCCTTCGACAGCCCTGCCACCCCCTTGGAAGGACCACCCACCCCAAGGACACCCCCCTAGACAGTCCCACCCACCACCCTAGAATCATTGTGTCCCTTGGACAACCCATACCCCCCCCGTGGATAGCTCCCTACCCCTGTGGACATCCCACACAACCCATAAGACTGCCGCACCACCACCATGGACAGCCCGCCCCCACCCCCCGGACAACCCATACCTCTTTGACAGCCCCACCAACCCCCTGGACAACATGTTCCCCCTAAAAAGCCCATGTCCCCACTTGCGTGGATATCCCCCCATCCCCATGGACATCCCGCTAACCCCCTTGGACACCCCGTAACCCATGGATAGCCCTGCCACCCTCGTGGATAGCCCACCCACCCCCTTGACACCCCGTACCCCCAGAAAACCCCCCACCCCTGTGGACAACCACCCTACCTCAGGGATAGCCTTCCCACACCCCCTGGACACCCCTTACCCCCCTCGATAGCCCTGCCCCCCCATGTGGACAGCCCACCCCACCCTCCTGGACACCTGCTCTCTCCATGGACACCCACCCACCACCCCCGTGGACCACCCACCCACCCCCCTAGACACCACAACCCCTTGTGGATAGCCTGACCACCTCCCCTAGACAACTATACTCCCTGGTATAGTCATTCCACCCCTATGGATAGCCCTACAACCTCCATGGATAGCCCATACCCCCTAGACAACCCCACCCACCCCCTAGACACCCCTACCCCCCTAGACATCCCCCACCAAGTAGACAGCCTCGCCCAACCCCTGGACACCCCTACCCCCTAGATAGCCCCGCCACCCCCCATGGACCGCCCCCACCCCTTGGACACCCCGTACCCCTGGACATCCCCTCCAACCCCATGGACAAAACTCCCACCCCATGGACAACTCCCAACCCCGTAGACAACCCCACCTCCCCTGTGGAAAGCCCCACCACCCTTGTGGATAGGCTGCCCACCCCCTGGAAATCCCCCACCCCCTGGGCACCCCCACTCCTTTGAGCAGTGTATATGATCACTCAAATAATCTACTAAAATATTAATTTTTTTTATCTAGAATTTACTCAACTCCTAAATAATTTTCCACCACATGTGTTCATGATCCTTTAGACTCATTTATAGTTCATCAATGGAATTTCATTGTAAATATATTATTTTTTTATATTATAATTATCATATAGGGTAGTGTGTCAGTTATGGTTCCATATAAAGTGAACAATTTTCGTTTACATAAATATATTTTCAATGAATCATAAATCTTGTTGAATTGATTTGGACTAAATGACTTATAACAATTTTTTTACAGAATGGATGGAAGTTGGATGTATGAAACCAATCAGATCTCATGAAATTTTCAAAACAATTATGAGAGATTTTTATATTTTTCGTTTCATAATGCTTCAGATAGTGGTCACATACACTGCACCTGTTGCAATTGTGTTGGAAGACCTAGGTTGATCCATGAAGAAGTCGGCTACCACATAAGCAAATATGGGATTCAAGAAAACTACTCATTGCGGTATCACAATGGGGAGAAAATGAAATCTAAAATTTTGATAAACCAAATGAGAGTACTGGATTGGAGAATTTGTTATATGACCAGTTTCTATTTATTCATCATCATGAAAAATAATTGATTCTTACACAAGAAGATTTCGATATGATCAGACATGAGGTATCTAATGAAAATGATGATGTTGTCTGGGTGAAAAAATTTAATGATGCTTCGATGACTCCAATACATCGACAATGCGGTAAAATTAAAAAGATGAAATTGTTAATTTGATTGATTCATGGGAAAACTATGTATGCGATTTATAATACTTCCATCTATTACATTCTTACCTTCTTGAAGGAATAAATTCTAGATAATGCAGATATTACCTAAAACCACTATATGGCATGGAAGTTAGTTGAGGAACTTAGATTTTCAATAAAAAAATCATTCTTTTCAAAAGATTGTAGTTTGTTCGGGGAGGAAACAACTGAATTAAATGATGGTATAAAATGTGACATATCCTTCTGAAATCCAAAATATGATGGAACAACATCTCGTGTGACATGAAATTTAATGTAGCACTTTCCATTAATCCCCATACTCCATAATCTTTTTATGTCGGATTAAATATCAATAAAAAAGTGATGGAATATTACCTAGAGGAAGAAGACTAATGATGAGTTGGTTGACCGTGAAGATGGATTCTCATGGTTGAGATTTGATGCTCAATATCATGATTTTTCTGCTAATGCGCGTAATTTGAGTATGGGTCTTTCATGTTATGGTTTTAATCCATTTGGGCCAATGCATACGTTGCACAACACATGGCCAGTTTTTATACACTTTATTATCTTCCCCCAAGGTTGGATATGAAAAATCCTTTCACTTTCATGAGTATACACATATTTGGCTCTTATGATCCCGACAATGATATAGTTGTATACATGCAACCTTTAAAAAAAGAGTTGAAAATTCTTTGGGATATCGGTGTGAACACATACGATGCATGCTTGAAAGACATATTTCAGATGCATGATGTGCTTATGTGGGCGATCAAGTATTTTTTTGCTTAGGTAATGATTTTAGGATGGATCACAAAAGGGAAAACTAGCATGTCATGTTTGTTTGAAGAATATATAATCTAGAATACAGAAACATCATTGTAGTTCCAGTTTTAAGGGACATCGATGATTCATTCAAATGGACCATCCATATAGAAATAATCATAGAATATTTGACAATACCATGGAGACCGATGATCCACCTTAGCATATTTTTGGAACAGGTGTGCTTAATGAATTGAATGATTTCAGTTTTTCATCCAAGAAAGGTCAAATGAAATCTGGAAGGAGAAAGAATTCTTCCACAAAAACAGGTTACAATTGGAAAAACAAAATTATCTTCATTGAATTACCTTATTGGTGAACCAATTTTTTACGTCATTTTATAGATGTAATTCACATTGAAAATAACGTGAAATGTTGCATTCGATTCTTCTAAATGTTTAGGGAAATGAAAAATATTATTTATGGTCTGGGCATGACATGGTGGATTGGGGAATCAGATTAGAATTGCATCCTATGCATATCAGTGAAAATAAATGGCATGTTTCATGTGCTTCTTATGTGATGAAGTCTACAGAAAAAACAATTTCTAGAAGTAATTGAGAATATTAATGTTACTAATGGTTATTCAAGCAATAAATCAAAACGGGTCAACATAAGAGAGTTAAAGCTAAAATATTTGAAGACTCTAGATTATCACATCCTTCTGCATGAGTTTATTCCAAAAGAAATTATACATATTTTGTCTAATAATGTATGGGTGGTTGTTATTCAGTTTTTCCATTGGTTTATAGATCTTTGTGAAAAGAATTTTCCATGTCATTCTTGAAAAAAAATGTTGGTAGATGACCCATTAAATTTGTGTGAGTTAGAGAAAATATTTCCTGCATCATTTTTCAAATGCATGCTGAATCTGATTGTCCATATACCAACTAAAATACTTATCAGAGGAACAATTTATTTTCCTTGTATGTATCCAACTGAAAGAAATATGTACACATTAATGTCTTATGTCCGTAATAGTAATCAGCATGAAGGTTCTATCATGAATGGTTAATTGGATCATGAATGTATGGATTTATGCTCTATGTATTTTCCTAATAATACTACAAGAATGAACTGGAAAATGAGAAATGAAGAATAACAGTATGATAAAATTGAACCCAGTTTTCCATCAATTTCTAAACAAGAATAATTCCTATATTATATACATTGACAACATTATGGTATGAAGTGTGGGAGATGGAACATCACACAGTTTTGTTCAACTGTGAATTGTTCTATGAGTACATTTTGAAAGTAATTTTAATATCTATATCTTATAAATATATATTTGTTAATATATTATGTTTTTCAACTATAGGTAACATATTTTGATTATAAATAGAAAGCATCGTTCCTTATCTTTGAGAAAGAGGGAGACTTTTCATTCCAAAGAGTTTTCTTCTTGGTTAAAATTTAATGTAATAATATTACTATTTTAAAAAATTAAAACAATAATTAATTAAGTTTAATATTGATTTATATTTTAGGTATTCATTTTATCTACTGACATTGTCTCTAAGGAAATAAGTGCATTTGATTTTGGTCCTAATACCTTGGTTCGTGACTGTAAATCAATAGTTATCAATGGGTACATATTTACTATCACTGGATGAGAAAAGATTATCAGAACACAACATGATGGTGTTTTGGATACTGCCACAACAGACTATTATGCTATTTCATCAGATAGTAGACCACGATTTGAAAATGTAGTATATTATGGAGTCATTGAAAAAATAAAAATATTTGATTATTATTCTCGTGGACGAGTCACGATGATGAAATTTCAGTGGTTTGATTCAATGATGAGGTAGGGAACATATATTGATGATTGTGGATTTCGAGTAATTGATATGACTTTCACTCTTGCTACTAATGAACTATATGTATTAACATCAACGGAGAAACATGTTTTTTATGTCAAATACTATCTTTGACCTGCATTTGGTGTCATTATTCAAGTAATTATAAGGCATATTTTTGACGATGATGATGATGGAATTGACACCGTTTGTGTAGCCATTCGAAATCATCCATTTATTACTATTGATTACTGCAATAGGTCATTTTTTAGAGTTGACTGTGAACCTGATGTCTAGGTGGTACATATATAAAATCTTCCATTCATGTTCTCAATTCATTGGGTATACCTGGACTTGGGCTGTTAAGGTTAGTAATATTCAAATTTATTTAATACTTATTACAAATATGTTGTATGTGACATGATCATTATGTGAATTTCAATGTTTATTGGATGCAATTTTATTTGAATTTTATTTTGTAATTTCGAATTGAACGATATTCAAACCTAAGAAACCAACATTTCTAACTTGGTGAACATTTTAATTCTTAAACTATGATTTTTATAAAAAATTTATAACTCAAAGACCTCATTTTAATATTTTACCTGGTAATGAACATGATGGTTTGTATTCTTTGGAAAAACAGGTATTGAAACCTGCATCATCTATCTGAGCTAAAGAAATTAAACTTTTTCTTAATATCGACAACTACTTTATCCCTTAAGAATATGGCAGATTCAATGATCCATGATTTTAATAGATTTATTAAACATTGTAAATAACCGTCCTACTAAAAATTAAATTTCTTTATTACATATTGTATGATTTATTGACTTCATTATATATTTGGTCAAGCTCACCTAAAATAATGGTTAGTTAAATTATCAATGAATCCCCATATTAAATATCATTTATTTTTTTGGGTTACACATTAGTTTACCATTTCTATTTAATTCCATATTTGTTTTCTAATGTAGGAAATCAAAACATTTGAAGAGAGGAAAAAACAATGTGATTATGGACAACAGTTGTTGCATGAATGAGATGGGTATTCCACCACTAGTGCCTTCTGTGAGCATTTTGTTTCAAATATATATATTTAAATAATATATAATGTCATGTGATTAATTTCTGTAAAAATTTTTGTAGGATCCAAATATTAGGTGAATGAGAAGCCTAGTAATGTTCCCAGTACTCTGGGTGATCGTACGACCGGGGTGGTACGAGAGCTAGATGATCTGGTCAGCATACCCGATTAGGCCCTTCCCCTCCTATTGACATTCCATCCATCTCACATTCAGAACCCAGTGTGTCATTAGGGACACAATAGATATTTATTCCTCCCATTTTTTCACCACTATTTACATCTAAGCCTCCTCACCCATACGTACCATATCCGATGATGATTCCCACTCCCCATCCAGCATTCTGCCTTTCATCCCTATCATCTTCTTTTACTTAGAATTTCTTCTCTCTAGGATTTTATATTCTATATTCTTAGACACCTACTCTGCTAGATTCTATCCCTGTGGAGAAATCATTAGGACCCACTCCATCTATTCAGGGTGTTTCTTTTGTTTCTGTCGATCCAGGGGTTCTCATTGTTCAAACTACCACAAGTATACTTATAAAGCCCAAACAAATTTTTACACCATTATTTATTTTTACTATAACATGTATTGATAAAATATTTTTTTTATTTCATAATAGATACATTTACTGATAGGAGGAGAGGGTGGGGGCATACACGCATGCGTGTGGTGTGGAAATTCTACACATAGTTGATATTGGACTACAATGAAGATAGTCAAAGGACTGAAAAATCAGGGCTGTAATGTCGGAGTTTTTCAGCGATGCTTTAAAATACCCCAATATCATTTCTATCTGTCCACACTCATGTAGAAAAATACCAAATGAAGTCATGTATAAAGATTTGGAAGAGATATGGGTAAACAAATTTGTTGTATTTAATTCAATATGTTATTTTTTTCTATATAAATTAATATTTTGGTGTAAGATGGGGTTTAATTTTCCCGATGGTGAGCCTTCATGACCAGCACCTCTAAATGATTTAGGAGAGCATTGAAGAGCTTATAAGCATGAGTTGTACATTGTCTGACATTCCATAGTGGTCAAAGATTTTGAGTCGGTCCCTATCATGGATGATTTTCCATTAGATTAGTATCGATAGATGATTACTCATTTGACTACTGGCCAATTTAAGGTATTAATCACAATAAAGATATTTAAATGAAAATTTTCATGTTTTCATTAACAATAATTATTTAATATTATTTAGGATTCATTCGGAAGAAATAAAGAAACCATTGATGTGAAAAAATTCTTCCACAAATAGGGAAGTCCTATGATTCCAGATCATGAGAGGAATTTGGTATGACAGTTTATAATTTTTCACTATGAATTGAAATTTCTATTACTTCCTCCATAATTTATTCGATTGATAATGTTGTTATATAATTTTAGTTATGAAAATAATTATTGTCATCCAATTTTTAATTATTCTTTCTTACATTCAATGTTATATTAGAGGCATAAATTGAATATAGAAGGATGTGTGCCTCGGTAAAACCAGTTTTTCTCGAGTAGAAGGATGAAAGATGGAAGTGCGGTTAATGAAATGACTCAGTAGCAGATTGCATGATTTAATTTGATGATTTAAAATTTTTTTCTCTATTTTGTAACTTAATAATATATTTATATTTGTAACAGGCTGGTTTAGAGCCCCTTGATTCCTAGGAACCTGAAAATTGTGGGCCAATGATCACTTACATCAGGTGTTGGGTGATGAGCACCCTGGTAGAGTATGTTGTCGACCTGGTAAGAGTATAGTTCCAACGAGGTATCGAACCTCCTCAGGTAAGAATTATAGTTCTTCCGATTTCTAGAAGGTTAAGGCACATGCAGAATAGGAAGAAAAAAGGGTCCTAGAGATGGCAGAAGAGTCTGCTAGGGAAAACACGACATTAATGAAAATGAAGGAAGTTTTATGTCCAACACTTCCACCAGAGGCCAAAATAGATTGTGATGAATATATGTAATCTATTCATTCTATATATGTTGCACTAGGTGGCAGTTCTAGTGGTGATCGAGAAGATTGTGAGGAGGAGGTTGAGCTAGAGGGGGAGGAGGGTGAGGAGGAGGCCGAGGCGGAGGAGGTGGGAGAGGCAGAGGAGGAGGGTGATGAGGAGGTCAAGGATGAGTACGAGGGAGTGAAGGAGGGTGTTGAGAATGGTGGGGACAATGATGGGGATGGAGATGAGGATGAGGGTGAGTTTAATGATGACAATTACGATAGTGATGGTGAAGAGGAACAGATTGATTCATTACATTTTTGACTGATACTACTGAACTTTGATGTTTATTGATTTATTTTGCCTGAATATATGTGTGATTAGGTACATCAGATTATATTTATTTTCTTTGTCTATAAATAATAAAACATGACTGGATTATTTATTGTTTCTGATTCACCCCACCCCTAGACAACCCCCCAACACCACCACCGTGGACATCCCGCCCACCCCCTGGACAACCCTACCACTCCTGTGGACAGTCCGCCCACCCCCTGGACAGCCCCTCCCCCCTATGGACTGCCCCTACCCCCATGGACAACCACCACCCCTGGACAGCCCCACCCCCTAGATAGCCCCCACCCCCCATGGACTGCTTTCCCTACCATATGGACAGCCTGCCCAACCCTGGACACCCTATACCCCCTGGACTGCCCCCCCACCCCCCTAAACACCTCGTAACCTCATGGACAGCCCCTCCCACCCCCTTGAGAGCCCTGCCGAACCCCTGGACATCCCGACCACCCCTGGACATCCCCTACCAACATGGACCTCCCCAGCCCCATGGACATCCTGCCCACCGCCCCTGGACACCCCTACCCCCTGGACACCCTCGACCCCCCCCCCCCCCCCCGAGAAAGCCCCGCCACCCGCCTTGGACAGCCCACCCACCCCCTGGACTACACCTCCCCCATGGAAAGCCCCCAACCCCATGGATATCCCTCTCATCCCCCTTGGACATCCCCTACCCCTTGGATAGCCACACCAAATCGTTGACAGCCTGCCCACCCCCTGGACACCCCGTACCCCCTGGACAGCCCCAACTAGCACCTGGACACTCTGTGCCGCCTTGGATAGCCCCGCCCACCCCCAGGACACCCTGTTCCACTGGACAGCCCCACCCACCCCCTAGATAGCCCCTCCCCCTATGGATATCCCCCACCCCCATGGACATCCCGCCCACCCCTTGCACACCCCTACCACCCTTGACACCCCAACCCCCTGGCCAACCCTTACACCCCCGTGGATAGCCCTACCACCCCCTAGATAGCCACACTGCCCATGGAACCCCCCCCCCCCACCCCCACCTCTGTGGAAAACCCCCCTGGACACCCCCTACCAACCTAGACAGCCCCACCACCCAGTGCACAGCCTGCCCACCCCCTGGACAGCCCCGCCCATCCCATGGAGACCCCATTCCCCCTGGAAAGCCCCCACCCCCATAGACAGTCCCCACCCCCATCGATATCCCACCCACCCCCTTGGACAGCCCCTCCAACCCCGTGGATAGGCCCCCCCGGATACCTTGTACCACTTGGATAGCCCCGCCCACCCACAGGACACCTCCTGCCCCTTAGACAGCCCCCACCCTCATGGATATCCCACCCACCCCTATGAATAGATGACCCAAATACGTGGACACCCCATACCCTCCCTGGAGAGCCCTTCCACCCTCATGGACAGCCTTCCCACCCTCGTGGATTTCCCACCCACCCCCTAGACACACCCCCCACCGACAGCCCCGCCACCCCCGTGGACAGCCTGCCCAGCACCAGGACACCCCTCCCCTCGTGGATAGCCCCCACCCCTATGAATAGCCCGCCCCACCCCCTTGGAAACCCCTCCCCGTGGATAGCCTGCCCACCCCTCCTAGACCCCCCTACCCCCTAGATAGCCTTTCCACCCCCATGGACAACCCGCCCACCCGCTGGACACCCTGTACCCCCTTGGACTACCCCTCCCACCATCCTATAAACCCCTACACCCTATACACCCATACACCATAGACATACCCCATCACCATGGACATCCTCTCTCACACCATGGACACCCTATACCCCCCAGGATAGCCCCCACCCGCATGGATTTAGGGTTTCAAACAACTCAAAGATCCTATTAATCATAGATTCCCACTTGGTTTCCTCTTGGGATCCTTAATCCCTAATAAAAAGTTGTGGATGTAATTTTAGAAACTCTCATCCATAATAAATGATCTGAGAAGAACATGGTTATTGCACTTCTACAAGAGTATGAGTAGAGACCAAGACACAAAAATGAATACCTGTGATATCCACTTATGGAATTTTTGATTCATTTATAGTGGTAACATTGTAAAGAATTATCAAACATGAAAACTTTAATAAAGGTATCTAATGTTCAAAAAAAGGGACATGAAATCACAAATCCCATATAGATACATCATAAATAAATATTCATAAAACCATTTTCAAATCACATAATAGAGACTTCTCTCTATTTAGAACTCCCCAAAAGTGTATAAAAGTCCCTTTCAAGGTTCCATTTCAAAAATCATATTTTATTTTTTTTTCCACAATAGAAATGTAATCATTTTCCTAATAAAAAAATCCCCCTTCCTACTATAGACACCAAAGCATTCATTTTTTCCCAAATATATACTTACTATTGAAATGAACACAATTAGAACTCCATTTTAAAAATACCAATGATCTTAAAATCCATGAAATTCATTCAATTAAAATCATCAAATCCCCCCCCCCTCGAGACACCACACCACAAATTGGACACCCCCTCCCCTCTGGACACCCCCACACCCACCCACTAGACACCACCTCACCACCCTTGGACAGCTCCCCAACCCCCTAGACCACCGCCACCCCCTGGACACCACCCCACCAATGGAAACCCCCACACCTGGACACCCCCACCCCTGGACACCCCACCCTCATGGGAAACCGCCTACCCCCCAGACTGCCCCTAACACCCTAGATGGCCCCACCCCTCAAAGATACCACCCCAACCCCTAGACACCCCACCCCCTGGACACCAACCCACCCCCTTGGACACCCGAAACCCCTGGACCACCCCACCCCCTTGACACCACTCACCCACTGGACACCCCTCATCCCCTAAACACCACCCCCTGTACACCCCATCCCTAGAAACCCCCTAACCCCTGGACAGCACCCACCCCTAGACAATATCCCACCACTGGACACCCCCAGAGACTCCCCCCCAGCACCCTGGACAGCCCCCACCCCCTAGACACCCCCAACACCCTGGAGACCCCCACCCCTCTTAGACACCACCCCACCACCATGACACCCCCTCCCTTGGATACCCCCACCCCCATGGATAGGTACCACACTCCCTGTACACCACCCCACACCATTGGAAAACCCCCAACCCCCTAGACTGCCCCCACCCCATTGGACCCCACCCCACCCTCTATACACCCCCACATCCTTGGACACCCCCACCCCTAGACACCCCCACCCCCTAGAAATATCCCCAACACCCTGGACACCACTGCACCCCGCTGGACACCACCCCACCCCCTAGACACCCCATGGATATCCCCCCCTCCCACCACCATGGATAGCCCCCAACCCCCTTGACATCCCCACCCCCCATGGCACCGCCACACCCCAGGACACCCCCACCCCCTAGACACCCCTACCCCCCTTGGACAACCTCCCCAAACCCTTGAACATCCACCTAAACCCTTAATTATAAATTAAATTCTTTATGAATTTAATTACCTTATGAATTATGTGTTAATGGTGTATGAGTATACTTGTTTTATGGCTATATTTGTTGTATGTGTATATTTTTTGTATGTTTATACTTGCAGTAATTAGATTATGAATTATCTGTTAATTTTTTTAATGGTGTATGTAACTCTGATTATCATGGGTTCTTTGAAATATGAGTTTCCTCTCACCATTATGAGATGCATGAACCAAAGAAATTGAAATGGGTTAGTTTGAAGTGTGGTTGTCATGTGAAGATTGAATTGTGGAAAACTAGGTTTTGGTACATGTCATGTTTGGAATAGTCTAATATTTTTTATGTTTTATTGCAGGTTTTTTCTTGTTTTATTTAAAATGTTGTTTGCAGGTGTGTTTGTAGGTGTATGCAAATTAGGGGATGGGTAGATGTTGTGCTGGCTGCTGGGATGTTTTTTGGAAATACACTATACCAATGGTTTTAAACTTTGGTAACATGTATTTGGAAAATTGTTTTACCAATGGTTTGAATAATCCGTTGGTAATACACTATTAAAATGGTTCAAAACCATTGGTAAAGTGTATTTCTAGAATATTTTTACCAACGGTTCTAAGGAACCATTGGTAATACTATATACCAACAGTTTCTAAACAATTGGTAAACTACATGTAAACTATATATCCCACTTTTTTATCAATTTTTAGTATAAATATATACCAATGGTTTATATAAAACTATTGGCATAATGAAGGTTACACTTCCATATACCAATGGTTAGAAAAAACAATTTGTATATGCCTTTTTCATCCTCTTACTAACCAATGGTTTGAAAAACCATTGGTATATATTATACCAATGTTTTTTATGCCTATACCAATTATTTCAAACCATTAATAAATATTTCATTTCAAATAGGGACTCCAACATCGATATGACACAATTTTAAGGCCTTGTATGGTCAACCTTACATATCACCTCTAAACTAGACCGACCTAGGGGAGTCATCAATTGTGGGTCTAGAGTTGGTACAGGCTACCAATGATAAAGAGAAGATCATCTAGGAGTGGATAAAGACTACACAGAGTAGAGAGAAGTCATATATTGGAAATAGATAGTGACTTTTAGAGTTCTAGGAGCGAGACCAGGTCTTCCTATGGGTATCACCTTGATGTGTTTTCTAGTGACTTAGACATGGAGGCAAGCTATCTATGAGGTTCATAAAAACCTTTCAGGTTCTCAGTAGAGTTGGCAAGGTGGCATATAACATATCTCTTCCCAAAATAATGAATCAGGTGCATGATGTTTTCAATGTGTCAAAGTTGTGGAGGTAGGTGCATGATCCATCGAACATTATCGACTAGGGAGAGCTTGAAATTGATGATGGGGAGATGTTTATTGAGGTTCCAATATAGATTGAGGATCGAAAAGAGTGGGTCCTTCATGGATGATTGATTCCTCTAGTGTGAATTCCCTAGCAAGAAAAGAACCTGCAGGAGAGCACATTGGAGCGAGAGTCTCAGATTCATGCTCAGTACCCCCAGTTGTTTTCTTAGTTTTTGTTGTTGCTTTTGTGGATGAAAAGACCTACGGTGGAAACAATGTAAACACCCATATTTTCCATGTAATTGTTTTAAAAATATTAAATTATTACATGTTTTAGAAAATTTATGGTGCGTGAATCAGAGGCCTGGTGTGCCCATAATTATTTTTATGTTTTTTTAGGTACGTTCAGCAAACGCGTGAGCGACTTTTTCTATCATTTAAACCACATCTCGGATTAAAAATTTGAGGGCACCGTTGAATCCGCTATTCCAGGATTCGATTAAGGGAGGCTTCACTTCGACCTTTGTAGGTCAGGTAAAATAGTTTGTTTTGAAGACTTTTGGATGATTAATAAAATAACATGTTATGTTATTTTATTTCTTTTCTTTTTCTCCAGCGGATGTGTGAAGGTGGCCGGACCAACAACATGTCAATCCAATAAATGGCATGACTCCCCTTTATCCCAGTAATCACATCATTGGAATTATGGAGGTTCATGAATTAAATTATTCCCATCAATTCCACGTGTTTTACTAACCCTCACCCTCTAATATTTATATGGATCTCGGGGTTCAGTGTTGGCATGGCTTCACCAAGAGATGAAGCTTTGGAAAAGTACCGCAACACCAACCACTTGAATGAAGAGATCTGTTTCTGCGAGCGGGGATGAGCACCGCCAAATAACGAAAAAACAACAATGATGATGGTGGTTCCATCTATCATTGTCATAGGACATCAAATCAGGGTAGGGTTTTTATCTGGTTTAGTTTTAAAAGAATTTTTGAAACATATTCTTCCATCATGTTATCATGCTAACACTGAGGGCATGGGGAAAACAAACAAGGCATGGAACCTCCGATAGTTGGTTGATCTCTGTGTTCTTTGAGGAATTTTTATTTTGGTTGGATAGATCCTCGAACGGATGGTCAAGCGGCAAAGAGGGTATCTCGAGGAGGCCGTTGATACCTTCAGATGAAAAAATAGGACACCGAAGCTTTCTCGGTGACTCGTGAAAGACCACTGACACGACACTGGCATGACGGTGCTGGATACTAGTGCCAGTTGGAGGAAGGGATGGTACCTGTCAGCATAGGGTGGCCACGAAAGAGGTGGTGGAACGCTGTTGCACGCCACCTATGAAGGGGGGCACGACGGACATTGGCGAACGGAACCGGCTGGCCGTGGGTGGAGGTGAGCGGTGCACCACCACGTACCATTTTGATAGTCGTGGCGCAGAAGTCAGGACGAGGGTTGGGACCCTCTCTCCGAGGGTCATTCGGGTCATGCGGGCAACCTGGAGGTGCTACATGGCATCACCACTCTGTATTCTGAATGGGGAGAGTCGTCTTCCCCCTCCCCCACCCTCGCCAGTGAGGGCAGGCCCTAGCCTACGGGATGTTCCCTCTGTGGTAGAGGCTGCAAGGGTCTAGCTATCCACATCCCTCTAGGGGCTAGGCCATGATGATCAGGCTGGCTCGGCCGGTCTGCGGCCTTACGGGCCAAGATTGCTGCGGCGGCCCACTCCAGTTCAGGACGAGCCGGTCCACAGCCTTGCAGGACGATCATACTGTGGTCCAACACGGTTTGGGTTGGGCCTGGTCGGGTTGACCCACACTGGGTCTGGTCGGCCCAGATGGGGTCAGTCCGGGTCCGTCGAACCAGGTCGGACCAGACCCAAACACATTGAGGCCCATATTCGCTTAAAGGGCCTTATCACCTAAACTATATGTCCATTTTAATAACTGTCTACAACACCGGATTCCATGGAAAGAGATGATCCTATTGGTATACTCCACATGATCATTGAAAAATGTTGGAGTATGGCTGGGTTGGATTGAACCTTAATTCCACCAGGCCTTCAGTACTAAAATTATTATAAGTCATAGATCGGGCGTTCGATTGGTGAGATGTATGTCTCATTGGAACCCTTACGGCATGGCAGTTATTTGGGATACTTCTTTGTGGATCTTTGAGGAAGTTGAGGTATTACCGATGTCTTGAGGAGCATATCCTACCAGAATCATGCGTACATTGTGTAGGAATCTAGTGGTTGGATATAACGTGAAGAAAGAACATCGATCCTATGTGGGTCAAAATCTATTGATCCTATGTGGGTCTGCATATATCGATCATATATGGGTCAGTTCTTAGTGATCCTAAGTGTAACACCCCAGGTAAATAAAGAATATGAAATTTTTATATTTATCCATATTTGTGAATAAAATATTAATATGACTTTAAAGGGGACGCTATGCTCGATGGTGTACACAACATGCAACAACGAGTTTCTTGGGAATCTTACGTTGCACTCTAATAATAAAATAATATTATTTTAAATGGTAGTTAACATGTAGCCGTTGTATTGGCGGGAATGGATAGAAATAAATAAAATATGAATATAAATTTTTTTAAATGTTTTTACATTTATTCAATAAAAGAAAAAGGCTAAAAATATGGAAAGAATTCAATTTTAGGCGTATATGCCCTGGTTTCACTAAAGGGTCACTTATCACCTTTTGATGGAGAACCGTCATTAAATATAGTTTTGTTCACTTTTATACATTCAATTGGACCAAATAAAACTCTTCTTAAGAATTGGGACATCAAAAATTACTTTGTATAAATTTTTGGTATCTTTCCGATAAAGTTCATTTTTTAAATGAATAGTTTAAAATGTTGTATTTTAATTCAAAACCTCTTTTTAATCTAATTTAATTATATAATTAGATTATCTTTTGAATTGGTTTTAATGTGAAATTAGAAAATATTTTTACTGTTAAATCCAATAGTGGTCGTTGGAATTAATTTCACTTTGAAATCAGACATAAACCAGTGTCATTCTTTTGATACTTATTGTTTCATAAAAACACGCTATTTAATCTGACATCGGGAATTAATTATCAAATTAATTAATGTGACTTATATGTTATTAATTTTATAAAATAGACATCATTTTTTAATTCGGAATATCAAATATAGATTAGGTTGAATTTTTGGTAATTTTCTGAAAAACTCCAATTTTTGATGAATAGTGAAACCACTAAGTGGTAATCAAGCAAACCGATTTTTCAGTTAAATGCAAGTTTACCAATAATGTGTTTTCAAATTTGAAAATCTGACATACATGGTTGTCATTATTATGTAAAATGTGGTTCAATGGGATGAAAATAATTTTTTGATGAATAGTAACTTTTTTTCATTAATCGCGATTAGAGGTTATTAGTGTAATTTAAGGTAAAAATGATATTATAAAAATATGAAAACACCATGACACTTGTCCTACCCCTATTGGATGAGTCATGGACGACCACGAAAACCCATGGGTCAACATGGGGACCCCATGGAGCCACTTTGGTTGGAAAATGACATTAATATATATTTATTTAATGTTAAAATTAAATTGACACAAACATGAGTTGTTTTACTAAAACAGTTTTTAAGTGGGGTTACCCAAGTCCAAATTTTGACTATAAATATTAATTATACAGATAATAAGATTTCCTACATCATAGGATTTTTTTATGATTTTTAGATATTAAATAAATAAATTTAATTACGACATCATGATGATGCAACGGTGACCTCATTAATGAACAGTTTAAATAAAATGAAATAATAATATAAAATCTATGACCTACACTTGTCCAAAAAATATTGGATGGTAATATTTTGAAGCCTTATCATCTTATCTTTTAAATATATCAATGTGGGACCTTATAAATTCGAAACACTTTTGAAAATAAAATAATATTTTCATGATTTCCAAAAGTGCCCCTCCTCTCCTCTTATAAAAGGCCCCCACCTCTACCTCATTTCACACACTCCTCAAGCCTTTGGCTCGGCCATACCCTGCCCATTTACTCTCTCCACATCCCTCTCCTCATCCTAGTGGATTCCCTTTGGGAAGAATCCTTTCAAAGTAAGCCTTTAGGCTCAAATCGAAAGGAGTTACACTTTTAAAGGTAATTCATTCTCTCATTTTCATTTGTTTTATTTTGCTTCTCCAACCCCCTAAACTATTTTTATTTACTTATTTTGTAACAAAACCAGTATATTAAATATACTAGGATGTTTTTATAAGATATATTTTATCTACACTCTCACACAACTACATCAAATGGTTAAAGAACATACGGTTTCCGTGGATGGCGAAATTCTACCTCCCGAAACGATGATTGTTCAACACTCATATAACACCTTCAAAGGTGGACATTTAGATGACAATATATTTATATATGATATATAATATGTTTATTTTTTACTTAATATTCTGTATTTTCATTTGTTTCATACCTTTAGGGTTTCCATTGTGGGTAAACACGATAATTTCATTTTAGGAAGTGCGGACTACCGCCCCCTCAAAGTGATTTGATTCGTTAATGCCATACGTGGGACGTATAAAGGATATATTTAGAGTTATTATATATGATTTTATACTGGAATTATAATATACCTCTATATAATTATTGTTTCTTTCCATTAAATTATGAGATAGAAATGAAAGTAGCGTTCATGCGTACGTACGGCTTACCGTCTCCATGAACGGTGCATTTCATTTCTTACCTCTAAATGATTATGTAATATTATAAATACATGTATATTCTGGATATATATGATGTATATGATATCCAAATCTTGAATATAATTCTGGATATAATGAACATTTGACAACATGAACAACATGTAATTGTAAGAAGTCCACTTTCGACTTAAGAACAAAATATCGACAAAACAAACATTATTAACTTAAATGATTAAATAATGTTTATAACATGGAAATAGGTGATATAAAAGGAATAATAAGCATGAAAAAGGTTCTTAATCTTGTAGAAATTAACTCAAGTTCATAATTCAGGAGATTAAAGAACGATCGAGTCAATTCGGACCCGAGGTAAGGGATCCTACACCTCTTTTTCTTTTTTAAGTACACAATTTTATGTCATTCCTTTTAAGCTCATATTTCTTATGATTGGGATGTTATTTTATATTACTACCACTGTAATTATTATGTTCATATGATGAGAGACCCTATTTCCTCTCATCAATCCATTTTGGAAGTTTTAAGTGGCGCCGTCAGGCTGCCGAGTTTTCGTAATGGATTTTTCATCTCACTTTTATTCCTGTGAGATTTATGTTACATTTGCCACAATTTCCTTTGAGTGGTGTATGTACTGACCATTATTCTACTCGTTGTGTAATATAATTTCGTTTATGAGTATTTACATCAATTATTTATTGTCCTTCTTTCATGGGGTGTATGTTTTGAATGATACGCAAGTCCGTAAGGGAACCTTTCACCCTCCTCTTTTTTAAAGACTTCTTTTGTTGGGTCTTTTAGTTTACATATTGTTATGTTGGGATATGTTATCGTATATTCTTATTCATATAAATTTTATGTTCAAGTGATGAGAAACACTTTTTATCTCTCATCAACTCATTTTCAGAGTTTTTGAAGTGACGCCGTTTAGGCTATCAAATTTTACCAAGGGAACGTTTTAACCCAATTTCGATTTCTTTGGGTTCAACATGTAGTGATTGAATATGTCATCCTTTGAATATGTGTGAATAAACTTTTATTGTTTTACACTTAATATCCAATTATATTGGGTGTATTTATATTTTTCACACATAATTTGGAGATTGATTTATCCTTAATTTAAGGATACCTTCTTTATAAGGGATTTCATCACATTTTACATCCCTATTGAGACTTCATTGTTGTTATGCACCAATTCACTATTATATGGTGTATATACTGTCCTTTGGAATATTTTATCATCAATCCATTTATTCTCATGATATTATAATGTTCTGATTAAATGTTATTCCTCAATTATTGTATTCAAGTGTCTCTAATTTTGGTAATAACCCTTTAACCAAAATATCGCTTTAAATGTTTTAATGATTTGTTCTTATTAATATCCATGTTTTCAAAATGGTTTTAAGGATTTATTTATATGGATATTAATGGTTTAAAATGTTAAAATCTTCAAGGTGGTATGGGACACTTTGATTCCAAAAATCTCCTTATTAAATGTTTTAAATGGTTTTGGAAATGGTCTCTTTTTGAACGGATTCATTATTTCAATATACTAAAATGTTATATTGTGATTGAAATGTGGAAATGTTATGTTTCCTTTATTCATGTTTTATGTGATACGTTTATGTTATGGTTCTTGGGAATTGTTATGAAAACGGTTGGTTCCGTGATAAACTAAGGGCGAGTGAGACCGATATAGCTCTCCAATGCATTGGGTAACGCGAAGGAGTGAAACGTTAAGGTTTATCCGAAGAGATTTAGGGAATATACTGTGATGGGTATTCCAAACATAACCAAGAGGGTTACTCCCTATGTAAGAATGTTATGAATTCTTCAAGTTACCTTTATGTCTTATGATTTCTATGATTTATTCATGGTTTGATGAGGTACGTTAAAGTGCCTTTGTTTTATGGGTAAAGTATGATTTAATTATTATGTATATATGAACTCATGTTTCCTTTCCATATTTTTATAACCCTTACTGATCTTTTTATGCTCATCCCATGTTTTTGAAATGTTTTTCACATGTCAAGGGAAATGTACATGATGTGATGATAGTGTCAAGGATGTGTCAAGAAAGAATCCATGTTCTATTTTCAATATGTTTCTGTTGATGGGAAGAATGAATACTGTCTTTTATGTAACCAATTTGTTTAAATGTGGAATGTAATGCAAGTTTCATGATCTAATTCTCTAAAGCTCTAAACCTGAAAAGATCCTCAATGTGTAATCTTGTAATAACTCAAGATTAAGTATGGTTTAAGGCTGGGGCCTTATAGTTGGTATCGAAGGTCGGTTTAGACAACTTTAGGGATTAGGAGTTTTTGTGAGGCACATTATTAGTCCCTATAACTATTATTTCAGTTAAATCCTTGTTTTAAAACTTTTTTTTAGGTCAAGTAAAGTCGGTTACGAATGGAAGGAGGAGGATCTCAGATGACATTCCTATCTCTTCCTGATGACATGCTTGCAATAATTATTGCAAAGTCATCTTCAGAAGATTGTGAAACTTTTTCTAGCATACAACTCACTTGCAGGAATTTGTTTGAGATATCAAAAACCTCTGCTATACCTCGTTATCATTGTGGATCATGGGTCGTTTTTATAAAAATACTATTTTCACACTATTATCATGTTTTCAAGAGAGGTAAATATTATCAAGGTATTGTAAAATATTTTACCTTATCACAAGAATTTGAAGCATATTATGATTTTAAAAATGGTGCTGAGGAAGGAGACCCTTGCGCTACCTATTTATATTTACGATTAAAATATAGTCTCACATCACATACTTATGGTATTGTAAAAGTACCAATGATAGAAAGTTTCAACTCAATTTCGGTCCGACTATTTTTTGGAAATCATGCTTTATCAGATGTTTTGGAATTATATGTCATACATGATTATTTTCCAAAACTGTTTTCTATGAACACCCATATGACCCATGTTGCATGAGGTGTATTTGGATGGAGGAAGCAAATGATTTTGAAGGATCTCTAAATCATTGTTGTAATGCATGGGACTTCTACTTACGTGAGCAAGATGATGATGAAACCGAGTGGAAGCCATGATCAAGGTATGATGTTATTCATTTTGGGAATCATTTTATTTTATCTTATGGTGGTGAAATAAGAATTCAAGAATTAAGGTGTTGAGATCATAATGAATTTGGATGAAAATTAAATGTATAAGGAAACTATTGAGGTTAAAACATGTTAGGGTTATTTTTGGAGTTTTATAAAAAGGACAAAATGCAGACCGTGTGACAACCTGTCGCATCGGACAATGTTGTGGAAATCAAACCCACAAAAAAAGTGAAACTAGTATTTATCGCCTACCACTATACTACGTGAATTCCCTGGTTAGTTTGACCAATCCTTTTTAGTTAGATGATTTTATGAATTAAGAGTAAGTTGATTTTGGGTTATCTATGGAAATTATTAACCTATCATGGAGGATATGTGATTAGGTTAATTACTTTTCAATATGAGACATTAAGAGTAACTGATTTTATTTGGAGATAAGTGTTAATTTGTACCTTGGAAGACTATGTGACTAAATCCTTCAAATATTTGGGTTTCCATCTTAGATTGGTTTACTTTGAAGAATTTTATGGACAAATAGTTTATTGAATGGTCTTTGTTGAACTTTGGGTATTTTTTGATAAATTTTGGAGATTAAGAGTAGATTTTTTTAAGGATTATCCTTTTTGGGTATTATCTAATCTCATAATAACTTTTTTTGTTTTAGTTTTTGTTAAGGTCTAAAGACATGGGAAATGTATAGTTCTCTTTTGTGGATTAGGTGATTCTCAAGAATTTGATTATAGTACTCTTAATGCGAACAAGTCTCCCTAAATACTCGTCTTTTGAAAAAAAAAATATGAGTTTGATTAAGGAATCTAGTAAAAGTTGAAAGTCCACATGATAAGTGATTATGTTTTCTTATGAATAAATTCCCCAATAGAAAGTAAAGTAAAACAAAAAAGTTTTTTATTAACTTTTCCTACAGGGGAATCGAATACCTTTTAACCCATCACAAGTTTGTGATTTTTTATGGTTAACTTTCTCCTGGACATGTTTACTATCACTCTCCCTCAGAACACGGCCCTTTTTTTTCTTCCATTTCCATGTTTTCTTACATGGAATCCTAGTATGGGTTATCTTGGGTGACCTCTGTACTCTTCTTCCTTTCTTTTAAAGTGATTGTTTTATTTACTCTTGTTTCGATGTTGGATTTTCAATGAAGTTTCTAAGCCCAATTTTAAAATTGCGAGGACGCAATTATTAAAAGGGGGGAAGGATGTAACACCCCAGGTAAATAAAGAATATGACATTTTTATATTTATCCATATTTGTGAATAAAATATTAATGTGACTTTAATGGGGATGCTATGCTCGATGGCGTACCCAACATGCAACAACGAGTTTCTTGGGAATCTTACGTTGCACTCTAATAATAAAATAATATTATTTTAAATGGTAGTTAACATGTAGCCGTTGTATTGGCGGGAATGGATAGAAATAACTAAAATATGATTATAAATGTTTTTAAATGTTTTTACATTTATTCAATAAAAGATAAAGGCTAAAAATATGGAAAGAATTCAATTTTAGGCGTATATGCCCAGGTTTTCACTAAAGGGTCACTTATCACCTTTTGAGGGAAAACCATCATTAAATATAGTTTTGTTCACTTTTATAAATTCAATTGGGTCAAATAAAACTCTTCTTAATAATTGGGACATCAAAATTTACTTTGTGTAAATTTTTGGTATCTTTCCGATAAAGTTCATTTTTTTAAATGAATAGTGTAAAATGTTGTATTTTAATTCAAAACCTCTTTTTAATATAATTTATTTATATTATTAGATTATCTTTTGAATTGGTTTTAAAGTGAAATTATAATATATTTTTACCGTTAAATCCAATAGTGGTCGTTGGAATTAATTTCACTTTGAAATCAGACTTAAACCAGTGTCAATCTTTTGATACTTATTGTTTCATAAAAACACTCTATTTGATCTGACAGTGGGAATTAATTATTAAAATAATTAATGTGACTTATATGTTATGAATTTTATAAAATAGATATCATTTTTGAATTCGGAATATCAAATATATCTTAGGTTGAAGTTTTGGTAATTTTCTGAAAAACTCCAATTTTTGATGAATAATGAATCCACTAAGTGGTAATCAAGAAAACTGATTTTTCAGTTAAATGAAAGTTTACCACTAATGTGTATTGAATTTTGAAAATCTTACATACATGGTTTTCATTATTATGTAAAATGTGGTTCAGTGGGATGAAAATAATTTTTTGGTGAATAGTAACTTTTTTTCATTAATCACGATTAGAGGTAATTAGTATAATTTAAGGTAAAATGATATTATAAAAATTTGAAAACACCATGAAACTTGTCCTACCCCTATTGGATGATTCATGGCCGACCAAGAAAACCCATGGGTCAACTTGGGGACACCATGGAGCCACTTTGGTTGGAAAATGACATTAATATATATTTATTTAATGTTAAAATTAAATTGACACAAACATGAGTTGTTTTACTAAAATAGTTTTTAAGTGGGGTTACAGAAGTCCAAATTTTGACTATAAATATTCATTAGAAATATAAAAATATTTCCTACATCATAGTATTTTTTTATAATTTTTAGATATTAAATAAAATAGTTTAATTACGACATCATGATGATGCAACAATGACCTCATTAATGAACAGTTTAAATAAAATGAAACGATAATATAAAATCTAAGACCTACACTTTTCCAAAAACTATTGGATGGGAATATGTCGAAGCCTTATCATCTTATCTTCTAAATATATCAATGTGGGACATTATAAATTCGAAACACTTTTGAAAATAAAATAATAGTTTCATGATTTCCAAAAGTGCGCCTCCTCTCCTCTTATAAAAGGCCCCCACCTCTACCTCATTTCACACACTCCTCAAGCCTTTGGCTCGGCCATTCCCTGCCCATTTACTCTCTCCACATCCCTCTCCTCAACCTAGAGGATCCCCTTTGGGCAGAATTCTTTCAAAGGAAGCCTTTAGGCTCAAATCAAAAGGAGTTATACTTTTAAAGGTAATTCATTCTCTCATGTTCATTTGTTTTATTTTGCTTCTCCAACCCCCTAAACGCTTTTTATTTACTTCTTTTGTAAGAAAACCAGTATCTTAAATATACTAGTATTTTGTTATAAGATTTATTCGAGCTACACTCTCACACAACTACATCAAATGGTTAAAGAACATACAGTTTCCGTGGATGGCGAAATTTTACCTCCCAAAACGATGATTGTTCAACACTCATATAACACCTTCAAAGGTGGACATTTAGATGACACTATATTTATATATGATATTTAATATGTTTATGTTTTACTTAATATTCTGTATTTTCATTTTTTTCATACATTTATGGTTTCCATTGTGGGTAAACACGATAATTTCATTTTAGGAAGTGCAGACTACCGCCCCCTTAAAGTGATTTGATTCGTTAATGCCATACGTGGGACGTATAAAGGATGAATTTAGAGTTATTATATATGATGTTATACTGGAATTATAATATACCTCTATATCATTATTGTTTCTTTCCATTAAAGTATGAGATAGTAATGAAAGTAGCGTTCATGCGTACGTACGGCTTACCGTCTCCATGAACGGTGCATTTCATTTCTTACCTCTAAATGATTATGTAATATTATAAATACATGTATATTCTGGATATATATGATGTATATGATATCCAAATCTTGAATATAATTCTGGATATAATGAACATTTGACAACATGAACAACATGTAATTGTAAGAAGTCCACTTTCGACTTAAGAACAAAATATCGACAAAACAAACATTATTAACTTAAATGATTAAATAATGTTTATAACATGGAAATAGGTGATATAAAAGGAATAATAAGCATGAAAAAGGTTCTTAATCTTGTAGAAATTAACTCAAGTTCATAATTCAGGAGATTAAAGAACGATCGAGTCAATTTGGACCCGAGGTAAGGGATCCTACACCTCTTTTTCTTTTTTAAGTACACAATTTTATGTCATTCCTTTTAAGCTCATATTTCTTATGATTGGGATGTTATTTTATATTACTACCACTGTAATTATTATGTTCATATGATGAGAGACCCTATTTCCTCTCATCAATCCATTTTGGAAGTTTTAAGTGGCGCCGTCAGGCTGCCGAGTTTTCGTAAGGGATTTTTCATCTCACTTTTATTCCTGTGAGATTTATGCTACATTTGCCACAATTTACTTTGAGTGGTGTATGTACTTCCCATTATTATACTCTTTGTGTAATATAATTTAGTTTATTAGTATTTACATCAATGATTTATTGTCCTTCATTCATGGGGTGTATGTTTTGAAAGATACCCAAGTCGGTAAGGGAACCTTTCACCCTCCTCTTATTTAAAGACTTATTTTGTTGGGTCTTTTAATTTACATATTGTTATGTTGGGATATGTTCTCATAGATCCTTATTTATATAAATTTTATGTTCAAGTGATGAGATACACTTTTTATCTCTCATCAACTCATTTTCTGAATTTTTTAAGTGACGTTGTTTAGGCTGTAGAATTTTACCAAGGGAACATTTTAACCCAATTTCGATTTCTTTGGGTTCAACATGTAGTTATTGAATATGTCATCCTTTAAATATGTTTGAATAACCTTTTATTGTTTTACATTTAATATCCAATTATATTGGGTGTATTTATATTTTTGACACATAATTTGGAGATTGATTTATCCTTAATTTAAGGATACCTTCTTTATAAGGGATTTCATCACATTTTACATCCCTATTGAGACTTCATTGTTGTTATGCAAAAATTCACAATTATATGGTGTATATACTGTCCTTTGGAATATTATATCATGAATCCATTTATTCTCATGATATTATAAAGTTCTGATTAAATGTCATTCCTCAATTATTGTATTCAAGTGTCTCTAATTTTGGTAAAAACCCTTTAACCAAAATATCGCTTTAAATGTTTTAATGATTTGTTCTTATTAATATCCATGTTTTCAAAATGGTTTTAAGGATTTATTTATATGGATATTAATGGTTTAAAATGTTAAAAGCTTCAAGGTGGTATGGGACACTTTGATTCAAAAATCTCCTTATTAAATGTTTTAAATGGTTTTGGAAATGGTCTCTTTTTGAACGGATTCATTATTTCAATATACTAAAATGTTATATTGTGATTGAAATGTGGAAATGTTATGTTTCCTTTATGCATGTTTTATGTGATACATTTATGTTATGGTTCTTGGGAATTGTTATGAAAACGGGTGGTTCCGTGATAAGCTAAGGGCGGGTGAGCCCGATATAGCTCTCCAATGCATTGGGTAACGCGAAGGAGTGAAACGTTAAGGTTTCTCCGAAGAGATTTAGGGAATATACTGTGATGGGTATTCCAATCATAACCCAGAGGGTTACTCCCTTCTTAAGAATGTTATGAATGCCTCAAGTTACCTTTATGTCTTATGATTTCTATGATTTATTCATGGTTTGATGAGGTATGTTAAAGTGCCTTTGTTTTATGGTTAAAGTATGATTTCATTCTTATGTATATATGAACTCATGTTTCCTTTCCATATTTTTATAACCCTTATTGAGCTTTTTATTCTCATCCCAAGTTTTTGAAATGTTTTTCACAGGTCAATGGAAAGGTACATGATGTGATGATAGTGTCAAGGATGTGTCAAGAAAGAATCCATGTTTTATTTTCAATATGTTTCTATTGATGGGAAGAATGAATACTGTCTTTTATGTAACCACTTTGTTTAAATGTGGAATGTAATGAAATTTTCATGATCTAATTCTCTAAAACTGTAAACTTGGAAAGAACCTCAATGTGTAATCTTGTAATAACTCAAGATTAAGTAAGGTTTAAGGCTGGGGCCTTATACTAAGTTGGTCAACTATCACCAATCCTATGTGGGAAGCATCTACCGATCCTTTGTGGGTCAGCATGAGAGCCTCTATACAGAATAAGATGATCCAATGATACGCCTAATCATCTGTAAAACTGTATATAAGATATAACCTGGTGTGAGCTTAGTCATTAACATTTTGGTACTTATACCATTGTGGTGTTAATTTCTTAGTGTTACCTTTGTGGTATTCTACCTTGATAGGTCAGTTGAGAAAATGGATTAAAAGTTAGAGCCGTATGTTTCCTCATGAATGAGACGAGTATATTTTTATAACTTAGGAATATGTATGGGAATATTCCTATGTAGATTTTGTGACTATTACTTCGTGATTTATGGTTGAGGTCTTTCTTTTTTGTCTTTCCTTTTTGGAAATCTGGGAGACCTTTGGGGTTTTTGGTGTCCTTACTAAGTATTTCTATACTCATCCCTTCACGGGCTTCTCCCGCATATTATTGTCTCTTGTGCAGAAGATGAGTAGTTGGGCTGAGACTTGAAGCATCTAAGACCAGGAAATACACGGAGGAGACAGGATACCTTGGTGTGATGTGGGGAAGATCAGTACCTATCCTTCACATAGAATCCTCAACAGATAATCCAGGTGTTGTTTCCACTTTTCATTTGGGCTTGTATTCCAGCACCCCTTTAATTTTAGTACACATTTTTACTACAGCAGTTTACTTCGTGGTTTCTTGTTGTTGTGTTCTTGGATGGTGTGTTTTTACAGGTATAAATAAAATCCATTTTTGTAATAGGGATATGCCTTTCTCGTGCTAGTCGCCAACCACTTGCATATGGAAGGCGGTCTTGGGGTAGTCACGGCTCAGGCCCCGGGGATGGGTCGTGACATGTTTATTCATAAGTATTTACCAAGGATATATTTATCATATATTTCCATGTTTTGTAAAAAATATTTCCATATAATGTTTACTATTCATAAATGTATATTTAAATTCATTGTTACCCATTTTTTGGCCTTTACTACATGGTATGGAAGGAATATATTTTCTCACCATACGAGGTAATTTTTAACTATTCTGATAAAATTATGAATAGAATGTTTTTTTAACCTATACAGAATGAAATGATTATTACATCTTAATAATGTTATATTTCAATGAAGAATAAAATACAATATTTCTTTTTTATTTTCCACTAAATAATTTTATTGTAAAATTTCATGGAATTTTGAGAATAGAAACATTTTTAAACAATAAAGGACATTTCCTAAGGAATTAAGATCATGTATTTTATCAAAATTATTTACCATGTAATATGATATATGGTTCTGTTTCTATCCCTATTATCACATTTATTTGATTTTTTATGATGGATTTTTTTTACGAAATCGATTTATCTTAAATAAATTATGTTATGATGGAACGATGTTTAAGAAACCCATTTTATGTTTCCTGGGTTATATTATGGTGAATGGTTTATGTTTTTGGGGAACATGAAATAATGATTTCATTATGAGATAGTTGTGACCAATATCTCCCTCCAATTCATTAGGTAAATATTTATATCAGATGAGATTGGAATGATTATAATGGTAAGTAAATTTGGTTCAGTAATATAGGGATGTAATGGAAAGTAAATCCGGTTCAGTAATACACGGCTGGAACGACAAGTAAACCCAGTTTGGTATTAGACTTTGTCCACTATGATGGACTTGGCCGCTATGCCTTGGCTACTATGGAAATTACATTATGTGGTAATTTTTTTCCACAATTCCAAATTTTATGCCAATTATTTATTTTCATGGATAATGTTATTCTATGATCTATTACTTATGTAATGCCATGATTTTTTTCCAGACTTGTGATTTTGATATTCAAAATTTATATTCATGTTTTTATATTCATATAATTATCTTTTGATTGATGTTCTTTATGTTTACCCTTATTGATCATTTTAGATCACCCTTTTTATGTTTTCTTTTCCACAGGATATAAAGAAAGGTTTTAGGTCCAAAAAAGAAATGTAATGTCCATGTACGTCATCCTTGGGTCACAATAGTTATTATTAGAGCGATGTTTTAGTCATCCTTTGGAAACGAGGGTGTGAAAACATTAGTGAGATCCCTAGTGTTATTTATTAGGTATGCCTAGGGGTTTCCTGAAGCATACATATTACTATATATTTACTAGAGGTTACTGTCATAGAATTATGGTAAAAATCATTAATATCCTAGGATTAAACCTGAGATGATAGAGATTGAAAGTACACCCCCTTGATTATATTTTTTTCCAAGTATGATTTTCGCCTCTCAAACTATTATTTTTGGGTTTTATAATATGGTTGGAAATAGGAGGATTCATGTTAATGAACAATATGGTGGAAATGGAATGATATTATTCACGAGAAACCAAATGAAATTGGATTTGGAAGGCTAAACATTGTATTTTTCTATAATCAGAAATATCATTATATGATTAATAATCTTAACATTTGTGAGTTTCCTGACCCAAATAATAATAGGAATATTTAGTTTTATGGTGATAACAGTGGAAATAAAGTTCAATTTTTCTCATATAAATCATGTGGGAAGAGTCATCAAGGAAAATGGTTCAATGGATCTAAAAGATAGTTTGGGTCTGGAAACGAAGGACTCAAAGCCAGTAATTAGAAAGGAAAAGGATTATTTAAGACAATGGAAAATGATAATGTTGTTACTAAGACATCAATGGTGGTTAATTGTTTTAAAAGTGGAATTTATGGGAAATATGAAAATCGATGCCCGAAGGGAAAATCTAATGACGAGAATCAACATGGTCATATGGGTAGTATTTATATTGCTGATGATGAAGAGACTACAAATGATATATAAGATGAAATATTTGTTAAGGAATAACATAATGAAGCTTGGTCATTGGTTTAAGAAGATAGTGTAATGATTTCATGTTTATCAAGGATCATGTTGTATAAGTAATTTTATGGTACTATGGAATAATGAAACCTTTAAGGGTTGTTACACTATTATTTTTCCTTATGTATTTGAAAGTATATTTTCAATGGTACCGGTAACCATGAAATGTTATTTAGATATTTTTGGAAAATATATGATATGTGAATAATAATGGGAAAAAGAGATAATGAGTTGTTTGATAGTATTTATGACCTCAGGACTAATATAAGGACAACATAATATCATGTTTTGAGTATATATAATTTTTTGTATTTCTGGTGTGTGGAAAGAGTTAATATTGAAATAATGCATGTTTTCACTAAGTTTCTATGGTAATTCATATAATAATAATTTTCCATTGAATAAATGATTAAGATATCCACATGGTTGGAATGTGACAATAATGAACTACCTTATAAGATATGAGAGATAAATGTTATGTCAATTTAGTTCACCTCTTTCTAAAGTTTTCAATTTTTAGTTTTTCAAAGGATTGAAATGTTATCCATTTATGGATAGTATATTTTTTCCATTTAAGGATTGTTAGATGAATGTATTGTCTCACTATATGTGAACTTATTCATATTTGATTACCTATGGTGATATATTTTTTAAGATAGATGTAATGACCTTAAATTCTATCACAGGATCTACTAACACATCACGAATAAAAAATTCAACTTCATTTCACTAAATAAGAGATGAAGTGGAAATTTTTCATGGCATGAAAAATGGTGAGATTCTACCTAAATCAAGTAAGTATTTATTCTATTGAAAAACCATTCAACTTTAGGGAATTTATATTGAAAATCAAAAATGAAATCTTATTACTTTATTATATGATGAATCCGATGGTCCAATAATCATCGTAGATATATGGATTTCTAGTAGTTAACTTTATCCACACCTGGTACTCTATCACTCTCCATCTGAACTTGATAGTTATATTTTTATTCCATATCCATGTTTACACTACCCACACATGTTCTCCTATGTGGAAACCTATAGGTGAGTTATATTGGGTACCCATTATGTTTCTAACATTCATTTTTAAATTGAGGTTTTAGGGTTCCTTTTTGTGAGGAGGGATTCCATGAATTAAACTTTCATGTAGTAAAAATTTTATTACACAAATCTTGTCACGACCCGTCCTCGGGACCCATGCCGTGACTACCCCAAGCCCGTCTTCCATAGGCCAGGGGCTGGCGACTAGCACCAAGGCGTAAATCCCAACAAAAGGGAAGGCATTGACTTTGAAAAGTAAACAAGCACCACAGAGTAAGAAATCGGAAAAGTAAACACTAAGTAAAAACTATAACAAACTGTGCTGAAAGTAAAGGGGGCCGGAAATACAAGACCAACTGTAAAGTACAACTGAATGGGAAAAACACAAACTGAAAGGAAAAACCGCAGCGTCGAGCCATCCTTTGGAAGTCCCACCTGAAGGGTGGGTACAGATAGCCTCCACTGCTCCTCGGGTCCACCTGACTGCTCCGAGTACATCCCGCCCAGTGGTCCACCTCCAGTTACCGTCCTGCTCCACAATCCTCCACCACGATCAGCGCTGTCCATCGTCTGCAACCAACACAACGTAGTATGGGAATAGCCCGTGCAGGGGTGAGTATAAGCTACTCAGTAGGGACCCCGAGACCCTCGAAGGTCTCCCGAAATCCACAAAGGATAATCCAAAAAGGAAAGATACAATCACGAAGTAACATCTGACACAACTTAGGTATATGACCATACATATACCTAAGTCATCAATTCCCGTTCGGCTCCAACGTCTGAGCCCAAGCACAACCCAGTCCACACAGGAAAGCAAACGTCTACCAACACAAGATAGCACAACACAATCCACAAAGGAGAGTAAACAGTAAATCCACACAGGATAGTTCAACACAATGCACAAAGGAAAGTAACACAAGATTCATCCCACACAGGTATACTTCTTCGAATGACGATAAAGATGATCACTGATCCATCTAAGACGTCGGACCCACAAAGGATCGATAGGTAACTAACCCCCACAATGACCCACACAGAATCGGGCCCACACAGGACCTGTAGCACTGATCCATGTAGGATGGATGAGTGCTTTAGTCGTCGCAGTCCAATGAGGATCCTTTCACAGTCGTCGCCACAGTCCACTGAGGATCTCTGCACAGCCTTCGCCGCAGTCCACTGAGGATCTCTGCACGGTCATCGTCGCAGTAGCAGTCGCAGCCAGCACTAGGGTTCCCGCACACAGCAAGCTCGTTCGGGAGGGTCCGCTCCACGAGCCGAGAGGCTGATACATCAACTGACACAAAGTCCGAAGTTGATGTATCCAAAAGTTCTGTATCGTCAACAGGAACTCAACGTTGCAGACGGCGCGTCAATCGGACGCCCGGTCTGAGAGTTATTGGCTTTTTCGTCCTAGGGGCCCGGTTGGTTTTTAAGGCAAAACCAACCCGACCGTACTCCACCTACGTCCAAACCTCAGGCAGAGTGAGCCAAAAAATCCGTCTCACTTAGAGGAATTCAAAAAAGCCGACGACACGTCAATCGGATTTCCTTAGCTCAAGATATGAGTGTTTCCGCTCCGAAGGCCCGGTTGGTTTCGTGTACGATCCAACCCGGCCGAACTCATAGTATTCCGAAACCTTGAGTGCGATATACCGAAATGACCGTCTCGTTCCAAGGATCACATTTCCACTGACTGCGAGTCATTTGGATGCCTGTAACTCAAGTTACGGGCATTTGACTGAAAACGGTCCGAAGACGGGGGCCCGACCACCCCCCCCCCTTGGGTCGGCCGAACCGGGTCGACCTAAACCGGGTCGACCCGACCCTGTCCGACCCGGTCCGGTCAGGCCGGGGCGCGGCCCGGCCGGTCGGACCGGCCTGGCTCGGTTCGGCCGAGCGGCCGAGTGGCCGAGCGCCGTGGGGCGCTGCCCCCGCGGTCTGGAGGAAGCCACAGCCCCGCGTGGGCCGCACTGGAGAACCGCGGATGCGACTTCACCCACGGCGGCCTCGTCTGGCGGTGCGCCGGGGTGCCGCCGGCGACCTGCGCTGCCGAAATCTTCCGCGGGCCATCGGAGTTGTTCCGGTGGTCCGTTTTCCTTCCCGTCTGCGCCATTTTTCCTCCTGGGTTCCGTTCTTCACTGCGGGATCATCAAAACGCCCTTACGCCACGATTTTCCATCGCCCGCTAAATCTGCACAACCACGAAGAACGTCGGAGGGTTGTCGGGCCGTGTTTGTTTGTCCCACACCCTCCGCGTTAGATAACAACAACGGGAGAAAATAATTAAACACATGAACCAACAATTTTAACAAAATAAAATTGTTTATATGAATCCGGTTCATTAATTTTAAAGAAACATTCACGGGAAATAAGGGAATTTCCAAAACAAAATCCCTACCTCATCAAGTCATCGCACGCGTTCTTCGCAGAATTGTTCGTCGCGGAAGGAGGGGATCGTCGCATCATCGCGGAAGGGAATCGCGTCGTCACGGAAGGGCATCGCGTCATCGCGGAATCCGGAATTGCGTCCATGAACTCAACGGACCAAGAAACAACAAGTTTAATTATAAATAATTAAATCCGTGTTTTGTTAAAAACCACAAAGGAGATTTAAAGAAAAACCCGAGATCTCTTACCTCAAGAGTTGGAGATCAGAGATCGGGGCAGGGAAGAATGTCTCGGATGAAGTGTCTTCAAACTCCGAGGGTGATGTAGTTCTTCGCGTTCTTCGCATTCTTCGCGTTCTTTGCCAAGCAGGATGAAGGCACAAGAATCTTGTCAAAGACACTCAACGTGTAATCCTCCAAAGTGTCTTGTTGGTCTTATTTTGTTATTACGCCAACAAACAAAAAAGAGGTAAGTAACAACCCATTAATTCGTAGAATTAATTCAATGAAAGAAACTTACCAATTAATTGGTGCATTAAGGATTTAAGAAAATGTGTCAGTTGACTTTCATAATGACGGGTTTTCGCGGGTGCGTTACTTAGCAGAAAGAAACGATGGGGCTCATGCGGGCCCCAACTCACAAATATCCTACCAAGAGGGTAGGATATTTTTGGATAATAACCTATCCGTTTCAACTAAGTTTAAGTGGCTTTCAAGTGGCATCAAGTGGCTTAAGTGAAATAAAATAATGTTTGTCGAACAATTTATTTTATTTCTTAACTTTAAGCCCAAAAATTAAAAACCACACCCGAGCAAACGCAAATCCAGGAAAGGAGTTTCTAAGAAAATACCGGCGCTGTGATTTCATTGGTGCCCTCAGAATTCGATTCCGAGCACCAGTTCAAAAGTTAGAAAAACCAGCTCGTTCGTTCACTGAACGTACCCGAGCCAAACTTCAGAAAATGATTTCGGGCACACTGGGCCTCTGAATCAGGTTCCGTTAGAAACTGCATCCTTGTAAAATTCCAAAGAAAATTAAGAAAAAAAATTTCATTGAAATTTACGGGTATTTACATTACTCCCACCTCAGGGATTTACGTCCCCGTAAAGATACATAAAAAACTAGGGAAACAAATGTGGGTACTGAGCACGCATCTGGTCCTCCCGCTCCCAAGTGCTCTCCTGGAGGTTCTCGTGCTGCCATCTGATGCGCACAAGAGGAATCGATCGCCCACCTAGGACCCGCTCCTGTTGATCCTCTGTCTCCACTGGGACCTCCGCAAAAGTCGCCACATCATCCACGTCTAGCTCCCCATAGTCAATGATGTGCGTCGGGTCGTGCACGTATCTCCTCAGCTGAGATACGTGGAAGACGTCGTGCACCCGGTGCAACTGAGGTGGTAGAGCCAGGCGATAAGCCACCTCTCAAATCCTGCTGAGGACCTGGAAAGGTCCGATGAAGCGTGGAGACAACTTGCCGCCTCGGCCAAATCTCCGCAGACCACATCGAGGTGAGACACGCAAGAAGATGTGGTCGCCATCCTCGAACTCTAGTGGCCTCAGCCGTCTGTCAGCATAAGACTTCTGTCGGCTCTATGCTGTCCTCATCCGCTCCTGGATGACCTGGACGTTCTCTGTCATGGCCCGGACCATCTCTGGTCCCACAAGTGCGGACTCCCCAGGTTCTATCCAGCACAAAGGAGATCTTCAAGGTCTTCCGTACAATGCCTCGTATGGTGCCATCCCGATGGTGGAGTGGTAGCTGTTGTTGTACGCTAACTCCACCAAGGGTAGGTGGTCCTCCCAGCTACGACCAAAGTCGAGGACACATGCGCGGAGCATGTCCTCGAGAGTCTAAATGGTCCTCTCCATCTGACCATCTGTCTGACGGTGAAAGGCGGTGCTCAGATGTAGCTGCATCCCGAACACCTCCTGCAACCCCTTCCAAAGCCGGGAAGTAAAGCGAGCGTCTCGATCGGAGACGATAGACGATGGAACACTGTGAAGCCGTACAATCTCCTGAACGTAGAGACGCCCCAAGCTCTCGACTGAGCCCTGCTCTCAGATGGTTAATAAGTGTGCCAACTTGGTGATTCGGTCAACAATCACCCAAATGGAGTCGTGACCTCTGGAAGTGCGTGGAAGTCCAGTCACGAAGTCCATAGATATTCCATCCCAGTTCCACTCCGGGACCTCCAAGGGCTGTACCAAGCCTTCTGGTACCTGATGCTCTGCCTTCACCTGCTGGCAGGTGAGGCACCGTGAAACGATATCTGCCACATCCTTCTTCATGCCCGGCCACCAGTGCTGTCGTCTGAGATCCTAGTACATCTTCGCCACCCCAGGATGTACCGCCAAAGGAGAAGTGTGAAACTCTACCAGCACCTACTCTCGTAATGCGACTGGTACCAATGTACGTCCTCTAAAAAGGACGTCGTGATCTGCTCAAAAGGAGAAACCATCAGGTGCCTGTCCTGAGGATATCTATGCTCGCCGCGTCTCACAGTCAGCATCCCCACGCTGTGCCTCTCTGACCCGCTGCAGAAGTGGAGGAGAGACTGTGAGAGACTAAAGGAAGGCTGCTCCATCCCTATCCACGAAGGATATCTGGAAGGTGGATAGCTGCTCGGTCGCCTCCTCAAGTAGCTGGATTCCCGTCCTCCTGCTCAGGGCATCGGCTAACATGTTCCCCTTACCAGGAGTATAGACTATCTCAAATTCATAGTTCTGGAGGAACTCGAGCCATCGCCGCTGTCTCAGGTTCAGGTCCTTCTGAGAGAAGATGTACCTGAGACTCTGGTGGTCAGAAAAGACTGTAAAGCACTCGCCCATCAGATAGTGCCGCCATGTCTTCAGAGCGAAGACCACTGCTGCTAACTCCAGGTCATGGGTAGTGTAGTTTTACTCATGCGGCCTCAACTGACGTGATCCATAGGTAATCATGGCCTGCTCCTACATTAGGACATATCCGAGTATAGTCCCTGATGCATCGCTGTAGACTACGTATCCAACTCCCTCCTCAGGCAACCTCAAGATAGGTGCGCTGGTCAATCTCTGTCTCAGCTCCTGAAAGCTCTGCTGACATCTGTCTGACCAAACAAAGGGTTTCCCCTTCTTCGTCAAAGATGAGAGTGGCACCGAAGCTCTGGATAAGTCCGGCACGAATCTCCGATAGTATCCGGCTAGACCCAAGAAACTCTGCACCTCCGTCACGCTCCTGGGTGGCTCCCAATCTAGCACTACCTCGATCTTCACGGGATCCACTGCAACTCCCACCTCAGAAATGACGTGCCCCAAGAAGTGGACCTCACGTAACCAGAACTGGCACTTCGAGAGATTGCCATAAAGCTGGTGCTCTCGGAGTGTGTCTAGTACAACCCGCAAGTGGTAGGCATGCTCCTCCACCGTGGTCGAGTACACCAATATGTCGTCGATGAAGACCACGACAAATCGATCGAGGTATGGCTGGAAGATCCTATTCATGAGGCTCATGAACACTGCTCGAGCATTGGTTATGCCGAAAGGCATAACCCAGAACTCATAGTGGCCATACCGACACCTGAAGGCCGTCTTCTGCACGTCCTCATCTCGAACTCTGAGCTGATGATAGCCTGACCTGAGGTCTATCTTCGAGAACCACCGTGCTCCCTTGAGCTGATCGAAGAGGTCATCAATCCTCGGTAGCAGATACTTGTTCCTCACTATCACCTGGTTTAGGCGTTGATAATCGACACACAGTCGCAAGCTCCCGTCTGCCTTCTTGGCGAACAATATCGGCGAAGCCCAGGGTGAAACACTGGGTCAGATGAACCCCTTGCCCTGCAAGTCCTCCAACTGTACCCGTAGCTCTCGAAGCTCATCGGGGGCCATCAGATACGCTGGAGTGGATATCGGGGTTGTCCCGGGGTACATGTCAATGTAAAAGTCTACCTCTCTGCGAGGAGGTAGTCCTGGAACGTTGTCAGGGAAGACGTCCGCATACTGATCCACCACTGTAGGAAAACTAGGACTCAGCACGTCAACTGCTCCTAGGATGAGGCTAGCCAACTGATGAGTGATGGGCTGTCCTCTTCTCTGCGGAAGTCCAACCTATGCTGCAAAGGCTCCCTTCTCGCCGGTGAAGGTGAACCTGCTCCCGTCGGTGCGCACACATCGCACATTGCGCCTAAAACAGTCAATCTGAGCATGGACCATAGATAACCAATCCATGCCCAAGATGACGTCGTAAGGCCTCGACGCCGCTACAAGAAGATCCCAGCCGAAGATCTCACCTCCTAGAGTAAGCTCACACAGCTGGAACCAGTAAGTAATTGTCGAGTCTGATCTTGTAGGATTCTCTATCCGTAAGGATCGAGCCAACGGCTCTGTCCGAATCTCTGAGCTCCGAACAAGGGCAGCAGATAAGAAAGAGTGACTCGCTCCTATATCTATAAGAACTGCAACAAGGGTGGAATAGACACAAATAGTCCCTCGAATCATCTCTGGCACGCCGTGGTCGTAGGCCTCTGCTGCCTGGAGCTGTGCCTGTCTCTGCCCGCCCGCTCCCTGTGGTCGGGGCGGACCTCCTGGTGGTGGTGGTGGTAGAGCCTCAAAGCGTCGCCCACCACCTTCTGCTCGGCCAGCTCCTCTGCCACATCCGTCTCCTCCCTGCGGACCTCCACTGTTGACCCTCTACCTCTGCCTGGGTGGCCCCTCCACCGTCTGCTGCTCCTCGGTACGACGGGTCGGGCAGTCACGAGCCATGTGGCCCTGCCCGCCGCAGGCGTAACACTGACTACCTCTCGGAAGACTGGCTCCGTGTTGTGTGCCCTGCACTGCTGAGCCAGTGTCCCGAGGTCGTCTGACGGAAGGTCTGGTCTGCCTGGAACCCTGAGTCATCCGTTGGCTACCTGCTGCCGAAGACTCCGCTACCTGCCGCCCTGCGGTAGGTCTCACTGTGTACTCAGCCAGAAAGCTCTCGATCAGAAGGGCTTGCTCTACCACTCCTGCCTGGGTCGGGATTTTGAGGGAGATTAGCGATGCCCTGATCTTGTGTCTCAATCCCTGCTCGAAGGTCCGGGCCCGGAAGAAGGGGTCTCGTACCATGTCGATCGAGTAGCGAGAAAGATCGGTGAACCTCGCCGCGTACTGGGCGACCGTCAAGCTACCCTGCCGCAGCTGAAGAAGCTCTTGAATGCGCACTGCACGGAGGGTGGCCGGGACGAACTCTGAGCGGAAGAGGCCCTCGAAGTCCATCCAGATGAGAGAGGCCTCATCGTTCACCTGGAGCATCAGGCTCCACCATCGTCTTGCTGCTGCGTGCAGTAGGCTCGCCGCGAGGATCACCATGAGGTCTGCTAGTGTCCTCACTAACCTGAAAACTCGAACGACCGCCTCCAGCCAGTCCTCGGCTACCTGGGGGTCCGTCTCCCCACGAAACCTGGGTGGTCGCTGGCGCTGGAACTCGTGAAGAACTCCGAGGCGACGTGCATCGTCAGCGGTCGGTGCTGGAAGTATCGGGGGCTCGGCGGGTAAAGGTACCGCCGGTGCCTCTGCTGTCAACGGGCCCTGTACCGAGGCCTCATCGCTCGGCGGGTTTTCATCGCGCTCTACTATCGGAACCCTAGCTGGCTGCTGTCGTCGGGCCATCCTGAAAAGGAAACAAGTGTGTCACGATCAGAACAGTATACCTGGTGAGCTGACACAAGTATTCACAAAGAAAACTTGAAACACACATTCAATCAATGTTTTCGTGCATTAAGTCGGAAATCAGAAGTCAGGGTCCTGGTGTACGTATATGTCGGCCTCCGCACCAATACTGGACTCCCTGGACTGATAACCACACCCAATACGCTAAACACTATTGCTTCACATAGAAGAAAGATCAGAGTCTGCGGTAGAACCGGCCACCTCTGATACCAATTTGTCACGACCCGTCCTCGGGACCCATGCTGTGACTACCCCAAGCCCGCCTTCCATAGGCCAGGGGCTGGTGATTAGCACCAAGGCGTAAATCCCAAAAAAGGGAAGGCATTGCCTTTGAAAAGTAAACAATCACCACAGAGTAAGCAAGCGGAAAAGTAAACACTATGTAAAAATTGTAACAAACTGTGCTGAAAGTAAAGGGGGCCGGAAATACAAGCCCAACTGTAAAGTACAACTGAAAGGGAAAAACAGCAACTGAAAGGAAAAGCCGCAGCGTCGACCCGTCCTCTAGAAGTCCCACATGAAGGGTGGGTACAGATAGCCTCCACTGCTCCTCGGGTCCACCTGACCGCTCCGAGTACGTCCCGCCCAGTGGTCCACCTCCAGGTACTGTCCTGCTCTGCAAGCCTCCACCACGATCAGCGTTGTCCGTCGTCTGCAACCAACACAACATAGTGCGGGCATATCCCGTGCATGGGTGAGTATAAGCTACTCAGTATAGACCCTGAGACCCCCTAAGGTCTCTCGAAATCTACAAAGGATAATCCACAATGGAAAGATACAATCACGAAGTAACATCTGACACGGGTAAGGTATATGCCCATACATATACCTAAGTCATCAATTCCCATTCGGCTCCAACGTTTGAGCCCAAACACAACCCAGTCCACACAGGAAAGAAAACGTATACCCACACAGGATAGCACAACACAATAAAAAAAGGTGAGTAAACAGTAAATCCACACAGGATAGTTCAACACAATCCACAAAGGAGAGTAACACATGATTCAACTCACACAGGTATACTTCTTCGAATGACGATAAAGATGATCACTGATCCATCTAAGTCGTCGGACCCACAAAGGATCGATAGGTAACTAACCCCCGCAATGAACCACACAGGATCAGGCCCACACAGGACCTGTAGGCGCTGGCTAACACAGAACCGCTGAGCGCTGAACCACACAGGATCAGACCCACACAGGATCGGGTCCACACAAGTCCTATAGCACTGATCCACGTAGGATCGTTGAGTGCTATAGTCGTCACAGTCCACTGAGGATCCTTGAACACTCATCGTCGCAGTCCACTAAGGATCTTTGCACAGCCGTCGCCGCAGTCCACTGGGGATCTCTGCACGGTCGTCGTCGCAGTAGCAGTCGCAGCCAGAACTAGAGTTCCCGCACACAGCAAGCTCGTTCGGGAGGGTCCGCTCCACGAGCCAAGAGGCTGATACATCAACTGACACAAAGTCCAAAGTTGATGTATACAAATGTTCCATATCGTCAACAGGAACTCAACGTCGCAGACGGCGCGTCAATCGGACGCTCGGTCTGAGAGTTATTGGCTTTTTCGTCCTAGGGGCCCGGTTGGTTTTTAAGGAAAAACCAACCCGAACGTACTCCACCTGGGTCCAAACCTCAGCCGGAGTGATCCAAAAGATCCGTCTCACTTAGAGGAATTCAACAAAGCTGACGACACGTCAATCAGACGTCCTTAGCTCAAGATATGAGAGTTTCCGCTCTGAAGGCCCGGTTGGTTTCGTGTACGAACCAACCCGGCCGAACACAAAGTATTCTGAAACCTTGAGTGCGATATACCGAAACGACCGCTTCGATCCAAGGATCGTGTTTCCGCTGACGGAGAGTCGTTTGGAGGCCCGTAGCTCATATTACGGGCATTTTACCGAAAATGGTCCGAAGACGGGGGGTCCGGGCCCGGGCAGACCCGGGCCGACCCAGTCCGGTCCGGCCAGGGCGCGGTCCGGCCGGTCGGACCGGCCTGGCTCGGTTCGGCCGAGCGGCCGAGTGGCCGAGCACCGCGGGGCGCTGTCCCCGCGGTCTGGAGGAAGCCGCAGCCCCGCGTGGGCCGCGCTGGAGAACCGCGGACGCGGCTTCTGCGGCGTCCCGTGCGGGCGAGCCGGACCCGCGCGACCGCGGTTCTGTTGGCCAGCGCAGCCGTGGATTCAGTCGCGGCGGCCTCGTCCGGCGGTGCGCCGGGGCGCTGCCGGCGACCTGCGCCGCTGGAATCTTCTGCCGGCCACCGGAGTTGCTCTGGTGGTCCGTTTTCCTTCCCGTCTGCGCCGTTGTTCCTCCCGGGTTCCGTTCTTTACTACGGGATCATCAAAATGTCCTTGCGCCACGATTTTCCGTCGCCCGCTAAATCCGCACAACCACGAAGAATGGAGGAGGGTTTTCAGGCCGTGTTCATTTGACCCGCACCCTCCGTGTTAGATAACAACAACGGGAGAAAATAATTCATCACCTGAACCAACAATTTTAACAAAATAAAATTGTTCATATGAATCCGGTTCTTTAATTTTAAAGAAACATTCACGGGAAATAAGGGCATCTCCAAAACAAAATCCCTACCTCGTCAAGTCGTCGCACGCGTTCTTCGCGGAATTATTCATCATGGAAGGAGGGGACCGTCGCGTCGTCGCGGAAGGGCATCGCGTCGTCGCGGAAGGGAGTCGCGTCGTCAAGGAATCCGGCGTTGCGTCGACGAACTCAACGGACCAAGAAACAACAGATTTAATTATAAATAATTAAATCCGTGTTTTTTTAAAAACCACAAAGGAGATTTAAAGAAAAACATGAGATCTCTTACCTCAAGAGTTGGAGATCAGAGATCGGGGTGAGGAAGAACGTCTCAGATGAAGCGTCGTCAAACTCTGAGGGTGACAGTGTTATTCACGTTCTTGGAGTTCTTCGCGTTTTTCGCGTTCTTCGCCAAGGAGGATGAAGACACAAGAATCCTGTCAAAGCCTCTCAACGTGTAATCCTCCAAAGTGTCCTGTTGGTCTTATTTTATTATTACGCCAACAAACGAAAAAGAGGTAAGTAATGACCCATTAATTCGTAGAATTAATTCAACGAAAGAAACTGCCCAATTAATTGGTGCATTAAGGATTTAAGAAAACGCGTCAGTTGACTTTCATAATGACGGGTTTTCGTGGGTGCGTTACTTAGCGGAAAGAAACAGCGGGGCTCGTGCGGGCCCCACCTCACAAATATCCTACCAAGAGGGTAGGATATTTTTGGATAATACCCTATCTGTTTCAACTCAGTTTATGTGGCTTTCAAGTGGCTTCAAGTGGCTTAAGTGAAATAAAATAAAGTTTGTCGAACAATTTATTTTATTTCTTAACTTTAAGCCCAAAAATTAAAAACCACACCCGAGAAAACGCAACTCCGGAAGAGGTGTTTATAAGAAAATACTAGCACTGCAATTTCATCGGTGCCCTCAGAATTCGATTCCGAGAACTGGTTCAAAAGTTAGAAAAACCCGCTCGTCCGTTCACTGAACGTACCCGAGCCAAAATTCGGAAAATGATTCCAGGCACACCGGGCCTCAGAATCAGGTGCCGTCAGAAGCTGTGTCCTTGTAAAATTCCAAAGAAAATTAAGAAAAAAAAAATTCCTTGAAATTTACAGGTCATTACAAATGAATTTCGAGGGAAAAATTAATTTTAAGTGGGGTAAAATGTAACACCCCAAGATTTTATAAGATATATTCCGTTTATTTTCTTTTATGTCTTGTGTTGTATGATACATAAATACTATCTTGTGATATATTAAATAGATTATTAGCTTATATTATATGTAACACTATTCTTGGAATGTGTTACATGCAAGAGAGACCTTCCTTGATAGCCAACGTTGTACACAAAACTGAGTTTCAATTAAAATCGATATATTATTAAAATATTATTATTTAATGCGATATAAAATAGACATTATGAATATTATTGACCACATTTTAAAGTTTATATAAAATTAACATTCATCTTCTGTATTTTCTAGAAATTATATAAGAACAAATACAATTTTTTAGATAAATGATGTATTTTCTTCAAAAAATACAGTTTTCCACCTATTAATAGAGAAATCATTTCAAATATAGTTTTTAACACTTTTATATATTATATTTGAAAAAATAAATGTCTTATTATAGTTATTAATATAAATATTTACTTTGGTATAATTTTTGGTATTTTTATTTTAAGTTTCATTTTTATGATAAATAGTGAAGATACTAATTTTTTATTTTAAAGTCATTAAATAGTAAAATAATGATCTAGATCAGTTATAAATTTCAATTAGTTAATATTTATACAATTATGGTTTTTTGAAATGATTTTATACATTAATTTATTTTAAAAACATTTTCCATTTTAAATGGGGTATTTTTTAAAAAACATTATTTCGTGACATTTTAATGGGTTTATTTTAAATTTAATTCAGAAACAACTTTGTGTTTAATTTCAAAAAATGGATATCCAATTATTATTTGGGAGGTCAATATTTGGTAATTAGGTACCTTTTCGTTTTGACCATTATGAATAGTAACCGTGGTAAGTTTTATTACCAAGGGAAAGGGTAAATTAGGCAATTTAGGATAAAAATATATAATGACTATAAAATGACCAAAACAAATGAAAAAATTTTATTTTATGAATGGAATACGACCCTTAAGACTTAAGGAATGGTATTATGTCATTTAATGAACAATTTTCCCTGAAAATGTCTTAAATAACAATATAATCAATGAAAGAAACAAACTATCAATTTTTTATCCTTAGAATATTTTTTTGTGACCAAATATGACACAATGGCTGATATCAATGAATATAAATGGAAATTTTTAACTTAATAAACACTCTTACATAATATAAATTTCATTTTTCCTTTTTTGGGACATTTTGTGGTATTATGGTATTCATAATATTTTATCTAATGAAAATTTAAAGATGTCACATTTATGTTTTAAATAATATATCATTTTTAAAATATTATTATACAAATGAAAAAATAGACTATATATACATATTTTAAATCTGACGTCTTATATTTATCAATTAAATTTATTATTATTTTTATGATGGAAATAATTACCTTAAATATTTATATATGGATGATTTAGAAATTATGAAATTGATGGAAAATCAATAAACTACAATTTATTAAAATAATAATAACTAATAAAGGGAACAAAGCATTACCAAATTTTATTGGTCCATTATATATCGACTATAATAATAACATGGTTTAAATTATGGATTATTTTGAGCCATATAGAACTGATTATGACAATTATATTGTTTTATTTAAAGTAATGTTTTAATGGTCACATTCTTACATTAATAATTATGAAATTTTTCATCATCAATTTTCTAGTAGATAAATTCAACAACATAAATTCTTCTAAAATATAATGAATTTATCTTAATAATAGTAATATATTTTTATTTTTCATCATCATATATGTATATTAAATAATAAAAAAATATTGATCTTGTAATAATTTTATTAAAGAAAATATCAAATAAATTTTATTAAAAATAATAAAATAAATATAATTTTTTATAATTTATTTTTCCAATTAAATTTATAGATTAACTTGTCCCCTTAGGGATAGAATAAAATATTTTTATCTAGGAAAAAACATTATCTTCATATTTCTAAAAATCCATTAAATGAATAGTGTCAAAATTGTCACAAATGATATTTTGTTAAAATAATGTTTTTTAAAATTATTTAAAAATAATATTTTTTTAAATAATATATAATAATTATTATATGATCTAAAATATTATATATTATTAATTTATGGTATAATTGAATTCTAATAAGTAAAAATTTCACCCTTTTATTATATAATCTTTTGTTATCTTAATTAAATTTAATTAGAATTATGAATTGTTAATTAAAATAATAATGTTAATATTGAAATTAAAACATGTCTAAAATATTTGAATGATAATGTTTCAATGTTATAAAATCTTATATTTGAATATATTACATTTTTTAGGTATTTGGATTCATTTTCAAATTATTTTAAATTAATAGTTTTAGAAATTCCATAAGTGTCCATCACAACAATTATAAATCGACACCTCCTCCCTCATTTCTCCAAAATGAATTAATCATTATATCTCATCTATAACCTGATAATATCTCCTATAAACCTCCATAGATACATTCTAGATATCATTTTTATCTTCAAATACCACCTCTAGTGCTCTAATAAAAGATTTAGAGGTGCCGTGTTGAAGAAGAGGTAACATCATTTACTTATTCTTTAAAACATCATTATTATTATAATTCAACCTCATGAGTTATTTCATTCTAAAGTAGTAACTCTGGTTGTACTTATATACTGAGAATTTTTTATGATTTTTAAATAACCGCAGTCCACATTCCACCCATCCTTTGAAAAATGAAATCACAATGCATGTGTAAGTACGACTTATCATCTCCATGTTGTGGTTTACTCTATTTTTCACCACCACCATACATGGATGAATACAATGATTTAAGTAATAACTATATATTATTATTATAACATGATGTTGATTCTTATGTTTTATACACCATCCACTTAAAAACCATTCAATAATTATTCGAATGATATCCTCACCCATCTATACGTACATTCTACCGTCTCCACGATGCGATGTGATTAATTCTACCTGTTATTTATTAAATCATGATTATATAAATGTACAGAATGAATAAACATGGTATCTATTATGTTAATATAATTTTCTAATGATATAAATATGACCTAATAAGGATAACCAGAAAAAATTTGACAAAACATTCATAATATCATAAAGTAGTTAATAACCGAATAACGAGTAACAATGAGATATTACTAACAAACAATGTCAATATGATCATAGATGATATCATAAAAAAATAATATGATTTGATAAGAATAAAATAACATTATTTAAAACATTATAAATGAGTTTCGGATACATACGATGACTATCAAACTTAAGGTAATGGATTATTGCTTCTCACTTTTTCAGTGGGACATATGACTTATACACCATCTAATTATTTTGTGTGGGGTTTACGTTACACATAAATGTTTTTATTATTCTTATAATGATGGTTATACTATTTAAATATGAAAATAATTTTATTTTATTTTATGAGGCATATGATTTGACTCTTTATAAATTGGTATGGTATAACTTTCCAAATCTCATTATTTATCCAAGATTGTTTATTTGTAAGTATTTACTGGGGACATATTATTCATCCATGACCATGTTTTCTAAAAAACATTTTCATAATTTTTTTACTATTCTTCTATATATGTTCAATGTCATTATCACCTATTTTTGACTGTTACTATATGGTATTGAAGGAATATATATTATGTTTACCATACAAGGTAATTTTTGACTTTTCTAGAAAAAGTACGGGGAGACTGTTTTTTATATTATACGGCATGAAAATATTTTAAAATATTCGTAATGATTTGTTTCCATGAAGAATCCTCTACATGGTTTCATGTTTATTTTCAACTAAAATACTTTATTTTAAAATTTCATGTATTTTGAGAAAAGAAATTGTTTAAAAAAATCATATCTTCCTCATTAATTAAGATCAAGTGTCTTATCCAAATTCTTTTCCATCTAAAATGACACAGGTTTATGTTTCTATCCTTATTATTAATTTTATTATATTATTTTATGATGGAATTATTTTTATGAAATCATTTTTTCCTTGGGTTATACAATGGTGAATGGTTAGTGTTTTTGTGGGACCTTTAATAATGATTTAATTTTGAGATGGGTGTGACCTATATCTACATCTAATTCATTGGGTAAATATTTATATATCATGATATAGACATGACTAGATGAGTATATAAATTTGGTTTAGTAATACAGGGCTGGAACAACATATAAATCTAGTTCAGTAAAACATGGCTGGAACGAAAATTACGCCCGATTTAGTAATGGACTTTATCAACTATAATGGTATTGGACGCAATCGATTGGATACTATAGATATAAAATTCTGTGATTTTTTTTTTCAAAATTCCACATTTTATTCCAATTATATGTTATCATAGATAATGTTTCTTTACAATATATTCGTTACGTACTACCATGTTTTCTTTCATGACTTATGATTTTGATATTCAAAATTTATGTTCATTATTTTAAATTATTATGTTTAGGTTTTGTTTGATGTTCAGCATGTTTAACTTTATTAAGCATTTGAGATAACCCTTTTTATGTTTTCTTTTTCCCTAGGATATAAATTATAGTTTTTGGTAGGAAAACTAAAGGGGAAGATCATTATGGGATATAATGATGATCTTCCACCATGTAAGAAGATTATATTCTAGGATTATAAAGAAACAAAACTAATACAATTAGTAGGAATGTTGTTTTATAATTTATTAAGTATTATACAAAATATATATAATTTCCATTTACGTCAAGCTTCGGTCGCTATAGTGGATGTATACTTTTGTAATTTATGTTAGGGGTACCTTTTGAATTTCACAAAATATTAGAATATAATCAATTCATTTTTAATCCTATATCTTAAGGTTGTAAATTTATTCAATGTTAAGGTATGATGGCATTGTAATACCACTAAAAAATAGAATTTAGAGAAGTTACAGTGTAATTATTAAACATATCTTTTTAAATAACCCTTTGTTTTCCTATTTAAATTTTAAATACGATATCAACTTTTTAATTGTAATAGTTATAATTTTTACTTATCATGTGAAAGTTGAACAATAAATAAACAATTTATGAATTTTTAGACCACATAATAACTAATTTTTTAATTTTAATATTTTAAATATTTTTAAAAAATTAATAAAATATTATTTAGATGAAATATCATTATTTTTAATTTTGTCACTATTCATTTAATTTAAATTTTAATACAAGAAAACAAATTTGGAATTAGAATGTATTTCTTTCAAAACATGATAATATTTTATATATATAAATAATTTTTTGGTTATATTAACTCTTTCATAATATATCACTTATAATATTTTTAAAAATCATTTTTCGTATTTGTTTATAAAATATAGAAATACTGCCTCTGTATTTCATAAACAATAAAGGTCATTATATAAATATTAAAAATTAAGCAATGTATATCATTAAAATATGGTTTTTAATCTCAATATGAACACATAGATTCATTCATAACATATGTTTCCCTTATATTGTCACATAATACATATTAGAAATAAAGTTAGCGACATTTTGTATCTTTCAATGATGTAAATAATATATTATTCATTTTTTTGGACAATTTTTTCATTAAACAACTACATTTAGAATATAAGAAATTATGGGAAAAATTAAAGTAATCATATTTTAAATAGGATGGAGAGTTATGGGCTTATAACTTATTTTCAACACATATTAACCTGATTTACCCATTACCAAGGTGATACATTTTACCATAGTTACTATTCATATTGACCAAAATTAAAAAGGGCATATTTAATATATTTTAACCTCATATTTAAAAAAATTAATTATTTTATAAATTAAAATCATATAAAATGATGAAATTAGTTTCTAAAATGTTGAGAAAAATGCCAAAACAATGTTTTTAGATGAAAAAATTAATGTGAAAACTAGACTTATTTTTATTATGTTCCTAGAAAAATATTTTTTGAATGATTAAAAAATTTTAAAATTTAAATAATATTTAAATTTATATAAAATAAATAATAAATATTAGAAATCATAATTTATTAAAATAAAAATACATTACGTGCATAAAAATCCTTTTAAGAAGAATATTTATTTTTCTTAATGAGGATTTCATATAATCAATTCATAGCCAATGAATTAATTTTAGACATATATATCCATAATATTTTCATAATTTAATTAGTCTTCTTCATATCCATAAGGATAATGTCTTGGAAGTAACATTTATTTTAAATATTACTATTTTGATAGTATATTTTGATTTTTTAGTCTCAGTGTTTCATGTAACAGAATATATCAAATAAAAATATTATTGAAACAAAAATAACTAATAAAAATTACCATTTAATACAAAATATGTGAACGACATAACCAACTGTTGATATCCTCATAATGATCTAACGAAATGATCACATATAAGTTTTTATTAAAAGAACACTGAAAAATTTTGTAATTATTTCCCCCATAAGCCCCTAACATGTATGATGCAGGAAAAGATCATGTAATTCTATACCTATATATTAAACATTGAAATATTATTTTTCTTGGTGAAATTTGTTATACTTAATAGTATGTATTGAAAAGAAAATTCTACAAGCCATTTTAAAATCATAAAGTAATCTAAGAAACCATTTCAGAAAAGATGGTATGTGGAACTCCATGATGGAATATGATCTCTCAAACAAATAATCTCCCAATAACATTAGTAGAGGTAGTCTACCCATTGGTAATGAAATGGGAGATATTTATTTGTGTGTCCACAATAACCCAAATGTCGTCACTACCCCATGGTGAATTTGGAGACCCCATTATAAATCCCATGGTAACATCATCCCATTAACAATCTAGGTTAGGTAATAGGTATAAAACGATCTATGGTCTATAGTGTAACTATTTAACCTAACTAAAGGTGGAACACTAAGTGAGAAATCCTATAATTTAAATTTCTATCCCTAGACACTGGTAATGGAAGAGAAAATTTGGATTCATATATTTATAATCCATTTCCATGATAACATCATATTCAACCATTGTAAGATTTAAAAGATTTGTAGGTAACACATTCTAACAAACAACATATATAGAAGATTCATTAACATAATATATGATCATCATATAATTTTGGGGGTTCACTACTAATTCAATGACTAATAATTTTGGTGTAATATTGACACACATTGGAATTTCTTTAGATAAAAAAGAATAGGTAGATACAGAATTAAATAATTCATTATCTACTATAGATTAAAAGAGAAGTGTTTCCTTCCACACAATTTTTTTGTACCGCTCATTAGAAATAGTGATCACATGATAGTTCTATTTTTATATTCGATTAAGAGGTTATTAAAATTGATCATCATCATTGACCTTCAAATTTTAGGATGTATAACATAATTCCTATAATCAATGCATTTGAAATATTGGAGTGTGGGAGGTGTATTATATGTTTATTTTTCTATATAATCTATATTAGATAAATTTTTTACATAGTGATTTAATTCATCCCCTCTATGAACAAAAGATACTTTTTTAAAATGTCTAAAGATTCTAACAACCTTACATTATATTTGGAAGATAATACCAAAATTCTAAATGCCAAGTCTTGTAAAATTTACCATATAAGTTCCAAAATGTTTAATTATACTACTATTTTTTCACAAGTAATTCGTTAAAAAATTTCATATAAAGAATAAATGGAATGTAATTATTCAAAAAAATAATATTTTAAACTCATCCGACATTATGTACACAATTTATTTTCATTGTATCTTATTCTTGACAAGGTCCCACAATTGATTAGGCTCAACATCAATACTATAGACAAAAAAATTATTTTCCATCATCCAAACATGATATAACTAGATAAATATTTATAATGGTATTGATTTATTTTTGGAAAATAGTTGATCAGAAAACCACAAAAAAGGTGTAAGTTCTCGTGTGATTGAATAAAATAAGCATTGTTCCCTACTCTGATCTTTTGAATGTTATATACTATTCAAAGATGAGAATGTTTTCTTAGAATTGAAATACGTTTTTCACATGATCTCTAATTAAATTTGGTTATAAAGAAAAAATTGATTGAAATTTACATTTCATTTAGCATAAAAACGACCAATTGGGGTTCCATCCAATGACAAAATTAAAAAAAAATCATAATGTTAGAAAAAATAATCATTACAGGGAACCATATAATCATGGAAAATCACTTATATGATGTGTAAATAATGAACAATTTATTACAACCCATAATTCCTTATGAATATCCAAGGTTATTCTTAGTTATTATTAAAATATTTTTTAATGTTCCATAAAGAGTATATGAATTTATAATTCATATACCCAAGGACTTTAGAACAAGATATACATAATGGCTCATTATCATAAATTGGGTGATAATCGAGTGCAGCTCATTGTTCCCCTTTTAGATTAATTTTTCATAGTTTAAACTTGACTAGTTCCACATCCAATTTTATATTCTATATAGGGATGTAATTACTCAAAAACCATTTGATTAATCCTTTACAAAAATTAGAATATATTTTCCAATAAATAAAATTATCCTTATGATTATCACTAAGGTTTTTTATTATAGTTTCCAAATTATTTTATAAACCTTACAGTAATACCAACTTTAGTGACTCATAAATTTCATACATAAATATTAAATCTTAATATATTATTATTCTTTACAAAACATAATGATCCATATCAGAAACTATTAGGTCTAGTGCCTTTGTGAACATGGACACATAATCAACTAGTGAATAAGTGAACTACATCATATCTCATTATGTTCGTTACAATTAGTACCCTTATTTTACATATCATATATAATAAATTTCTTCCTATACAGGGGAAAGGAATCAAAATAAAGGGTGAGGTTAGATTTTTAGTATTAGTAAACATGGGAGATAAGCATAACATGGGGACAAGGGTATGAGATCATGAGAATAACATCTAAAAAATTACAATGTATATCACATATCATAATCATGAATCTTAGAATATTGTTTTGTAGTTCAAAAAATGTGAACCATTACATAATTAATGAACATGATCCATATTATAAAAACATCATTATGAGACTTAGATTTGGGGCATCCATGTTAGTATGAAATGTATTTTTTCATGGAAAACAACCAAGGCATTCATAACATATTACTCATGGACTAAACACCCAAGTACCTACTTTGGGACTATGATAACCACACATATACTCTATTTTTTACTTTGGATAATCACATATGTACCCACTTTTTTTCTTGGGATAACCTCTTGTGTATCCTCTTTCGTGATTGGGATACCCTCACATGTAACCTTTGGGATCATAGAACACTAATAATTACTTAATTATATATATCGTGATATAGGTCCCAACCTCAAATAATCCATAAATTTGGTTCCCAAAATATCATAAAACTATAATATTTTTAAAAACTACACTAACAAAATGGGTCTCATAGACATTTGATCCTAAAAACCCAAAGAAACAATTATGGTTTCAAGTGAAACTAATTAATTCAACATAGAATAAACGATGATAAATGAATGGGTTACATAAAAATATCATCATCATATTCACAATCCTCCCATAGAGAGAATAATGATCAAATAATTGGACTGTATTCCCAATTAAACATAAAAACATTGAAGCTGATTTCCCTTGTTGAATAATAATTTCATTAAAAGATCATTAAACCTTCTTGAGGGAAATACCATTTCAATTTTAAAAACATATAATTATAATCTCAAAATTTATCTTATATTAAAGAAAAATATTCATTGAAAAAAATTGGAATCTTTTTAAGTAATATTTAAATCACTAAGCATTCGTAATATGATAAATTACCGTTTATGTCATCTGTGTTAAAACAATGAGTGTTTTTTACATTTTTTGTGTAAAAAGTCAAGAAATTTTTCATGGAATGTAAAATGATGATTAATTTTAAACTATTTTTTAATTATTAAAAAAGTTTTAAATATTCCTATAGAAAATGACTACATAATTGTTATAAAATTATTTAATAAATATTTAAAAAACATAAAAATGGATGAAAACGTGTTTTTAACCAAAGAAAAAAATAAATTATGTTTTACCTTAATGAATTTTATTAATAATCATCGGATCAAAAATATATTAAAAGGAAATTAAAAAATTTAATTTCAATAAATATATTTATTATACAGAAATTCATGAGCTTCATGATTGGTAGATTTTAATTTATCATCAATGGAAACATAATCATAAACAAGACCAGTAAACAGTGATATTATAGCTGCAATCCCTTACCACATTAGTAACCTCTGAATAATAAAACCTATGATTGAAATAATATTTTATGGAATTTAAAATACCAATAAATTTAATATTATAAATCATAAAATAAATTCATGGGATGTATATACACAACACAAAAGGAACAAGTTGTGAATACAGAATAATTCTCAGAGAAATAAATGTGAGACGAAAATCCCAAACCCTACATCTTGAAATCCTTAATAATAGTTAAAATCTCACATACAATAAATATATGTTTATTATAAATATATTAATTAACCATAATCATATGGATTATACAATATAAAGATTACTTATATCCTTTTTAATTCTCATTTATTAACGATTCCCATTTAAAATCATGTTTCATGTAATAACTTCTTCATGTTTCAGGTTTGTTTTGGGTGGATTTTTTTTTAAATTAACATTGATCATGGTTACATAATTTCTATAATATTACCCATGATATAAATATAATATATATTAATTTGATGGGTATTTAAATTAGTCAATTAAATTTTGTGAAAAGTCAATTTCACCTTTCATGGAGACAGTAGATCATATGTACGCATAGTCTCAATTTCCATTTTTTAATATAAGGAGTGAAATGAAAGTATATATTACATAAACATTAAATAATAACTAAAATATCATATATATCACTTTTATTAATAAAACCGATCATTGTTACAATATGTGTAAAAATATAATGAAAAATGGTTCAAATCTCTTCATGGAGATGAAAGTCCACATGTATTGACAACCAATATTATCATTTTCTAGTGGGTTTTAAGGTAATAAGTTATATGTAATATTATATTAAAAAATGTAATTTAATTCCATAAATTTCCTTTATAATTTTTTTTCAATCATTATTTCCTACTTTTAGTGGTTTTGATGGAAAATGAATTACATGAGTTTCTAAGGTGGTATTCTTTCATACACATGATCAACCGTTTCGTTCTCCACTTGATTAATGTGTAAACAAATGTAGATAATTAAATTTACATAATACTAATTTGTATATGGGATATTATTATGATATTACTTCACTCGGGATTAATAAAACATGATTGAGGTTTTTGAATAATTAATAAGAAAATGCATGGTTAAGGATATACATTTTCATTGAATAACCCCTTTAAGATTACACTAAAAACCTGTGATGGAAGGGTTAATAACAAAAATAAGGTATATATGATATGTTTATGAAATTATTTGATGTATTAGGGTATTTATTGACTATAAAAAATGTTTTTGGATGTTCTTAGGGGAGATTGGTGCCTGTTACCATTTATAAAATGGTGAATGGATACAGTTGTATTTTTTGAAAAGAAATAGTTTTACCATGTTTTCAAGAGAAAAAAACTATCAAAAAATGGCCGATTATAAATCATTTTATGATATATTTTAAAAATATGGGTAAAGGATTGTGTTTGTAAGCTTCTTGATTATTTTAAATAGATAATTTTGGTCTAACCCCCGTTAATCATGTTTAGAACATAACCATGCGAATAAACTTTTACAATTTTTACTCTTAATTTTTAACAAATATTTATCCATTATTATTATATAATATTAATAAATTTTATTAGTAACATATAATCCATTTTTTGAAATTTTATTTACAAAATTGGAAAACATAAATTTAAAATTAAACCCACTTACTCAATGGAAAAATAATTATCGAAAGCATAAAATTTCATAAGTATAGAAAGTTTTAATATAATAATTATATATAAAGGTGGATCAAATGTCATACATTATATTAAAATATATATAATTCAACTTATTTATCTTTTAAACCCATCATAAAAAATAAACCGTGAATATTTTTTGACAATAATTCTGATTTTATTAAAATTCATTTTTTAAAATTCAACATAAAATTAAACATTGAATAAAATTTTCAAAAACTCTGTTAATAATAATTTTGAGACGAATATATAAAAAATAATGTTTTTGATCATGTAAATTTTATATAATTGCTAGAAAATAAATTTTTTTATTTTTTCAAAAAAATAAGAAAATATTTTTTTAGAAATGTCTTTTGAAACATATTAACACATTACTAGAAATTATGTAAATATTTTTCAAAATAAATTTATTATAAGAAACCACTATTAATAAAGCGAAAATTTTGGTTATTCATATTTATAGAAGTATATTTAAAGGATAGGTTATAAAACTCTTTTTAATGAATAATATTAATAGTATATTGTAGTTCAATAAAAATTAGTGGTCTATTTGCTAAAAGCTATCCAAGAAATTAATCTCATTTAAAAAAAATATTTTAATAAAACTAATAGAATTATAGGATCACATCACGTTCTCTCACTCCCAATTTCTATCCTCTTTCTTCCACCAGTCACTCATTAAAGGAACTGTTCTTCCATGAAGGATCTTATCTTGTTGATTATTGATCCTTACAGGGTAACCTATAATGGATACTCTATCCATGATGTGTTTCTCACCCCAATACATAATATATAATTGGTTATAAAGATTAAAACTCATATGTGACACATGGAAGACAAAATACACATTGTCTGACTAATGTGTTGGGGCTATATGATATTCTACCAGGTTAACCCTATAAAATATCTATAAATAGAAAACAAATCCTAATGAAAACCTTCTACTTAATCCAAATGTATTTAATTTATATCAAGGTGATACATTCACAAACATTTGGTATCCCTATTCAAGATCCTAAGGCCTCATTAATTGGAACTTATAATACATTAGATGGCATTGGGCAGTATTCATTTTCTCCTGAACGATTTACACATTATTTATTAATGCTCGCACTAAGTATGGGCCCTTGAGTACTGACTCACATGGATCAATACAACATAGTGGTGACCAATAGTGCCTTAAATACAAGGTGAAAAAATTTCATACTGATAAGATAATGGTAGTTATTTCCATTAAAAATATATGTTGTTTAGGTGATCCTCCCAATTATGACCTAAGTACAACATGAAAGACAACAACATGAACTCCAATATCAGAATGTTACTCTCAGTATTGTTATCTGTTTTGGGGTGAAACTCCCTAATCCAATAAAACTAATACCCAAATACGTCCTATAATATTATCCATAAACATGATTTCTTTTGAGTGGCATGGTCTTAAATTCACATTGAAGTAACTCCATGATGATGTATTATCCCCTTCAGGAAAAGGAATCCCATGTGCTCCAATAATATATTCTATTTGATAACTAAAAAGTGGACTTACATGGTGATTCATTCAATGAACACCTAGATATATTCATTTCATCTAGATATTTGTTGAATCCTCATAAATAATTCCATATATATACCATCCCACTCAAACTCTTGGACCTAAAGGGTTTGATTATAAACCATTCGAACAAGGTAATTAGCCTTCACATATAGACATGTGAGACATTACGAGGTAATCATTTCTACACATCTCCACATCCTTGTCCATAAGAAATAAAACGTAAGGACTTAGTACATCTTCTCGACACATAGTAGAAACACTAAGGGGTGTATGAAATTCACTCGGGACCCCCACAATGAATGTCATTGATACCATCATCCCTCCACTAAAATTGATGATGTTCTCCCTACCTTTGTAAAATCTATCTTCAGCGCATATATGGGATATCCAAATACAAAACATCTCATAGTCAATATCTCCATTATAGTCTTGTATAACCAAATATAGATGTAGTGGGGGTAATTTCAATTGACTCGAGGTAAGATCCACCATCCTCATCTACTAAGGACATCTACAACAAGGATAACTACCCCAAATCTTTGGTCTGTAACTAAAAACAATATCTTCATCTATATTTATTTCCCACCATGTTTCCCTTACTAAAAGTATAGAATATCATAAATTCATAATAATATCTGTAATATATAAAACACATCTATCTCAATTTAAGATCATTCGTGAGAAGATATGATTGATACTATTTCTCTTATTGTAGACGATACACCACTCACTGAAAACGTAGTGACATCACATCATCATGATATGGAATAATGGTACAAGATCTAGATCACAGTTCATGTATTTTTAATCAAGTAGAATAATTTTTTGATACTCATAGGTAATGCCAACAGTCTTTTGAATAAAAAATATCAATTTCTTGTACTGAAGGATACACATACCACTACTTACTGAGAACCATCTTCTAAAACTATCAAGATAGGGGTTCTCATAAATCTATATAGAAACACTTGAAAAACCTAATGGCATGGATGAGCCCACATGAATGGTATCCCCTTATGGGAAAAAGAATTAATGGTTTATGATATCCTATTTTAATTGGGAACAAGTCACTTAACGTCCCTTACCAAAATAAGGATGATTTACAACTCATTCAATATATTGTGCGACTCCCAATATAACACTACCTCAACCACCATTAGATCCACTACTACTCCCACATTAGAGTTGAAATGTCCCTATCTATATATTGATGAAGAGATGACCACTGCGTGTGTTTAGTAAAAAAATCACCAGATTTTGTGTGTGTGTATTGGGGGGGGGGTCACTTCTTGCACAATCATTAATGTTGAGTTTCCAATTTCATTCATAATGAAATATCCCAAGGGTTCCATCATTTAGAACATGGTATATACCAACATTCCAAAGGTATGTGGTCATTTTTAGTTTCAAACCCAATGATGCTTAGGGAGTCACATTCATCTAGAGGATGTGAAGTCGGGAACATCACACCTTATATGTGGAAATTGTTCCCTATTTCAAGATTGTCTTATTTATTTAAGACATGTTCATTAATCCATTACTAATCATGATATGTGAATGTTCACCCTAACAAAATGATTTATGTGTAATGTCTCTCTTTTTTCAGAAGATGGTGATCTCATATACAAATATATCATTATGTATGTACATTTCTTCATCCATCTCCAAATATTGAATAGTTGCTTTTGTGCTGAATCAATTTAACCAAAAAATTTAGAATTTTTTTTCCACTTAGGGATATCATAAATATTTTCAGTAGGGAATTAATCCATTAATAGGCAAACTACATATCTTAGTTACTTCAAAAATCAAAATAAATGTAGTTTGAAAAACACATTTAGTTTAGCATCATATAGAAAGAATTTATATAAGTTATTTAAAGAACCAAATATTCAATCTAATGTTCTAGGGGTGTCCAATGTATACCAATTGTGATGATAATCAGTGTTTTCATAGTTTATTTGGTTTTAGATCCTATTAACATATGAGAGAGGATGATCAGCCTGTGGGAATTGTTGTTTCCAAATCATTGAGATATTGGCAAAATTAGAGCACTTAAACTGATATGGGATCCTATTTGAGATCAAAATTTAGAAAGGGTTCCTATGTATCATGATTATTATTGGAATCATAGTTCCCATAGTTCATTCAAGCTCATGGGACTAGCCCAAAGTATATTCCATTATATAGTTTATATTATTATCATTCTAATTATCGAGGCCTATATAGTATCATTTCCCAGTTTGGTGGGAGATTATGGATTTTAATTATAAGACTACTACAACTTTATAATCCCAAGTGTTCTATGCACGATGTGATAAAGGGATAAAACATTATCAGTATCACTATATACTGATTTAGGGATTATTTAATGGGACATAACATAGGTTGTTAAATATGATGCTCAAATTATAGGTAGGCATCCTATGTATCCATGTTATGGAATAAATCTTATTCATTATAGTTTAGTTAATTTCTCAGTCTACTGACGAATGAGGTAGAGGCATCATGATATGGGAAATATTGGGTCTCGATGGTTGAAATTCTAGGTAAAGAGAAGGATCCACACTGAAGTAGATTACCATTTTAGTTTGGTATCATTCCTTAGGAATATTTCCTATATATCCTGGTTATGGTATGAATCAAATTCCTCATCATTCAATTATTGGTTAAAACACACTGATGTATCCCTAGTCATTTTAGGGGTTTATGGGGAGGATTATATGATTTTTTCAACTCCCTAAGCCCACATGATCCATTATCATTTTGAGAAACAAGGGTGAAAAATAATAAATATCATTTCAAGTGGATATGTGACTTATGTGTTTAGACCTTCCATGAAAGATTAATATATAATGAGAAGATTTGGGGGGTATCCTACGTATCTATATTATATAGGAAACCATTGTAATAATAGTTCACTTGATTAGGGATGACAAACTTATGTTTTCCTTATAATTAGAATTAATTATATTATTCCACAGACTAGGGATTGCACTATGAGGTTACCCTTTGGTTTGGAGAGTACAAAATGAGGATTGGAAAGGTCATACATTCCTAAGATTCCATTTTTCACTTGGCCCACTTTCCGGATTGACATGTGAATATTGTCTACTCATGATTCCATGGGTTCTCTCTTTATGGGTAGGGGACGGTTTTTTATGAAATTTCTAAATTATATGGTGTGATCTAGTTGACTTGTTATGATGACTTCATATAATCTGGATGACATATCTGAAGGTTTTAACATGATCATTTCTAGCATGTTTGGAGGATATCAAAATTCCTAGATGCTTTATCCATGAATCCATCACATGACCTTGGTAGTCTTGTTTAGTGGGGGTCACATGATTGGAATGAATTTCCATAGTGTCATCGTAAGATCTGGCGGACACACCTATAGAATTTTTCAAGAAATAGTTTGACTTGTCTCAAAGGGTGTGACATTTCCTAGATGACATGTCTGGAAAACATCTTGAGACTTAGCTGGTGAGTAAGTAGGGAATTAAAATATTATTTTTTATATGCTCAAGAGATACCTTGAGACTTAGCTTACCTGAATTGGTTCCAACATATGCATTCAATGAAATTTCTGAATGACATCACGAGGCATTAATGGCGATACCATGTGGGTTTTGTGAGACATGACTAGTATTCTTGATGGCTATCATGTGACTTGAATTAACAAGTCCTTAGGACTTCACATTACCATAATAGAATAAATAATAAACATCTAATGATATATGTGACACATTCTAGTGTTGTCCAACGTATTGGTCGGTTCACATGAAGATTATGAGGGTAAAAATGGATTATTTACATAATTATCCCATAATTTTTCTTTTGATCAATAATTTATATTTTGAATACAATATATTTGTTCAATATTATCTTGCATTAAGTCTCACTAGATCTAGATAGTTTTTAAGATGTTATCTTCATGGCCTAACAATAATCCTTCATGTTTTATTTAAGTGATCATGTGAAGTACATATGCATGTTTCGTGATGGTTCCAACTGTTCATTAATATATTACCTAATATAAAAAATAACAGTCACGAGATCCACTACTCTATGAATTTGTCACTGGAATATGGATGGAGAGGTGTGGTCCTAGTAGCCGTCTCTTTGTGTGATGATCACAATTTTTCTCTTACTTTTTTCATGGGGGGGGGATTTATAGGTATCTCTACACCAGTTGTTCTTTGCTTTGTGTGGAATATATCGTGTGAGTTGAGTTGTAAGTCCGAAATGGGATTAAGAGTAACACATCTTCCGGAGAATCTACCATGGATCACTCTGAAGATATAACCTGATATTGAGTGACCATGAGTCCCTAACATCATCTCATCTTTTAGTGGATATGATTATAATTAATGGGGACTTGATGAATGTTGCCGGCATGTTGAAGGGCAACAATTTTTTCATATTGACCTCATCAAGTCCCTTAGTGGGATTATGGTGCTTATTGAATGGAATTTGCGTGATCCCAGTTGACATGTCTTGGTATTTCTATGAGATAAAAATGGATTTTCATTGGGATTTTAGGAGATCTGGATGACATTCCAAGGAGTCTCATGACACTATGATGTGGAGGTCTAAGGAACGTCACAAGGGATTTATAGTCACAATATTAGACCAAAAATTATTATTATTATTATTATTTTTTATTTGACAATGGTTGAGAGTCATGTGAGACTGCATGAGTAATGTCAAAGGATAAAACTCAACCATGTGGTGGTGCGCCGCATGACCAATAGTGGTCATATAGAGATGTTCTAGATTTTCATGAACAATCCCTTATTTTTTTCGTCAGTAGGAAAAGGGAGAGACTGATTTATCTTGGGAATACCTGATTCTATTTGCATGATGAGTGTGACATTCTAGAGGTCCTTTATGTGATGAGGACGAAAATAATTCGTAGACTTGTGCTTCCTTGTATATTTCCATGGGTACACCACACAATGTTTAGGGTCATGGGTGTCTCTCATCCACTCACCTACTATTTCCTTCATTATATTTCACAATGGATTAGGGGTTAGGTGAGTTTAATAGAATTTTGTCGAGGATAACCATTCTACCCATCAGTGATACATTATATCAGTTTTACGACGACAAGGGGCCTCTACATTTCATACATTTTCCTCTTATATTCAATGTATTTTTAGTTGGGATTTTGGGAACTCGTTGATTGAAAATCAATGTGACTTGGGGGAGCTCATTTGGATACCTCTATGTGAAAAATTGTTTACTAATGCACCATTCATGAATGAATAAGGGTCTTTTGAAATGAATTCATGGGTTCTTCTATAGGATATCCATTTCACATGGTTCCATCAGTTGAAATTATGATAGTAAGGTGATCACCTGTCTCTTAGAGGAATATGTGATCTGTGATATTTGACCAGCTTCTCATAAAATTTTTATAAAAGAGAAAGTAATACCCATATCTATTAATTTCTCCATTTTTAAACATTATGATACTCATTCAGTGAATATCAACAAATACCCCGAAATAATGACATTCATGAGGACAAGGTCTTAGTTGTGAGGAAATTAAATGCACTCATAAGACTTTGGAAGTGTCAAAATTGTTTTCTATCATGATGCTTAATCTACCAGATGACTCCTCGTATTCTGTAATATGGATGATAAATAAGGGGATATTCATTCATTTCATTCAATACTCATCCCTAATAGATACCTCTCTATGATTTAATCACATAATATCATCATAATAGAATTCTACAAGACCATATCGTGAGATCCAACCATGATCCCTACTTATTTTAAGACTATTCTGCAATACACATTATTCTTAGGATCTAGTTCAAACTAACTATAAACATCATTTTTATAATTGATTGATCATTTGTTGTGAGTATTGTGATAATCTTGAATTTTCAACAGGGTCTGATGACTTGATCATATGATCTATAGATTGTCATGTGATTTTCATGACCATGTACAGATCCTATAGTCAAGTTTCTCCAAGGGGTCATTGCAATTTGGTGATGTCCTATGAGGATATGCAACCCGAGATATCATTAGTAATTTAAGTGATTCATGAAATCATTAAGAGATGGTCAAATATCTTTTAGATTCATCCTATGTACATGAAGACACCCGTTTATTATGTATTTACTCTGAAAAGATTTTATATTTTCTATTTTTGACAGACACAATGTACTCTTTTTCATATGGCTTTTTCTTCTCACGATGGATACTCATTTGTGGCCAATAAAAGGTCCATTAATTCTAGAAATCACAACATCGCCCCCCCAATATCACTCTTGTTTGGATAATGAGATTCTAAAGAGTTTTCTATCATAGAAGATTCATGATTATCCTCTATGTCACTAAATTACTCTATATGGTATTGGTTTACTGGATGATGTCATTATCCCTCCTTCATATTTAAATCATTGATCTCATTGGGTTTCAAAACCTTTTTAGTATGTTCAGATGAAAATTGTCTAGGAAGTCTAGCTAGTCATAGATAAACCCATAGGTTTTTCATATATGTGGGAAAACTCTCATTGGGGCCCAGATGATTATTATTTCACTCACCATATTATCTCTTAGAACTTATCAAGTATATTTTCCTCTTCTCCATAAAATCTAGGTTGTGAATATAGCGTAAAATGGGATCTCATAACTAGTGGTAAATTCTCAAATTAATGGGTATAGCCATTCTTTGTCATACAGTGTTATAAGGATTTTTCTGATCAATTATATTGGGTTCATCATAATAAATCTATGTTGATTTCCCAATTAATTGTCTACCACTGGCCTGATATGAGTGTGTCAAGTCATGGTAATGGTATCACTAAAAGGAGGATGGGTAAATTAGTGATACTTCTTATTTTATATTTCCATGAAAATGATACAACCTTCACCTCTTTTTAATGATTTCATTCCCTACTGAAAACAATTCAAACACACATACACAAGAACACAAGTATTTAGAAGGTTCAATATTCAGTAAGAATATATACATCATTGTTATGGTTTGGAAATGATCTGATACCACCTAACCCACTAGAAAAAAAATACTTTGTTGTGGAATATCATGAGTAGGATATTACATTTTACACATGTATCACTTTGAAGACAATCCAATAGTTCCTGTGCACCCACTTAGCAGAAATATGGTAAAAAATGTTTGTGTAACAATACATGTTACAAGTTCTTCTTTTCAACGTATAAAAATTTATTATTTAGAAAATAATTCTTTAATTTTTTTCATAGAAGATAGTTAATAATTCAAGGACATTGATATTAAACTTAGTCTTATTTCCCAATATGATTCTAGAAATAAGATTATTCTAATATGATCACCAAATTTTATTTTAGAATACCATAGAAATAACTCTGTCAAAATATGATCAAAAGAATTCATTATAACATCTTCTTTAGCCTGAAAGACCCAATATGAAAATCTAGATCAGATTATTCATCCCCATATGATGACCAGATGAATATGTGGAAAAACAAAATATGATAAATAGTTGTGTATAATGATCATTGAATATTATTATCACATGAATATGTTGTGATATTGTCTATTATATTATCACATATGTCTCTCAAAAATTCATCAACATAGATTAAATTGAAAACTTAGTATCCTCCTAGAATGTATATGATTCTCTATGTTAACATGAATAGTACATCCGTAAGAGAGTAAAAATAATTTCCAATGAATAGGAAACCCAAAATTGGTTTTGGCAGGAATACCCAAAATGTTCCCACTTAACCAAATTCCCCAAATTTTAATTATTCCATGAATTTTATATAAATATTTTAATTCTGGAAAACATTTATATTGTCAACAAATATTTTCCACAACTTCAATTATTTTTCAAACATCCTTTTCAAATGCATGTCTGATTCTTCTTCTCAACTCCAATTACTGATACGATTATGTTTCTATCTACCCACAATGGTTTTTCAACACGATAAATATTATGAATCGATATCAATTTGGATATAATGAATATTGATACAATTGAGGAAAAAACATCATCTTTGAATTTGATGGTTCCCATGAAAATACATCGAACCATCTATTTTAACTCTTTGATTGACCCACATGATAAAAGCATTTGAAAATAAAAAAGAGTTCATCTATCTCTTCTGATACCCATTATATTTAGTCACTGAGGTTTTATATCATTTGTCTTTTTTTCCTGACTGAAACCCAATACCTTTAGTTTCTCACATTTGGAAAAAATCTCTCCAAACATAAAATCCAAAAATATTACTTTGACAATTTATTCAACCATATTTAATGGTTGATTACATTTTCTATCGGTCTCTATCATTAATATTTTCATCAGATTCAGGTCAGTTATTTTTATATAGGTTTTATTGAAAATGAATTTTCTATAATATGATGGCACACCAGAAATGTTGGTCTAGTTCAAAAGATTCAACTCTTGCAACTATCTTATATGAAAAAATTCAACAAGTTTTAGGTCTTCCATCATTATCTTTAATACATTAATGATCAATTTTAGCATCGTATTATTTTCATTAGAATGTATTGTACCTTCCCAATCAATTACATGAATTCCTTCTCAGTCTGAATACAATTGACTTGATTACGATCTCTATTACCTTTCTTCCTTTTCATCTAGATCTCATTAATTAGAATTTGATTAAAAGAATTTATTTAACCCCCCATTTCATTCTTCAATATCAAATCAAATGTTCTCCAGAAAATCATATGATATTTGTTATATTCAAATCAGCAAACACTTGTTACATTTAAATAATTATAATGCACACTCTGATTCTACTCCAATATGGTCATACCATCCATACAAGATCTACAGTAAGTCTGATGAATATTTACCTCAAGAAAGATTCATCCTGAATATGATCAACCTATTTAGTCATTTTGAGTCTGATTTCATGAATACAATTGACTTTCAAAATTTTACAAAAATACTATGGGTGGTGATTTCCTTTATTAACAACATTTCTTGACAACCAAAAATAATACCTAAAAATTACCTACTTCCTCATCATAATATCCCTAAAAATTTCCCCATTGTATTTTGTTATCACTATAATTTAATAAATAATTGAATTTTGTGTCCTCAAGAAATGGATTAATTATCAACAATTATAATACTTCGTGCGATAAATCATTGATGGAAACAAGAATAATTTATAGAAAATCCATGTTGTCCATGAATAAGTGATTATGAAAAATACCTTTGGATTTATTTTCATCATCCTTTCATTCCTAAACTTCTCACCATTCCCAAAATAAGAAATTAAGTTTTCCTCCAACCACTCTAATAAGAATTTATAATAGTTTAAACAAATACAATGCTGAATTCATAGGTTACACACCACTCCCACCCTTTTACATGTTTAAAAATAAATAGATTCATGAAATAATTATCCCCCTTGAAATAACTATCCAAAATAAAGATGATATAAGGGAAAAATATATACATCATATTAAAGAGAAATATGTTTTATGTCAATGGTCAGCCTCAATTTTGACAGAGATACCTTAGGTAAAGGTTTTATGAAAATGTCCGCAACCTATTTCGTTGTAGGTACATACTCCGGCTTCAATTTATTCTTTTCCACACACTCTATGATAAAATTATATATGATATAAAAATGTTTTTAATGATAATTTTGACCTAGATTACTAGTGAGATTGATTGTAATTTTTCTATCCCAACCAAAGAGAAAGGGTAACATCACCTTAAAAAGTAAATTATCTAATTTAGTTTTCATCCACATAAGTTGAGAAGCGTCTTGAGGGGATGAAAAATAATAAAATTTATCCATACTATGATTTACAGATATTTGGTTATCTTAATGAAAATATACTTAATTATTTATTAGAAATAATACCCTGTCAGATGTGGATATTCTCTTATCATAAATTACATCCCAACCAGACTTAATACCCATAATAATAAATACTTTCTGAGGTGAAAAACCAAATTTTGAATTTTCTTTTTTTTTTTATGTATCTGATAATTATTTTTCTAAAGGGTAAATGTGATTATTTATAAGCACTTTGAAATATGGAACATAGTGTAACAACATAAACAATATCATTCCAGTATGTAGTAAAATACCTCAACTATCCAATCAACTTCCTAAATTATTTCTGATCATCTTATTTTCCATTCTAATATTTTTTCAACATTGTTCCCACTAATGTTGGAGTGGATATTGGTTTTTATCTTCCCATGCCAAACCTCTTTATATATTATTTAGAATACATTTATTGAGAAATAAAAATGTATATCTCCCTTTCAAACTTTTGTATCCAAAGATTGTATTTGATTCCCCAACATGGAAATTTCAAAATACATTTTTATTTCTTCATAAAATCATTCACAACTACTTTCATCATTAGAATAAAAGATAATATCATCAATAAAAATAATTACAATGTCGAAATACAATTAAATTTTTCTTATATAAACATTTATATATTATCTTTCTTTATTGATACTCATATTCCATAAGAATGTTTGCCATTTATAATGCCATACTCTTGGAGCATGTTGTTTCCCATAAAAGTCCTTCCTTGGTCATCATACAAAACATTCATTTTTCTTAAAAACAATGCCACTAGGTTATTAAATTTAATCATCATCATCATCATGATCACTATTGAATAATGCATATTTGACATTAATGTTCATGTTATTGTAACCACATTGTGAAATAGTAAAAAGATAAATTAAGATTGATTAAAATAATTTCACCATAGAAAAAGAATAAAAAAAATTAATACCTTAAATTAGGTAATACCCTTCAAAAATTAATATTTCATTGTTTCTTATCACTTCACATTCATCATTTAGCTTGTTCTATAAAACCAACCTTGTTCCAATAATGTCTATGAAGTCTAGTTTGGGTATGAGTTCCATTGTATTATTTTATTAAATATAATTTTGATCTTTATTCATGGAATGAATTACTTCCAGATACTCAGTGTATTCTTTAGAATCATTCAGGTATACTTTTAAATAATAATAATTTGGGGTAATTGAATTTTTTTCTTCCTATTTGAACCTTATAATGTTGATCCCCAGTTATATTTTTTGTTATTTTTTTTATTCACCTAGGATAATTTTTTCAAATTTCTTCTTCCTCAATAGAAATTTTTTGAGTCTGATTATTCTTGAGTAGGATTATAATTTCCTTTATCCTTATCATAATTGTAATCTAAAAATTCCTACTCAACATTTTTATTAGTCAGAATATTTTTTATATTTTTATGAACATTAAATGTATATAACATCAATTGAATCAACAGTTTTCTGAATTTATTTATTGAAACCTCAATATCATATTCCATTCTATGAATATCCTAGAAAGATACTATCTTAAACTTTTTGTTAAAACATTCCATAGTTTCAACCTTTCTACTTTATAAAACAAGTACTCCAAAAAATTATTATGTGTTTTGAACATTGATTTTTTCAATAAAACTACTCATATATAGTGATATCATAATTAGGTCTATATAAACAATTTTTCATAATATAAATAGATTTTCTCCTGACTGTCATCCAATAGTAATGAGGAAGACCATGTTCAGGTAACATGCTTTTCTCTACATCCACTAAACATTATACATTATTTTAGAAACCCATTTTGTTGACTCATATATAGCAGAACTATAATCATGACTAATTCCATGATTCCCTAAATTACATTAAAAATATTTACTTCTTTATTCACCACTAATATTATTTATCAACTTCTTCACAAAATACTCACATGCAATCTCAACATTCCTTTTGAATCAATTAAATATTTCAAATCATATGACTTTTATTTTATATAAATAACACAGGTAATGAAATTAAAATATTCAATTAAAGTGAAATAGAATTTATCTACATTTTTATATTGTTTTATCATAGGGACATTGATATATAAATTAATAAAATTTGATGGCTGTATTGAAAAATCTCATCTTTCTTGTGCACATCAAATGAAAAAAAAAATCTGAAAAATATAGCAATAAAAATATATTCTTCTTGGAAAATTAGGATTTTCCTAGACAATATATATCATTGAAACTTTTATCATTTTATATTGACACATGTATTACAACCTCTTATTCTAAAATTTATTCTCTTCAACCATACTCATGTAACAAGAGTTTTTTATTTTTCCAACATGAAACAAATTCTGATTTGTATGCTTTCCTCTTGTAACTTTCTTTTAGTCATCCTCACTTCTCAAAAAAAATCCTTATTATATGAAGTTAAATTTTTAACACTCATAACATAAATGTGTAATTCGTAGAAAATTATGTTTTAGAAATTAAAAATACAAATCTTTCATATATTTAAACTTTTCTTTTCCAATGATTCCTAATCCAATACCTTTGATTCTAAAAGATCCATCATTTTCTAATGTAACTGTTACTTCATTCAAGTCATTCTTATTCATGAGGAATTAACACTATTAATAATTCATGTTAGTTTTGTTTTTATTGCTTTCAAAGTAGTTTCAATAATAAGAGCGTTTTCTTCATCTATTTCTTTCAATACCTTCTATTTTTTAGAATTATTAAGAATATGTTGATATACTAGAAAAAAACAAGATATATTTTTTCAATGTGTCCAGGTTGTTAACATCTTTCACAAATATCTTGCAATGTTTGGAATTTGTTTTCATATTTCACACCAACCTTCTCAAATTTCATTAAAAAAACATTCTCTGACTTCTTCTTTTGAGGGAATTGAATCCCCCTCAATCTATTACATAAAAAACATATCGTTAAATATTAATATCTTTTTTGATCAAATATTTTTTTATGTTCCAACCATCAACGATACCTTTAGTAGAAGTATAAATAATATTTTCCCATAAATCTTCCATACTGTCCGAATGTGCAATTACATTTCTCATCAACCTTATTATTTGTATTTTATGAGCCACCATCATTTATATAATCAATCATAATATTATTTATATTTTCAACCTTATAAGAATCATAATTACTAGAAAACCAGTCATATTTCTACTATTTTGAAGAATTTTTGGACTCATGGTATTTTTTTCTCAATTCTAAACACTGTTGCTTTTCAACACTTATATAAATTTACCAACTATAATCTTTTTTGAAACAACTCCATCTTTATTTTAAATATTTGAAGGTAAAATTTTTTCATCCTTCTCAGGTTTCTCCTTTAAATAACTCTCACAATCTTCTGAGGTAATGTTTTTGAATCTTATATTTCTTTATTTATCTTTTGAATTCTTTTTTTTAGATAAGTTCCAACTCTTCTTCTTTTACCATCGGATTCACCTCTAGATGATCGTTATGATTCTTCTCTTACCCAAGATATATATTAAGACCATCAATTTCATTCACCAACATCACCTTATCATTGGAAAAAAATTATTTATTTCTTGTTAAGGAACATTTATACTCAAATATTTAGTTTTTTTCAATAATTTTGAACTTTCGCATATATTCTTTCAACACTTCTATCAAATGAAATTAATGACGAGTCTCTTATTCTTTGGAAATACCTATTCTTAATTATTCATCATTAGATATTGAAATAAATGTATTCTCAATACCATACTCAACATATTTTTTACATTCAGCATCACTTCCTTCTTTATTTCATCGTTATTTAAGAAACTTATTCTATTGGATTTTAATAATTTTCTATAATTCCCCATGGAATAATTTTTTTTACTTATATCATTAGTTATTCCATTATCTTCTTTTAGATCTTTAATAGAATTCATTATCTTCTTCATTATTTATTTGAGGACAATTATCTGAAAAATTCCAAATGAATCCATATTAAACACATTTCAAGGGATAATTCCATTTTTATTTCAATTTACCCATTTTCTCATTTTTAGAAATCAGGTATAAAATATCATCATGATTTTTATATAAATTATTTTTAGAATCCTAATCACTGACATCATCTTCATAATTTCTTTTCATAATTCTCCTTGTGAGCATCCTTTAAAGACATTTCCCTTTCAACATGTTTAATTTTCGTAATATTCTCTCGTCTCAATTAATAAGTGATAATATTGATATGTAAATTATCTACAGAAAGTGTTTCAAAAACACTGTCTTTCAATGAAGATAATTTTGTATCAAACTTGTTAGGAAGAATTCTCATGTTCTTTTCCAAAACTATATAATCTTCTAACATTTCATCAAGACATCTAATAGTGCTGGCAATGTCATTCACCATGCCAAATAAGTCCCCAATATATTTTTATACACCCATCTTTAAATAATCACAGTTCAATATTGAAATTTTCAATTTTTCCTTTGATGAATTTATATTGACTTTATATATGTTATTCGGTTTTTCACATATACCTTGGTGTGTGGAAACACCTTTCACTATTAGGAATTCACTTTCATAATGTGATGATTATAAATATTTTTTAACCCTTCCATTATTCTCAGGATTCATCTTGCTAACATATGTAAGAGGGATTGCATAATGAATCGGAGGGAACCAATCTGTTGTAGATTCAAGAACATCATATATAATAGATATAAGATATGAAATCATACTATCATTTCATATATGATAATTCTTTCTATAAAAAACTGGAATACATTTACTATTCACACAATTCAAATTCTCCCTCAGAAAAGAATAAGAAAAGGGAACCTAATCCACAATACCTATTGAATGTTAACTTTCATGATAATTTTACCCCTAAGAGGGGGAGGTGTGAATTAGTGATAATTTTTATTTTATGATCCCTTTCTAGTGAAATGAACATTATCACATGATAAATATTTCAATCGATACTGAATACAATTCCAACACACATCCATCAGAACATAAGTATTTACAATTTTCACTACTTAATTAGAATATCTATGTCCATTGTATGATTTGGAAATGATCTAATACGACACAATCCACTAGAAAACAATCCTTGGATATTGAATACAAGGTGTTTGATATACCATTTCACTCTTGTAGAAAGTTGAAGATAATCGAATAGTTCATGTGCATAGTCCTAGAAAAAATAGGTTAAAACAATGTTTATTTCAAAAAACATGTTACCTGTGTTTCTTTTCAACTTCCAAAAATGTATTATTTGGAAAATAATTCTTCAAATGATTACCCAGAGATAGTAAGAACTTAATAGAAATTGATATTGAACATATTGTGATTTCCCAGTACGATTCTCCTTATCTGATTCTTCCAATCAGATCACCATATTTTATTTCCCCAAATGATAGTTATAATTCTGTCAGAATACATTCAAGATGATTCAGAATACCCTCTTCCTTGGCCAGGAAGTCCCAATACTGAAATCATGATCTAATTATTCAGCCTGATACAATAAACATTCTAATACGATGACAATGTTGAATATGATAAACAAATAAATTAAATGATCATTTAATATGATGATTAGCGAAAAATGTTATATTCTTGTGTCGTAGCCTTTAACATCCATCATTTTAAGCATCATAAACACAACTCAATATGAAAACATCATATCCCACAAGATATTCCTAGATTGTTTCTCATCACATGAACAATACATCAATGAGAGAATGTACAAACAACATTCCCTTTTATAGGAGACTGAAAAGTTATTATGGCATGAGTCCCCAAAACATTCCCACTAACCCAAATTCACCAATATTTCACAATTCATTGATTTTAGGCTTCATCTGTATCTTTTTCAATGATTCTCAATTCACATTGAACCTTTTAAATAACTTCAAAATTTCTTCATAATTTTGTTTCAAATTCTATTCCAATATATAATCTCAACTATGATTATTGATATCAATTATATGTTATCCTCTGATTCCCATTTTTTCAATATGATCAGATAGATGAATTAGTATCAATTCAGATAAGAAAAATCTCTATTTAATTGAGGAAAAAACATATTCTTTGATTTCATGCTCCCCATGAAAATAATTCTAGCCATCTCATTCTATTTTTCTCTTGAACCACTTGATGAAATCATTTTGAAGAAAATAAGAGTTCATCAGTATTTTATCAAACCCAACACCTTCAGTCATTGAGGTTTTATATCCTTTGTATATTAGTTTTATTAAAAACAAGTACCAACAATTTCTCACTTTTGTCACAAATCTTCATGGCCTTCGAATTCAAAAATATTTTTTCAACAATTAATTGAACAATAATTAACAGTTAGATACATTTTTGATCAATCTCTTTAATTACTATTTTCCTCAGATTCAACTCAATTCATTTTCCATATGTTATGTTTTTTCCTCAATATGATGTTATGCCAAGAACGATGGAACAGTTCAACAACATCAACCCTAGAAACTCTTTTCATTCACAAAATTCATCTTGTTTCATGACTAACATTATGATTTTGAATACATGAAGATCATTTTTAGCATTATATGATTTTCATTGGAAGCAATTGAACCTCCCAAGTCAATTATATTCATTAATTCTCTTTGGAAAGATGATTGACCACATTACGATATCTGTCACCCTTTTTTTACTTTCCATCCAAATCTGATTAATCTAAATACGATTTGAATCATCTCTTTCACCCCCATTCTTTGCTCAGGATTGCATGATATTTTCTTCAAACAACTGATGATATTTGTTAAATAAAAATTATAAAATCATCTCCACATTTAAATCACATTCATACAAACTATAATTCTCCTTGAATACAATCACACCTTCCATACCAGATCTAGAGTGAAATCTATGACCCTTTACTTATATTATGATTAATCCTCATTATGATCAACCTCTTTAAGAAGTGTTAATGTGATTTAACAAATATTTTGGAAAATCTAAAATTAACAAAAATAAAAAGTGTGGTGCCTTCCATTCATTAAAATCATTTGAAAAAAATAGGCAATAACTGTAAACTGTCACCTTACTCATCAGCTTAGTCCTAACATGATCGACTTCAAGAAATGAACATTAATTGGAGCCCTAATACCAACGCATTCCAATTGTTCCATAGTGAAGTGGTAGTCATCCAATATGACATCTTCTAATTGGGTGGTATTATCCCTCTGATATTGAAACCATGTTTATTAGACCTACTATGGTTAAGGATGCAGTTGGATAACTTGATAGATTTGGTTTTGCCCATTTTCATGCACTCATTGGTCCAATTACTAATAATTGGAGTGGCTCCATTTATGAAAGGTCATATATGATCTCTCTTCAAAATGGGGTTTTTGTAGCCATGGTGGACGAGTTAACTATCTGTGATACTTATACATCCTATCGATTCAATCGTCAGTTTGGATACATGTAATGGGTCTCCCATATTCCATTGGAAAAAATTTGATGAAATTGACTTACTTGGGTCATCACCCATTTTGGATATTTATGGAACATGAAGATACTATATATGATATCATACCTTAACCTACTGATTTTAACAGCTTCCATACCCAAGAAAATACCATGGGATTCCTAACAGCTTATCTTGATGGTGTGTTATTCCAACTAATTCATCATGTGGACAATTCCTTTACCTCACCAATCTATTTTCAGTTGGGACGATGGAGTTGATCAAAGATATGGGTGAGATTTAACGTAAGAAACCTCATTGTATTGATTAGTAACCTAATAGTGAAACATAATATGGTGATTTGTGTTTTCCTCTAATACATTCTATATATGATATGGAGATTAGATAAATAGTATTTGAGTCTTCATCTTTAGCCTCTTAGTCAGCTAAACTGGTTATTTTTCCTCCTAACACAACTACTATATCAGACATAGAGACTTACACACAATCCAGAATGATCTAAAAAGAGATAAATCCCTTGATTACTGAGACGCCATTTAATATATTCCAAGATCAAGCGGAATTCATTCATCATTTATTTCATGATTTTGGGGTAGGTGGTTTTGACTAACAACCTCTATACAAAATCATGAAACAAATATTTATTACGTGGAATGATCTAGCCACAAATGAGAGGGATTTTTATGATCTTTCATTTAAGGCTCCTCTTGATGTATAGAAGATGGAGATGTCATAGTAATTGATTCAGGGACATCAGATGATATCTAGACTGCATCTTTAGATTGATACCTAGAATATGAAAATATAGAGGCATGAAAATATCATATCCTATCTAAGGTTTGAACAATAAACATCATCACCCTCATTGGAAAAATCCGATAATATATTTTAAACGTTTACTAGTTTGGTTGAGGCTCTCCTTCATAGAAAAGAAGTAAAAGAGGTCGGGCAAGTTGTGTTGCAGTGTTCAATCGATAAATCCCGCCTGACCCTAGCAGACATAGCTAGTTTATCATATGGAATCTTATAGTAGTTTTGTGTTCTTTGTTTTTGTGGATATTCATTGAGCGAATCCATCAACTGAATACTAATTCTTCTTTTCACATTATTAATGAATGAATTTTTTTGAACATTCCATGTCACTGTCCAGTTCCTCTTCCATCCCAGATATGAATTCCATTTCTCTACATTGATATTATTTTCAATCAATAACCATCCATTTCATAATAGCATGTATACATGAATTATTCAATTTGAATGTATAAATTCTAATAGATTCTTTTTTAGAAATAATAATGAATTCCCACCAACATGAGATTCTTCCTTGATTATTTGTTCCATCTATCTTGAGATCCCTGGGTTTTCAAAAGGATTACACAGGCATGACATATATGTTCTAGAGGGAGGGTGCTCTTTCTTTTTCCGACGAAAGTAGTCTTGATAAGAATAGATCAATTTCTTCTAAGGACATATGATTGCAGTTACAAGATCTTGTAGACTGAAATCACAACTGCACTATAGTTTAGGGTCTTTCGGCTTGGACCTTCCATTTCATTAATTACAATTCTTTCATTCGGGACATTATATTTAATTAATTTAGGGTCTTATATATTGGACATTTTATTGACTTATATTTTCAAGATTTATCATCGAACTTTAATAGATTTAGATTCTGATCTTTTATCATAAACCATCTACAACTTTAGATTAGGGTCTTTTAGATAATATCATCTATCGCTTTATTTTAGTGTCTCTTAATAGGGTCCTACTATTGATTTAGTTAAGGGTATTTTATTTTTGAAATCTCGTCACATTAATATATGGACTTTTAGCTCAGACCTTCTATTTTATTATTTTATCATCTTTTAACTTAGAATTTCTATCACATTAGTTTAGTTATTATTTCTTGGATATTCTGTCAATTTATTTGAGGGTCATTTAGGTGAGAATTTATATTAATTTAGTTTACGGAATTTTAGTTAGGACATTATATAACATTATTTTAGGGTCTTTTAGCTCAGAACTTCTGTTACTTTAGTGTATGGTCATTTATCTCGTACAATTTCTCACATTAGTTAATGGACTTTGAGATTAGAAATTTAAATATTTAGTTTAGGGTCTTTATGCTCAATCCCAATATCTATTATGTTTTGGGTTATTTATCTCTGAAATTCTATTTCGTTAGTTTAGGGTATTTTGGACCGTACCTTCTATTACTTTTGTTTTGGTTATTTAATCTCATACATGCTACTTATTTAGTTTAGGGTCTTCTATATCAAACCTTCGATCACAAAAGTTTTAGTTTGTTTTTCTCGGACCTTCTATAGCTTTAGATTATAGTATTTTAGCTTGTACCTTCTATCACATTAGTTTAGGGTGTTTTAGCTTAGACGAACTATTTAATTAGTTTAGGATCTTTTATCTCACACCTTATATCACTTATGTTTAGGGAATTTTATCTCATAACATCTATTAATTTTGTTTAGGTTCTATTTTCTCGGACTTCATATTGCATTAGTTTGGGGTATTTTAGCTCAAACCTTCTATCATTTCAGTTTAGGGTAATTTAGCTCCTACAATCTATGAATTTAGTTTAATGTATTTTAGCATGGACCTTCTATCATATTAGTTTAGTTGATTTTTTCTTGGAAATACAATTACTATAGTTTAGGGCCTTTTAGATTAGAACATCTATCCATTTAGTTTAGGTTATTTAGCTCAAACATATCATTGCTTTAGTTTAGGGTCTTTTATCTTGGACATAATCAATGCTCATGGAATATGGTGAAGACATGCTTTGAATGACCTCAAACAAAATGAGGTATTGGGTTATGTAATTGTGTGGTAAGGAATCACAAGGATTATAAATCCATTTTCCATAATGACACATTCAGAAAACGACCATATGAACATATGCGTGAGACATAAGTATATTTTCATAGTGTATAAAAGAGACATTCTAGGTGAATATGGTTTCTTAGGTATGTGGAGTATTTATAGAGGTAAAATCTGTTGAGGTATAAATTTAAGGGATTCTAGGTCCACCTGGATTGTGGGAGTATATATGAAGCAATTCAGAATCAAAAATATTGAGTCCATGAATATGGTATGGGTAAGACATTTTGGGGATAACATGTAACACACTTTGGTGTCTAGTTCTTCCATTGTTTTGGTAGGGATCAAAATATTTGAAAAACTTTTCATTCAAGGATGATATTTTTTAGTTTGAGGGTCTAGGCCCATATTCAATGGTGTAACGGTCATGAAAAAGATAATCCACCCTCCTTTCAGAGGCCCATGGAATATTTTTCAAGAATCAAACATCTAGATTACATGGTTTTGAATGGGAGGAAATATAAACAAGATGGATTATGTAACCTTAGGGACATTTGGATCTTACATTTTAAATCTCTATCCCTACTCCCTTTGTATTCGAGTCATGAGGCATGGTCCATCAATGATTCCAGAATGGAGTGTTGCATTCTTTATTTAATAATGGGTAAAAAATATGGTGACATGGTATTGAGGATTTCAAATCCTCTTGGAATGTATGGCATATATATTGTAAATAATATTCCAATACTATAGGGTAAAGAGGATGAAATGGGAAAATCGTAACCAGAATGAAAAAAACATACTGGGATGTTGGGTTCTACCATAGTGATGTCAGGTCTCATGAGGAAAAAATACGCCCTTTTTAGAGTTACACATTTCATTGATGATGATATGAAAATGTTCATGATCCATCCGCAGACATTCATAGTCAAAAAAAAGGTCCTAGAAAATTTTTATACTTTCTATTGTCTGTGGAAGCTTTATATAATGTGAGAAACCCAAATCATGAAGTGAGACTTGTGTAAAGTGAAATATTCATGACGGGTACAAGCCACCTAAAATTTGTGTCACCACCAAACAAACATATTTTCACAGAAAGAATATTTGAAAAGTCATTAATAATTCCTTTTCCTGAATCATGGGGCCTAGTGAGTATAGTATGGGATTAATATTGAATCAATGTAGACCCAATGAGCTTAATGACTTATTCATTCGTGACCTAATGTTTTTAAACATTGAAGATGAAGAGATTATATGGAAAATAATTTAATTTTTCTCATTTCTCCCTTTATGGGGTTCTCAACCTAAAAAGTCATATATCTGTTTTTCTAGTAGTATAACAAATTTTTATTTAGACCACTATATGATAGAGTTTAAGGTCATAAAAAATGTGGCCACAATGCATGTATTTTATGGTTGGGACATTATTGGACCTAATATAGATGATGATGCACAATATCCCCATTAGTATACCTGGGATCATGATTATTCCCCACATTCATTTGAGAAGGATATGAAAATTATGTAAATCATCGATCAAGGTCCCCATGTCTTGAGTAATGATATGGGAAAATCATACTAGGAGTAGTTCATGTTTTTCTGAGGTGTTGAGTTTTACCATTGTGATGCCACGACTCATAGGAATGGGAAATCCTTATACAGCGAGACATAATTGTTTTCAGAATATAGGAAATTATTCATGATCTATATACATACATTCATAGTCATGAAAAGGGTTATTGAAGATGGGTTACCTTTATATGGTCCTTGTAATTGTTGGAGTGATCCATGGAGCTCAAATCATGATGTGTGGTTCATAGATCGAGGAATTTTTAAAAAATATTTGATGAAACTCATACTATGATAGACATAGGTAAGGATATTGTGTTCCCTTGATAGGGAATGAAAAATTGTGATGGATTGAACAATTTATTATTAGGTAATGGGTATGTTTTCCATATAATTTAGTGTCACCTTATGAGGACAATCATTGTGTTGCTTGTCATCATGTAGTGAGGATATTCGCCATGCAGCGGATTTCATTGACCCAAAGGGCATGACCTAATAGAAAAAGATCCCTCGATCCACTCTAAAGGAAGAAGATTCCCCATATTTAGGGGCCATAGTTATTTTATATTACTCTAAATACTCATCCATGAACTAAATGGATTGGTATCTAGTAGTTGTATAAATCAAGAGTTATTTGGTTGGAAATGGGAAACATTCCTTCTTTCTATACTGATTAATTTCTCTGAATTCATTGTAAAACATAATCTACCCATTCTATTTCATGATAGGTATGATTTGGAAAATAAACCATGGGTATTTCACTTTTTAGACAAAGTTGGAGTTTATCAATATTCCAAATCACACCTCTATATTGGTGGCATGAGAGAGGTTCATCATCCTATCTACTTTCTTCACGAATCGGTGGTCATCGGGTAGGTCAAGAGGGGGTGTATCCATATCTAGATTCAGTTCTAGAATATTTTTATAATTTCTAGAAAAAAAATATTGATGTTTCTTGAAAAATATGATCCATGTCTCTTTCTCCTTGAGGGGCAGGGTGAAACTAATAAGCATAATCCACATGTCTTCCTTCATTCCCAAATTTATCTATCTAATCAAATCTATGGTGGTGGAGACACCATCTTGGATTATAGTAATGGAATTCCTAAGATCCTCAGTACCTTATTCCGCATCTGCTTCATTGTAGGAAATATGAATGAAATATAGTAATATAGGGGAATCTCAACACTATCAGGGATAGGGAGGGGATGAGAAGATACATTATCATCCTCAGGCTTCTAAGTCATTGAAAAGATATGATTAAGCCGGTTTTTTACACTATCACTGGATAAATGAGGATCTTGGATCATGAGGACCAAGTCTATCACCTCAATTTGAATTATGAAGATTACATAGACACTGTTAAGAAAAACAAATGGGTTTATAGGGGACACATTTATGTTTTTAGGAGGTGAAACCTTTATATCATCATCAATCATTAGTTGTATGCCTCTATTTTTATATAAGATTTCTTCATCATATGTTTCATCAAAGGATTCAAAGGGGGAACTATCAGTGTGCAATATGATGACCTTCACATCAATGGGTTATTTATAACCTTTATTGAATGGTAAAGGGAAATATATTTGGATATGGAGCTACAAACATCCAAGAATGACATTGTATGTGTTGACTTATTCAATGACCATAAACTCAGCTTCATATGTGATCTCCCCAAACGTTGTTTTCTAGTTTCATCATCATGACAAGTCATTTCCCTTTCTTATTATACCATAGAATGGTAATATTTTGAGGAGACAAATCACCTACAGTATATCCCAATCATGCGAGGGTTCGAATGATGGTGATATTTTTCCAAAAAGAATTTTCATTTATAGCCATTAAGACGTTTAAATTATAGATTCTTCCCAAAACATATAAGGGTATGATTTCCTCTTTAATGTCCTCCTCTAGATCATACTCTATGAAATAGATGGTGACATTAAATTCTACTGACATGGTCTATGTTCGATATACCTAAGCTATAAAAAAATATTTCTTGAATTACTATGGACCTTGGAGGGTTTTAACGAGTTTCTCCCTAAGTTATTTCAAAATATTTAGCACATCCATGATTGATAGTATGGATGGGAATATTTATAGATGATTTATAATTTCATTATTTCATTCTAGAGTTTGGAAGTTCCAAATATGGGGGTTTTCTTATAAATTTGGCTAAAGGATTGAGGTGTTTGTGGTAGGCGGGCAAGGTAATTGTGCAGAGGTTATGGGGTAATATGACTACAAATAGATAGGTCGTTATCATCATTCCTTGTTTTCTATGATGATTATATAAATTTACCCCTTATACGAGGTCATGAATGAAAATTGGGTGGGGGATACTGATGGATGGTTCTAAGAAACATCCATGTCTTATTTGGGATTCATTGGAGTGCCATCCCATGGGTCATTGTTTCTTATATGTCTTGTAGGGTTACATGAAAATAATATTGTGTCTGGCCAGGACCATTCTATCCCTTAAATCATTTGTTCCTCTACATGTGGCCACATGTTCATGATTTATATTCTCAGAACTCGTATCCTAAGTTATATTTGTCACGAGAGAAGGGGTATTCCATGGGTATCACATTTATTGAACCTATGATAATCTCTTCAACCAATGAGGATTCTATTTGGAGGGGTGGTTCTCATACATCAGATGTCCTAGAGAAGAAATATTAATGTGTTATATCTTTAATTGGATTAGATTATGACTTTTCATCTTCTGTCTCTTCCTTCATCTGGTAGTCTCACCAACCCTTGGAAGGTATATTTGATTTTACCTCCTTAGGTGGTGGTGTTATTGTGTTTCCACATAGTTGTGTACTCAGGGTGGCATGAGCTCGATCAGATTATTTTAGGGCATCGAGTTTTCTAACATCCAAACATGACTGGAAAGGACATTCATCCATCCATATTATTCTTATGACCATGCAACAATTATGTAAGCCCCTGTTGTAAGGATTTTTCTAGCACCACCAATCTTGAATAAACCCTTCCTTGAAAGATTAATTTGAAGACAAAGGAATCATGAATATTATAACCTAGAAAAATATGGAATAAATTTTTTTCAGGATGGTTGGTTAGGCATAAATCATCAGGATTCATGGGTTATGGTACCTTGAGTAGGTTTTTGTCTAGGGCTACTGCAAAATAACTAGGGACTTTTTCATATAAGAGGAAGTATTCTATATTCATCAGTTCCTCAAATCTTGGGTGACATTGATTTATCTATTCTTATTGATGAGGGAAATTATTTGGTTTTTTCCTCTCAACATGACGTTATGGGTGGCTCAACACATTTCTAGGTTCTTGGATGATCACCACTATTTCCTTGAGAGAGATAGATTAATCTTCTTCTTTTCCTTGAATTTTACCCTATATTGACGGGGGGATGAGTCAGGGTTTAGATCATGTTGGATGAATGGAAAATTCAAGAAGTTGTTAAATTTAATCAAACTCATGGAACCCACCTGAATATTTCATTAAATTACTATTGTCTGCATCTCATCACATATATTTTCATCACATCACCCTAGTAATTGTTTTTATGGGAGATGGATTCTAGGTTAATATGTTACACCCTTCCACTTTTCTATGAATTAAGAAACCCTCTAATTTTTACATTTCTTTTAGTTTTTTAGGACCAATATTTTTATTTTTCACTTTGAATAGAAAAACAGATAGAGAAATTGATGAGAAATGTCTTTCCAACCTGCAACGGATCCTATCGGCGTAATTAAAAAAAGTCTTCATAAAACTTCTTAGGTTTTTTGTCTCAATTTGATCTCAGGGTCCCATCATCCTAATTGAAATGGATAAAAAGTGTGTGATATAGTTTTCATGATTTCATGCATTATAAATTTTATAGAATATAGTATTTAACATATTAGGCAGAGGAAATGTGTTGTCCATCCACTCAGGATGTGGCTTCCTTTTGGGCTACAAAGGTGAACATATCCCTTACAGGATTTATATTAATGTTTCCAGTGACTCGACGACATTATGTAACTATAGTTTGAAACTATATGAGCTACCTCCCTTACATACACAGTGGTATGTGGTCAATGAGGTGGAACCTCCGTTATCCCTCATTGTACCACAATTTCTTATAAGTCTGAATGATTTTTTTCCCGAGGTAGAGGTTGTCTCCGCAATGGAGGGAAATATTGATTAATATTCAACTTCCTCATCTATATAGAATATCATTTCACATCTTGAGATAGTATGATATTGATATTATTATTTTCTTGAAGGATTATATACTATGGTAGGAGGGGAATTCACTTTATCTTGAAGATGTTACCCATCATGGATATTTCCCCAGAATAGCCTTCATTGAGTTGTTGAAGGGTTTTTATTTCACTTTAATATTTTTATATTTATTCCATTATTGGATTAAACTCAAATTTCCTGGTTATTGATTAGACTATGATAAAATCTTTCTCATTTTATTTGTCAACGTTATGTCATGGTGGTGAAAACTTGTTATTTTGAGGTGACATATTTGGGATATTTCTCTTGTTTCTGGTGCGTGCATCCTCAGTCAATGCATCAACATCACCCTCCACTTAGGGTATGTTTATTATCTTACACCATTGTACATGTGTTCCTTGATCATCATTATCTTCCATATTATCAATGATTACATTCATAATATCATATAGAAAAATAGTTGTTGTTAAATAATATCCAATGCAACATGATGATTCTTCAATGCCTTCATCATGGCCGTTATTTAAAGCCATTGGAATATTGGACAATTATTCCTGTTACCCTGATCGGATCTAATTTAATTCATCGTAATGTCCACCAATACAAGTATATGAAATGTTACATTAGGGGATATTCTAGTCATGTATTTTGAACAGGCCCCGAACTAAAGAGGTTTGACTTTTGTTAGGAAGAAAATGTGGGATGTTGATTGTTGATATTATCCTTCCAACATAGAGAAGACTTATTCAATTTTTGTTGATGATAGTGGTGAAAATTCCCCAAGATCAATTTATTGGGGATTATTTAGGTCCACAATTATCATTTATTAGTTATAGTGTTGAGGATCCAATGATTCTATTAAGGTAAGGACATTGAGATATAAATGCCCATATCTACACAATATGGGAATGATTTGGAATAAATGATGATTTACAGTGGACCATATCAAGGGATGATGAGCCTAGTGATGGTGATAGAGATATATAGTTCCTTAGCCTAGTGTGATAGGGTTTTTTTAGAACTATTAAGGATATATCCCGAATCCTCTTCGGAATTGAAAATATGATGAGTTGAGGCGATGGTAGATACTCCATCGGATTAGTGTGCTGGGGTAGCTAACTGAAGGATTATATAGTATTTTCTACTATTTCCAATTTGATTCGGTGAAATAATGTTTACATGGAATATGGGAGTGATGGTTGGACTTGATGAGAACCATTCATTATGTGATATTGTCTGAGTGATCACAAATTTAGTCTCCCAATCTAAAATGAATTTTAATTGATTCTAGGGGCCTAGTAAAAATAACTTTGGATGTCCAATCCCTTTATTCATGATATATCATAATCTTTGATATGGGGAATTCCATTATAGTGACCAATTGGGTTGAGTAATACCCATTCCTCTTATTTTACTGAAGGATATAACAATACACAATGTTGAGTCCAATTGGTTTTGTTGATCAATGAGAATGAAATTTTTTAACTCTCTATACTCTCCCCATCATCGAATATGGAGGCATTATGTGGATTTGGAGATCATATTTCAATGGGTCGGGATGAAAAAGATTCAAGCATTATGTTTTACTTTTCTGGTTTTCGATCTCATTCCATGGAGAGTAGTCAGGTCTTGTGGAAAATAGACTATATTGATTAAATGAAGGTGAAAATCATATCATAGACAAGAGAGATGTTGAGCCTTCAGACAATAATGAGTATCCCAAATATTATGGTGTATATAAGGCAGTCACCCCCTTTATTGATCATCTGGGTTCTCATATTCAGAAGTGGGGAGGTGCTAGATAATGAGGAATATATTGTTTCTAGTTAAATCTACAATTTTATCCTCCTCTTAATCATACATACATAACTAAATAATATTATATGATAGAAGATTCTCCTGAGGGATTTTGGATAACTGAAGTGGAGTGCGGTTAGATGTTGATAAAGGACCATATGTATATTGACCATGATGTTTCGATCACCTCACTATAAAAAAGCATCGGATTTTTGGATAGCTCCCTATAAGGAGAATTCCAGGTAAGGGAATGATTTACTTATTATTGGTAGATATCCTGATGGAGAGGTTTATAATAATGAATGATAGGAGTACAAACTTGAAAATACATCTTTACACTACCATGAAGAGGTCAATCATAGTAATGATCATCTTCTGCTTCAATATAAGAGGTGATTGGACCTTGTGGTGTTTGAAATGTGTCTAGAACAACCACAAAGAAACTAAAATAGAGCAGATTTATAATATGGGTCTCGATCTAGATCATTATAAGAATATGTCAACCTACCATTTCAAACTTTTCAAGGATATGATCATGTTGTATGATAGTTTTCAAAACATGTTTATAACCATTTGGTGCTACAGGGATATTCATCCACTACTTGGAAAATGGTAGATTAATCCAATTATTTTTCTCCTTATTAGTTAGAATATGATTCTATCCTGAGTAATGTGTCATTATCAAATTTTGAGCCTCATTTATGATTGGAATATGAGCCCGATCATGAGATTTTGGGATATTCCTTTGGTCTTTTAGGGTAGGGATATGTTCTTTCCCCGAGGCAAGTACACATCTCACATAGTGAACCCTAGTTGAAACCAAAATATAACCCTAATTTGAATATACATTCCCCTTAAAAATATAATAATATACATCCATAATAGGAGAATTGATATGGTCCTCATCATGTAATTACTGGGAATAATTTTGGTGAAATTTTTCATTGGAGGAAGCAAGAATATGTGCTTATCTTATGTGATCTACTGGAATATGCCTGTCAGATTCACTGATAGAAATATAAGCCTATCGTAATGCTTGTTCCTATATAAGATGATTATAACTAGATAGAACATGGATATATTTCCAATAATTTTCTGTTGGAGTATTCCTATAGGAATCATTATAGATCCCCATATACTTTTACACATATCTATTCATGATTTTAAGCATATTTAAACATAAACATGAAAGCTAAGGATCATAATTTCTAGTGTATTTGGAAGACTATGTACATAAAACTGAAAATATTGGTATAAATAGAATATTTCTTAATTTTACATCCATTGTGATCTCCTAACATCATTTGAGACCTTAAATATTCATATAATAACCTGAGGATTACATGAACAAAGGGATGAGCTAAAAATCCCAGGAAGGAAAAAACAAAAGAATAAAGATTAACTGATAGGTTGTATGAAATAATATAATGATATAATGTGAAATGGAATATGATTAATCATATATAATAAAAACATAAAGAATATGGTATCATATAATCATGGCATTAATGTAATGTTTCATCAAAATAAAACCTGACTTTAGAATGAGTTAAGGCATGTTGCACATAGAGGAGCACAAGTCAAGGCTAACCACCATGACCGGTGAAGACAATGTCTCATGAGTCTAAACATTACCCAATTAATTTTAGTTCTATATAGGAATGACCATAATAACATGGTCATGAATATGTTTTCCACATAATGAATCATATATAATAAATCAATAAAATATAAGTGTTGCCCATCGAAAGAATTTGGTATCATGTGAAAAGGCGTATCAAAAGAGAATGACATAATAGTGTGAATGAAAGGATGGATTTAAATCATAAATGGAAATTAATAATGGAAAATAGGCATATATCCTGATAAGTTTTTTCAAACTAGATTGAACAGAGTTTTGAAGAAACATTAGAAATAAAAAATTTTAGTATTATTTAAGTAAAACTACCACGATTCTTTAAAATGGATAAGGAATAAATGTTTTTTAAAACCATAATTGAACCATGATATTTTTTCAGGAAATAAATGATTGAATTTATAAAAATTTTGGTGGTGTAAAAAATCTTAAGTAGTGAATATGAAAATGGTTATGAAATTGAGATTTTCCCATAAATCGGGCTTACCTATCAGGAATAATCGAGTAGGGAATCTTTTTAAAACATGAATATCCCTTAAAAAAGAAGGATGGATAGATATTGATACATGAGTTTGGAAAATTTAAAAATCATTTATAATATGTAAATTAATATTAAAAAAGAAATTTATTTGTTAAAAAGGGAGAAAGAATAACCTAAATGAATAGTCGAGGTTTGGGTAGACTCCCTTATCTTAATTCTGTAGGAGTTCTTCACACGATCATAATGTTTTGGATAATAAAATTAGATTCATTAATTAATAACTACATAACCCATTGATATAAATTTACTATTTTCATTTAGGGAATATTTGAAGGGTTAAGAGGATAAATTTCATCGTCAAGGAGCACTGGATTCCTTGGTTTTCTTGATTGGTTTACTTGTATACATGTTTGAAAAATAATTTAAAGTGGGAGTAATAATCCGGAACTGAACTTATATGTTATTAATGACCCTTCAAACGAGATATTTTTTTCATATATTATTTTTATGGCATGTGTATGAATCTATTTATAAATTGGTAATGATAATCGTTTGTATTTTTTTTGCTGTTTTCGATCATATTGAACTCATTTTGTTTAAAAAATTAATATCACATGTACAAAATTATTACAGAACATTAAATAAGATATAATACATATATTATAATATTTTAAAAAATAAAAAATGTTTCATGACAAGGCATGAAGGCATTAATTGAAATTTAAAACATCATCATCCTAGAATGTGATAAATTAACACATCCCAGATGATGTTTTAAATTTTAGTATAAAAGGAGGTGGCCAGAAAGATGATGATGAATTATTTAATTAGCATAACATTATTATAGTATATTTTAGCTACTAGATTTATCATAATATTTGGATTAAAGGAGGTGAGGAGAGAAAAAGGAAAAATGGACTTGAAAATAAATTTAAAGAAAATAAAGAGGGTATTCCTCTAGATCCCTTCTTCTTGAGAACCTACATAGGGGATTGGTTTTGGTCTTTTATTAGTACGAAAATTTCAGAAATGTGGGTTAGGGATTAGGATGATATTTTAGAAGAATTTGGATGAGGCTCAAGGCTTGAGAAGAGTGAAGAGAAGATGTGGTTTAGGGTTGTAGTTATTATATAGGCGAGGGGTGTTTTTACAATATTTAATTCTTTTGTTTATTAGTTTTGTCAAGACAAGAAATAATGTTGATTCTGAAGACTAAATGTATTAATTGAGCCATGTTATTTTTTTTATAAATGTATCTTATATTATAGATGACTCAATGAATATAGTATTTAATTTATAATGTATATATACCATAAATTATATTAATTTACTTTTCAAATTTTTTATGAGTATTTGAGAAAAAACTATAAAATACAGCATAACCATTATAAGATGTGAAAAATTAAAAAATGAACTCCATTTTATGAAAATAATTTTCTAAATATGATAAATTTAATTTTTATTTGAAATCATCATTTACTTGGTAAATATGAATTTTAAAATTGTAATTCCTTTTATATTTATTTCGAAAATGAAATAAGTTCTCATAAAATTATCTTATAATCATAAGATATCAAAATAATAAATTATGAATAATTTTTATGAAAATAAATTTTCATTTCAATAATTAATTTGATCCAAAAAATTTAATAAAATATTTATGACTTACAAAAAACAACATTTAATTAATAATTTGTAAAAAATTTATTTACTTATACTATAATATAATTATATCATATTGTCACTTAGAGGATGAAAGATTGTTTTTTATACTTTCATTGGTGAGGTTACTATTCAATTGTCTGGTTTACTGTTCATAAGGGTCATGTTACTATTCTGATGTTTAAGTTACTATTCATTTGGTAAATGTTCCTTGAAATTTAGATATTCCTTTGATTTCATTAATAGTACATTTATAATGTTTTTTATTGCATTATTAATGTGATTTTATGTGATTATACTATATGAAATAATTATTGGAAGTGAATTCCCATTGATAGAATTTAGGGTCGTTGTATTCTACCCCCTTATGAAATTTCTCCCTCAAATTTTTTTACACACTAAGGTGAAAATAGGTGCGGGTAATTTTCCTTCATCTATATTGTGGTTCCCTAGTTGCCTCTTCGTACATATGGTTCTTCCAGAGTACATTGACTTGTTGAGTAGTATTGTTGCATATAACATTATCCTTATGATCAAATATATTCATTGGATTCTCCTCTTATGAAAGATAATTCTCCAATTGTACCACCTCTAAAGTTAGTACATGTGATGGACATGGTATGTAATTCCTCAAAATGTATATTTGAAATACATCATGTACTTGTTACATGTGTGGTAGAAGTTCTAGTCTATATGTCACAAATCCTAAGTGGTCAATGATCTTGAAGCGGCCGATGTACCTAGGACATAGCTTCACATTATTCCAAAATTTCATGATTATCTTCCCTAGATATGTGGGGAGTAAAACCATGTCTCCAACATAAATCTCTAGGTCTCATTGATGATTATCTATATATACCTTTTTTCTTCATTAGGCCGCCTAGAAATATTTCATAATGGTTTTAAAATTACCCACCATTTATTTGAACATTTTAGATCCTAAAAACAAAAGATCACTAACTTTATCCCCTCATGACAATGTTCTAATCCTTTTCCTGTATAGAGATTTATATGGATCCATTCAAATGCTCTAATAGAAACTAATGTTGTTCATGAACCCAAACAGAGGCATTTGTTGGTACCATCCTCTTTTTACGTACATAGAAAATACTCTCAACATGTATTATAGTGTCTAAATAGTTCTCCTAGATTGGGCACTAGTTTGAGGATGATAGGATGTACTGAAGATTTGCTCATGGATTACATCATTTTTCAGATTTTCCAAGAACATAAAGTTAAATCGTTGATCTTGATCGGATATAAAAGATCGTGGTACTCTATAGATCCTTAAAACTTATTTTATATATATTCATCAATGTAGATTCATTGTCAACCCCTCTCAAAATTATATAATGTGAGATTTCTTTGTAAGATGATCCATAAAAACCGATATAGAATTGTTTCCTCATAATGTTTTTGGATTTCCAATGACAATGTCCATGGGGTTGTTCTCCAACTTCCATGTTGGTATGGATAATGGTTTCATCATCCCTCTATACATACGTCCATTAAACCTTTACCTGATGACATACTAGAAACGTGGATGTATATTTAGGGATCTCAGTTTTCATATTGTCCCACACAATATTCTCCCAAAGATCTTGATACACCACTGTTCCCCCTAGGCGAATAGAGAAGGTTGATTTATGTGCATCATTCGTAATCTATCATTATCTCTATATTGGATGGTAAAAATAGATGTGACCAAAATCTTATGACCCCATCCTCAGAGATCTTGAGCTCAGAGGATTTTATATTCTTGATAGCTTCCACCTTTTTCATATTTTCTACATCATTTCATTGGTCATCCATTATTTTCAATATAAGTGATTGTTGGGTAACATTTGAGAAAGGATTGATTATTTTCCTACCATAATGGTTTCCATATTCATCCTTTGTATGTATAATAATATTGTATCCTTCTCAATTATCATCATTAATAATGATACGTGATCGTTTCTACATTGAGAATACGAAACTTTATTTTCTTCACCGATATGGAAGTGCATTGAGAAGTGATAATCATTGATATGATCTAATGATCTAAATTGTTTTAAATTAATCTCTATTAGATTAAATATATATTATTGATTCTTGTGATCAGTATATATCTCACAGTTCTCCCCTAAAGATAATGTTGCCAGATTTTCAATGTGCTTATCATAGCCTCCATCTACGGGTCATGTGTAGGATAATTTCACTTATGAATTTTCATGTTCCTCAAGGAATAGGTTTTATCTTTATAATTTTCTATTAGTAAACAAACTACTCATTACTTCAAATCATCATTGTACACCAAAAATTATTCCTTACTTTCTATGAGTGTGAGTACTGGTTCTTTGATAAGCCTCTTCTTGAAATCCATAAACCATTCCGCACATTCTTGAGTTTAGAAAAACTTCACTCCCTCCCATGTCATCTTGGTTATTGGGTTTGAAAATCATGATAATTTCAGTAAAAATTTTCAGTAATACCCAACTAGGAGAAGTATAATACATATCACTATTACAAATGATGGACTCGTCCACTCTTGGATTTCCTTTGTCTTTAAATGGTTTATAGATATCCCTTTGTTGGTAATAACATGCCCCAAAAAAGACACTTTCTTTATCTAGTTTCCACATTTAGTATACTTTTCATTGAGTTTCTCCCTTCACAACATCTGTAATATAGTATTCAAATACTCTTCTTGTTCATCCTTTCTCTTGAAGTATATCATAACATCTTTGATAAAGACTACAACAAAATTTTTGATGTAATCCCAATGGACAATATTCATTATTCACCTGTATATTGAAATATCATTAGAATGTCTAAATGGAATCAGTATGAAATCATAGTTTTGATACCCTATTCTAATTAGAGTCATATGAATATATTATTTATTCACCTTTAATTATGGATATCCTGATTTAATGTCCACCTTAGAGAAACATCTATCCCACCATAGCTAATAAAACAAGTCATTTATCCTAGGAATGGGATAATTGTTCTTTATTGTGATTTGTTTGTGTTCACAATAATCAATGTAGAGGTTCACTGATCCATCCTTATTATTAATGAAGATGAATAGTTCAGCAAAAATATGAAGCACTTGAGCATATAAACCCCGTATCTAGATTATCCTGTAACAACTACTTTAGATCTTCCATCTCAATAGTGGCCATACTATAAGGTATCATTGATATAGGTTGTGATCTAAGAGAAATTTATATGAGAACTCAACCTCTCTATCAGGAGGAAGACAAAGGAATTATTCAGGAAATACAATTGTGTAATCCCTCATGATGGGAATGTCTTTGAGAATGAACATATCCTTTTTCTCAATCATTTGAGAAAGATATGATTGCTCATAATGCAGTAATATCCACACATGAGATGTTGATTTTGATGGAGATTCATCATCTAACATTCACATGAAATGAATTAGAGGATGCTTCTGGATGTGAAGATTGATCTCCCTTTCCCAAAATTTAATTTTGGATTTTTATAAATATAGATAATCCATGAAAAATAAATGATCACACTCTAGAAAAGGGAGTATGAAAATATTCTTTCTAGTTTTTTTCCACAAACATTAACCTATAAGGAGTTATAAACTTTTGATATAGTTATTTTCCGATTATCAAATCTCACAAATAACTCAACCTCAATATTTTGAGGTGGTGTTTTAATACATATACTAAACTTGAAAGATTTGAAAAAATTCATAGAACCAGAATCAAATAGTATATTTCCTATAGTGGAATGAATAACTAGTATACCTGTCTCCACATCACAATTTGATTCCTCCTAAATAGTAGTGATAGAATATTCCCATTTTTATTGTGATGGAGGTTGTTATTTATTTACTCTAAAATCCTTATTCTAGAGAATTGGTTTAATAAATTCACATGTTCCTTTCAGTTGAAACATTTCACTACTAGATGAGTGTAAATATGAACCTTCCATTCTTCTTCCACATTAGTGGAATTATTTATTTCACTTCAGTAGTTCTTATTTAGATGATTAATTGCTCCACATCTTATGAATTTATTGGTTCCCTTTAGACTGTTCCTAGGATACATCATCCATCAATTTCGACACGTGCGATATTCGGCCTTTTTTCAGTCATAGTGTTTATTTAAAGATCTACAAATATTGGACACTATTTTCTAATTTTTTTTTACTGAGCCGATGAGGCGATTGTGATTCCTCGATCTACATTTCAACCATAAGGGAAAAATGGGAAATCTCTTGAAAACTATTGAATTCTAGACTCGCGAACTCTTTTTAGAGACTCTTCATTATTTATCTAAAGAAGAGATCCACATTTATTTCAATGTTCATGAAAAAGCCAGAGGCCTATATTTCAAGCCTCGTATTATTTTATTTATAAACCCCAATACACTCATATTCCTTCTACTTATATCTAACGTAATCTCTTTTCATATTGATAAGTAGGGTTTGAGGAAAATATTTATTGAAAAAAATATAATGAATTACATCAAATCAATGTCATCAATACCCCATTGGACTTTGTGTTTTTGATAATTTCCCACCACTAATCAGGTTCCCCATCAAGATGGTAGACCTCCAGCACAACATTCACTTCTTATAAGCACAAGGGGTTAGAGAATTAATTTTAATTGGAGTTAATCCATGGTTTTATGAGGAGGGGATATAATGACACACTAATCATGGGAGGAATTTTTTTTATGAAGGATTCGACGACAACTTTATCTTTCCTTGGAGAAGGATGGTGTTCCATGTGATTATAATTTTTAATAATTACATGATCTAGATGAGAATGTACCATCATAATTTTCTATGCACCCATCCCATTTTACATGGCATATCATTAGAGAATTTATCACATTTTCTATAATGTTAATTTTTGCAAAGTGTTATTCTATTTCTTTCCATTATCTATGAATAAGAAAGTTCATTTAGGGGTTCTTAAATAATTTGTTAATAAGAATAAAAAGAAATCATTAAGCATAAAAGGATAAAATCATAAAGGAAAAGTATATCCAACATTTTTATTCCATATATTTCAGTATATGTTATCCATGATCAATTTATTAACATATTTTCTTAAGGGGATAACATTTATTCTTTTAATAATGTTTTATAATTATGTTATGAATTTATTAACGCATATACCATGGAGTGTCAAACTATGTTTGCAAGAAAGACTGCTTTCGTGTACGTGGTAATCCAATATTAGGTGTATAACTCCTTTTAAGATTTATTACTCCTAGATACATATTCTCCAAAACAATGTCCATTGTTAGTATCTAGAAATGGATGTATTTTCAAAACAAACCACATAATCTATACTTACCCGAATTTAGGGATGTTTTATCATACATAGTTTTATCACTATGGTTTTACTCAGGTTCATTTTTCCTAATCTCCAAAAATAACTTGATCATCCTCTGATACCAACTATATATAATATATCTTTTTACACACATCTATACATGATTTCATGAATAATTAATCATCAAATTAAAATCCAAGGATTTTAAAATCTAGTTTATTTAGTAGACTAGGAACATGAAACTGAAAACATCGGACTAAATAATATTTTTATCATCTATTATGTGATACTAAGTTCTTTTGAGCCCTTATGTCTTCATAGGATCACCTGGAGACAACATGAACAATGTGATTAGCTAAAAATCCAACTAATGGAAAAAACATTTGAAGAATGCTAACACATGGGTTATATTGCATAACCTAATGATATAAATAGTCCGGGAACATGATTGAACATATTTAATCATAACATATATAATACGGGGTTATATAATCATGAAATCATTATAATGTGGTAGAAATATAAAACATTACTTTATCAAGATTCAATTTTCATTACCCATTGAGGAGCATGAGTCAAGGCTAACCAATATGATTGTTTCACATAGAGAACGAGTTAAGGATAATCACCAAGACTATTTCACATAACGTCTTATGAGTTTAAAATTACCCAATGCATTGGAATGAAATCAGGGTGCATCAATAATAGCATGTTCATGAATAGAGAAGAACTGGTTTTCCGTTAGTCCCTTATTCAGATACTGAGAAGGCCTTGAGGAGTTGGAATCTCAGAAAGCGGGGCGGCCCCAAGGTAGTTTAATAGAAGATTGCCCCTGATATGACTAAGCGCTATTTTACATCAAAGATGAAGGAAGATTCCACCTAACACAATGAATCATATATAATCAATCAAACATAAACATAATGGTAACCCATGGAAATAATTGTGTATCATGTCCAAGGGAATATCAAAAATAGAATAAAATAATGGTTTCAAGGAAATGATTAATTTTAATCATACATAGACATTAATAAGTTAATATAGGCATAACTCATGACACGTTATGTCAAACATAAGTGAAAAGCGTGTTTCAAAAAAAATAGAACTAAAACATTTTAGTACAGTTTAAGTAAAACATCCAATATTATTTATAATGGAAAAGTAGTAATTGTTTTTATAAAACTAGAAATGAGACTAGATTGTTATTCATGACAAAAAACATGACTTTATAAAAATAATTGTGTCTTGAAACAAATTATGGGACAAACATGAAAATGGGTAAGAAATTGGGAAGATCCCATAAATCGGGCTTACATATAGGGAAGAATCGAGTTGGGTTACCTTAAAAGACATGAATATTATGGAACTATAAGGATGAAAAGATGTTGAAATGTGATTTAGAAAGATATACATAACATGTAGCAGAATTACAAGAATGATAATGAAAATTATATTTGTGTTAAAAGTGAGAATGAATAACTTAATGGAATAATGGAGGTTCGGGTTGAATCCCTTACCTTATGTTTGAAGGTGTTCTTCACTTGATCTCAATGTCCTCGATAATCAAAAAATATTAATTTATAAATAATTCTATCACTCTTTATAAAATCATTATTATGATCTTTTATGGCCTATTTTATGGGTTAATAGGTTCTATTTCAACGTTTAGGAGGAAATTATTTCTGGGTTTTCAAGATCGGATTACCTATATACATGTAGAAAAGGTCATATAATGTGAGAGTAATTATCCAAAATTTAACATATATGTTATTAATGATCTCAAAACAGTTATATAAATCTTATAAATCATTTTTTTCTTAGTAATGAGGAAGAATCATTAGATAAATAGTTAATGATAATCGTGTGGGTTTGTTTTAGCGGTTTTCGATCACAACGAACATATTTTGATTAATAATTTTATATCATGTGTACGAAATGATTCTATAGAATTACATAATATATAATAAATATATTATAATATGGATCGACCAAAAAAATGGTTTCACTACATTCTTTGACGATGGTAAGGGAAATTGAAATCATCATTGTCCTTGAATGTGATAAAGTAAGACATCACAGATGATGTTTTCATTTTTAGTATAAAATGAGGGGAAAAGAGATATAATAATGAATTATTCCAAAATAATTATAATAATTTATTATAATTAATATTTATCATTCCGTTTTTATGTGGGTATGTGAAGAGATAAAAAGAAAATAACAGAAATTGAAATGAAATTAAAATAAAATGAAGAGGGTTTTACCTATACATTAATTATTCTTGATAACCTACTTGGGGGATTGGTATTAGTAATTTTTTAAGACCAAATGATATTGGACATCATACATGGGATTCAAATAATATTGGAGAAGAATTTTAACTATGCTCATGTCTTGAGAGGTGTGGGGAGATGAGTTTGTGAAGAGTTTTATTTATTGTAGGGGAGAGTGGTGTATTATCATTATTTTATTCATTAGTTTATTCTTGTTTCTCTAGAAAATAAATCATTTTTTAATTAGAATAAATTCAATAATTAGGTCATTTGAGTTTCAAACTATTATTATTACATCATAGATGACTCAAGGAATAGTTTTTTAACATATAATGTATATATACCATAAATTAACATATTTTCATTTTCCCCAAAATCCATGCTTTTTAGAAAATTCCATAATATTAACCTTTCTATTTTCTAAATGTGTATAATTAAAAAATTAACTCCATTTTATGAAAATAAATTTCTGAATATGAGAATGTTAATTTTTAATTAAAATCATCTTTTACTTCAAAAATAGAAATTTTAATATTATAATTGGTTTTATATAACATTGAAAAATTAACTAAGGTATCATAAAATTTGGAATTATTAATAATATATAAAAATAATAATATATGACTAAATTTAATGGAAATAAATTTTCCTTTTAAATTTTTAATTTTTTCATAAAATTGTAATTATACATTTATGACTTACAAAAATACGAACACTTAATTAATTAATTTTCAAAAATTTTTTACCTATACTATGATATATTTATAACATATTATCACTTTTAATATGAGAAAAAATTATTTATACTTCCATTAGTGAGGTTTTTATTCAATATTATGGTTTACTATTCATAAGTGTAATTTAACTATTCCTAAGGTCAAGTTAATATTACCTTGGAATATGTTCCGAAAATTTTGGAAATGACTTTTCTATAATTAATAAATGATTAATAAAAATTTTATTGTGTTATTAATTTAATTTAATGTGAACATACATTATGAAATAATTATAAGATGTGAATTTACATTAATAGAATTCTGGTTCATTATAATCAATTATATGAATTTGAGCCTATCCCAATGCTTGTGTCCCTCTAACATGGTTAGCCCCAGCCAGAATGGTGATATGAGCCTGATCTTGGGCATTTGGAATATGCTGCAATACTTTTTTCGATAGGCATGTTCCCCTATCCCATGGCATGTACTATTCTCCCATGGTGAGCCTAGTTTGGAATGAGATTATGATTCTAATATGATTCATCTTACTTTATAGAAATATTTACATAAACCTCATTGAATGGAGATATAATGTGTTATTTTTATTATGCGGCCATGTTTTCATAATGATCCGAGGGTTGAGTTATCCTTGTTATAGTGATAAGATTATGCACCTATCCCGACATCTGAATAAGGAGAAAAATATTCCATCAGAAGTATTTAGTTTTTTATATGATGTAAAAACATTTTAAAAACATGTGTGAAAGCATATAAGACATCAAATTTTCCTTCTCCAAAATATTCTGGCATATGGATTCAATTGAAGCGAGGATATGTTTCCCCTTATTTCCTCCTTATTCAATGAGAATACACTGATGGAAATTCTGCACGAGGGTAGTTATATGTGACTCTCCCATTCCATCTTCTAGAATATTCCCACGAACATGTTCCAAGTGAGCAGGGATATAATCATTCTTATTGGATAATAATCAAATATGTTGACAAACATCAACTATTAGAGTGGGGATATGTTCTCACTCTTGGATATCCATATCCTTCCTGTCCTGATGTGTCTTCATAGTTTCTCATGGACTAGTGTTAGAGGCTATAGAGTGTTGGGTGGTACCCTAAATAGGATACTAGTGGGTACTGGTTAGATTGTGCTGGCGATGATGGTTTACAGGTGCCCTCCTTAGTGGAACCTGAATTGGACGAGATCCATATTTGACTGCCTAGACCAAAAATCATTTTTTTCCATAAATCATTTTAATTTTTCAATAATAACTTTTGGATGATTGAGAATCAAGGAATGTTTTCATAAACATAAGTTACACAAAATAATCATCCTCATATATACCATTAGAAATATCCACCTCTCTCTTATAATTAAGATATGAATCCTAAAGCATGAAACCAAATTGGCATCTGAATGAGCATATATGCATCCTATCCAGCCTTACTGACACCTTCAGCCAGCTATAGACCATTGATAAAACAACAAGGGTGGACAACTCAATTTCTTTCCCTCATAGTTTTGGTTTACATTTTGAAAAATTTCCACCCTTGAGGATGTCATTTGAATTTTGGGTAACCAGAGGTGCATTATCCTGAACCCCTATGCCACCGATCATCAAAACCACAGATAATAATAGGAGAGAAGTGATAACGACTACTATAATATCCCCAATAGAACCCAAAATAGTAGTGTAATTCCCTTTGGTGATAGGGTGAGTCACCAAACCACACAAAATATTAGCATAGGACGGTCGAACACCCCCAGAAACACGAGGAATTACCTTAACCTTCGAGTCACCACTCAAGGCCCTCATAAAATAGGTGACTCAAGATAAGTTGATGTTGGTAGACCAGATGTAAAGTATAGAAAACCAAGATTTACGTACATGGATATAACATTTATTTTATAGAATAATTATTTCATGACACAAACAGACGCCCAAAGACCATAATAGTTTAGTGTCTTTTGGAACATGGAACATTAAAATCTAACTTGGTTAAAGATATTCAAATTCTATTAAAATGATCTTACTCTATTTGTTTTCCTACCTATATTATTTCCTTATATCATGTGGAAATGAAATCATAAAAAGGGTGATATGAAATGGTCATTATGGGTAAACATTAAGAATATAAAATAAACCAGAAACATAATAATTCATATAAAATGATCACAACGTTTTAAGATCAAAATCATTAGTCGTGAAATAAATCTTGGCATTTCGTAAGGAATAGTTCATAAATGAACATTAACCAGGATAAAATAAAATTAGTATAAAGCTTGGATTAGTGTAAAACAATTAATCACATAATATATTTCCATAGTATCTAAGTCATTTGCTAACCATCACAATGGAATAAGTTCAATACAGAAATGAGTGTACTTGTATTTCCAGCCATGTATTACTGAACCTGATTTACATTCCATTCCATTCATTTATATATCATGAGATATAAATCTTTACCCAATTCATTGGAGGGAGATATAGGTCTCAACCATCTCGGAATTAAATCATTCTTACATGTGCCAAAAAAACATAAATCATTAATCATAGCATAAAACATGAAATAAAATGGGATTCATAATCATCATTTCATCATAACATATTCCATATAAGATAAATGGACTTCATAAAAACAATTTCTTAAGGAAAAAATAAAATAAAATTAATAATAGGGATAGAAACATAACCTTTTGTAGCCTTAGATAGAAAATAATTTTCATAAAACGACTTGAACTTAATTCCTGAAGAAATTAATCATTCTTTTTCAAAAACATTTTAATTTCACTAAATTCCACACAATTTTAAATGAAAATAATTTAGTGTCATGGAAACAAGGTTCCATGAAGGCACAATAATAAATTAATTCTGTATATGATAAACAAACATTCTCATTTCACTTTTGTCGAATAAGTCAAAAAGTAACCCGTATGGTAAACGAATGAATGATTCCTTCCATACAATGTAGTAAAATTCACAAATGGGTTAAAATGACAGTAATCATACATAAAATATTATTAAAAAAAAGTATGAAAACCTTTTTATAAAACAAGTACATGGATGATAAATATACCTAAGTAAATACTTATGAATAACCAATCTCATTTAATAATTATATTTAAAAATTATCCCTTACTATAGGTCCGATATCGCTATTAAGTGTCCATAACATATGCATAGTGGTTTTAAACATATTACTAATTTTTAACATAACCATAATCATCTTTATGAAATCATATATGATTCACAAATGTCTTTATATTACCCATTCCTTTTTCAATCCCATGTTAAAATAACATTTTGTGTAACAATAAATTTATTTATCATATTTTTTCGTTTTATTAATTTTATTATTAACTATATATTGATTCCATTACATAAAAAATTTAAAACAGGATTAATATATCATATATATTCATTATATAATTATATATAGTAGATAGATAAATGAAATAGAATACGCCCTTTATGGAGACAGTAGGCCATACGTAAGAATGTATGCTACTTTCATTTCATTACCATAATAAAGCAATAAAAAATAAATTATTCATAGGTTCATAATAATTTTATTATAATATCTATTTTATATATTTAACATAATTTCATTATTTCCATCCTTTACACATTCCATGTATTACATGAACGATTCATATCACTTTTATGGGGTGGTAGTCTGCATTTCCTCACATGAAATTATCATATTTACACATTTTGGAAATCAAAATGGTATACTGTAAATAAGAATAAAAAATCATTAAGGATATATGAATATAATATATATATCATATATCAATATAGTGTCATCATAATGGACATCAAGATAGGTGTCAGGGGAAATTTGAACAATTGTCGTATCGTGAGGCACTAGTTCGTCGCACACAAAAATAGTATGTTCGTATCCATTAGATAGAGGTTTGTGTAATTTTAATTAGAATCCTTGTCATAAAAACATCATGGTATGTTGAGTTTAATTTTGTATTTAATAATAATATAAAATTATAATATGTATTGGAAAAGGAAAATAAAATAAAAGAAATTGGGAGTAGACCTTGCCTCTAAATCGTGAAACTTCTTTTGATTTGAACCAAAAGGATTCCATAAATTTCCTTATTCACAAGATATAGATTTTAAGAGGATGGTATGAATTTTGGGATCTTATTTGAGCTTAATATAGAAGAGATAATGTGCTTGAGGGGTGTGTGTTATGTGGGTAGAGGTGGCGGCCATTTAAAAGAGGGAGAAGGGGCACGTTAGGAATGTCTTTAAAAATTAATTTATTATAAATTCAATTTCAATAAAAATAGTCCAAAAATCATTTAATTCTAATATAGAAAGTTTTTTGTTTGGATACCCATCATTAAATTGGTTTTATATAACTTTTGAATATTTTTTTCCTTATATTTTTTGGTATAACACTTATTTTACCCTTTTTAATCTTACAGTGATATCATCTTATTTACATGTTATATGTTAATGTAATTACCATATCATGTAAAACAACCCAAATAATGTAATTTATGAAATATATGTAAATATTTAAACCATTTGATTGAAAATTAGTTTTTTATGAATTTAATATCATTTAATAAACTATTTTATGTTTTATGGTATGAATTATATCACATGTAGACACTATTCATAATATAAATTTTTAAAAATTAAAAACAACCTAATTCCATCAATATAAATGAATTAAATAAAAGATAATATGTCAATATAAACCATAAAAGTATTTTATAGAACAAAAATAGTAACATTAATTTTTTTTTATATTTATAATATCATTTATTTCAATCTATTATAAATGAATCAATCACTACATCATCATTGTGTCATAATTAAATTTATTTAGATAATGTCTAAAAATTATAAATAAAATTCCATGATGTATGAAATAATTGTATATTTATAATTAATATATTTAGTCTAATATATCCTTTATATAACCCAATATAAAATTGATTTTGTAAAAGATACATGTTTATGTTATATTTTTCATTACTTTAAATTTATTCTTATAAAATGTCATTTTCACATCCATGTGGATCCATTGGGTCCCCAAATATACCCATGGATTCCCAGGGTCTTAAATATATCATCCAATGGGATTAGGACAAATTTTAGTTTAGCTTTATATTACTATATTATTATTTATTTACTTATATTTACCAGACATCCCCTTCAACCATTAAAAAAATATAATTACTGATGTTACTATTCATAATGTCCAAAAATAAAAGGTAACTATTCACAAAATTTGGACCTTATGATTCTATATATGGAATCTATTTTTCTAAATTCAAAACACAGAAGTTTTAGTGTTGAATTTAAAAATAATTCCCATCATCAAAACTAAAAAGCAGGGTTTTATGAAGTAATAACTATCAAATAATTAACATGCGTTTGTGACCAATTTCGAAGGGAAATTATGCCTAATGACCAAAATTTGATTAAATGATAATAAAATAATCCAATTACACTATAAAACCAATTAAAACCACAATCTATGCAGTATTTTACACTATTCATTAAAATATTAATTTTATCATAAAAATACCAAAAAATTAACAAAATTATTATTTTTTCTCTCTTCTAATGAGGAAGTATATTCTGTAAAGTATATTATATAAGGGTTTTTAAAACTAGATTTAAAATGGATGTTCCATCAAGAGGTGGTGAAAATTTATTTGTTGAAAAATGATTCTTTTATCTGAAGAAATTGAAATCGTTCTTATATCATGTCTTGAAAATATATAAGATGAATCTTAAAGTTATATATCCTTAAAAATGTTGTTAAAACTATTTATAATGTCAATTTTATTTACCATTTACTATTTTAACAATATATTTTTGTTTAGCGAAGCTCGATATGGAATAGAAGGAATGCTATCGAGGAAGGTCTCTATTTTGTGTAATGCAAGACAAGAATAGTGTAACATATAATGAAAGCAAATATAGTGTTGTGTATAGCATATGACAATATTAGTGTAGCATACAACAAAAAATTAACAAATTAAAAACAATATATCTTATAATATCTAGGGGTTCTAAATTTTACCTCCCATAAAATGAATTTGTCCCTCAAAATTAGTCGGGTTTATAAATGGTTTACTACTTGAATGTTTTTTTCATGGAAATCCACATCATATAAATGAATAAAAAACATCTTTAAAAAAATATATAGTTTGAAACATAACAGTTACCCAATGTAACACATCACTGGGTTTCCAAATAGGAGAACATAACTAGGAACTGAAAACATGGATATGGAAGAGAAATCTTACAATCATGTTCTGATGGTTATTGATATAGAAAAATGGTTGGAGAAAGTTAACTACCAAAAAGCCAAAAATATTCGATGATTTAATGGAAATTTTAATTCATCATATGAAAAGGTAATAAGATAACTTTTTTGGTTTTCAAGATCCTTTTCCTAAAGATGATGAATTTTTCATGAGAATAATTAGTCACTTGATTTTGGTACAATCTCGCTATTGATTGTGCCTTGATCAATTTCCATGTCATTTATTATTTAAGAAAATGAACATGAATTAATAATTCGTGTAGTGTTAGCAGATCATTCGATAGAATGATAGGTCATTCCATATATTTTAAAAAAATTATAAAATGTCAACCCACAGTGAGATAACAGATTAATGTAACAATCTAACTCTGGAATATAACTTATAATATCCACCAATAGATAACATTAAAATCCTTCCAAAAACTAAAAATATAAAACTTTAAAAGGAGGTTAACTAAATCGACTTATCATCTGTCTCCCATATATCATTTGGATGTTCTTGGTAGTCACATTCCACATATGTGAATACCTTAATCATGTATTCTCTTGAAACATGGTAATAATATGAATTTTCATTGAACCATAGTGGAAACATTCATTCTATTAAAATTATCTTTTCAATACATAAAAAATAAAGAAAAATCTATATACTCAATACATGATATCACTTGGTCTTATATCATCCATGAGCTCATTAATAATAACAAACATATCAATATCTCTTTATCCCATCATTATTCACATATCATGTTCTTTCCAAAAATATTTCAATCACTTTTCCTAGATATTGGAACAATATAATTATGGAAAACGATATTAAACTAATACATAGATATTTCAATATTCCATAATACTATAAACGAGATTCGACAACAGTATTTTGGAATCCCATTAATAATCAAATAACTATCCCACCACTTCGTTATCATACTCAACATCACCAATAGTGATCACATGTGTATTCCCTTTGTATTTTACCATAATATCCTGCTAACATCGATCATCATTAACCCTTTTATAAGGGAATTGGTTAGCATAATTCCTCCACTTCCTTTACCCAATTGCATTGAAGTGTTGGTTCTGCATTCTCTATAGTCTTTTATCTATTCCCATCATTATAATCCTTTTTCCCATTACATCGGCACTCAACTTCTTGATGACATTCCTTCTCAAACTTGAAAAATTTTCTAGCCGCATTAAGAAAATATCCTCCATGCTTATTTCTACACATTGATCATAAGAAAACATGCATCTTCTTTTCACCATTGATTTGATATTTTCTTTTAAACTCCATCTTTCATTTCTTTCCAAAACCAAAAGATTGATATGTAACAAAAACATCCATTCCGATGTTTATAGAACAACACACAATCTCTTCATATATATTGATGACTCTTATAGATAATGTCTTTCTATAACTTGGCTTTAAGCCATTGAAGAATCAGTAATCATTACATTCATGTTGGATGATAAATCCAGAATCATACCTTTAATGTCATGTAAAATTCTCCACAAATATACCTAGTTATTCATCATCCTTTTTTAATATCAAGGATCTTCTTTTCCATTATTGTCTAACAAATATGATGGATGTACTTATTGAAAGATACGTTTTTGAACTCGTCCCATTCCATGGATTCAATTTCATCTTGCTAACTCGTATTCTTAATTATATTCCACCACTTGTGTGATTCAATATGTAAATGATAGACAACCAAAATGAATTTTTCATGTTCCAAATAGCGAAGTATGGAAAAATATATTTTCTATGGTACTGATCCATTGTTCAGAAATGTTTGGATTAGAAGAACTAATGAAAGAAGGTGGGGTTTGCCTCATGAAAGACTCAATGGAATGTTATTCCCTTCTCTGCTTAGTTGGAATTCTAGAATGATTCATTTCATCTTTAGAAATAAGATTTTTCATTTCATATCCCATAAAATTTGGTTGTTTAGGTGTAAAATAATTGAAATTCTATAGTTAATGGTTCATTAACACCGTTCTTATAGGTTCCAACCATCATCTAAAACCCAAAGAGACCAGTGTGATTGGGAAAAATCATACTTGGAAAAGAATATAATCAAGGGGGATTAATATAAATATCTAACATCATAGGATTAATCCTAGGTTATTCCTGATAATTACCATAATTATAGGATAGTACGATATAGTTGTACATATCCTTAGGGACATCCCTAGACATTCCATAGAAATATCTATAGGGATATCCCTATAGTTTTTTCCATCCTAGTTTACAATGGTTAACTAAATCATTACACTAATAACAAAACTAATTACCAAATATTGAGATAAATTGGCATTACATTATTTTTGTGGAATGATTAATACCTGACACAAATATAGTCCCAAATACTGTATTTTTTTAGTGTCTTTGAAAACATGGATCACAATCTTCTAACTTGGGGGAAATATCTTCAACATCTCCCATAAAGATCTTCCCATTTTAGTTTTCCAACATAACTTATATATTAGGGAAAAGAAAACATAAAAAGGGTAATATATAATGATTAGTAAGTGTAAAAATTGGGAATATAAAACAAACCATAAACATAATAATGTAAAAACATGAAAATAATGTTTAAATATCAAAATCATGAGTTAGGAAATAAATCTTGGCCGTTTTTAAGGAATATATCATAAAATAATATTAACCATAATAAAATAGAATTGTAATAAAACATGTATTTGAGGAAAACAATTAATCACATAATATTATTTTCATAGTATCCAAGGATTTTACTTCCAAGACCATCATATTTGAAATAGTTCATTACTCAACCAGGTTCACATGTCATTCCAGCCATTTATTACTAAACCATATTTACTTTACATTCCAGTCATGTCTATCTCATTAGATACAAATCTTTACCCAATAAATTGGAGAGAGATATAGGTTTCATCCATCTTATATTGAAATCATTTATACATGTTCCACAAAAAAATAAATCATTTTTCATAGAATAACCCATGAAATAAAATGGAATTTTTAATCATAATTTCATTATAACATAATCCATATAAGATAAATGGTCTTCATAAAAATAATTTCATCATAAAAACAACAAAACCAATTTATTAATAGGGATCTAAACATAAAACTATGTCATGTTATATGGAAAATAATTTTAATAACACACTAGAACTTAATTTATTGGGAAAATATCAAATATTTCTCAAAAATGTTTTTTTTTCTCAAAATGCCATGCAATTTTAAAATAAAATAATTTATTTCAAAATGATCACGACATTTTGTAGAAGAAACTTCTTGAAAATATGGTTTCATAAAAGCATAAAATTCTATTCATTCTATACAAGTTAACAAAAACATTCCCCTCATAATTTTGTCAGAGAAGTCAAAAAGATACCCGTGTGGTAAACGAAAGAAAGATTCCTTCTAAACCACTCAATTTAAGTTAAAAATTGGTAAAAATTCGGTTAATAATACATAAGAATAATTTTAAACATTTTATGATTTTTTTATAAATCATGGACATGGATTCTAAATATACAACAGTAATTACTTATGAATAAATAATCTCTTATAATAATGAGATTGCAAAATTATCCCTTACCCTAGGCCTGTTATCCTTTGTATGTGTCCAAAACTCTTGTATAGTGGGTTTAAAAATATTATTTACACCTAACAGAACCATATTCATATTTATTACATCATACACGAGTCACGTATGACTTTATATTACCTGTTCATTTATCAATTCCATGTTAAAGCTATATTTTGGGTAATAATCGTTTTATTTATTGTAATTTTTTTATAAATGTTATTATTGATATTATTATTATTATAATTGTCATTTATATACGTAAAAATCTAAAACATGATTTATATATCATATATATTCAATATATAAATATATATAATAGATAGATAAATGAAAATGAATACACATTTCATGGAGACGGAAGGCCGTACGTACACATGAAGGCTACATTCATTTAAATTCCATATTAAAGGAATGAAAACTCAATGATACATAGGTATATTATAATTTACATATAATATATAGGTTATAAATGTAACATAAGTTCATTAATTACATCCTTTATACATTCCATGTATGTAATTGATGATTCATATCACTTTGAGTGGGCGGTAGTCCGCATTTCCTCAAATGAAATTATCCAATTTACACATTATGGAAATCATAAAGATATAATGTAAATAAAATTTCAGTTGAATATAGAATATATAAATATAATATATATTATATATAAATATATTGTCATCATAATGGCTACCATGAGAGGTTTTAGGAGAAAATTGAACAATTATCATTTCCTGAGGTCGTAGTTCGCCGTACACAATAACAATATGTTCATATCCATTAGATGGAGGTGTGTGTAAATTTAGTTCAAATAATTCTCATAAAAAAATCCTTGTATATAGATTGTACTATTAATTTTATGTAATTAATTAATAATAAGATCATTGGGAGTGTATGAGGAAAACAAAAGAAAATAAATTGAGAGAAGACGTTACTTCTAAATCAGATAACACCTTTTGATATAAGCAAAAAGGATTCCTTGAATTTTATTATTCCCAAGGAAATAATTGTAGGAGGAAGGAAGGGATGTTGGGACCTTATTTAGGAATTATTTTGAATATTATAAGGGTTTTAAAGGTGTGTGTTATGTGGGTAGATGTGGTGGCCTTTTATAAGAGGGAGGAGGGGCTCTTTTGGAATAACATAAAATATTAATTTATTATAAATATAATTTCAGTTAAAAATTATTGAAAAATAATTAAATTAAAATATAAGATGATTTTGGATCGAATACATGGAATTTAATAATTTTTAGACAAGTTTTGAATATTTTTTTATCAATATATATTTGGATTAACCCTTATCTTAACATTTTAAATCTTATAGTGATATCATGTTATTTACACATTGTGGGTTAATGTAATATCCATATCATGTCAAACAGTCCAACAAAATTAATTTATGAAATATCTTCACTTTTATTAACCAATTTTACTAATATTATATTGTTAGAAATTAAATATCCATTAATAAACTATTTTAAGTTTTATGTTATGAATTATGTCAAATTTGGACACTATACATACTTGACTTTTTAAAAATATTATAGAAACTCAATTCATTTGAACCAAATGAATTTAAAAAAATTTAATATTTCAATATAAACCATAAAATTATTTCATATAATATCAATAATCATGTTTCTTTTATTTTAATATTTATATTATCAATTATTTGAATCTATTAAAAATGAATCAGTCACTACATCATTATTGTGTCATAATTAAATTTATTTATTTAATGTATAAAAATTATAAATAAAATACTAGGATGTAGGAAAATTTTTTATATTTGTAATTACTTTCTATAGTCAAAATTTTCACTTAAATAACCCCATATAAAAAAAGTTTTTGATAAAGACACAGGTTTAAGTTATATTTTTATTTAATTTAAATTAATTATTATAAAATGTCATTTTAAGATCCATGTGGATCCATGGGGTCCCAAAATTTACCTAAGGATACCCATGGTCAGAAATATTATATCCAATAAAAGTGTGACACGTTTTAGTATAGTTTTATATTATTCAATTATTATTGTTTTACCCATATTTACCAGATTTTCCTTTTAACCATGGTAAATTAAAATAATTATATAATACACTATTCACAATGTCCCAAAATAAAAGTTATGTATTAAAAAAATTTGGACCTCAGGATTCAAAATATGGATCTGTTTTTCCAAATTCAAAACATAGAAGTTGTAGTTATTAATTAAAAATTAATATCTATTGTCAAAACTAAAAAGCATGTTTTGAAGAAATAATAATTATAAAAAGAATAACAATTTTTATGACCAATTTCAATAGAAAATTACTTCAAATGACTAAAATTTGGAATAAATTATAAAACAATAATCTAATTAAACTTTCAAACTATTTAGAAATATAATCTATCTATATAAATAAATTAAATGAAAAGGATGTTTTGAATTAAAATGAAGTATTTTTCACTATTCAAGAAAATATTAATTTAATTAGATAAATATCAATAATTTAAAATAAGTAAATTTGGATGTCCCTATATCAAATTAGAAGCTAATTTTGTAATGTATAACATATAAAAGTGTTAAAAATTATTTTTAAAATGGGTTCATGATCAAAAGGGGGAAAATATACATTTTTTTTTGAAAAATACATATTTTATCCGAAAAAATGAACTTGTTCTCATATCAGGTCTAGAAAATATATAATATGAATTTAATTGTTATATAAAATTAAAATTTTGGTTAATACTATTCATAACACCTATTTTATATCCCATAATAATATTTCATCCAAATTTCATTACTTAGTGAAACTCAGTATGGCGTACCACACAAGATATCGAGGAAGGCCACTCTTATGTGTAGCAGAAGCCAAGAATAGAGTTGCCTAAACTAAATCAAAATTATTTATTGTTGTAATAACCGAGATCACCTTTTTAGGAATGTTTTCCTTTTCTGGTTGTTTTTAAGAAAAAGATGAAAGTTTGGAAATTTTTTAAGTACACGCCGTGTACTTTATGAGTACATGTCGTGTACTTTATGAGTACATGCCGTGTAATTTATGAGTACACGCCGTGTACTCAGTTACTGAAAGTTTCCACATGCTGGACGTGTAGTGGCCATGCAAATGAGCCTGTGGGGGTGACCTAGAGGCCACTTAGCATGAAGTACATAAATGGAAAGTACACGTCGTGACTTCAAAAGTACACACCGTGTATTTGTTTTTCATTAAACGTAATGGGGTCATGTATAATCAAAAGAAAGCTTTCTTTATAGGTCTCATTAAACCTAGAGCACTTTACTACTAGAGATCTTCTACGTATCCCCAAGAGAGTGTCCGTCCTCCAAATAAAACACTGCCGATTGCATTGGGATCTCCTCGGTAATCTCTCTCTTCTTCATGAGCATCGTTTCATGATTCTTATTCTTCCTCAAGTTATATTCTCTTGAATGTTTTAGACATTTTATAGATCATCGATGTTCTGGGGTGATTCATGCTTTGAGGTTCATGTATATCATTACTAAAACACCAAGGTAGGTGGTTTTTTCCTTTCTGTTGAATGTCTTTGAGTAATATGTGAAATTTTTCCCAATACCCTTGTATGAGGTATTGTGGAATTACATGTTTACCCTTGTTATTTGCATGCCATGCTGTATGCTTGTGTAGAGGTTAATTGTATATGAATAGGGTTGACTTATTTGTTCTATGTATGAACGTTGGTCCTGTTTAGACTACCAGGACACCCTTCCAGGATTTTCCATGCCTAGTTGTAGGACAATGCGGTTGTTGTTATTTGACATGCATGATATGTTTTAGACTGATTAGCAAAGTAGCTCTATAAGTTTTCTTTTTCCCTATTTCATTGCCATGAACTTTTTCTTTACAGGGTCTATGAGATCCTTGTGTAGTAGAATATAATGGGAATTGATAAAATGAACTTCCTTAGAGAGTATTTGAGCACATTAGGCTATAAGCGGAATTGACCAAGTGAGATTCCTCAGAGAGTCTTTAAGCACATTAGACTATCACGGGAATTGACCGAGTGGGATTCCTTAGAGGGTCAAAGAACCACTTAGTTCTATAAGGGGAATTGACAGAGTGAGCTTCCTCATATATTCCTTGACCATGGGGATATAAGGGAATTGACTATGTGAGCTTCCTCATAGTTTCTTTGAATTACCATAGAATATAATGGGAATTGACTGTGTGTGCTTCCTCAGAGAGAGATGAAGTTCTTTAACTATAAGGGGAATTGACTGTGAGTGCTTCCTCAGAGAGTACATATATATTATTATATCTGAACTTGAGGAGATAGGTTATGTGCACTTCTAGAGGGCTACTGTGATTGATTAGATGCTTTTGACATGTGGAATTGTTTTCAATAGAGTACTTTCTTGAATATTGCTTCAGTACATTTACCTGTCGTATATTCACAGACTGTTAGGCACAGATCTTAGGGTGGTATACTACTGGGGTTTAGTCTCACACCATTTTTGGGCCATGATTTTAGGCCCAAATAGAATACATTGTTGTAGGATTAGACGGGGGAAAGTGCCCTTCTACTTCTGGTACTTGACTTGCTGTAGAGTTGGTGAGCATGGGACCATGCATAGGATTGTGATTCTTTGGAGCTTTTGATCTGTTTATTTTGTACATTAGTTTAGTAATTATTTTATTCCATCATTTTGACTTGTTTGGATTATTTCCTGGACATATGTATCATGCATCATTAATATATATATATATATATATATGGGCTCCAGTTTATTATTCTACAGTCTCCCACTTTTACTTTTGTATGGATTATTACTACATCTACTATTTCTATTGTCATTCTTGCTCTCTATTAATCTACCATTGAGGTCATAGGTTCCCCACTATCACTCCCAAGGCCCTCGATTCTAGTCGGCATCCTCTGGAATTCAGGAAAATTTTCTTGAGGACATGTGACCAACCGGGTACAGGGCGCCTCTGGCTGGATTTCGAAACAGGAAAGTTACAAAGTGGTTTCAAATAAATTCTTTTTTTTTGAATTACTATTTAGAACCATTAGCTAGGGATATTAGGGAATAGGTACATGGTAAAAATCTATTCCTAGGCATATCTAACCCGTGTACAGGGTAAAACCAATTTACCACATTATTGCAATTTTTATGGTTTTGCAAATTTACTGTTTATTTGATTTCACCATTGGCTGATTCATATGTTTTTTTCTATTACCATTTATGTTATTGAGTTTCAATTTCTATCGCAACCCGATTAGATGAGGTTATGTCATCTCATGCATCATAGAGGCACTTGCTAGAAATCACTTGTCATGCATTCTTGCCTTGCCAGCTGTTATTCATTAGCAATTTTATGTTGTTTTTGGAAGATGTTGTGTAGAATATGCATCTGGTTGTGATATATTTCTTCATAAAAATTCCTATTGATTAATAGGGTATTTTTTGTGTAAGGTTTTATTGAATGAATGCTAAACATTGGTTCATGGGGTGTTATGGGCCCTCATGGACCGAAATTTGGTGGGTCATTGCCTTGTTTTCCATGTTTTATCGTGTATAAGATTCTAAACATTGATTCGTGGGGAGAATGTGCCCTCACAAATCGGAATTTGGAACTTTTATTTTTTGTTTAAGTGTTTTTCTGGGTTGTGGAGTAGTTTATGAGGCTTTTTGTCCGGAAAACCCTAGAATACACAGCGTGTAATGTTAAGTACACACCATGTGTTTTTTTGTTTGGGAAAGAAATATTTTTCTTAAGTACATGTCGTGCACTTTATGGAAATGACATGTAGTCTCTAACTGGGTCATAGGCCATGTGGGAAGAGACACGAGATAGGGAAATTCTTGGAGGAACACGCCATGCAACAGTTGAACATGTTGTGTGGTGTTGACCCTTTGACTGACCGTGTAACTAACAACAAAAATGGGTAAACCATAAGATATAATTGATGTGTCAGGATCGAATACACTGTGTAGTCTGACAAAGGTACTCGTTTGTGTCACTAAAAATAGAGTTTGTTGTTATCCTTTCACAAGCACACATTGTCCATCTTGAACACGATGTGTGACCTTGTCTTAGGAGAGTCTTGCGGCTAAACCGTGTATAAGGAATCAAGTAGGGGAAGAGGATTCAAGTACACGCCGTGTGTTAAGGAAACACGCCATGTGTTTGGGGTGTTACACGGCCAGTTTAGGCAGGAGTACACACCCATGTGAATGGATGAAGGAAACACATCATGTTGTAATTGTACACACTCTGTAGTCATGTTTTAAAAAACATGAATGCTTTCTTTCACATATTCCCTTCTTACGCTTCTAGTTTTCAGTACATGAAAATCTTGATCTAAGGTTTTCACTTGACCTTGCAGAGTCATGACACCGAGACGTCCCCCAGTTGTACGCCCGTTTCCAGACAATTATCATACACCAGACATTGTTGATTAGGGAATTACAATGGATCCTCCAGTTGTTCCAGCCTTGGCACCAACCATTGTACCTGACACAGGTGTTGATGCACAGTTCAGAGAGGGTTACATGAGAGAAAAATTGATAGATTATTTAGTGGTTTAAACCCACACCATTGAAAGGATCTTTCAATTAGAGTCTTTGGGGGTTAAGAAGAAGTTGTTCAATTTGTTCTCAAAGTGTAGATGGAGTTTATAGAATTTTACCATGGATATGGTGTTAAGAAATAAAGATGGAGTCTCAAGCCAGAGGATCTGTTGAGAAAGGTGGAATGAAAACTAAACCAACCATATGTATAAAATGTGGGAAGAATAATTATGGTAAATTCATTAATGGTATGGGGAAATGATTCATGTGTGGGAGAGAATACCACCAAGCCATTGAATGTTAAATAAACATGATTAAGAAGGAAAATGTGGTGGAAAAAATCAGTGCACCACCCATAGTACAATGCTATAACTCTAGTGATAAAGTGCACTATGAACGGTAGTTTACTAAACCACGAGTCCTTGCGGGTAATTAGAGTCAACAACCACCAAATTCAAAGGAGTAATAAATGACTTATTCCATCACTACAACTGATGTTGAGAAATAAACCAAATGCGTACAAGGAACACTTCATATAGACTCAATAATAGAAAAAGTGGTATTTTATAACTGTTCTACACATTCCCTTATATCTTTAATGTTTTCTATAACTATTTAATTGAACCCTTAGAAGTTTTATATAGAGATATCTATAAAAACACATAGTGGTGAAATGATTGAAACTTATGTGTTGGAATCTTCTTCTATTGGTGCATGTAGGATGATACTACCCTCAAATCTCGTAATACCTCCCTTGGTAGAATTTGATGCTATACTAGGTATGGATTGGGTCTCATTATTTAGACACAAATCAAATATCGGGAAAAGGAATTATACATTCATTTTATGAACCATCCCATGGTCCTTTACAAATGTAATAATGATCTGGAATCTCCTTTGGAAAATCCTTCAATGGAGTTGGAATTGATTCACTATGAAGAACCATACCTCTCTAAGATTTTTTACTCAAAGGAAGTCATTAACATAAGGGAAATTACCATAAGGAGGGATTAGTAAAGTGATTTATTTCTTAAAGAGTTACCTGGGCTCCCCTATATTATGAGATAGAATTATCAATAGAACTCGTACCTTGAGCCAATCTTATCTCAGTGTACCTATAGGATGGCTCCTATCGACGTGGAAGAGTTAAAGAGGTAGCTTCAATATCATGTGAAAAAAAGGGCTCATATACCATAGTGCATCACCTTTGGGTGGTTTAGTACTCTTTATCAAGAAGAAGGATGGATCAATGTTGTCGTGTATTCATTATCAAGAAATCAACAAGACCACAATAAATAACAAGTATCACCTTCTATGTATTGATGACTTATTTGATCAGTTTTTAGAAGACCATTACTTCTCAATTGTGGACCTTCTTTCTAGATATCATTAGATAAAGGTTAATAAAGAATATATTCAAAATAATTCCTTTCTTACATGATATGGGCACTACATAATTATGGTGATGCACTTCAGACATAATAATTCCACTAAAATATTCATAGATTTGATGAATAGAGTGTTTATACATTACCTCAAAAAACATTTGGTTGTTTTTATCAATGATTTTTTCTTCTAGCCTATAAAAAAATAAGAACATGAGGAACAACTAAGGCCTTTGTTATAATCATTAACGAATGAAGAGATGTATACCATGTTCTAAAAGTGTGACTTTTGGATGCAGTAAGTCACATTCTAGGGCCATGTGACCTCATGGATGGAAATTTATATGGCTACTTTGAAGAGAAAATTGAGGAATGGCCCAACCCTCTAGTTCCACATTAATACTTAGTTTTCTTATTGAATCAGGGTACTATCGATGTTTTATGAGAAATTTATCATGATTGTCAAGAACGATAACTATGTTAACATGGAATGGGTTAAATTATATCTCGATTGAAGAATGAGAGGAAAGATTCACAGAGATAAAGAAGAGGCTGATCAATACACCTGTAATCACATTTACAAAATGTTGAGAAATTTTTGTGATATATATTGATAATTCCACGATTGGAGTTCTGTCATCATAATTGGTGATATCCACAAAATCTACTCCTATTTCCAATACCTATGGCACTCCAGTCATTGAACAATTACAATAATTTCCACCAATTCTCCTTCACGCAATCCTGCCAAGTCTAAAGGGTTATGAAGAAAATATTATTTTTTTGAATAATATTTTATTTATAGAGGATATTATGTTATGTTAATTTATAAACAATTAATTATTTAATTTCTTTATTTCTTTATTATTCCTCCCATGATCACACTAAACTCAAGCATTTGACTTTCTTAAAGGTTATGTATCACCATGGGTAAATCCTACATACCAAACTCAAAAATTGTCTCATATTTATAATCTATGTCACCATTCAATATTTATTGAATTATTTTATAACAATTATGCACACATGATATAATATAATATCATTTTTTATTATTTAAGAAATGACGCTTGTTGGGCCTCAGAATATCATTCCATCTTAGCACATGGATAGAAAAATATCATTTAAAAAATTTCATGGAAAAATTATGTGGTAGTTACACTAGACGATTGTTTTACATGAGGGCATATATTGGGGAGTGTTCAATTAGTAATTTGAGGGCATGTTTCCTATTATGATTGGATTTAAACAAGTATTGGGGATAATGTTTCATTGAGCGGGGAATGAGAAATAATTGTTTTTCATGTTGACACTCATACAATAGAAAGACGAACACATCTGATCATTATTCTTTATAAATGATAGAGTATTGGACATGATTATCATGAATTTGATTCAATATATGGAAAACAAATGCACTAACTTTATAGGGAGAAGGGTATTGATCATGATGATATATCCATTTTCCAAAAAGGGTTATGGATAAGAGACTGATTCGTTGATGATATTTATAGCATTAGATGTCAGTTAACTTGTAAATTCCATATTACCAAGATTACTTAATAGATTATAGTTGAACAATTATATGTGATGTTGTATGGATTCTAACCCATGGTGTTAGTCTCAATATGAACAAGAAGTTATTAAATCATGCTTCTATTGGTTGTGTGTTAGTTATTGAGGTAAATGAAAATGGTAGATTTAGTTGTTTGATTAATTAACCATGGAATTGAAACATGTGATTAGTTTATAAATTTTTGAGAGTGTTTGAACAATCATGGTTTACCCTAAACATTTAAGGCATCATGAATAGGTAAATGGATAGTTTGTTGGTAGACGAAGATGATTTTTTTAAGAAAAGTGACCCATGTGATGTCTAACTATCATTTTCCCTTGAATATGGACGTGCTTTGATTATAATTGTATTACGGACATTAATTTTAGATATAATTGGTGGGATTAAAGAATTTACTATGGTCATACATTGAGATGTATGTGCATTGTGATCATAGTCATATGAAATATCTCCCTATGTGTTTGATGATTAATGGGATGATGCTCCTTGGTTACCTAAGATGGATGGTCACCATGACATGTTATCATGGGTTTTTAGAAATAATAATGAGATGTGTTTCAGTTTATGGTGATAGGGGTTGCTTATTTCTATACATTCACTATTATGGTTTGTTTTGAATTGATTGATTGAATGTGAATGTTTCTATATGAATTGTTAATTGTGGAAGGTGATATTGTTTAGTTAGATAAACCCCAATCCTTTATAGGAATGATAATATTTATGTTGGGGGTTTATAATATCTTATGTCAATATGATTTGAAAAATAGTAGAATTAATTTAATATTATGATTTTTTGGATTTTTGTATTTTGAATCGGGATACATAATTGATTTATAAGAGTTTTAATGCTTTAAACATATGATCATTAGACATTTAATTGAGGAAAATAGGTAGTTAGGAGTACCATGTGACATTTGGGGCTATGTTAGAGTGGTCAAGATTCTACTTTCTTAAATACTATAGCCACTAGATTGCAGTTGGAATGGGTGGTGGACATGTGAAATATATAGGCTCCCCAACTAGACAGTCTGGTCATTTTAAGGGGGAGGTTACATTTATCACCCTATGGATTTTAAGAGGGGATCCCCTCTTCCTACTTAATTATTACTATGGGGAAACCCCTTATTCTCCATCAAAACCCCTGATTTTGGGGTGGGTTTCAGGAAATTTTAATTATTCAAGGTACATGCTTCCCTAAAATTTTAATTTCAATAATTTTATCTCAACATCTTAGATTTCCCAAATACTCATTCAATGGGTTTGAAGATGATTACCTCAAATAAGAGTAGAATTATCATAAAAAGAAGGGTATTATTTTCTACCTAATAAAAGAGAATCCCATAAATCCATCATTACGTGATAACTTACTATTTCTATTTCAACACGTCTCACCCTAAATTTCTTGACAGTTTTAATTATTGATAAAATAATTTAATTGAAGAGTTATCTTCATCTGTTGGATCTTTTCATAGTGTTAGTCCTGAGAGCCTGTCACAAAACTCCTCAGAATGATAGGTCAAGGTTATATTAATTTGACATCACCCATTGAGAATTTAGGAATTATAAATCATTTGAATATGTTATTTTGATTAATTAAAATTGGACAATAATTTTTTTCTGAAATGGAATAAGTTGGGGTCTTCGGTCAGACATCGATGGTTAGTGGAATAGGGATAGTACTGGGTGACACTTGGTAAGCCTAAATGAAATAAAATTTATGATGATTTTAGAATATAAAGGGATTTATAATGTGGTAAGTGGGCCTAAAAATTGTTAATATAACATATATAATTATGTATATATGAATATATGCTTGAAGTACCACCACTAAGGTTATAGACCATTTTATTAGCAGAAAATTTTAATATAAATTAAATAGTATAATTTAAATAGATTTTTAAACTCACATAATATCTTGGAATATAAAGGAATATAATTTTTATAACATCATATACCTTGTGAACTTCATTGATGTCGCGGTCATCGATGGTTGAGGTATATACTAAGGGTATTTGTTAACACATCAACCACATGAGGTGTGGTAATCAAATCAACTGAAATAGATGATACCTAGTCATCTTTTATTGGCTATATTCAAAATTTTTATCCATAGAAGACATTATGAATACCCTATTGATACTATGAAACCCTTGGGATAATTTTATATAACTTGGTGTGAATATGCTTTACACTAAATATGTGACTAGTTTATGGGTTGTCCTTATGTAGATTAATAAAGTGGTCAGTATCTAGAAATACATATCATGACCCTATGAATGTGTGTGATCCATGACCCCTCTTTGTATGAAATTAAAAATATGTCATATCATGTGAGGAATTGGATATTATGTTCAAAGTAGGATTCTTTTCGGGAGTTATAAATACTCTATATGAAAATTTATACCAGAGTGACTTTTTTGAGACCCGGGACCCCTTGTAAGGTACCTTATCCTATTTAGTGATCTAGGAAAAATGAGTACGTATACAAAAAATTACTAGCCCTAAGAGGGACTATTTTGGAAAGGGAATTAATGGTTATATTTGTCCCCTTAGAACCCATATATTACATATGATATAATGGGAAATAGATATTTATGATGGGAGTGAGTGTTCAGAGAACCCATATTTTCTTTTATTGTTATATGTGATATAGTATATTTTTATGGAAGTTTTTGAATTATTTTATGATGGAAAACATTCTTGGGTAAGTGGTTTTTTAATGGAAATGAAAAATCCTTTACAGGGGAAATAACAAACTATCTCTAGTAACAAAGATTCAAGGGTTTTCTAACCACAATTGTACAATATAGAATGGATTTTATGACAAAGTTTATAAGATTCTTGAAACATTTGGATAAAATATACAAAATTTATTTCCACATTAAAATTAAAAGAATGAAAAAAGGGTAAAAATATTTTGAGAAATTTATTTTTTTCATCTAAAATATACCATAAATAATTCATTGTTACCTTTTTTGGTATCCTAGGGAAATTAAAACAAAATATAGTTTGATCTCAGATGCTTGGTAGGGGAATAATTACAACATAAGAGATCATATATTAAATAAAAAATGTTTAATATTGTAGAGATAATATATAATCATATATTTCAAACAATAAATTTCATAAATCGAATGATATCCTGGAATGAAATCAAAATATAAATAACTACATGGATAAGTATAACAATTTTAATAATTTTATTTTGTATAATGTATGAAATCGTAATATTACCATAAAGTACTGAATTGATGAAATCATATATAAATAGATAAAAATTATACCAAATAACAATACTAGTCTATCTCATGTTACCTAATAATGCAACGATGGTCTATAGATGGACCCACACATCACATTATATGTCCAACAAATTTATAATATTAATGAAATTTATAATAACTCAATACATAACCAATAATGAATTTATACTAAAAACTACCATATCAAATGCTAATATATTCTCCAATAAATCAGTAGAGAAAAATGATCATAAGCCATCCAATGTAATATGTTTCATAGTTTAATTAGTCTATATCCTATTTAATGAATAATATTCCCCAAAATAATTTTATATAGATTATAATATTTTATAAACACTTATGGAAAATTTTCTGTAGAAAATTCCCTTTTTATTTTGAAATCACATTTTTAAAATCTACAAATTTTTAAATAGTTATGATGGAATTTAAATTTTTAATTGACCAAATAATCTTATAATTTAGCTATTGAGAAAAATAATGGTCGTGATAAATAGAATATTAATTCTTTTTGTAAATGATAAAACAAAAATTCAATTGACACTATTTGAAAAAAATACCTCACCCAGATAATGAAATTGATATTACTTTTAAATGTTTTTATAATATATAAAAATTGTGTAAAACATATTTAATAGATTATTGGATAATATTAAAAAGTCCCTAACAACAATTTAACGAATATATATACAACAGAAAAAATATTAATGACTAAATTAGTTAAAGGAAGTCATGTTTTATTAAAAATATGTTTTCTATATTTTGGGTACATGTAAATAGTTAAATGAATGTAGAACATTTAATTGTTATGAATAACCAGAGGATAATGAAAATTTTCATGTTTAAGATAAAATTATTATATAATTCTTCTAATATAAATATTAAGATATACAATAATAAAGAATGATCAGAAAGTGAAAGAAACTCTTACGTAAAGTAACAGTTTATTCATAAGTTATTATGAACACCCTTATAAAGAAAATTTAATTAATTATAATTATATAAAACATTTATGATCATACATATGTTACCATACATATTTTTTCCAGTTTATTAAAAATCCTATATTTTAATCATTATCATTTCTAGTATTAACTAAAACATTGTTCATGTATATTTCAATTTTAAAGTTATAATAACTATATATTTATCAGGGGCCCATAATATACAAATTGTTTTTGAAATTAATATTATATAAATTTTCATTATACATATTTAGAACCATAAATAAACTTCGTATATAGAAAAATTAATTACACCATTCCGATAGATGGTAATATGTACATGTACATGAATGATGTTTTTAGTTTATACCAAAAAGGAATAAATAATGATAAATGATATTTTATAATAAATTAAAAATAATTATACAATATATATAGTAACTATTTATTAAATTTATCATTATATCCATCATTTTGACCTAGTGATGGAAAATTAATCAAATCACTATGTGGAGGGGGTAGTCAACATATTAGTAGAAAAAATATTTTTTATATCCCTTTATATTGGGAGAGGTGGAAGTGGTTGTCCCCTAATAATAATAACACCTTCATATAAATATAATTTAATATTTATTATTTTATGATGGATACCACAAAATTATTGGATATTAAATAATAAATGAATATTTAGCGATTATGGTTAGATGATTTCCTCTTCCTTGAGAGAATTACTTTAGCTTACACATTAAGCCTTCATAGGATGGCCATAGGCTGAGACCAAAAGGTCATAAAAATGGAATGAATCTATGTTTTTTTTAAAATTAATGGGATGATATCGTTCGATCAATGTTCATGCATAAGAGTGGAGATGTGTTTCCCTTTTATAATAGAGGGGGGAGAGACACATTGAATTACATTAAATATTTATATAATTCAAAGTCATTTTATTGTGTAGGTGGAACTAAATGGACAACAATTATTATTCTAAAAACATTATATTGTCGAAATTTATAAAATTAATTTTATTTTGATAAATTTATTTGTCATTTGTACCCTTATCTCTTAGTTTAATCCCCCAGTAAACTATTTTACCATAACTATGATAAGAAAATGTGTTTACAATTCATTATGACTATAAGTTATTTTAATTTTTTTACCTAATAATAATTATGATGATTAAATATATTTAATAAATTTTAAAAGATTGATTTTATATAGTTATTAAAATATATATTTAACATATGTTATTTAAATACAATGAAAACCCTTTTTAGAAAAATGTTTCTTCGAAGAATATAAATGATTTTATAGTAAAATCAAGTATATGGATTATTAAAATTGGTTTAATTGTATTTTTTATGCAAAAAATTACCCATTTTTCATTATATATTAACGAATATCAAAATAAACCTTGCAAATACATCATTAAATGTGAAAAACTAAAAACAATTTTTTATTTTGGAAAAATATCTTCTTAAATATCAAAAATATTATGAACATGTTTCTTTGATAAAAATTTAATTTTTTATGAATAATATAATTTATTAAATATATATTTTTCATATAATAAAAGTTTCATAAAAATAAAAAACATTCATTGTTAATTATAATCTCCTAAAAGTGATGGTTTTTGAAAAATCTATATATTTTAATAGGCATAAAATAATCAACAATTTTAAAAAAAAATTACCCTAAGAAAATTTGGACATACTGAATTCAAAAATTAAAAATGACTTATCAAAATAAATTAATAATAAAATTAAATTTTTTTGTTTTTTATAAATTATGTTGATTGTGTTATTTATTATTTTGAATGAAAATGAAAATATAATTTAATTCCAAGTGTCATAGTATTCCATCTTTAAAAATTTCATTCTTGAAATTTACAGAATATCCCCTCATGGACTGATATATTAGTTCATCATTAAAAAAATTCATATTCTATAGTTTCCTAATCTATTTTAATATTTATCCACTCTATGTTCTCTAATCTAGTCCTTTGATTCTGAAACACATGTACTCTAACATTAATAACCAGTATTGGTTCTTCATAGTAAGATAAATCAATATCCAATTAAATTTTATCGGTATTGGGAACAAGAATTTGTTTTATCCTATACTTTATCAATAAATGGATTTTGAGTTCATCATGAAATTTTGAGTGGATTAGTGGAATTATAAAATTTTATGACATAACAATAATTATTTACAAAAAATCAAAAGCCTCTATATACCTTGGACGTAGATTCCTTTCTAATCGAACCATATAAAAGCCTTCCATAGATATACCATTAGGAGAAAATGATATCCCACTTAAAATTACAATTCCTTCAATCTTTTATTGAAAAAATATTATTTTCTATTATTAGGTTCATTAGTATTATTTTAATAGTATTCAATTTCTTTATTATCATGTCCGTGAGAAATAGGTATATAAGTTTCCATTGACTGAATTCATCCAAATAATGTCTATTGTGACAAATATTAGCATATAATGATTGAAATGAAGTCACTTTAAAGCACAGATGTAATATATTATTACTTTAAAATTATACAGAAGGTAAATATTGATCCCATATACTACAAATGTAATTCTTGAAAAAAAAATTCTTCTAATAATTGATTAGTCATTTTAGGCTACCCATCAATTTTGAAATGATGGGGGTTTCTAGAATGTATCCTACTATCTATAGCTATCCGAAGACTCTTATATATTTAAAATGTCAATCAAGGATCCTGATAGGATACAATCAATAGTATTACACCATTACATTTCATAGGATCATTAATATAGATCAATGTGATATGCCCAAGACATAGATCATCCCCTATTATGAGGAAATCTATAGACATTCTATTCTGATAAAAAATAACCCATATGAACTTTATTAATTCAATAAATCTTTAGTTATCTAGTGGAAAATATAACATATTATCATCCACTAAATTTTTCTTTACATATGATAATTCCATTATGTCAATCCTATTGAGATTATTATATATAGGTTTTTTATCATAGACATGATCAATGGAAGACTCCACCTAATTCTTAAGTGGATACCAATGTAGTTTATCCAGAAACACATCAATGTATTCCTACAAAATTGGTATGACCTATATTGTAAGTATACCTTTAATGTTCATTATTTTTATTCACTTTTTCTATATGAATTTTAGAAATGGAACAATTTGAGGTGGATGGAAAAAAAATTAAGATGATTTAGTCTCCCTCAGAAAATAATAGATTCTATATCCTCATCACAAATCATAATTTCACACCCATGTAAATAAAATTTTCTATTTGTATTTGAAATAATATATATATATATATATATATATATATATTAAATTCAACTGTATGTATAATAATAATTATTGAAAATCTTTTCTGTATATGGGTTATAATGGGAACTAATTGACTTATCCTTTTTTAATAAGATATATACTATGTGTATTCATTGAAAACTTATATATTATGGTTGTTGGAAAATATATAATTATTAATGACCCAGACCTCTAATCCAAATTTTATTGCTCATAGTAAGGTACTTTAAATACATTATTTGATACCTGATACAAATGACAGGATATAAAAGTCAGTAATAGAAAATAACTAATGATTAATTTGATCTCATACATTTTGTGGATCTTACGAAATTTCTCACATTATTTAATTAAGATGGATTATAAATTAATAAATACCATGTTAATTTTACATAGAATTCAATATTTAACAATATATGAAACTACTTATTGTTAAATGAGTCTTTAATATCTATGATAAATTTTTCCACACAGGTTATCCTTTTAAATATTTCACATGTAATACATTTCATCATAATCATGGGTTATGAAATCATAAGTAGTGGGGAGTTAAAACCCTATATAAGTGAAAAAATACATCTAAATAAATCATATCATAAACATAGCATAAATATTACTTTAAGAATAAGATAATATAAAGAATCCAAAATCAAAATGAAACTAAGAGCATTCTATATCAATGAATATAATTAAAAACATGGATATCAATAATAAATTCCTCATAATGATGGAAATGATAATGTTAGATGACAAGAAACTATTGGAAATGTATTGTTCCAAGACATATTACTTATCATCGAGACTAAAATCAAGATATCGTTCTTAATAGTTCAAACATGCACCAAATAATCTAATCTATTTTGTCACATGAGACCTGTTGATACATACAGGGGATATATATTTTCAGGCCCTACATGTCACAACATTATGTCTAATAAAATCACCATAATTTAAATAAATACCTTTTATGTGATTCCCCATGGAAACAAATACCTAAAAAATAAAGATATCCATATAATGATTAATAAATAAATAAAATACATTATCAACCAATATTATTCGTAAATTATCATAAAGAATGTTATTAATTTTTCACATTCAATAAAACTGAATAAAATATCATAAACTATCAATATAAATAATTTTTTTGGTCAAATATCATATATTCAAATGGAAAATAGTCATCCATATTTGAATAACAATATATGAAATAACAATAAGTCTACAATTATCAATAAAAACAGATAACACTATTGTAACCAATTTAGGAGAAGAAGGTGGATGGTTAAAAAAAATATAGTCAAATTTACATTAATCATACTTATTGGATGGAAAACATAAATAATGTGAATACCCCCCACATGATAATAGAATTCAATTTTTCCAGGAGAAAATAATCCTATCGAAAATATGTAAAATTTAAGGATCATGTCATATAGAGTAATTAATATATAGAATGATCAATAATTAATAAAATTATCATACTACATCCATGGGAATTTCGTGTATGGTTTCAGAACAATATATCCCCATGGAAAAATGTAAACCAAGAAGGATTTTTACATAGATAGTAAACATCCTTCAAATATAATGAATGATAGATTCCACCCAAAAATGGATCATGAATTTGATTTCATATTACAATTAATTAATGTTCAAAAATGATATATATATATAATGTTTTTAAAAAATCTAATTTTACAATATTATGGGAAATAATTTGGAATACGAACATGGAAAAAGAAGTGAAAATATAAAAAAAGGTTTTTAAAAAAACTAACATCAATATAAAAGGGGAAGTCCCAAGCCAAATCAAATTGATTTTTTTCAATGTTGATGTGAATTTTTCTCAAAATTATTACTATTAAAATATTTTCAAATAATGGAAAATTTTAAATGAAATAAATGATTCTTTATATAATGTGTATCCAAAACATGATTTCCTGAAAGGAACGTTTTTAATACATTAAATTAAATTTAATAGAGACATTCATTTTAAAATGTGTGTTAAAATATTATTTGTATTGAAACCTAATTTTCCCAAATAGGATCATTAAATACCATATAATAAAGTATTAAGGAGGTATAAATCATGGATGAGATTAAACTTTTCAAGATAAACCATTATAACTGAAAGAATGAGATGTGAGTTTCCAATATCCCTTACTAGAACCATATCTTAAGAAGTGTAAAATAAATTCCAAAGGATTATGTGGTATGAATATATATACCAACAAAAAATGAGATAATACCAAAAAAATACAATCAAAGTATATAATGTTAAAAACATAAATGTTTAATAGAATGCTCATATCTCAATAAATTAATGTAAATTTACCATAAATTCATACATTTGGTAAAATAACTAAATCAATTTCCTCTTGAGTAAGTTAACAAACTTTTTCTTGTAAATCCCACATAAAATCAATTATTTTCATTTAATTATTTCCATGGTATGTGAATACACCATACAAAGAAAACATGGCCCTTAAAAAATAACAAATTATAAATAAAACAATTGAGGTTGAGAAAAATATCGTGGCATTATAATTAGTTTAATAAGAAATATTGAAAGAGGAGAAATGTATTTGAGCTTAAAATTAAAAGATTGAAATATATCTTATGATATAATATGTCAAATATTAATTGTATAGACAATATAATATAAATTTTGTTCATAATAAAAGAATGTCTCAAATAGAGAAATTTAAGATGAAAATCCTTACCTTATTTAGTTTCATAGGTAATCACACCCTAACCACTTAAAATAAATGACTAAATTAATTTTCTATTTTATAATCATAATAAAAAATATTACCATTTTTTAATCAATTTTATATTTTTTATCTATATTACTTTAATTATTTTTGGCATATTATGACCATTTGGTGTTAATGAAATTTACTATATTGTGCCTCTTTAGTAATTTCAATGTAATTATACATAATAATATTATAAGTTAATTTTTTATATATTGTATTTGATTCTGTAATATATTACTTATTTTTATTTAAAATATTCTTATTAGATTATATATGTGTTCTCATTATGTTATTTGGAAACCGAAATGACAGAGGCTTATTTCAATAGTTTTTCTGGTCGAAGATGATTTTTTAATAAAAAATTATTTACATTATATAAATTTTATGAAAAAAGTATATTATATTTATTTTTATATTAAAATATAAAATTATGAATATTTAGTTTCTTAAATAAATCATGATATTATTTTAAAACATCAATCACGTATGTGGTTAAACAGACCAAACATGGAAACACTTTAACCATATGGGTGGGTATTGTTATGAAGAATTTATTTTTACATAATATAATTAAAAAAAATATTAAAGGTACTATTTTTATTTTTATTATACTATTGGTCAAGATATGTTGATAATTGGTTTAATAATTACAAACAATAATAAAAAATGATTCTTTTTCATGGTTATAATCTATTCAAACACATGATTGATGAGCCATTATTTTTTAAAAGAGGAAGGAAATAAGTAAATAAAGGTTATACCATTAATATAACATCATATCAGAATATGAATTAATCATAATTCATCATATTATTCTTAAGGTAATATATATGGAAGAGTATGATTAAGGAGAAAACATAAGAGGGAGATAACACTTATAATAAATACATGATCATTCATTAGAATGATTCCTGAAATTGCTGTGATTAAGAATAATAAGAATGAACATGAGAGTTTTTTATGGTATAAGGTTCTAGGTAGTGTTAAATGGTATAATTTAAAGTATGGATTATAAGGTGTTTTTTATCTTTTAATGGTTCAAGTTATATGTTCTTATAATATCAATTACTGGATTTTTTTAGAAACGACTTTTTATTTTTTAATAATTCAATTCACTTATCTATGTCCCAAAGAACCATGATGGAAAATATTGTGTTATAAAATTTTATTTTTTGATTTAAAAATCAACCATTCATTTCATAGAAATGTTTTTTATGTTTTATGACTGTTATATTGGGGAAAACTATATTAAGACATCATATATTTTCTGCCTTAATTTTTTTTGACCTTATTAGATAAATTAAAAAAATATAAAAAATAGATTTTAATACTTTATATGAATATTATGATTTAAATTTTTGAAATAAATTACGAATTAAATTTTCTAAAGGTATGCAATTTTAATATTAAAATAAAAACACTTAGGTGTAAAATTGTTATTGAAATATATCTATATTAAGATTTAAAATTCAGATATACCAAAAATGCAACATGGTTACAAATTTTTTAGATATATATTTATTTATTATGAATTTATTAAAACACATTTTTCTTCAATGTTAATATAAAACATAACCTCCCCTTGAAAATAATTAATTTGATGACAATATCAAAAACCATTTTTATATTTAAGTGAAATTTTAAATTATTTAAAAAAATTATTATCATAGGTTTTCTATGTATAAATAATATTTAAAAGTGAATAATTTTTTTCCTTAATTTTAGATTCTATTACAATATTAATTTATAAATATTCCATGCCTTGTTTACAAAATGAAAAAATAGTGGATATTATATTTTCCGAAATCCATAATTTGTGATGAAAAAAATAATTTCTATAAAATGATTTAAATATCTATTCAAAGTTAATACTTATATAATAAATTCAAGAATGAAGTTATGTTATTTAATTTGAATTCTGATACTTTTTTTTCAATTTTTTAGTAAAATCATAATATATAATTAAATATCATTTTTATTAAAAAAACATGAAAATTTAATAAATTAACTCCACTTATTCTTATTCATTTCATTTAAAAACTAAATTAGATTCAATAAGTTATAAATATGAAAATAATTTGTCATTCATCCTATGATTTTGGAATATAAATTCTTATTTTATAAGTGATCATTTATTTCGAAAAACACTTACCTATGAAATTAATTAATTTTTATTGATTTTATGTCAACCTATTTAATTTCATTCATGTTAAGTGTAGAAATTATTTTCCAACAAAATTTTTCAAAGCCTATTCATTTTAATGAATTATATTTCTAGGATGTAATTATTATACTTAGTATTTTTATTTTTTGTTTAATTATATCATGGTTTCATTTTATTTCGGTGTTTCAAGGGGAAAATATATCAAACACATTGAATTGTGTAAATGTAATCTGATAGTAGAATATCAGGGTGTTATCTCTTCAACATCTTAAATAAATTTCATATTTCTAATTTTAATTATTACATAAAAATTATATGAGTATACATAATATATAAATTCATCATAGTACTAATATTACAATCATTTTTTAGGATAGAAGACTCACTGATAGGCATAATTCTATATTAATTTTCTTACCATAAATTTGGGTACACTACAACTCGTAGTTGGATATTAGGGACTATTTTATTTATTCTTGAATTAATAGTCAAACACGTTATGATAAATTATTAAACATTGGTATGAAATATGATTCCACATTTTGATAATTATTATTTATATAAATAAACTTAAAATGACATAACAAACCAATCCATCTCTTATCCCTCTTGCATATTTAGTATAGTGGTGTTTGTCAGATTTCGTGGTCAAATTATGCTCTCAATAAAGAATTATCCTTTTTTTATACATCTCATCCAATTCTATGTTTTGACCCCTTAATATCCTTATTTGTGTTGTCACATCTGCCAAATTATCATATCCCCTTTTTAAAATATACATCTACATTGTCGCAATTTTACTTAGATAGCCACCAATCACTTTTCATGACTATTGAACTAGTCTGTAGGTTATATGCTCCTTGAAAACATAATCACTGATGGTTGGTGGGGGAGTAGATGCACCTCTACATCTTCTCTATGTGGAACATCATATATCTAAATAAGGCCACCAAATATAGGAATTCATTCTATATCACCTCGAGATTTTGTGGTTTTTTTCAAGTAAATTTAATCTTATTTATATTCTATATTCCATGAAAGACAACGTTTTTCATTCAGTATAGACAAAACTATGTTTAAACGACCCATGGTGTACAATGAAAATAATATTATTTAAAGTGATAGTTATCTCCTAACTGTTGGAATGATGTTTATGAATATTATTAACTAAATTATAAATATATATGGTCTGTATATATATATGAAATGATTTCTTTGGTAAAGAATTAATTAAAAATAGATAAAAACTTTTTGATAATAAAAAAATCTTTTTATAAAAAATATTTTCATAAAAAAGAGTTTTGAATCAATAAATTAAAAACATATTAGCTGAGTTATTTTAAGAAATTATATATTAAATATTCAAGATACTAAATAATATTAATTTTATGTTTTTTATAGATAAGGGATAAGAACAAATCAAATTTAATGCTTAAAACTTTAATTTATAGAAAACCTATTTTCTATCCTATACAATTATATTATAACTAGTTTTTTATATTTTATGAAATTTTATTTTAAAAAATAATGTTAAATTTTTAAATTTAAATGTAAAAATTCTCATATGGTGAATTGTATAGAAACTTCTAATAATATTAATTTTATAATGAATTGTAAAAAAACAATAAACATTAATTGAAAAAAGGCATTTATTTTAAATTATTTACAACAAGATATTATATTTTATATTATTATTAAATAAAATTTATTCCAATTATATACTTATATATATAATATCGGTCATGGATATCATTTTCATGTTTAATATAGATATAAAACCTTGTGAAATATTGAATATTGTCTCTTTAAAACGCCACACTCTCGTCATGTCTATAGTATAACTTTTAAATTTAAAATTTAAAATTATCAAATTAAATTTGAAAAAATTGATTCCATATTTAAATAATCAAAATATTTATTACCAAGAAAGAAAATATTTATTTTTTACAATAATTGGTTGTTTAAATAGTTACTATAATTTTCCACTGGTATGGTAAAAATGGGTTTTCTTATGTGGTTAAACAAAAGTGATAAGGATCCAAATAACATAAAAACTCAAATAAAATATATTTTATGGGAATAGGTTGACCCAATAATGTATATTCCTAAATAATAATCCATTTAGGTCCTTCTGGTGTGATAAAAACATTGGTATATATTTTTCATATCAAAAATTATAAATGTGTCACTCACATTAGTTATAATAAGCTACCCCCATCTCCCTGATTATTCACACAATCAGTCAATTATATTTCATAAAATAACATACAAAATTCATTCCACTCATTCTCTAATACATTTATTTGTAATAAATCAATCACCGTAAGAATTTTTGGGTATACTGTAGAAGGATACCTGATGAATATATGAAATTATTTAATGAATTATTTTTTATTTCTTACTATATCTTCATCAATTATAAGTAAATATTCTTGATAAAATAAATTCATTATCATCCATATAAATATATAATTTTCATTTAAGTGAATTTCCAGAAACCATCTCTACTTTCATCAAATGCTTTATAAAATCACCATTTATTTCTTCGAGGAACAACTGCCCTACAACCCAATGTCATTCATTTCTCCATTACCACCTCTAATGGTTGGGAATAATTATGGATATAAAGTGTATATATTATACTTATAATATATTTTTACCTATCGAGTCATTATTGCTTATATTCCTTTTTTACTATTTGCTCTATATGTTATATGATAATATTGATCGTGTATATGGTGGACTACCCTCTCACAAAGTGATTTGATTTGTTTTTAGCTACCAATTTATATAGAATATAATAAGTTTAAATTTATTGAGTATATTTTAAATAAATGATAAAATTATAATATTCTAGAACTATTAATAATTTTTAAAGAATAACATATTAATTTGTTTCTATGATTTTCACTCACTAAAATAATATAATGTTGTTTGTGTACATATGGAATACCTCCTTCACGAAGTCATGTGACTCTCTATTTTCATAACCATACCAAATGCATGATATTTATAAGTATATTAAAATAAATAAAATGTTTTATATGATATTATTGTCATTATTTGAATATAAAATAATATATATCTCATTTTCATAATGACTGTTGAAAAATTGAAACATTAATCATGCATACATATGGCCTACCTCCTCCATGATTCTAATGTACTTCATTTCTCAAAAAAAAATTATGAATAGTGTTATTAGTTTTATTTATATATAAATAAAATAATTATTACATTATTATTATAATTTAAATGATGTAACCATGATCAGTCTATGGGTAATGAAACTAAATAACCAAAACAGATACTAATAATATTGTAGTTATTACCAGAAACATGATGTTGACATGGAATTTTTAATGAATGTGTAATAAATGGTAATAATTAATTAGAATATGGTTTAATATATATTGTATTGTTTCTATAATTTATTTATAAAAAAATTATATTTACTGTACATGAGGTTTGAACGTGTGCACTGGAACTCCATACTTCGGGTTAGGTATATCAAGTCTCTCAAATAGATTTTGGAGACATATAAAAATTCAACCCTCGTTTATTTTGATTGATTTATATACTAAAAATTTTATATTTTATATCATGAATAAATTTGTTTAATTATTTGTAATGTTTCATTTTATGTTATTATTTATTGGGTCTTACGATTTAAAATATTACTTATGTAGTAATAGATTTTTGCCTCACTTTTTATATTATTGAGACACATAACATATTCCAATCTTATTTATTTTATGTGTTTTGAATAATACCAGTGTTTTTATTTTGTTATAATTTTCCTGAAATTTATTATTATTTACATATATATTTTATTACCAATATTTCAATAGGTTTACAATTAAAAAGATTCTAGAGAGATAACGGATTAATATCTCAATTTTCATTTACTGAGTTATACGTTATATTATGTAACTATATTCATTTTTTAGGTGTATACACATGCACATTTAAATGTAATACCAAAATGTCATTTATTATAATTATATTTCATTTTTCATTAAATTATATTCCCATAATGGGGATTATAATTCAATGTTACTAAAGTTGTAATAATTTTTTGTTACAATATTATCTTTTATTAGCATTGTTTAAGATTATGTTTTTGATGATGAGATATTACTATCCATTTATCATGAAACTCATTCAATTTATTGTTCTCTCATTATGTCTTGATAATATATTTTTTCATTTTCTTCTTCTCTTTATGTACTTATGAGTTGAAATGAATTTTTTTTATTAAAACCAAATTGATTTATCTCTTCAGTCAAAAACCATTTTTTCTTCCATAAATAATTTTTCTAAATAAAATTTAAAAACTATTTTTACCATTATTCAGATTATTTTTTATATACATTTTTACTCATGTTTAAATTTTTTCAGAAAATTAAATGTTTTAAAAGAACTTATCATCAATGAAAAGTAAATTTCCACTATAAAATTTCCAAGAGATATTTAAAAATCATTCTCTATCAATGATTGAATCTATTGATGTAAATATTACTTAGTTAGGGATATGAACCAATGATACCATTCTTATTATTTTTTAAATGGTTTATGATGATAAGTTTTCTATCCAACTAATTTCTCTTAGATGGCTTATTCCAGGATAAAATTATAATGGAAATTTCTTCTTTTTTAAATGGTTATGCTATGATAAAATGATAAAATGATTATAAAAAAATTATCTCTAGCATAGGATATAGTATAGTAAATTGTTTACGCGTCCCATTTAATTTTATTGGGTTATGATATGATGAATTTTTTTGGATATATTTTCACAAAATATATATGATATTAATTATATTCTTGGGTAGGACCTATATATTTATTCAATTCATTAGAAAATTATGAATAAATTATGAGTTAATATGTTATGAGGGAACCTAATTATAGGTTCACAATGTTATTAGGGAATATTATTGAATGATTCAAATGTATTTAGTGAGCATAATTACATGTTCATAATGGTATGTGTAACCATAATTACAGTTTTGAAATTTCATACAAAGTATTGTCTTTCATGTTAATAATTTTATATGTAGTACTGGTTGCATTCACCTATATTTATGTGAAATCTTTATTTCATGTCCTTAACCTGATGAATGATCCCACATATATTTATAGATGTTCTCAATGTTATAATAAAATGCATGAATGGAAACCCCTAGTCATATCACAACGTTATACTTTCATAGATCATTTTATTTTTTCCCATATAATTATTATCTTATGAGATTCCAATCACCATGACATGAAAAAATATTGTGATATAAAATATATTGGGTTTGGTATTGAAATGTTACACTCATGTTCTCCATTGTTTACCCTTAATGAGAATCTGAGCCCATCCTTTTTATTTTTTATTTCCCTAGGTTAGGATGAAAAGATTTATATAGGGTATTTTTTTGACGATTAAAAAGGGGAAGATCGTTACTGGTGATTCTGAAGATCATTCAACAAATTTGAACAATGTGTACCGAGTATCCAAATAAAAACAATTATTATGGTACTTAGTTCTGTGTTTGTGTAATATATAGAATATTCATTTAAAATTATGTATTATCTATTTTTGAGAATCCCAAATCACTAGAGTTGGTATTAGAGGAAAGATTATTTATCATTTGCAAACTATGATGAGAAAACATTAATGAGATCCCAAGGGATATATTTAAGGATATTTATTGGGATTTATCTTAGTATTAATATAGAATGTATCAAATTATAGTAAAATGTCCAGTAATTTTTGTAAAGGATAAAAAAATTGGTTGCCATGATACTAAATCCATATATAGATAAGAGATGTGGATGTAAATATATCACATAGGTACCTAGGGGTAATATGTCTGGAAACGTGTCATTGAGCTTGAATCAATCAATTCCTGGGGAACAACATTGGGGATTACTGCACACCAAATTTGACACTCCCATGGGTTATGATTTTTAATCCCCCAAACACATTATGATCCATCATAAAGGATTTAAATAGATGATGACAAATAATTACATAGAATAAACATAACGTGTCATAGGTTAAAAAGATGTTGTCATGAATTAAATTTAATATAATTTATTTATCATGATTATCTTGTCCCCTGCACAGATTATTATATCTTACCATATAATTTTTGGTTGTATTATATGGATGTAAACCGAAGGAATAGTGTGTGTGTTTTATTAAATAGAAGGTTTCATTATTTTTCTCATAATAAATAAAATGTTATGGATGGTAAAATGAGAAAACCCATTTTTATTCTCAAAAAAATATTCAATATATAACTCATGATGAAAATACCAATAGGAAGAGGAGGGAACAATCTTCCAGAATGGCATTTATTAAGACAAAACACCTTCTTTATGTTGTTTTATTGATCCTCTAGTTTCTGAGTAATGGATCAGTACCACTAATTTTTTTTTCATTTTTATCGTGTTCATTTAATTGAAATTCATATTGATTGTCAACCATTTTGAATGTGAGGGGGATCATCGGTGCACTCTTACTAATAATTTTAGGCAATGAGAATAAATTTACTCAATGAAGATAGGTTGGTGTAAAAGATCATTTTATAATAAGTGATCTCCTCATATTTTTTCAAAAAACTTTAGAATAACTATAAAGACCTGGAAATTTCAAGGAAATTTTTTTCCTATTTACTTTGGAATTTTACGAGTCCGCAGTTTCTGACGGTACCTGATTCCGAGGCCCGGTGTGCCCAGAATCAATTTTCGAAGCTTATCTCGGGTAGGTTCAGTGAACGAGCGAGCGGGTTTTGCTAACTTTTGAACCGTTGCTCAGAATCAAAATCTGAGGGCACCGATGAAACTGCAGCGCCAATAATTGCCTAAGAAGACCTTCACTGGAGTTGCGTTTTCTCGGGAAGAGTTTTTAAAAAAATTTGGATTAAGTGTTATGTGAAATAATGTTGTGTACGACTTTATTTCACTTCCAGGTAGTTTAACCCAATGTGTGGTATTTGGGTGGAACCCACTTGATCCTAAATCCTCTTAATAGGATTTTGAGAGGTGGGGCCCACATGATCCCCATCCCTTCAAATTACCTAACATCTTTAAAACCCCCCACTTTAATTATGTGACCCCCCCCCCCTCTCATTAATGATGCCAACTTTACTTCATTTAATTTTTAGAATCCCAAGATTAATTAAGTTAAGTTAATTTAACTTTTGAATCTTGGAAATGCATGGGTTGGGTAATAAAACAAGAAGAGTCTTATTTTATTTGGTGTTGGTTGGTTGTGTGGGGAATTGGAGGAGGTAGAACTCATCTTCTCCATTGGATAACGCGAAGAACGTCAAGACCTCGACGAAGAACGCCGTAACTGCAAGGAGTGATTGATGTGCCGTTCTTCTCCTCTCTGCAGCCGGTGTGAGATGTCATCCACCGTGGACGTACACTGACGTCGTCAACCACGACACCGACTTTTGACATCATTGTTGAGGTAGGGTAATATTGTATATTTCTCATTTATGTGGTTTATAACATCGAGCTTGAGCATTTATTTTTAGGATTTATCTTTATGGATTCCTTACCCCAATTGAATTTTCATGTTGAAGGCGAATTAAATGAATTAATTTGCGTATCAAAAATCCATGGGATGAATCAATCTCTTATTGTTTTTATTGAAAATATCAAAGTATGATGAATATAATTTTTCCAATTCCCCATGTTTTTTATTCTAAGAATCGATGGTCAAACCAACACGGTCATCAATCCGCTCATATACCATGCCATTTCTATTCCATTCTACACGAGTTCTTTGGCACGCCAAATAATTAAGCGCGCTGGAAACTCAATGCTTCGTTGAACGCGGCATACATATGCGGAGATCTCGACCCGAGGATCACAAAACCACTTTATTATCTTATTTCCGATTTAAATCGAACCTAGTATAGTGCGCGGAATGATCCTGTGGTGTGGGTGCGATGAGGGTTCCGGTGGTCCAAGGCGACGGTTCAGTTGGGCGAGCAGGCGACCGTGGCGGATGGTGCAGTGCTAGAAGACGGCGCGACCGAAGGAAGTCATGTACAAGGCGGAGGCATAGCGGCTCCCAATTCGTGAGGGCCGCGTGAATTTTGGAGGAGAAGAAACCTGAAGTTGGGGCAATAATTTTGGGAGAAAAAATCGTGAGAGGAATTTAGATTGGAGAGAGAAAGATGAAAAATATATTAATGATGATATAAAATAAAGGAAAGGATTTGGGGGCATGATTGGCATGGATTCAAGGAAAGAGGAGGTGCTAGTTTGGGTGGTGCATGGATTTTGGGTCTGTTATGTTAATAATTAAATTAAATTAAAAATAATAACAATATAATAATGTTATTATTATTTTTGTTGGGAAAACTGTATTTTGACGGTATCTTCTTCATGCGACCTCGGTTTCACAAACCATTAGTGGCAGTGTGACCCCGACATCGAGACAGAATTTATGAGTCCAATATTGGATGTCCTTTTCAGGTTTTTGGATCAGGTACCCAAAAGGCTCGTACATAATAGATTTAATATTATTATAAAATCTTTGACACGCCATAACTCATGCGTGTGACGTCCGATTGAGTCGCCGCCAGCGGCGATGTGACTCTGTCTTTAAGATGGTCGATTCAAGTATAATGTAGGATACTAAATTCTGGTTTGTGTATTAGGCCCACAAAACACTGATTATTATTATTATTATTATTATTATTATTATTATTATTATTATTATTATTATTATTATGGGATCTTGTTTCTGATATATCTCTCTCATACGGTGTCGGAATGAAGAATTGTTTGCAACGTTGCGACCCTGGAATTAAGACGGATGTTTCAAAACCAATTTTGAATATTTAAGTTGAGGACGAGGCACGGGCTCCCCGAGGCCCGGTTCGCGCATGATGTAGTGAAATGAATCTTTTTCACCGGATATCCATTTTGGACCATTGGGTAGTCCATCTCATGTGTTATTCCATATGGATCGCAATGGTGTGGCCGGTTTGGTTAACCGGTGTCATTTGAAGTACGACTGGGTTGGATCGAACATGAATCCAACCGGGCCCTCAGAGCGGAAATGCTTAGAACATGAGTTCCGAACGTCCGATTGACGTGCCATCGACTATGTTGGATTCCTCTTGTTAAGTTGGTTCTTTTGGTATACCTCACATGAGTTTTGTACATAGTTGGAATATGGGCGGGTTGGATTGTACCCAAAATACAACCGGGCCCCTGGAACGGAAAAGCCGATAACTTTCATACCAGACGTCTATTTGACGAACCATCAGCAGCGTTGGTGATCACATTGAGAAATGGTCCCTATGAGTATAACCTGTGATAGTTCGGGGTACAGTTGAGATATGTCCGGGTTGGTTCGTACACGAAACCAACCGGGCCCCTAGGACGAAATGGCTAATAACTCACAGACCGGACACCCGATTGACGCGCCATCTATTGCGTTGAGACCCCTATGACTAGGCGGTCCATTGAGATACTTTTTCGTGGGAATTTATGATACTTTGATTATCGACCTATAGGTCATGGAGCGGACACTCCCAGAGACGAGTGTACGGAGTACGGAGACCATGTAGCCAGCTGAGACCTGACGACTGCTTGACCGACTCGACTTAGAGTGAGTCGACTAGCCCAGTGGACGGAGCACTACTGTGTTTGGGTGCAGAACCACGGTGGACAGAGTGCCTGGTAGTAGGAAGAAGACTCATGGTACTTAACAGGAGGAGTACCTCTGCAGGATATTAGGGGGGGGGGGTGCACTACTGTGTTTGGGTGGAAGACCCCGGAGGGAAGCACTACTGTGTTTGGGTGGCTGACCCGTGGTAATCGACATGAGGAGTACCTCAGACGTCTTAGGTTAGTGAGTAGTACATCGGAGTCGGGACAGGATCACTGTACTCGTTAGAGACTGATCTCTTCAGTAGTTATAGTTTCAATAATGAAAATCCTGGTTTGAGCTGAGTCAATGACCTTTGTGTTTACCTCATGATTGAGATGGGTTACTAGATAACTTAGGCATAAGTATGGGCTTATACCTATGTAAGGGTTATCTGGTGAGATCCTTCTTTTGTGGTTATCCTTGTTGGATTTAGTGAGACCTTGAGGGTCTCAGGGTCCCTACTGAGTATCGTTATACTCACCCCTGCACGGGCTATGCCTGAACCTCGTTGTGTTGGATGCAGATGATGGACAACGCTGAAAGAGGCCGAGTGTTCGAGGACTGGACGGTACCTAGAGGTGGACCTCACGACGCGTCAGTATCTGGAGGTGGAATTCACAACGAGATGATTCTCGGAGGAGGTTGATGGGTGAGAGTGCTGTGGAGGATATATTTAACTACCCTTCAGGTAGGATCCGTGGTGGATGACCTAGGAGCTGCTTCTATTCTTCCAGCTGCTTCTCTTTTCTATTGTAATTTCATTCGGTTGTAGCTGTACTTTTTAATTGGGTTTTTATTCTGGCCCATTTACTTTTCAGCACTATATTATGTACATAGTGTACTGGTTCCACTTGTACTATGTGGTATTTTCTTTACCTTTATAACGGAAATGTCTTCCCAGTTATCGGGATTTATGCCTTTGGTTCTAGTCCCTAGCCCATGGCCTATAGAAGGCTGGTTTGGGGTAGTCACGACATGAGCCCCAAGGACGAGTCATGACAAATTGGTATTAGTGGAGTCGGTTCTACCACAGAACTTATAACTATAATATTTCTTTTCTGTGAAATAATAGTGTTAAGGGTACCGAGTGTGGTTTTCAGTTTAGGGAGTCCAGTGTTGGTGCCGGCGGCCGACGTATCCATACACTAGGACCCTGACAACTGATTTCTGACTTTGTGCATGAAAACACTGATTGCGTGTGTGTTTCCAAAAGTATTAATTTTAGCTCAAACCAGGTCAGTTCACCAGGTATAAATCGTTGACCGTGTCACATCTGTTCAGGAATTCTCCATGCAGACAGTTAGTTGGAGTTCTAAGATAGTACACGATGACGGACCACCGAGCAACGAGGCTCTGGTGCGGGGCCCTTTTTACTATATGTGAACCCTCGGGTGGTGTACCAGCAGCACCACCACCTGTTGGGCATCAAATTCCACTTGCCATACTAGAAGATGGTGCACGCCGACAGAGCGCATTGCACGAGTTCTAGCAGTAGAGGCCTCCGAGGTTACGAGGTGAGGCAGATTCTCAGACAGCAGAGGACTGGATGGAGGTGATTGCTAGAGTTTTCCACCTAGCTGAGACACTAATATAGTGGATGTTAGATATGGCTACTAGTGTTTTCTAGTGAGTGACCATGAGGATGGTCCACATAGTGATGATGCTTCAGTACGTGGACCGATGCCTGAGATAGTGCCTTCGGGTCGTGTGTCAACTATACATCACAACCTTTTGGTCAGTAATTACAACCAGTAGTACCGGTAGGTGACACATGTAGGGTAACTTCTTTAAACGTGTTCCAAAATCAGATACCCTCAAGCTCCGAGGCAAGCCCGACTCACAGGCGGCTGAGGACTGGCTTGAGGAGGTTGCTGGGAGTTTTCTAGAGCTTATACAGCTTCAGCAGGACGACGTTTCAGTAGCTGAGTATTCATTGAGGCATACTGAAAATTCTGGGTACTCGATGAATACGTTTAAATCAGTGCTATAGAGCTCGGACCTTTGACCGTGGTGTGTTTAAGGATATCTAATCCATCACCTTTTCCTCTATGCATTCCTACTCACATTAGGGTGCTAGAGAGAACCCTGTGGTTGAATGTTCTTTGGATGAACGAATACAACTAGAGAATGTTAGAATTTGGAACGCAGCAAAATGGTGCTAGTCTCAGAGACATGGGCGTGCGAATGAATCATGAAGAGGAAATGTTAATGATAGATAAATCTACAGAGCATAAGACGTCAAATTATAGCAATGAGAGTAGCATGAGGTGCTGTACATTTCAACATGTTACAACCACCCGCCTTTGTTGTCCCCTCCAGGCTTAGGGAGTTGGAGGGAAAGGAAAGAGAGTAACTGTATGCGGTCAAGGAGTGTGACCCAATGGCTCTAAGAATGATTCGAGGGATAGTCTGTGTCCACTACTAGCTTCCATAGTAACATACGTTGATATAAATCATTCCTTCCTTCCACGAATCTTGTCCCAAACCTAGAGTTTCTGGTTAAGCCGTTGACTTGACCTTCACATCTGGAGATAACTTTGGAAGGAGACTCGATAATCACACTTACGCCGACGGTGTGATATGACCCTTGAGTTGAGAGTTTCGGTTGGAACCTCTTGGTGTAAGAATCGAGGCCTTACGACGTTAGTTTGGGTATGGACTGGGCAACCACAGTTCCTACACGGTTTGACGGTATTAGGAAAAAAGGTTGTGGTTTATCTACAACGTTGGGATGGGGTTTTCCTTGGTCGGTGAAAAGGAAAACCCAGGAAGCACAGGACGGAATCATGCACAAGAGGGTGAATTCGATCACTCAAGAGATGGCCAAACATACCTTTGTGCCAGAATTCTCTAGAGTTGTGGCACCACTTCCAGTAGAGCTTCCAGGAGCTGGGGTAGAGGTTGACCGGTGCGCCCAACCTGTGGGCATTGGTTACATAGTTCCCTGCGATGCATTTGGGACTGGTCTCAGGTGTGTTCTGATGTAGGAGTGGGCAGTGATCTCTTATGGATCACGATAGATGAGATTTCACAGAGCTGACAGGAGACCCCTGGAATTCGAGGATGGCGACCACATTTTCTTACGGGTCTCACCTCAACGAGGCCTATGGAGATGTGGCCGAGGCGGCAAGTAATCTTCAAAGTTCATCATACCTTTTTAGGTCCTCAGCAGGGTAGGTGAGGTGGCTTACCATTTAACCATTCCATCTCAGTTGCACCGGGTGCATGATTTCATCCACATATCTCAGCTAATGGGGATATTTGCATGACCCTTCACACACCATCGATCGTAGGGAGTTTGACATCAATGACAGGGCGACATTTATAGAGGTTCTAGTGGAGATTGAGGATCAAAATGAGTGGGTCCTTTGTGGATGGTTGATTCCTCAGGTGTTCTCTCACTGGCAGCACATGAACCTCTAGGAGAGCACATGGGAGCGGAAGGCTCAGATGCGTGCTCAATACCACTTTGTTTTCCTTAGTGTGTGTTGAAGCTTTACGGGGATGTAAATCCCTGAGGTGGGAATAATGTAAAGACCCGAAAATTTCTAGGAAATTTTTTTCCTATTTACTTTGGAATTTTATGAGTTCGTAGTTTCTAACGACACCTGATTCTGGTGCCCAGTGTGCGCGGAATCAGTTTCTGAAGTTTAGCGTGGGTACGTTCAGTGAATGAGCGAGTGGGTTTTTCTATCATTTGAAACAATGCTCAGAATCGTAATCCGAGGGCACTGATGAAACCGCAGTGCCGGTAATTGCTTAAGAATACCCTCACTATATTTGCGTTTTCTCGGGAAGAGTTGTTAAAAGAAATTGGAATAAGTGTTAAGTGAAATAATGTTTTTATATGACTTTATTTCACTTCCAAGTGGTTTTACCCCATGTGTGGGAGTTGGGTGGAACCCACTTGAACCTAAATACTCTTGATACGATTTTGTGAGGTGGGGCCCACACGAGCCCCATCCATTAAAATTCCTTAACATCTCTAAAACCCCCACTTTATTTATGTGACCCTCCCTCTCATTAATGATGCCAACTTTACTTCATTTAATTTTGAGAAGATCAAGATTAATTAAGTTATGTTAATTCAACTTTTGAATTTTGGAAATGAATGGGATGGGTAATAAAATAAGAAGAGTCTTATTTTATTTGGGGTTGGTTGGCTGTGTGGGGAATTGGAGGAGGTAGAATTCATCTTCTTCATTGGAGAACGTGAAGAACGTAAAGACCTCGATGAAGAATGCCATCACCGCAAGGAGTGATTGACGTGCCGTTCTTCTCCTCTCCACAGCCAGTGTGAGACCCATCCACCTTGGACGTACGCCGACACCATCAACCATGACACCGACATTTGAAATCGTTGTTAAGGTAGGGGAATATTGTATATTTCTCATTTATGTGGTTTATACCCTCGAGCATGAGCGTTTATTTTTAGGATTTATCTTTGTGGATTCCTTAACCCAATTGAATTTTCATGATGAAGGTGAATTAAATGAATTAATTCGCGGATTGAAAGACAATGGGTTGAATCAATCTCTTATTGTTTTTATTGAAAATATTGAAGTATGATGAATATATTTTTGTCAATTCTCGATGTACATGATTCTCAAAAACGATGGTCAAACCAACGTGATCATCGATCCGCTCATATACCATGACTTTTCTATTCTATTCTATGCGCGTTCTTTGGCACGCCAAATAATTAAGTGCACTAGAAAATCAAGGCTTCGTTGAGCGTGGCATACGAATAAGGAGATCTCGACCCAAGGATCACAGAACCACTTTATTCTATTATTTCCAATTTAAATCGAACCCGGTATGGCGTGCGGAAGGATCCCGTGGTGCGGGTGTGGCGAGGGTTCTTGCGGTCCAAAGTGACGGTTCGGTTGGGCGAGTAGGAGACATTGGCCGCTGGTGCAGCGCGAGCAGGCGGCGTGAACGAAGCAAGCAGTGTGCAAGGCGGAGGCACATCAGTTCTCGGTTTTTGAGGGTCGCGTGAATTTTGGAGGAGAAAAAAGCTAAAGCTGGGGCACTAATTTTGGGAGAACAAATCATGAGAGGAATTTAGATTGGAGAGAGGAAGATGAAAAAAAAAATTAATGATGATATAAAATAAAGGAGAGTATTTTGGGGCGTGATTGGCATGGAGTCAAGGAAGGAGGAGGTGCTAGTTTGGGTGGTTCGTGGCTTTTGGGTGTGTTAAGTTAAAAATTAAATTAAATTAAAAATAATAATAATATATTAATATTATTAATATTTTCATTGGGAAAACCGTATTTTGACTGTATCTTCTTTGTGCGACCTCGGTTTCACGAACCATTAGTGGTAGTGTGAACCCGACTTCAAGATGGAATTTATGAGTCCAACATTGGATTTCCTTTTCAGGTTTTTGGATCAGGTACCTGAAACGCTCGTACATAATAGAATTTATATTATTATTAAATCTTTTACCCGCCATAACTCATGCATGCGACGTCCTATTGACTCACCATCAGCGGCGATGTGAATCTGTCTTTAAGATGGTTGATTCAAGTCTAATGTTGGATCCTAAATTCTGGTTCATGGCTTGGGACCACGAAACACCGTATAATAATAATATTAGTATTATTATGGGATCTTGTATCCGACATATCTCTCTCATATGGTGTCAGAATGACGAACTGTTTGCGACGTTGTGACCCTGAAATTAAGACAGATGTTTCAAAACCAATTTTTAATATTTAAGTTGAGGACGAGGCGCGGGCCCCACGAGGCCCGGTTCACGCATGATGTAGTGAAATCCAACTTTTTCACTGGATATTCATTTTGGACCAATGGGTAGTCCATCTCGTGTGTTATTTTATATTGATCGCAATGATGTGGCCGGTTTGGTTAACCAGTGTCATTTGAAGTACGACTGGGTTGGATCAAACATGAATCCAATAGGGCCCTCGGAGCGGAAACACTTATAACTTGAGATCAGGACGTTCGATTGACGTGACGTAGACTATGATGGATTCCTATGGTTGAGACGGTTCTTTTGGTATACTTAACATTAGGTTTGGACGCAGTTGGAATATGTCCGGGTTGGATTGTACCCGAAATCCAACCGGGCCCCTAGAACGGAAAGGCCGATAATATTCAGACTGGATGTCCGTTTGATGAATCGTCAGTGGCATTGGTGATCACATTGAGAAATGGTCGCTATGAGTATACCCTATGAGTGTTTGGGGTACAGTTGAGATATGGTCGGGTAGGTTCGTACACGAAACCAACCTGGCCCCTGGGATGAAAAGGCTAATAAATCACAGACTGGGCGCCTGATTGACGCGTCGTCTATTGCATTGAGACCCCCATGAAGTGGTGGTCCATTGAGATACTTCTTAGTGGGACTTTATGATACTTGGAGTATCGACCTGTAGCTTGTGTAGTGGACCCTCCCGGAGATGACTGTATGGAGTATGGAGACCGTGTAGCCAGCTGAGACATGACGACTGCTTGACCAACTCGACTTGGAGTGAGTCGACTAGCCCAGTGGATGGAGCACTATTGTGTTTGGGTGCAGACCCACGGCAGACAGAGCACCTAGTAGCATTCAGCAGACTTGCGGTACTTGACAGGAGGAGTACCTCTGTAGGCTATTAGGGGGGGGGGGTGCACTACTGTGTTTGGGTGGAAGACCCCAGCGATAAGCAATACTGTGTTTGGGTGGCTGACCCGCGGTACTCGACAGGAGGAATACATAAGACGTCCTAGGTTAGTGAGAAGTACCTCAGAGTCGTGACAGGATCACTGTACTCGTCAGAGATGGAGCTCTTCAGCAGTTACAGTTTCGATAATAAAAATCCTGTTTTGAGTTGAGTCAATGACCTTTGTGTTTACCTCATGATTGATATTAGTTACTTGATAACTTAGGTATAAGTATGGGCTTATATCTAAGTAAGGAATATCTGATGAGAACCTTATTTGTGGTTATCCTTTTTGGATTTAGTGAGACCTTGAGGGTCTCGGGGTCCCTACTGTGTATCATTATACTCACCCCTGCACGGTCTATGCCCGCACCTCATTGTCTTGGATGCAGATGACGGACATCGCTGACAGAGGCCGAGTGTTCGAGGACTAGATGGTACCTGGAGGTGGACCTCACGATGAGTCAGTATCCGAAGGTGGACTTCACGACAAGATGATACTCGGAGGAGGTTGACGGTCGAGAGCGTTGTGGAGGCTATCTGTACCTACCCTTCAGTTTAGATCTGTGGTGGACAACCCAGGAGCTGCATCTATTCTTCCAGCTGCTTGTCTTTTATGTTGTACTTTCGTTCAGTTGTAGATGTACTTTTCAGTTGGGTTTTTATTCTGGCCCATTTACTTTTCAGCACTATCTTTTGTACTTAGTGTATTACTTCCGCTTATACTATGTGGTGTTTTTTTACCTTTATAAAGGCAATTCCATCACAGTTATCAGGATTTACGCATTTGGAGCTAGTATCCAGCCCCTAGCCTATGGAAGGCGGGCTTGGGGTAGTAATGGCATGGGCCCCAAGGATGGGTCGAGACAATAACATCCTCAATTTTAAGAAAATTATGATGTATTAGATGGTACCAATGAAGAAAACTTATCACATATTGTATGTACTCTACAAGTATTAACATTCACCCAAAAAGTAATGTTGATATAGTATTCAGTGGATTAAATCCGAATCATTGAATGGTGTTATCTATAAGGGAAATTGGATTATATGAAAAAAATCATTAAATCATGAATAAAAGTTGAAATTGGTATTGGAAAACATCTTAGTTTTGGCGAAAATAATAGAATATGATTTTTTCCTTGTAAATTCCAATGATATGTCACACGGAGGGAAGAAAATGTGTGAAACTCCAACTTTAAAAAACAATGGGATGGAGAACTTAGGTGAGTAACTATAAGGAATAAAAATGTATTTAATGTGTAAAATTATTTTCATTAAAAAATAATGTAGTAGTAGATTAAATAGTACATTCAATGAAATGAATATATAGAGATGCCAAAAAAACACACCACCCACACACTAGTGTTTCATTTGTAATGAGATTTGGAATTATGAAATCAACTCCCCAATCCCAGGACTAATGTAGATGGTATACCACAAAATCCTATGAAGTAAAAAAAGAAAAATATAAATCCTAAAAAATAATTATGGTTAAAGTGAATTAAGGAAATTATGTAACAATTATCATCCCCTCCATATTTGAAAATTTCATGTTTTGTTTTGTATATATGATACCAATTATTGTCTTATTATTCATCATTTAGTGTAATTTATTGTAATTATCTTCTTCAAAATGGATTGACATATAATTAAATCACATTTGTTATTCTATGTATCCAAGGATGATCCCCAGCTTCGAAGGAAAATGATTTATTATAAGATAAGAGGTTATATAAGAAATAATGGGTGGATTAACAATATGTAGTTTATATATACCCACATATGAATAACTTAGGAGTTATGGATAACATTATAGTTTTATGAGATTTTGGTTAATCATATATTTAAATCCATTGAAACTCATTTTCTGGTTTTATGTGATGGGAGTTTATCAATATTATGGATATTTAAATAGGTATTAATTTCAATATAACACAATTTTTTTATATGTCTAAGTGAAATATAAAATTGCGGATGAATTCCTTTACACTTTGTGGAAATTTGTTTAAAGGTTCTAGTATCATTTAGGTTTTATATAATCATTTATTTTGAGTTAATTATGGGTTTTAGATGATTAAATAACAACTCAATCACGCATCGATGTTGCCGAAAAATATTTCTCCCTAGATACTCTTACAGAAATATACATTAATGAATTTCTTTGTTTCCTTTAGGTACCATAATCCACTGAATATAATCCCGAAATTAATTTTGCCTTTCGATTTTGGAAAATTCATCAAAAATATCTATTTTAAAAAATGAGTTTAATAACTCTGTATCATATTCATATTGTTGATTAGTATACGATAACAATAAAAAAACTAAATTATTTTCAATGAACTTTTTATATAGGTTTCAATGGTTGTGGAGAATAACACTTTCCTCATGTTGGGTTTTATTTGAACAACTAATTTCAGTTGTTTATTTAGATCGATTTGTATGATTAAATTTATGGAAATAAGTGTAGAAGTACAAAATAATTGGATGAATATGTAGAAATTGGTCTAATGGGACATAATTTAGATAATTAAATTAAATATAAGGTTAGATCCCTTTAGTAACATACATGATAAAAGTGAAAAATTGTTTTATATATAATAATCAATATGATCTAGAATGTTAATTTTTTAGAGGTTAGTTCTTCCAATTTATGCATATAACAAATAAGGGAATACAAATCCATTTTTATATTGGTCAAATTTAAACTCTTTATCGTATATGGATCATATCTTACCATTTGGATCTTACACTAAAACTCTCTTAGGTTCACAATGTGTTTCATATATATAACTTGAGGAAGTAAATACCTAATGCATCATATACACTAATCCTATAGGGCATACCACTGGAGCTTGATATTCCGTATGAAGAAATACTTGTGGATATTCTAGATCATACTCAATCATTTCTTGAAAAAAAAAGACAACTTACCTTCTAATTCTTTAATAGTGAGCCCCATATCTTGAGGATTATTCATGGGAATATAAGGATTTAATAATGAAAATATATCCAATTTTTTTGGTACAAAAGTGATGAATTTAGAGGGGGGAATTTATTTTAATAGATGTATAGTTTAATTCCCCAAGAATTTTTGAGATTTCTATTTCAAATAAAATTAATTTTTTCATTATTTTTCATTAAATGCAACATTGATTTTAACTTATATTATAGAGACCATGTGGTTTAAAATAAATTTTAAATACGATTAAGGTAATATTACATAAATGGATAGTTATATCCCATCCGTTGGGACAGACTGTATGAATATTATTTACTAAATTGTTAATATATTTGGTTTAAACAAATATATAAAAAAAATTTATTAATTCAAATTAAATAAATATGATTCTAAACCCTATTTAGAAATAAAGTATATTTTTTTCCCGGAAAAAACAGTTTTTAAGAAAAAAGCCCATTTTACCTCAACATATCCAACAATGCAATTTTTATATTAATTTAATTAAATATATATATTATATACTCACTATCATCTTTAACATTCATCTTTTTTATTTTCTAAGCAAGATATAAGAAAAAAATCAATTTTGAAACATGTTTTCACAATTTTAGAAAACACTATTTAAAAAAATAGGGATCATTTATGAAATAACCTTTTTATAATTATCCTAATTTTTTTCTAGTGAATTTTCCAATATTATTATCTTTTTAATGAATGGGGATAAATACTAAATTTTAATTAAAACCAGATAGTTTTTTAAATTTTTTTAATGAAATATTATATTATATTTTTTTAATTAAATTTATTTAAAATATATATCTATTAAAAAAATATTTTCATTGGAATCATTTTTTATTTTTATTTACAATACTAAACCCTTGTAAAGAGTTAATTATTTTCACTTTGAAAACCCACTTTCTCGACGTTTCAATTGGATTAATTTAAAATTATATTTTGGAACTTCTGTAAACACAATTTTTTAAAATGGATTCCATATTGGAATGATAATTTTTTATATTCTATAATATGGTAAATTTAATTCATTACGATAAAATATATTTAAAATATTAAATATTATTTATAATGGTTAAGGTAAAAATTGTTTTATTTGGGGGATTAAACTAACAAAAGAAAGAATCAAAATGGAAAATTTTCATTATATATATGTATTGGAAATATTTTGACCCTATAATGACTATTTATTAATAAAAATCTCTTTTTATTCTTTTGTAATGTTGAAAACAATGGTATATATTTTCTTTACAAATATTACATGTTTTCTACTAACCTAAATATAAAAATGTCATCCCTAACCTCATTTCTTCATACCTTCATTCTGGATCAAAACATACTTAAAAAAATAACTTATAATATTCCCAATCACGTACTAGACTCTTTATTTTTGGAATAAATCCAAACTATTAAGTTTGTTTGTGGAAACCTAAGGAGGATACCCAAAGAAGTGGAAAGACTCATTAATGAGGGATTTTATATTATTTCATCATCCACATCCATGAATTATTATTAAACCATGATGATATAAAACCCACAATATCTTCTATATAATGATATGTTTTTATGTTAGGGTAACTTCCTACAACTAGTTCCCCAATAATCATATGGGTTATAAAATCATCATTTGTTTTATAGGGGAAACCACCTCACGAACTGATGTTATACATTTTTCAATTACCACTTATCACGGTTGGGTATGATTATGGATTCATAAAATATATGTGATATTTATAAAATAATTTTACATTAGGATTATTTATATAATATATTCATTTTCACTTTCCATTCCATATGGGATCCGATAACGTCACTCATGCGTACGGTTGACTACTTTCTTGAGAAACGATGTGATTTGATTTTCATAATAACTTTTTGTGAAAGATAATAAAGAAACATTTGATTAGTATATTTTATAAAAATGACCTGATAATTATACTCTTGAAATAATTATCATTTTGAAAAGATAATATATCATTTTACTTCTTACATTCTCACTCTCTGAAAGATGATAATGTCGTTAGTGTACGTGTTGACTAGAACCTTCATGAAGTGATGTAACTCCCTATTATCATCACCACACAACATGGTTGATATTTATAATTATATTTAAATAATTATGAAGTTATTTATGAAATATAATTCATTTTTTAAATATAAAATATTACATTACTCTTTTCCATAATGATTGCTAAAAAATGGGAATGGTAATCTTGCTTATATAAAACCTACCGTCTTCATGATCATTACATAATTCATTTATCAAACCCAAATTTATTGAGAAATATTTAACATATAATATATCTATAAATATTATAAATATTTCATTATTATTATTCTTTATATTATTGAATCATTATAAGTGAAAGAAGATAGGAATAAACAAACCAAAATATATAAAAATAAATTCATTATTACCCAAAACATGATTTTAATAATGTATTGTAAATAAAAATTTAATAAATGGTAATATGTAAATAATATATTTTAAAATTTATATAATTATTTTATTATAATAAATTTATAGTAAATTTATATTTATTATAAAATAATTTTCAATTTGCATGAAGAAAGTTGTGACTTATGGTAAGGGATTTATAGTCTTTCTTTTATTACTGGGGGCATATTAGAATTTACCACTAGTTTCAATGTGTAGTGTTTAAACAACACACTTGAAATGTTATATGAGGAATATCTATATTTAGTTATATTTAAGGTTTCATTTTATGTTATACATTATTTGGGTTTGTTATCAAAATATTATAAAAGCTGTAAGGGATCATTGTCTCAATTTTTATATCTATGAGACCCATGGAATATTCAACTACTATTTAATTTATATGGTGTGAATATTTCCGATGAATTTATTTTTTGATTATTCTACATAAATGTATTGTTATAGAAATATCCACTTTAAGACCACTCTTAAATAGTTTTATGTTTCAAAAGTAACAAAACAGTGCGTTTTTTTCAATTTTATTTCCTTGAGATACTTGTTATGTTATGAACCAATATTTATTTATAAGGTGTATATAATTACAATTAGACCTGTCATATCCTGAATATAAAAATTATAATGATATTTTATATTTAATTTTATTTTATTTCATCATGTTGATTACAATTCCATGTTACAAATGTGGTAATTATTTTATGATAGAATCTAATATTTTATCATGGTAGTTTACAGTTATGTTCTAAATGATGAAATATTATGATCCAATTATCAAAAAATCATGAAAATTTTTATCCTCTAGTATCCTAATTAGAATATTAATTTTTATTCATTTTCTTACATTTATACACTCATGTGTTTGAAATTTTGTTTTTAGAAAAAAATATTCTTTATTTATCACATCATTCAAAATCCATTTTCTTCTAAAACCATATTTTCAACAACATTTCATAAAATATTCAAATGATTTATTAAATTCATTTTAATCATGTTGACATTTTAAATCATGTGTTTTATTGAAATCATGATTTTTTCATTAATTTTTTTTTATTTACCTAAAATGTGAATGGAATATTTATTTTAACAAATGAAAAATTAATGGAATTTTCCACCATCATAATCATTATTATAATCAGAGATTCCTTTATATGTTTTTAAGTATATTTTCATAGATAAGTATATTAAAAACATATTATGTTTAAATGGTGCTTCTCAATGTGAATATGTTATTTTCAATAATAAATTATAATTTGATTCTTAAATATTAATTTTTATGTTATATTTGTAATTTTCAAAAAAATTACTTTTAAACATTTTTAATTAAAAAAATTGATTTTGAATGAAAATTTATTTTCCTTAAAAATGTTCAATGAGGTCCTTCCAAATCTCCCTTATCTGAGATGACATCCTTCATGGTATCATATGCTTTTCTAGAGTATATTAACCAAGGAAACTATTATAATTATTTATCGGAAAGGTTTATGATGAAAAAGGGATTATGAAAACCTTTTCACTTCCATGGGTTATGATATAATTAAAGGATGAAACAATTATGATGATTTTATCTCTTCCATAGGGTATGATATGATAAAATTTTTATTAACCCCATTTCATTTGATGGGTTATAATATATCGAGTGTGTTATGATCTTATAAAAAACATATGCATGATTTTCATTATGTGATTGGTGTGACCTGTATCTCTATCCATTGAATTGGGTATAGATGGATTGCCCATGGGTAAATATGTTATGTAGGAACCTTATTATATGTTCACAATGATATGTATGAACACGATTAAGTGTTCATGATGTTTTTCTTAAACCTGAATACATGATCACAATTTGATACCTGAACCTAATTATATGTTCAATGTTTTATGTGAGGATATGTATTTGAAGCCTATAATCCTACATGTGGACCGGGATTCATTTCTATAATATTATGCAAGGTATTGAGATAATGAAAATAACATAATGAGTGAAATTATCTCTATTTATACATGTTCACAATGTAATAAGATGAATATTCCTCCAGAAACCAATGTCTTATTACAATTTTATTCTCAAAAGGATCCTGATCATAAATTAAATTAATTTTATTGTCTTATAACATCCAATTTTTATTCCAAGACTATATTTTATGATTATCCATTTGTAGGGTATGGTTTTTAATGTTATAATAATGTTCTTAAACCCTTATGTTCATGTTATGGTTATGAATCTCAAATATATAACCTTACTAAGCATCTGAGCTTACCGATTGTTATGCTTACTTTCCCTAGGTTATGATTTAATGTTTTATATAGGGTATATTTTTTAGGATTAAAAAAGGGGAAGATATTTATATGTTATGTTCGATATATTTAATGAATTAGAATATTCTGTACCTTTTCTTAAAATATAATAAATTATTATGCTCCTTGGGAATGTGTTGGTGTAATATATTGAATATTATTTAAATATAAGTAATATATTTGTATCAGAAGACTAGATCACTATTGTTTCCAACACTCGCCACATGGGATTGTACATTTTGGGCTATCAAACTAGATTCTTGAACTTCACCAAGCCTCAAGGTCACAATGTAGCTTCCCCCTTTTTGTATCACATTCATATGTTGTATCATTGGTAGTGGATGATGGGGTTTTATTGTACTTAAACAATTTTATGGGGATTTTAACATATCTAGTATCATGACCTATATGTGGTGGTGGTATATTGACAAATTATTATTAAGAAGACCCATTTTTTTGAATTATAGGCTCATTATGATATATCTATAGTGGTTACTATTTTATATATCCCCCACATCAATTTTTCATTGATGAATATATCATGGGTAATAGAAACTATATTTAGTGTGTATGGACTCTATATTTAAACACATAATCTATTACCAGAATCACATCAATTATCTCTAATGGCGGTACAAAATTATTTAAATTTCCCTAACAATTATCTTCAGTAAAAATAATTTTACTACTAATATTTTCCATAAATATAATTTCATAAGGATTTTGATTAAATACTCATTGGAATGTTCTGGGATATATGAGGATTCATAGAACAAAAATTAAATAATAAATCCCGATGTTTTTAATTGTAGGTAAGTGTAAATTATTCCCTTCATTTTCATTAAAAAACTTCATAGTATTAGTAGGCGCATATGATTTCTATTGATTCATTTACCCTAGAGGATAATAATAAACAACATCCTTATTGGCCTATTGTTCTTTTAGATCAAAATATAATGATGAATTCTCAATATGTACCATCCATATCTCAACATATCTCATTCAATGATCAATATAAAATACTTTAAGTTTGTAACTCTCTAAATTCATTACCTTATCCTCAAAATAGTGATATGAAGTTACCATTAACATTATTAATTTATTCTTAATAATATAACTAAAATCTATACTCTCAAAATCCAATATATCCTATATCAAAGAATGAATATATCAATTAATATATACTACAACTTGTGAATGTCTACATTTAATTCAATGAAATCCCTTGTAAAATTACAATTATAATATATTACCTAAATATATTATACTTCAAGAATAAAAGATTTATTTTAAAAAATATCTTTTATGTGGGGAGTGATAATCCAAACAATAAAGCTATAAAATAAAAATTCAATCCACATAAGAGATTACATATCAATTCTATAAAATTTTTAAAGTGGTTTAATCCTACACTCTATGTAGGATCCAATAAATATAGGAATGATCCTTGATGATATCCTCAAAGATATAGTTCTTGTTACCCCATGTCAGATTATACAACTCTAGATTTATTTTCACCTTGTTAATTACATGTGCCACGATATGATCCTCTTTATTGATCCAATTTATTTTTTTTATAATTTGGATCAACTTAGTGATCTATCTCAAACATTCAAAATGCCTCTTATTTTTTGTAAATTTGAATTTTTAGGACTCCTTAAATATTTTTTCCTAGGATTGAATTTAAATACCTAATAAATTTTAATTTAGATTACATCCTTCTGGAATCCTTTCAAAAAACATCAGTTATCCTATTCCCCACCAACTATTTTGGGTTAACTATCCTTTCCCCTTGATCTACATCAGATATATCATACAGAGTTGAAAATTTCCCACCCAATGAAACAAGATCATATATACAATCATCCTTTAATTCCACTTATTAATCCCATGGAGTTATCACATTACCCGTATGTTCATTTAAAACATTGGATGCACTTGATTTATGATTATAAGAATCCTTAAATTACTCTACCATAGTAAGATTCTGTTTACTAGAGGATCTGGTGTCTATTGTATTTGGAGAACATGATTTACCATATGTTTTTCTGTTGTTTCCCCTTTCCTGAATGGATAATCTATAAAGCCTTAAAAATTAATCTTTTTATTCCACAAGCACGACATAATGATAACTATTTAGAGGTGATCCTTCTCACCATAATACATTATTAATCACTCAACAATAGTTGATACATTGTATTTTAAGGATCATCATTCCTTCTAATAGTTACATAATTCCACATAGAAAAATCTGGATCACCGTTCATAGATTCATCTGATGATTTGAACTAATTATGATATTTGATAGAGATAGAGGGGGCCTTCTAATCTAGAGTTACCTAAATTAAATAAATCTACAATGATTAATAAAGAGTATAATTATAATTATTGACGGTAGAAAATTCATTTCGTTGGCACAATCCAATTGCAAACCTATTTCCTTTGTACAAACTACAATGAACCACTAGGGAATAATGAAAAAAATAGAAGAGGAGTGTAGAATATATTCCTATTGAACCTACATGCTCGTCATGAAACGATCCAAATCACATTGAAATCTAGAAGATAATTCATCAACCATAAGCTCTTATTACATTAGAGTTTTAGCTTTCCAAATAGATTCTTCTATTGAGTTTCCTTTTTAACCTAATGAAACTACATGGTGAATCACATGAAAACTAATTTTCCCCCATCGGAAAATAAATGGATCATGACACAATAGTTTTTTAGTTGAATGGGAATGAAATTGAAATTAAAAAACTACTTTTTTGCATGAAAAAAATAATTCATTCAATTAATATGCCTATAAAATACACAATATCCTTGTATATATTGGTTTTAATGCATGTCCATGGACATATAGTGTGGAAAATAGCTTGGGAACAATTGTTAGAATAATAAAAATAAACCAACATATTACCAATCAACCTAATAATACCCAAAAAATTTAATGGAAGAGGAAGTCTTGGATGATAAATCTAGAGCACCATAAAAAGGGGACCTTTCTTTAGGTAGAAACTTAATAACCGATGAAATAGAGAAAATTATAAGTTGTTAAAAGAACATAAAGAATTATATAAAATAGAAACTAGGTCATATTCATACATAAGGAATATCAAAAATGGTCACATCTCCAAAATACCTAAAACCAATAAATTGAGAGAAACCAATGAATCATAAATGAACCTTTCAAATTCATCAACCAACGGATGTGTAACACCCTGAGATTTTATGAAAAATATTCTTTTTAATTTTATTATTGTCTTGTGTTGTACGCTACACCAAAAGGAGCTTGCAGAACACGCATACCTGACTTGCCTTGCATTACACGCAATCACGACCTTCCTCGATAGCGTGTGTAGTACGCAATACCGAGTTTCACTAAACGAGATATTATTATAATATTATTATGTACTAGCTGTTATGAATAGTAATACCCAATTTTTGAAATTTTATAAATTTTATCCTTCAAAATGGACTTCATTTTTGGATTCGGAATATCGAAATTAGGTTAGGGTGAAATTTTGGTACTTTTCGGATAACATTCATATTCTGATGAATAGTTAAAATTACTAAATTTTAATTAAAAACAACTTTTTTAATCCAAATAATTAATTGTGATAAATTATTAATTTGAGTGGTTTTAAAGTATATTTAGAATAAATTTTTAATATTTAATTAAATTTTGGTCATTGGATGTAATTCCACATTTAAACCAGACATAAACAAGGGTCAATCTTTTGATAGTTATTATCTCTTAAAAACACGATATTTGTTTTGATGACGGGAATTAATTTTTAAATTAATTAATGCAACTGATATGTTTTGAATTTGGTAAAATAGAAATAATTTTTGAAATCATAATATCAAATATAGCTTAGGCCTAATTTTTGGTATTTTTCTGGAAACTTTCATTTTTGATGAATACTGAAACCACTAAGTGGTAGTTAAAAAACTGATTTTTTCATAAAACTTAATTTTACCGCTTCTGTGAGTGGAATTTTGAAAATCCGAGAGACACGGTTAATATCAAATACTAAAATGTGGTTCAATGAGATGAAAATATTTTTTGGTGAATAGTAACTTTTTGCTTTTATTTACCACGGTTAAAAGTAAATAGGATAAATAAGGGTAGAAATGATATTATTATTACCATAACACATGTCCTAATTCTATTAGATAAGAGTAATTCGACCAAAAAAAACCTTATGAATAAAATATGACCATTTAGGCTCATTTGGATTAGATTAGGACATTTAATATTAATTTATTTAAAGAAGGGTTAAAATAGTTAAAATCAATGTTTAATAAGTAAATAATTTTTAATATAGGGTAATAAATAAGATAAATTCGACCATAAATATTCATTAGAAAGATAAAAATATTTCCTACGTATTTTTATTTTATTTATAATTTTTAGAAATTAAATAAGTAAATTTATTTATGACACACAGATGACGCAGTAATTATCTTATTAATGAAATATTGACATAATTGATGTTATAAATAAACAAATAAATGTAATTTGGGACTTTTTATGAATTACATTAATTTTATAGTTTAATATGACATGTTAGTATTTATTTAGTTAACTTTTTTTGAACTAATAATTCTATTATTATTTTCACACAAATCAATTACCAAATAGTGTCAAAATTGACATAAAATAGTTTTTAAAACAAACATTATATTATTAATTTTCATTTAATTCCTAAAAATATACGGTTCGGAAAAATGACTTATATAAGGTTATATATATTAATAATAAACAACTTGGGGTACTTTTGGCTTGTTATAATAAGTTTATTAACCTTATAGTGTATGAAAACAAGAAGACACGGTAAAAGTTAAATTATCTAACTTAAAGTTAAATCTAAATGATAAGGTTAAAATAGAAACATAAACTTGTCTAAATTCAATTGGATTAGAGTATTTCTACCCATACCCACATTAGATTCTAAATAACTCAATTTGGAACAATTAAAAACCGAATATGACTTTATAATAAAATAATATTTTTTGTTATTCCAAAGGTGCCCCTCTCCTCCATTATAAAAGGTCACCTCCTCCCTCTCCTCCTCACACCAATTTGAGCCTTCAATCTCAGCCAACCCCTGCCCATTTTACTTCCACACTTCCATAGAAACATACTAGAAGTCCTTGTATTCTTTAAAGACCAATTTTAGTTCCCTAAGAGGAGGTCTCAAAGAGGAGCTTCAAAGAAGAGGTAATGTCCGTTACCGATTATTTCAACTTTATTTCTTCTTCCACTTCTTCTTCGTAGGTTGTTTCATTATGAAGTAACAACATCAGTATCACTCATACACTGATATGTTATTATAAGTATGAAAAAACCATATTTCACCATCTATCCATCCTATGGAAAACAAAATCACTTCGCGTGTGTACGTACGGAATACCGTCTCCACGCCATGGTGTAATCTATTTTCCACCACCACCTTACTTGGATAGGTATAATGTTGTAAATAATAACTATATATGACTATTTCAAAGTGATATTGATTCTGTAATAGTATAAATACACTCCAAAAAAATTCCACAATCATGGGAATGATATCATCGCTCGTGCGTACGTACGGAATACCGTCAGCACGATGCGATAAGATTCATTATCAATGATTAACCATTCATAAATGATTATAAAGTATATATAATAAGTAATCATGAAATATATGACATAATAATTATACTGTATTTATGTATATATATATATATATGTATGTCATCCAATTAATTCCATTCAATTCAATGAGGAAATGAAAACAATGTTCATGCGAACGTACGGCCTACCGTCTCTATGAACGGCGTATTTCGTTCCATTTATAGATCTATTCTATATATTTATATTCTGAATATACATTATATATTAATCATGTTTTATATTCTGTAATTAATTAATCATGATCTATGTAATCATATGAATAATTACAAGTCAAAACACGGACGAGAAATGAAACGATTTTACCCAAAATGCTCTTTAACATGGAATTTACAAAAGAATGGGTAATATAAAGTAATAAGTGAACCATATATGATATCACAACAATGAATATGATTCTATAATAAGTCAATGAAATTATTTAAATCATTATCCAGGAGTTTCGGACAGGTACAAAGCATATCGGACCTAAGGAAAGGGATAATTTTGCAAATCTCATTTTTATCCGAGATTGCTTATTCGTAAGTATTTACTAGGGTTATTGATATCATCCATATCCAGGTTTTATAAAAATGTATTCATGCATGTTTAATGTCATTTTTAACCATTTTGACTTTTACCCCTTGGTATGGAAGGAATCTTCTTTTATTTACCCTACAAGGTACTTTTTTGACTTTTCTGACAAAAGTACGAGTAAAATGTTTTTTTAACTTATATGGCATAAATGGATTTTTACAGTTTTATAAAGCCTTATTTTCGTGAATCTTCCTCCAAAATATTTCATTACTATTTTCAACAAAATTATCTTCTTTTTAAATTGCATGACATTTTGAAAAGAAAATTATTTTGAAGAAAAAATGATATTTTCCTCAAGAATTCATTTCAAGTGTTTTATGAAAACCATTTTCCATCTAAAATGAAATTATTTCATATGTGTATGTTTCAATTATAATGAATCTATTATTTACATGGTTTCACTATTCTTATTATGAAATGATATCCATTTATTTTATATGGATTATGTGATGATGTGATGATGTTTATGAAACCCATTTGATTTATTGTGTTATGTATGTTTATTTAGTGGCACAAGTAAGAATTATTTCATTATGAGATGGGTGGGACCTATATCTCCCTCCAATGCATTGGGTAAAGATTTATATCTCATGAGATAGAAATATCTGGAACGGTAAGTTAATCTGGTTCGGTATTACAGGACTCGAATGAGGAGTGAACTCGATTCAGAAAGGGACTTTGTCCACTAAGATAGTCTTGGCCGCAATGCCTTGGATAGTATGGAAATCATTACATGTGCTCAATGGATGCCACAATTAAATGTTTTTTTACCATTCTATTTTATTATGATTTATGTTCCATTATGATCTTTGCCTTATGTACTTCCATGTTTTATGTTGTTACGGAAGATTTTGAGGTTTAGACATTATGTTCATGTTTTTAAGTTCAAATGTATATGGTATGTTTTATTTTATCCATGTTTACCTTTACTGGGAATTTAAGCTCACCTCTTTTTTGTTTTCTTTTACTAGGATATAATGAATGGTTTTAGGTAATAAAAAAAGGGAAGATCTTTATTGGGAGATGTTGAAGATCATTCACCACGATTAGAAGATTTCATTCCAAGTTTCCAAAGACACTAAACTATTACTATCCTTGTGTGAATGTTTTTGTTATGTATTAAGTATTCCACAAAAGTAATGTATTTTCCATGTACGTCATGCTTTAGGTCTCTACAGTTTGTATCAGAGGAAAGGTTTAGTCAACCTTTGGAAACTAGGATGCGAGAAATTCAGTGAGATGCCTAGAGATATTTCAAAGGTATGTCTAGTGATATCCCTAAGGTTAAGTATAAGTATAGGTTATAGTCCTAGAATTGAGATAACGATTTTAGAATTAAACCTAAGATATTAGATATTGAAGGTACTCCCCTTTTATTATTTTGTTTTCCCTAGCATGATTTTTGCCTCTCACACTATTCTTTTTGGGATTTAGAAGATGGATGGAACCCGAAGGAACCGTGTTGATCAATTGAATGGACAATGCAATGACTGTCCTCCTGAACAAACCAATGTTACGGGTGATGGAGTGAAAAATCTTATTCCTATACTTACACAAGCTAAGAATCATTCTGGACTTCCAAATGAGTAGAGAAGGGAACAATATTCTATTGAGTCCTTCATGAGGAAACGTCCACCATCTTTCAGTGGGTCTTCTAATCCACTTGTTTCTGAACAATGGATCAGTACCACTAAAATGATATTTCCAGTTCTTCAATGATCTGAACATTATAAAGTCATCTTAGCAGTATATTGTTTGGAAGGTGAATCTGATCAATGGTTGAATCTTATCAAGAATACGAGGCCAAGAGATGAAATTGAGTCCATGGAATGGGATGAGTTCAAGAACTTATTTTTCAATAAGTACATCCCTCGAATTCTTCGAACAAATATAGAGAAGGAGTTTATTGAACTAAAGAAAAATGATGATGAATCTGTTGGTGTATACGAAGCGAATTTTACAAGCCTTGCAAGGTATTCATCTGGCATTATCATCCAACCTGAAAGTAATGTTGATCGTTTCTTTAGTGGCTTAAAAACAAGTCTTCGAAGGGCATTAACTATAAGATACTTCAGTAGCTATGAAAAAATTGTGCTTTGTGCTATCAAGGTAGAAATGGAAGTTGGTGTTACATATCCACCTCATGGTTTTTACAAGAAACGAAAGATGGAGTTCAAGGAGAAATCTCAGAATAATGGTGAAAAGAAGTTGAATGTATCCTTATGCTCAAAGTGTGGAAAGAAGCATGGTGGATATTGTCTTAATGGGACTAGAAAATTTTTTAAGTGTGGAAAAGAAGGTCATCGAGCTGCTGAGTGTCGAAGTAATGGAAAAGGGTTGCTAATGATGTGAATAAAGAAAATACTGCAGAGAACGCACCACCAACAATTCAATTCTTTAAGTTCAAGGAAATGGGGCATTATGCTAATAAATTCCATAATCCAAGGGTTAGTGATGATCGACAGGAGAAAACAATTATGAAAAAGGACAAAGGGAAGTCATATGCGATCACTATTGGCGATGTTGAATATGAAAACAATGTTGTGTAATGATTAAGTGTTTATGTAATGGGATTCCAAAATAATGTTGTATATAGTATCGTGAAATATTGGAATATTTATGTGTTGGTATATTGTGGTTTTCAATAATTTTATGGTAATGGTAACCATGGAAAGTGATTGAGATATTATTGGAAAGAAGATGATATGCGCATAATGAAGGGATAAGGAGAAAATTAAATGACTTACAGTATTCATGAGCTCAGGATTGATATAAGGAGAAGTTATATCATGGTTTTAGTATATAGAATTTTTGGATTTTGGTGTGTGGAAAGAGTTAACTTTTAATAGTATTCATGTTTTCAATAAGGTTCAACGTGTATTCATTTTTCATGAGAATACATGATTAAGTTATTCACATGATTGGAATGTGACAAACAAGATAATGGGGGATAAATGATGGTTGGTTGATGACTTTTCAAGTAATCATTTTCTTTATACTATGAGCTTGGACTGAAGTATTTTAGATAAAGATTGGAGTGGATTATGTTGGACATAAGATATTATTTTTTAAGGATATAAGTTTTTTCGATATTATTGATGGGATGTTATAGTAATGTCGTTTTAGAAAAAGGACAACCTGCAGGATGGGCGACATCCCATCGAGTTAGAAAAGGCTGTGGGAATCGAACCCACAACCGAAGTGCGACTGGCCTTTATCGCCTACCACTGGCCTACAGGAAGTCCATGTTTAGTAGAAACTAGTTTTATTATATTAAGAAGTATGATATATGAAGTATAAGTCAATTTTAGGAACCATATATGATTAATCCCACTATATATGGAATTATGTATTTTTTTATAACTTTTATAATCTTTTGTTTGAGATAGATGGAATGACCCATCATTCTATCACATGATCTGCTAACACATCACGAATGAAAAATTCAAATTCCTTTCTATAAGAGGTTAAGTGGAAATTTTCCAAAGAACGACCAAGAGTGAGATTGTACCAAAATCACGACAGTATTTATTCTAATTCCAATTTCATCAACTTTAGGGAAATGATATTGAAAACCAAAAATGTTGTCCTAGTGCTCTTATATCCGATTAATCAGATGGTACCTTAGATCATCACAAATTTATGGCTTTGTGATTGTTTGCTTTTTCATAGCCATGTTCTCTACCAACTTCCATCAGAACATGATGGTTAGATTTTTCTTCCATATTCATATTTTCACCTATGTTCTCCTACGTGGAAACCTATTGATGAGTTAATTTGGGTAACTGTTACGGTTCATACTTTAGTTATTAAATCCATGTTTTGGAATTCCTTTTTTATGACGTGGGTTTCAATTAATGAAACTTTCAAGTAGTAAACCATTTGTAACCCCGACGAATTTCGAGGGCGAAATTCTTTTTAAGGGGGGGTAGAATGTAACACCGCGAGATTTTAAGAAAAATATTCTTTTTAATTCCATTAACGTATCGTGTTATACGCTACACCAAAAGGAGCTTGCAGAACACGTATCCCTGACTTTCCTTGTATTACACGCAATCACGACCTTCCTCGATACCGTGTGTAGTACGCAATACTGAGTTTCACTAAACGACATATTATTATAATATTATTAGGATCTAGCCGTTATGAATAGTAATACCAACTTTTTAAAATTCTATAAATTTTATCTTTCAAAATGGACTTCATTTTTGGATTCAGAATATCAAAATTAGCTTAGGGTGAAATTTTGGCACTTTTCAGATAACTTTCATATTCTAATGAATAGTTAAAATTACTAAATTTTAATTAAAAACAACTTTTTTAATAAAAATAATTAATAGTGATAAATTATTAATTTGAGTGGTTTTAAAGTACATTTAAAATATATTTTTACTATTTAATAAAATGTTGTTCATTGGATGTAATTTCACATTTAAACCAGACATAAACAAGTGTCAATCTTTTGATAGTTATTATCTCCTAAAAACAAGCTATTTGTTTTAACGACGAGAATTAAATTTTAAATTAATGAATGAAACTGATATGTTTTGAATTTGGTAAAATAGAAATTATTTTTGAATTCATAATATCAAATATAGCTTTGGCCTAATTTTTGGTATTTTTCTGGAAACTTTCATTTTTTGATGAATAGTGAAACCACTAAGTGGTTGTTAAAAAACTGAATTTTTCATAAAACTTAATTTTACTTCTTCTGTGAGTGGAATTTTGAAAATCCGAGAGACATAGTTAATATCAAGGACTAAAATGTGGTTCAATGAGATGAAAATATTTTTTTGGTGAATAATAACTTTTTTACTTTTATTTACCACGGTTAAAAGTAAATAGGATAATTAAGGGTAGAAATGATATTATTATTACCATAACACATGTCCAAATTCTATTGGATAAGAGTAATTCGACCAAAAACAACCTTAGAAATAAAATATGACCATTTAGGCCCACATGGATTAGATTCGGACATTTTATATTAATTTATTTAAAGAAGGGTTAAAATAGTTAAAATCAATGTTTAATAAGTAAATAATTTTTAATATAGGGTTATACATAAGATAAATTAGACTATAAATATTCATTAGAAAACTAGAACGATTTACTAAATAATGGTATTTTATTTATAATTTTTAGAAATTAAATAAGTTAATTTATTTATGACACAAAGATGACGTAGTAATTATCTTATTAATGAAATATTGACATAATTGATGTTATAAATACCCAAATAAATGTAATTTGGGACTTTTTATGAATTAAACTAATTTTATAGGTTAATATGACATGTTAGTATTTATTTAATTAAATTTTTTCGAACTATTCATTCTGTTATGATTTTCACAAAAATCAATTACCAAATAGTATCAAAATTGACATAAAATAGTTTTTAAAACAAATATTATATTATTAATTGTTATTTTATTTATAAAAATCTAAGGGTTGGATAAATGAATTATATATGGTTATATATATTAATAATAAACAAATTGGGGTTATTTGGGCTTGTTATAGTAAGTTTATTAACCTTATAGTGTAAGAAAACAAGAAGACACAGTAAAAGTTAAATTATCTATCTTAAAGTTAAATCGAAATGATAAGCTTAAAATAAAAACCTAAACCTGTCTAAATTCTATTGTATTAGAGGCTTTCTACCCATACCGACATTAGCTTCTAAATAACTCAATGTGGAGCTATTAAAAACTGAAAATGACTTTATAATAAAATAATATTTTTAGTTATTCCAAAGGTTCTCCTCACCCCCCTTATAAAAGGGCACCTCCTCCCACTCCTCCTCAGACCAATTTGAGCCTTCATGCTCGGCCAACCCCTGCCCATTTCACTTACCCACTTTCATAGAAACATTCTAGAGGTCCTAGTCTTCTTCAAAGACAAATTTTAGTGCCATAAGAGGAGGTCTCAAAGAGGCGCTTCAAAGAAGAGGTAATGTCCGTTACCGATTCTTTCAACTTTATTTCTTCTTCCACTTCTTCTTCTTAAGTTGTTTCATTATGAATTAATAAAATCAGTATCACTCATATATTGACATGTTATTATATGTATGAAACAACCCTATTTCACCATCTATCAATCCTACGGAATACGAAATCACCGCACATGCGTACGTACGGAATACCGTCTCCATGCCGTGGTGTAATCTATTTTCCACCACCACCTTACTTGGATGGGTATAATGGTGTAAATAATTACTATATATGATTATTGTAAATTTATATTGATTCTGAAATAGTATACATACACTCCAATAACATTCCACGATCATGGGAATGATATCATCGCTCGTGCATACGTACGGAATACCGTCTCCACACCTCGATGAGAATCATTTTCAATGATTAACCATTCATAAATGATTATAAGGTATATATAATAAGTAATCATGAAATATATTTCATAAAAATGATACTGGATTTATGTATATATATATGTATTCCATCCAATTAATTCCATTCAATTCAATGAGGAAACGAAAACAACGTTCATGTGTACGTACGACCTACCGTCTCCATGAACGGTGTATTTATTTCCATTTATAGATCTATTATATATATTTATATTCTGAATATATTTTATAAATAAATAATGTTTTATATTCTGGAATTATGTAATCATGATCTAAGTAATCATATCAATAATTACAAGTCAAAACACGGACGACAAATGTAACGATTTTACCCAAAACGCTCTTTAACATGGAATTTACAAAATAACGGGCAATATAAAGTCATAATTGAACCATATATGATATCATAACAATGAATACGATTATATAATATGTAAATGAAATTATTTAAATCATTATATAGGTGGTTTGGATACGTACGAAGCATATCGGACCTAAGGTAAGGGATAATTTTCCAAATCTCATTTTTATCCGAGATTACTTATTCGTAAGTATATACATGGGTTATTGCTATCATCCATGTCCATGTTTTATAAAAATTTATTCATGGATGTTTAATGTCCTTTTTAACCATTTTGACTTTTACCCTTTAGTATTGAAGGAATCTTCTTTTATTTACACTACAAGGTACTTTTTTGACTTTTTCGACAAAAGTACGAGGAGAATGTTTTTTTAACATATACGGCATGAAAGGATTTTTACAGTTTTGTAAAGTCTTATATTCGTGAAGCTTCCTCCAAAAGTTTTCATGACTATTTTCAACAAAATCCTTTTCTTTTAAAATTTCATGACATTTTGAAATGAAAATTATTTTGAAGAAAAAGGATATTTTCCTCAAGAATTCATTTCAAGTGTTTTTATCAAAACCATTTTCCATCTAAAATGAAATTATTTCATATGTGTATGTTTCAATTATAATGAATCTATGATTTACATGGTTTCACTATTCTTATTATTAAATGATATCCATTTCTTTTATATGGATTATGTGATGATGGGATGATGTTTATGAAACCCATTGTATTTATTGGGTTATGTATGTTTATTTTGTGGCACAAGTGTGAATGATTTCATTATGAGATGGATGGGACCAATATCTCCCTCCAATGCATTGGGTAATGATTTATATCTCATGAGATAGAAATGGATGGAATGATAAGTTAATACGGATCAATATTACAGGACTAGAACAAGGAGTGAACTTGATTCAGAAAGGGACTTTGTCCACTAAGATGGTCTTGGCAGCAATTCCTTGGCTACTATGGAAATAATTACATGTTATTAATGGATGCCACAAATACATGTTTTATTCCCATGCTATTTTATCATGATTTATGTTCCGTTATGATCTATGCCTTATGTACTTCCATGTTTTATGTCATTGCTCAAGATTTTTATGTTTAAACATTATGTTCATGTTTTTATGTTCAAATGTATATGGTATGTTTTATATTATCCATGTTTACCCTTACTAGGAATTTAAGCTCACTCTTTTTATATTTTCTTTTTCCCAAGATATAAATAATGGTTTTAGGTTAGAAAAAAAGGGAAGATATTTATTGGGAGATGTTGAAGATCATTCACCACGATTAGAAGAATTTATTCTGAGTTTCTAAAGACACTAACTTATTACGATGCTTATGTGTCTGTTTTTGTTATGTATTAAGTATTCCACAAAAGTAATGTATTGTCCATGTACGTCAAGCTTTGGGTATCTACAGGATGACCCTTTCTAATGTGAGTCACCAAATTCGTACTCAATAATAAAGAATAATTCTTGAATTCCAAGGGAGAAATATTAATCCATGGAACCCTATCACTGCATGAAGGAAAAATAGAGTGTATTTTTTCATAATTTTGGGGGTGAATTTAGGGTTAGAAAATGGAATGAATAGAAGAAGCAGATATTAGGGATTTTGGAAGGATTCCCCATTGAAATAGGGGAAGGACTGGTGTGATAATTTCACCAACACCATCGATGGATATAATGCATAATTATCAAAGAATTGTGAGCTAAACTAAACGTATTAAAATCCATCATTATTCTACATAAATACAATTATAATTAAACAAATAAGATCACCTTTGGGTGTCAACCATTGTGTTATATAAGGAATATTTTCATGCATAAGGTCACAATTGAGTTAACACACCTCACTCTCTACTTATTGTTATTTCCATTAGGTACATTTATGTTAGAACCACATACACATTGTTATATTTTTATACGGATATAATTACTTCGAAAACCATAAAATTAATAATTTTATAAAAGAAATATAAGTCCACTCTAACTTTAAATCATTTAATTTCCCAAAAAAATTATTGATAACATTGAAATTATAATCAAAATTAACTTATCTATCATCAAATTAGTATCATTAACAATTATAATATCTAAATTTATATGAACAATTCCTCTGAAACCAACAATGCTTCACTGGACCTGTACTAAGGAATCATGTGCTCAAATATGCATAATTTTCATAAATACTTTGATAAATGCTATAAAATCTTAAATATAATCATCTATAAAAAATCAATTTTAAATAATTTTATCTCTTACATCTTGTGGATCATTTCATGTTTACTGTAAGAGATTGACCCATATTTCCCAGAACCAGTGCTTTATTTTATTACATTGGCATATAAATAAGGGTGTCATACCTCAAAAGAAGGATTATTTATATAAATTGTGAAAACAAGATGCATAAAAAGCATCAAAATTAATACTTGAATGGAAATAAAACATATCAACTTTTATTAAATAACACATAAAATTCTAGACTATCCATTTAGGTCATTCATAATATAATTTCTCATAACCTGGGGAAATAAATGATAAGAAAGGGTGGAGCTCAGATGCTCAATAAGTGTAAATAATATAGTGTAAGTTATCATAAACATAAACACTAGGAATGATGAATAACTAAAAACATATTCCTTTAAAAATAAACAAGAGCATAAAATGGAGGAAAAAAAACAAATTAAATAATGACATAATACAAAACCATGGTTATTTTTCTAGTCAGTTAATCACATAGAATATAAATCTCTATTTTGATAATGATTTAATTCCTAATTATAGACATTATAATAATTCTATCAAGGCCTCATGCCATAAAAATACATAAAGGGGTAAAACCAAAAACATACTGTCTCATGAGACGTACAAATGCATCAAGGGGGTATAGAAGGACCCATCCATTATGTAATAATTACAATTAATTTTTCATATGAATATTGGTAATCATAAAAAATATATTTATTCATATTGAAACTAACTGATTAATTTTAAGGAACATTCCCCAATCATTAAATATGAACACTTACCATCTGGAGTAATATGGTGATTGTTGTCAATATAGCACGTCCATAGTCAAACTAATCCTAAAAAATTAAATAAAAATTGGTATATGATATCATGAAACATTAATTCCAACTAAACATAAGAATAAACAAGTGTGTTGAAATAGATGACAATACTTGTATAAAATCATCGAGTAATTCTTATGATAAATACTCCTTAACTTTGAAAAGAATATTTACTTTGGAAAAATATTTTCATTAAATGAGAACTGAATTAATATTGTTTTTTAATAATTAAATGAATTATTTTATATAAATAATGGGGACTAAAAAAATATTGGTTACATTTTCAAATAGTAAATAATATGAGATTTTCCTTTTAAATGAAGTTGTTTTTCAGGAATAATTTTAAAGTGATTAATTTAGAACATTCAACTCCACATAAAAGAATGAATGATTATGATTTTTACACATATATAAAAAATTAAAAAAAATTATGAGGATTACATAGTAATAAATAATAATTTCATTGAGGTAGGTAGAGAGTAAGATGAGCCTAAATGAAAATAGAAGTTTTAGTAGAAAACCCTTACCAAATGGATGACTGTGTTATGCATATGACTGTAACATAATGGAAAATAAAATCCTATCCACTAATTAATAAATTAATAACCTTATATACATTTATTTTATTCATTATAGTTTTATTATGTTTATTTATCGATTTATTTGATATGTTATTTGTTTGAATTTCATCATTCTATATTGTTCGTTTCCTCTATTTCATGATTGGTTTTCATGTTTATAAGTAATGGAGTTCATTTAAAATTAGTATAATTATAAAGAATTGGAATTCCATGTTGTTAATAATAATTAATATGTGTCAATGGTTATATATTTCATTTGGTTACATATTATGAGTATGAATCATTAGATAATACATTTATAGATAATTCTTATGGATTATTACATCGGTTATAGATCATAGGGAACTTATTTTGTTTTATTGATTACAATAATGTAAAAATGTTACATCTAGAACATAGAAAGGGTTAAATTATACATTTAAAAATATTTTTAAACCATTAAAATTGTTTCATGAATAGATTTGAAGAAACATTTGTGGAAAACACATTTTTTTCCATGAATGTTGTAAATTGGAACCTCTCGGATAATGGTATCAATTATGAAATAAAAGTGAGAGAGAGTAAGGATATTGGATATGGATGTTTCATTAACAAGATATAATTTTTAAATAAATATGATACTAGAGTAATAATTATCATTTGGACCAACGAGATGAGTGAGATACTATAAAAATGAAATAAATATAAATGATGTTAAAAGAAAAGGGAAGATGATTTACAGTATAAAATATCCTCCTTTAGATAATCGTTAAGGGAAGTGGTTTTGTTCTTTTGGAAAGACCAAGATCTCTTGGATGTGGGGAGGGAAAATTGAATATTATTTGGGAAGATCATTTAGAAGATTATATGATTAGATGAGTGATGAGAATTGGGTGTGATGAGTGGATTTTATAGTGTAGTAGAGGGTCAATTTTGTAATATCTTATTCATTATTTTATTATTTTTCTCAAGAAAATAAATAATATTTATTATTATGACCAAAAATAATACCATGTGCATCAGGGTTCAAAACATGTGTTTTAACATCACTCATGAGTCAAGGAGTAGAGTATTTATCATATAATGTATTTATACTCTAATGTAATATATTGTACTATTCACGAAAAGAAAAAGTATTTTAGAAAAATCCAAAAAAAATCACCCTAATCATTTGTCAATGAGTAAAATTCAAATATGAACTCTGTTTTATCAAATAATTTTTTAAATAAGAGATATTTAAATTTTAAAAAAAATTATTATTTACTTGAAAAATACATATTTTAATATTAAATATGATTTTATAATATAATCATTAATTAAATGAGGACTCATAAAATTTTCCTAGAATCATAGGACAAAAAAATATTTATTTAGGAATAAATTGTATGAAAAATTATTTATAGTTTTATTTAATCAATTTTTACTCAAACAAAAATCAATTCTTAATTAATAATTTATAAAATATTCACTCTCGTTTATACATTGCATAAATATTATTTACATGTGTGAGGTTACTCTTCATAAGGGTTTTAAAACTATTCATAAGGGTACATTATTATTCATAAGGGTTAAATAAATATAAAAAAAATATGATGATCCTATTAGAATCAAAATATATTACTGATTGCAACCGTGCATATCTTTTTTTTGAAATTCAAATCACCAAAGCGAAATATTTATGTTCATTGGCTAGGTTAATTTTTTTTTTTGTTTTCTAGAGACTTAGAGTTTCATGAATTCAATATTATATTTATTTTTAAATTATTTGGGGTGCTACATTATTCCCCCCTTACTAAATTTATGCCCTCAAAATTACCAGAATGTTACCTTATAAAAATATTTGGATACTTCTTTATCATAAGTTCCTTATGATCCCATGATTCCTATTATATTTAATGATTTTACAAATGTAACCATACCATTTGTGTCAACTAATTTTTTAACATGTTTTCTTTAGTATCCAGAATCCATAGAGTATCTTCACAGCTTGATTAGTCATGTTCAAATTCTATACCATTAGAAGTGAGAACAATCATTAGTTCTGAAACATACATTCTTAATAATAAGACATGGAAGAAATTGTGTAATTTAGAAAGACTAGGCTTCATTTGAAAATGATAAGGCATAAATCAACTTCTCTCCATAATTTAAAAAAGTCCAATGTACTTGTGGTCCAATTTCTCTTTCTTCTCAAATAATATAACACCCTATCATAGAGGTATATTCCAAGAAACATGATCTCTTTATTGAAATTACATATCCTTCCTTCGATTATAAGGAAATATCTTTTTCCTACATGGATATACTTTGATACAGGTTTGAATAATATTTACCTTCATATCATTTCCTCTAGTAGCTCTTGTCCCATAAGCTTCCTTTCACCAACATGATCCCTACATGTTTGTGGAAAACATCTCTTTGTGTAAAATACATCATATGTTGTGATTAGAATACTTGAATGGAGACTATTGTTGTAGTAAAACTCCACAAAGCATAAATATTTATCCCACATACCTAGAGAGTCAAGTGAACATGATCTCAACACATCATCAATGGTTGATATCATTCTTTCTGATTTCCTATCTATTTGAGGGTGAAAATAATTACACAAATGAATCTTAGTATCCAATTATTTTTTTCATGACATTTCTAGAATTTTGACCAGAAAATTTAATCATAATCCGACACAATTGAGAGAGGTGCTCCATGAAGCCTCAAAAATTCGTTCATATAGATTCGGGCATGTTGCTCTAATGGAAAATCGTCTATTATAGTGAGGAAATGGGTAGATTTTGTCTTTAGATCAATAATAACAAAAATTGAATCATTCTGTCATGGTTTTTTGTGTAATACAGTTCCAAAATACATTGTGATTTCATCCTATTTCCATGTGGGAGAGGGTATAGATTTCCTGAATCCTCTATTATGTTGTCGTTCAACCTATATTTATTGAAAGACGAAACATATTTATACATAATCCTCAATTTCCCCTTTCATGTTGTCCCATGAGAAATTTTCTCTCCAACATATAAAATTTTTATTACTACTTGGGTGTATTGGAGAATTTGAACAATAGAAATAATAAAATAACTCCATTTTCAGATCAGGTGTATAGGGTACACATAACCTCTTCCAAAATTTCAGAATTCCATACTCATGCTTAATGACAGTTAACTTCTGATCATTTACACTTTTGATTTTTTATGAACATTCTCATCACCAGACTAATATGATTTAATTATTTCCCATAAATATGGTTGGTTAACCAATTGAAAAAGTAATTATGTTTCACCTTCATTGATAATTCCTATATCCATCTTCAATAGTTCCATGAATATAGGATCCCCTTCAATCCTCATTTTTTTAAAACTACATATTCCTTCATACTCAACACATCAACTACCTTATTTAACTTTCCTAGGTGGTACTGTATAGAACAATTGTAATCAAGGAGTAGTTCAATCCATCGCCTTAGCCTCATGTTCTTATCTTTATATGAGAAGTTATATTTTAATCTCTTATGTTCCATAAAAATCTCAATCTTTTCTCTATAAAGATATTGTGTCTGTATCTTCATATAAAATATTACAGCATCTAACTCAAGATCATGAGTTTGATAATCATGTTCATGAATTTTTAACTGCCTTTATGCGTAGTCAATAACTCTACCATTCTTTATTATTAAACAACCAAGTCCTTTATTTTATGAATCTATATAGATAACAAATCCATCATTTCCAGATGGTAGATTTAGGATTAGATCATTCACTAATCTCCTATTAAATTATTCAAAAAAATATCACATTATTTTTTCCATATGAAAACAACCTATTTATATGTATGTTTGGTAAATAAGATGGAAAAATGGGAAAATTTATCAATAAAACACTGATATTATCCTGATAAATAGTTAAAACTACATTCATTGGTTATGTTCCTTGGAGTAGTCAATTCCATTACTTCCGTAGATATTGAAGGATAAAATGTGATTCCATTCTTAGAGATAATGTTGACAAGAATATACTAATTGAAGCAAAAATTCACACGTTCTAAAAATCCCATATAATTCATTTCTCCAAATAGTCTTCATAATATTACGCAATTGCTTCTCATAATATTAATAGGTTTTAAATTATAGAATGATATCATAAATAAATACCACAAAAATGTCATCAGTATATTCCATGAAACCTCAATTCATTAGATCCCTAAAAAAAGGGTTCATTATTCAGTTCAAAAGGAATTAATCTAAACTCATAATACCCATACCCAGTTCAAAATTTTATTTGCGGAATACCATCCTTCCTCACACGCAACCGATGATATATTGGTCGATGTTCGATCTTTGAATAATATTCGGCTCTATGAAGTGATCAACTAAATCTTCAATTTGTGGTAGGTGACACTTGTTCTTGAGTGTAAGAATAATGATTTCTCTATAGTAAATGAAAATCGTCATGGATCCATCATTAATCTTGATAAATTGAATAAGGCACCCATTGTGAAACAATAGGGAAAATAAATCGTGTGTCACTCAATTCCACTAGTTTTTTCTTCAGTTATACGAACTCTATAATGTCCATTCTATAAGAAGTTATTGATATAGGTTCTGAACTATGAAACAAATCAATAGTGAAATCAACTTCCTACTGTGAAGGATGTCCTAATAAGTCCTCTAGAAATATATATATTTATTCTTATACAATATGTAAATCCACCATTTGATGTCTTATTTCCTCAATCTAATATATTGATTTCTCATCCTCCATAAGAATTGCATTTAATAGAGATACTACGGGAAGATCTAGACCAGAATATGGTTATGATGGCTCTACTCAAATGATATTAGATTCAAAATCATTCTCAAAAATTTTAACTTCCTGATTCGTTCAATATATTATAACATCATAATTTTAATGAAAATCCAAACTGAGGATTATATCAATGTCAGTCGTGGTTACGATGATAAGGGCAGCCAGTAAATAATGTTTTTGTGTCATAATGGAGACTTATTGACACATATTTGTTAAAATGATACACCCCTTAAGAGTTTTGAATGAAAACTCTTTTTTTATATCAAATCATAATTTACTAGGTTTCCTGAAAAAATGTAAAGATAAATAAACTACGTGATAATCCATAATCCAAAAAATAATTTGATAAATTTGGGGAACAAATTAATGTATTTTCCACCATATCATTAGAAACTTCAATCTCTGTAGTTGTAATCACATAGCTCTGGCCTTTCTCCCTTTTCCTTCTCTAGGGAAGTTTTTATTGATGATTAGGAAAATCATTTTCATAAGGTCCCATATATTGGACATTTTGTCACTGAACATTGGTGGCTTCTTTCATTCCCTTTCAATCACATTATTGGTGGAATCTTCCTCAACACTTTTAACAAACACCCATACCCTTTATGAAATTACATGGGTGTTTCTTCCAACATTTATCATACGATGGAAATCAATTCATACCTTATTACCCTTTTCCGTATTTCAATTTCTATATATTTTTTCTGCCATATTCTTCTCTTACATTCCCTTAAATTAATAAAACTTAGAGAATTATTTTTAAATCTTGATAGAACAAGAAACTATATCATCAAATGGTGAGATAGATTGGGAGACATGTGGCTTAAGAATGAATGTTTTTAAACTATAAAATAATCAATCAATATTTTTCCTTTTATTATATACGTTTTCTAAAGAACTCCTTTATATCCTTGTGAATTTATCTTTATATTTTGCAACATTCTCATTATTTTTTACATGACATTTAGAAACTACCTTTCTATATATGGTGTCTATTCATTAGGATATTGTATTTATAATAAAATATAATTAAAATATTCCCATTCCACATTTTCAATCTCTTAATCCTATTTTGTGTTTTAAATTAGTGACCACTAATGATCATAATCTCTCAATAAATGATAATTCTTCCATGAAAGCCGTCTCATTTTGTTACTTACAAAAGGAATAAATATCTTCTCTAAGGAACTTATCCACTGATCATTTATGAATGGGTTTGTAATCCTATAAAATGATGGAGGATGTTGTCAAAAAAATCATAACAACATTTATCATGGATTTTGTGCTTTAGAATGCTTCATATGGGTATGGTTTTTATTCAGGACCCGAGTCACATGTCATAGTATAGTTATACGCTTCTCAAAATTAGTGTAATCTTCACAAACAAAATCATTATCTTTAATAGGAGGGAGATTTATACATGGGATATGAATGTTTAGGTGGTTTTCATTCCTTCCACAAGCTCTATTTCTAAATGATGGCATACATTATATTTGGTTATTAATCATATTTCATAACCCGAACTAGTAGAATACATAACAAAAATTGAAATTCTATGCATAGTTAATCCCATAATCATAAAAATGTTTTCATTGAGGAAAATTATAAATTTAAATCATTTATAAAGGATTGTAAAGAAGATGTGAATTATCATAATTATATCCCCTGGGAGTGTCAAACTAGGTGTGTAGTAAGGCCCTTTGTCATGTGTCGGGTTACCATAGTCAATCCTGAAACACATTATCAGAGTTTTCACTCTTAGGAAAATCTATGACAGATCCACATCCACAAACAGTATCCATACATGGTTTTATTTGTTATTAAGATCCACATAATATCTTTCTTTCCTAAATTTTCGGATGTTCTTTTGTGTTTATCATCAAATTCCATCTTAGTGATTTTTTCCCTAATCTAAATTTACTAAATCTAGTTTTTGTGTTTTATACTATATTTCCTCTCATACCAACTATAAGGAGATGAACCCAGTTTCCTAGATCCTGTGGTTTATTTTATTACATTGTCATATCAATAAGGAAGTCATATCTTAAAATAATGAATAGTTTGGTAGCTTTGTAAAAAAAATATACATATATAATATAGACATTTCTTCTTAAAAAGAAAATAATTCATATAAAATTCTTTTAAATCACACATAATCACTTAGATTATGTTTTAATTTCATTAATAATAATCTTTTTCACAACCTAGGGAAAATAAAACATAAGAAAGGGGGACCTTAGAAGCCTAGTAAGGGTAAATAATATAGTGGATGTTATCATAGACATAAACATTAGGCAAGCTGAATAACTAAAAACACATGCCTTTAAAAATATACATGATCATAATATGGAAAGAATAAAAACTGATTAAATAATTCCATAAAACATAACCATGGAAATTCTACTAGTATAATAATTAGATGGACTATTAGTCCTTAGTTTTATAATAAGGTAATGCATAATTATAGATATCATAATCCTTCTATCATGGACTTATGCCATGACCATTCATAAATGAGTAAAAAACCTAACTAGTTTGTCTTATGGGACCAACTGATGCATTTAGGGGCTATATAGGCCCCCCATGATGTAATAAGTCCAATTAACTCCCCATATGAATGGGAAAAAACATAAAAAACATATAAATTCATAGAGAAACTATGATATAAAATTTAAATAACTTTCCCCAATCATTAAATATAATCTCTAATCATTCAGAGTAATATGGTGAATGGTATCAGGACTGAAAATCCACATTCAAAATAATAATAAGCAATTCTATAAAATATGGTATATGGTATCATAAAATATGAATCCAAATAAAACATAATATTCAACATGATTGATGAAATATATGTAAATACTCATTTGAAATCATTTAGTTATTCTTAAGATAAACAATCATTTACATTAAAAAGAAGAGTTCGTGGGAAATTTCATTCCATTAAACAAGGAGTGATTTAATTTATTTTAATAAAAATATGTGTTATTTTAGAAAAAAATTTGGAATTTTTTTTATAATGTTCATTTGAAAATAGGTAGGATTTCAAGATGTTCCTTTGAAATGAGCGTGTTTATGAAGTATTTTTTTTATGATTATTTCAAAACATGTAACTCCTAATAAAATAATTAATGATTTTGAATAGTACACATATATATAACATTAAAACAGAATTTATGGGGAGTAAATAAGAATAATAAATAATTACATTGTTGTTAGTAGAGGTTAAGAGTCACACCCTTGATAATGGACCTTTAGGTAGAAAAACATTACCTTTCTGTCTGAATGTTTTTTCATTCATGACCTTATTTAATAAGTTATATGATAGAATTATGTCATTCTTGAGTGTTCATTTCATTGATTTACTAATCGATTCTCTTGATTATAAGTAATGGATTTCACTTTAAAGTGGTAAAATTATATGGAATTTTAATTACATGTTTTAAAATATAATAAAACGTGTAAATGGTTATATATATAATTTGGTTACATATAATTATAATGAATCATTAGCTAATACATTTAGTGATCCTTTTTTAGATTATAATAATAGTTATTGATCATAAAAAAATAATTCTTTTTTATTATATAGTGTTATGTAAATATGTTAAATAATGAATATAAAAAGTTTTTATACTAAATTTTACATTTTATCTCAACCATTAAAATTGTTTCATGAATAACATTAAAGAATAATATTATTAATGAAACATTGTTGTCCACAAAGGCTGTAAATTGGAACCTCTTGAAAGATGATTTCGTTTATAAAATAAATGAGAGGGAGAGTAAAAATATTAATTATAGATTTTCCATCAACATGTTATAATTATATTATATTGATGTTATTGATTCTATCATGATCATTTGGACATAGAAGATGAGTTATAGACTAGGAAAATAAAATTAACTGAATTGAAATTAAAAGAAAAGAGAATAGGATTTACCCATGAAAATATACTCTATGAGAACCTCCATATGGGAAGAGGTTTTAGAATTTTGGAAAGACTATGTACTCTCAGATGTGGGGAGGGAATATGATGGTGTATTTGGGTAGAACATTGAGAAGCATCAATGATTAGAGGAGTGAAGTTAAGAGGGTATGAGAAGTGAGTTTATAGTGCAGGAGAGGGTTTATTTTGGGATATCTTATTAATTATTTTATTATTATTCTCAAGACAATAAATTTTGTGGATTGTTGTGAAAAAAAAGGTTATATGTGAATATGTGATTGGACAATGTGTTCTTACATCATTGAAGAATCAATAAGTAGTGTACTTATTTTATAACATATTTATACTCTAAATTAATGAATTTTACGATTCCATTAAAATTCATGTATTTTTGAAAAATCCCAAAAATTCATCCAAATTTTTTTTCAACATATAATAATTAAAAATGAGCAATATTTTTCAAAATAATTACCTAAATAATATATTTTTTTTATTAAAATCATTATTTACTTGAAAAATACATATTCGAAATAAAAAGATAATTTTATAATAATTCCAAAAATTAACTGAGGTCTTATAAATTGAAAGTATAATCATAGGAAAAAACTATATTTAATTTGAAATAAATTTATGGAAAAATAGGTTTATTTTAAATAAATTTATTTAAATAAATTTTTAATTAAATATTTCTTACTCATTAAAATATCAACACTTAATTATTAATTTTTGAAATATTCATTCTCATTTATAAGGTTCCTAAAAATTATTTAAACTTACAATGGGGAGGTAACTTTTTAGTAGGGCCATATTAATATTGATAAGGTTAAAATACTTTTCAAATGGTTTAATTTACTATTCATAAAAATGTAGGTTAATCTTATCTGAATCTAAATATCTTAATAATTGCAACCATGTATTTCCATTTTTTGATGTTCAAATATTTGTAGAAGAAAAATATTATTCATTATCTATGTTCAAACAATGTTTTGTTTCATAATGTATTAGACATTAATGTTAGATGGTATGTGAGTATGATATAATCTATAATACCAAATGTAGGATCGAATATGATAATGAGATGTTCAAATAAAAGTGGGGGGTGAATTTTATATTTAAAAATTCTTTTGTAACATTTAAAGAGGGTCATGTTTAACAATGTTAAACAAGATAATTCACAAAACCTCTAAGCTCTAAAAACTTTCTTGAATCAAGAAAAGTGATTCAAGAAATGAAACTTAATTAAATTTTTAAACATCTAATATTCTACCTTAATGCATATAAAATCTATCTAAATCAGAGTACAATTATAAGGATGTATAAGATAGATAAATTATCCTCAATTATACAAATGTAGCGGAAACATGTAACAAAGAAAGTAACAAGGGGTAAGTCTTTTAACCCAAAGAGAAGAGTATCTGACATCCTTGGATAAAGGTCGGTTGATTTATTCTTTCAGGAATGTATGTCTTACCCACACCAGGGTAAGCCCTCAATATAAAGATCAGAGTCTGTCTTGCTATCCCCGCAAGACCACAACTATCAGGTAGTTGGCACCTCTGTCATCCTATCCCAGGAAGCCCTCAATTTTACACAACAACAATTGGATTCGCACTAAGTAAATCTGCACGAAGAAAAGTTTGAACTAGTCGTTCAGACATTATGCAAGAATCCTGAGAGTTTATAAGAGCCTCTCTCTCTAGAAATCACTTCACTATCATGTAAGAACAGTTGTGAAAAGTTCTGAAATCTTTCGAATGATCTCCTATTTATAGGCACAGTTCCAACGGTCGGCTCCCTCCTCCAATGATCATTTTTTTCCTTGAATTTTGGAGGGACCTATACACATGTAACTCAAACAATGGTAAGTGAGTAAATGAAAGCTGGACAACATTTTATAACTAAACAAGTGTAAGTATAACTAAAAACATATATTCGGAATGTAGGATAATATGAATGTTTAGAGTATAACCAAAAATGAATTCGGAGTCTGTAATACAAGGATATGCGGATTCTGTTTTCTAGGAATTCGAAACATGAATTCTATAAAATTATGGAGTATTAATTTTAAGGAAATTAGGAATATAGATTCACATGAATTTGGAACCTGAACATGCAAAGTTCAGAGTCAGAGTTCATGAGATTGCACGGTCAGATCTCAGAGGATTTCGGAGTTCAAATTCAGAGAACTCGGTGTTAGAACATAGAGAACTTCATATCCAAAATTTGTATTCTGAATTCGGAGTCAGAACATAGAAGAGTTCTTATCCAGAATTCGTATTCAGAATTCGGTGTCAGAACTCAGAAGCGTTCATATCCAGAATTCGTATTCAGAATTCATATTCAAGAACTCAGAAGAGTTCCTATCCAGAATTCGTATTCAAAAATTGGAGTCAGAACTCAGAAGAGTTCATAACTAGAATTCTGATTAAGATTTTAGAGTCAGAACTCAAAATAGTTCATGACCATAATTCTGAGAATTTCGATTCTAAAACTGAATGCTTCATATCTAAGTAATTATATGATTCCGAGGCTTTTATTTATCAACCAAATTTTACACTTAGGAAAAATATTGATATGAACAAAGAAATCTTGGTAAGGGTAAATTTCCTTGGGGAAGGAAATTTTCCATATATATGTGAAACAAGGTTTATAAAGATATTTTCCTTGAGATTAGTTTTTTGTGATTTTCAAAACAATAAGGAATGGTAATGTTATAAGGAAATTGTAATGACTTAACAATATCCCTTTTGAATGATGGAATGGAAAATTCATAAGAAAAAAATTATTGAATCATCAATCTCCCCATTTTTGGAAAGAACAAACATCCTTACGATAAATAACATAAGGACTTGGTAAAAAAATTTATTGACTTAGAAAATAAAACTTTTCTCCCTTTTCACATTGGCAAAGTTAAATATGACTAACTCCCCCTCAGTGTTTGGAACACTAAAGATCATATTCTAGATTTCCGGAATAGGATTTTCATTAACTTGGGTATTCAAATCTTCTTAATGTGTAATCCCCCTTAAATAAACTCCCCCTTACTTAGGGATATATCTTCTTATACATAGAAATATTTTTCCATCTCCCATTTAGAATTCGTTTTCCTTCTCCTCCTTTTTGATTTTCAAAAAGAGTTTGTGGGAATAGAAATATATGGTGCCTGAATTATTGGTATAGACATCCAAACAAATAAAAAATCCAGAATTTCATTAAGATTGGATGAATTATTAGAAAGTGAAAAAAAATATAAAAAAAGATCAGATCTATGTCTATTTTGTTTCTTTTTCATTGGGCATAAGCTTCTTCACGATTTTCTTCATCTTTTTCAGCTCTTTGGGATCTTCTTCAGATTTCTTTTCTAAGGTTGTGATTCAATCCTCTTGAGCCTTCATGGCCTCTACCTGAGCCATCAGCAAGGCCTCTTGATTCACAAGCTTTTCTTGAATCTCAGTTCAGAGATCCCTCTCTATTTTCAATCTTTGTAAAACATAACTCAACTTCCCATTTAGGTCTTTGACATCCAGAATCCAAGAATTTTCCTCATTATTTATCTTTTCATAAAAGCTGTTTGTAAGATCATTGATTTTTGAGTCTTTGGTATCAAAATAATCCATGGCATCTTCTTGAAATTGATCATGCTCTCCCAAATCTTGAATGATCTTCTTTGACCAGATGGTCATTTTCCTACAATATTTTCTTTGGGCTTCATAGTTGATAAGAAAATTCTTATGTTTGGCCTCAATCATCACACATATATCAATAACCATTGATACAAAGTCTTATTTCTTCTTCATGTTGCGCTAAAGCATCTGTCATCAAGAATCGATTGTTGGAAATATCACAATGGTATCCACAAGCTTCTTCAGGTATTGAACAACAAAATCATGTCCTAAAGTTGATGACTCTGAATCTGACATTTTACTTAGAGATGGTTATTCCTATAGCTCCACCATCTTCCTCTTAGAGGATCCTCCATATTCCTTCTTCCTCAAAATATCCTTGGTTGGGGTACCAAAAACAACATGTTTCCCCTTGTTTCTTTTTGGAATAGATTCTTCATCAATAGATTCATGCTCAATTCCGGATAAATGCACAATCTTGTCTTCATCAAATTTCTCTTTTTCAGCTCCTGCCTCAATGTGTTCAGTGTGGATGAAGTGATGACTGTGACTCTCTTCCCCAAACAACATGTTAACTTCCTCTTCATCCTTCTCATCATCTCTAGGAGTTACAAGTTTAGAAGATCCATCTTGAGAAGTTCGGAGTGAAATTTTTTCAAAAACACATTCTTTTTCAAGATAATCTTTAACTATCTTAATCACATAATCAGAGCCACCACTGATCTCAGCTTCTTGAACATCTTCTACAACTGTTTTCTCTTCCACAATCTTCTCTTGTTGTTTTTCCAGAGTCATAAACCATTTACCCGAAGTCTTAGTTAATGGTTCTACCAAGAAGGACTTCGGCACCAGGATATTTTCGGATTCTACTTCAATAGCCTTCAAAAGAGTTTACACAATCTCTGACTCCAAAAACTTCTTCTTGAGCTTCTTCTCTTTTTCTTGCTTCTCTAGCTCTTCATTAGCCTTTTTGTTTAGTTATTTGGCCTCTATAAGGTCCAAGCCAAACTGTGGCTCCCCTTCTTTCCTATTTTTCTTATCCTCTCTCCACTTGGTAACCACTTAATTCGAATAAGCTTTATGTTTTTGGGATTTTTATATGTGGATTGAGCGTCTTTGGACTTAAGAGTTTTGACTGTTACATCCAATTCCTTTAATTTTCTCTTCTTTCTCGATTTCTTTGAAGGTTCAGCTTCTCCTACATTTTCTGGAATGGCTTCTGCCTCTTCCACTATCGGATCATAAAATTCTCCCGAATCATTGGAAAATCCCACTTTCATCCTCTTAAGGGTATCATCACTGATTAGCATTACTTTTCAATTCCTCATCTTGGAACTATAGGGAATCTTGAAAGATTCTAGGCACCGAATAATCCTCTTTGCGAATAATGCATGATACATGATAATCTGAGCTCTCACATTTCCTTTCCTGATGTTTTATATCATAACTAGAATGTGCTTCATGTGGTTCACCTTCCTTAGGTTTACCAAAAAATCCAAGATGTACATGTCACTTTTCTTAAGGGTGTCCTTATCACCCTTTCTCAGTACAATAAGTCCCTGAACCCATAGTTTTAGGATCCGATTGTTGGTAGATAGATGGGAACTTTTTGTAGTCTTAACATCTTTAATCCCAATGCATTCCATAGCCTTTTCCTTAATGAAACATCCTTAAACCTCTGGCAATTTGTGGGAGCAAAACTCGACCTCCCCTTCATATAACAGCCCCACCAAGCTGGCATCCTTTGTTTAAGAGAGTGCATATGTCTTTCCATAACTTTTAAAGGAAAAAATTTCCCTACCATATTCTATAAAAAAACAAGCTAACTCATAAAACTCTTTCTGCAAATCTAGATATACTTCCTCCTAAGCTCCAGACTATAAAATGGCTACACTCTCCCATCCATTAAGTTTGATATTATATGATATAACAGATTTATACTTATTAAAGAAGTTCGTATGCACAAACATTTCCCTTTATTTTTTCTACTAAAACAATTGGCTTGATAGAAGTCATTTCTTGAGAATGGATTTCTGCAGAAATTCAGACTTATGACGAATCTGAAAATTCGGAACGAGATTTTAATGTTGGGAAGAACTTCGACATGCAAATTCTTTGAACACCGATGTTGTTGGAACCAGGTTCTTCAAAGCATGTTTTGGTGTATGGTTTGTGTTTGTTGTCAATCCTCAGTGGAAGTTCCGAATGTGTTCCAGCAAAGTGATCATACAGTTCAAGCAGACAACAGTATTGAAGGTGGCGCTATTTCCCAGTGTTTGCCAATTTTTTGGGCCTCAAAATCGGAAAATGAAGACATAGATGGTCTACAAAAGGAGATGCGCGCTAAGAGGAAGGCTTGCGTGAAATATAAGAGGCTTGCGCGAAATACTTAAGTTGGGCACGGAAAACAGCGGGATGCGCGAAATAGTTTTTCGCGCAAACAGTGTTTCGAAATCAGAGAGGTGAAAAATGGCAAAGGCATGGGCTGCGCGGAAAATCAGGGGATGTGGGCGAAATACATGAGTTGGGCGCGAAAACAGCGCGGTGCGTGAAATAGCGGAGCAATCTTTTTCGCGCACATAATGTTTCGAATTCACACTATCGAAAAATGGCAAAGGCATGCGTTGCGCGAAATATCTAGATACGTGCGCGGAAAATGATACATGCACAAAATATTACGCGCCAGATGAGAGGTTTTCCGCGCCGAAAGGGATTTTGCGCGCGGGGGTATCAGATGCCTATAAATATGAGGTGACCCTCTTCTTTTGAGAGGAACTAAAGACTTAGAGAGGATTTGTGGTCTGGTGCGCAAAAAGGACCGCGTAAAGGGGCTTGCGCGAAATATTTGGTGTTGCGCGAAAAAGGGGAGTTTTGTGCGAAATATTTTTCCGCGCCAAAAGAAAATGTTGCGCGCAATAGGATAATTTTGCGTGCAAATGGTTGGAGTTTCGCACATTTTTCAGTAAGGTTTGTCTGCACGTTTTGGTTATCCAGTTCAGTGGTTCTGTGCGTTCTAGTACATCTCTTCCGGACTTTGATGCAAGCAGAGTCTCGTGCTGAGCAGAGGCAAAGACTATAATGCAAATTTATTGAAGAGACCTTCACGTCCATAAACTGAGTGAGACTTCACCAATGGCAGTGAGCCAGGGGGAGTCAACGGGAGTGACCCGAGGGAAGTAGTGAGCTATCCCTGAACCTTTGTAAAGGCAGTGAGCCTGGGACAGAGCGACTGTACCCGAACTTTTGTAATCTACAGCTAGTGAAGCATAGTGGATTTTGGTACGACCGACAACCTGTCGGCGTATGCTCCTTGTACGTAGCCCTTAGTGGTGAACCAAGTAAAAATGGCTGTGTCTTCTCTGTGCTTGTGAATGTCTTCTTTCTGATCATAATCTTCATACAGGTTCAACAAGTTCCTACCAACGTGGGAACAAGATCCATCACATTAAAAGAAAAAGTGGTCACCCTGATTCACCCCTCCCCTCTCAGGGTGTCCCGGGGTCCTTCAAGTGGTATCAGAGCGTAAAGGTTGCTGGCGTTGAATCTGACCTTCTTCGTCATGGAAAACGCGATCAATGTCAGGGGAGTCCCTCACTTCGATGGAAGCAATTTCCAGATCTGGAATAACAAAATGAGATCTCATCTTAGATCTCTTGGAATGGAAGTTCTTTTTTCTACTGTTCAAGGAATACATGTCACTGATCCAACAGGTCTGGCTATGACTGAAACAGACAGGAAACTTCTTGATGCAGATGCTAAAGCACAGAATGCTCTCACTGCAGCCCTTTCTGATCAGATTTACCTGAAGGTGATGAATTGCACCTCATTAAAATCTATGTGGGATAAACTTGAGAATATTTATGACGGTGATATCAAAGTAAAGGAGGCGAAACTACAAGTGCTACACAATCGGTTTGATGATCTGAAGATGCATCCAGATGAGAATGCAGACTCTTTCTTCAATCGAATTACTGAAGTGGTTGGAGCAATTCGGGGTCTAGGCGAAGAAATCAAAGACATTGATATTGTAAAGAAAATATTAAGAATACTTCCACCTCTGTATAATGCGAATGTGTCAGCTCTTGAGGAAAGATATCTTTCCAAACTTTCTCTAGATGACTTACTGAGCAGTTTGGTAGCTTATGAAATGAGAGTCAAACCAGAAGATGCTACGACTCGGGTGAGCAAGGAAATGGCATTCAAGGCCATGGATAAATTGAAAATCTCAAAGGATAGTAGCGGTGATGATGACGAAGAGAAAGAAATTCTTTCTCTCATTGCAAAGAAGTTCCAGAAGGGGAAAGGGAAATTTAAAGGGAAGTTACCTCTCGCATGTTTCCGTTGTGGAAAAGTTGGGCATATTGCTTCTCAGTGCTTGATGAATATCAATGATGATGACAGTGAAGATGAAAACTTCAAGAAGCCTCAAAGAAGGTTCTTCAAAAAGGGAGACTTCAAATCTGGTAAGAAAATGCAAAGGAAGAGTTTTTTCTGTGAAGAGGAAGAAGATGACAATGAATTCTGTGATGAAGAAGAACCAGAATTCAAAACTGGGAATCATGCTTCTATGATGGCCACTGTTGAAAAGTCAGAAGATACTGATGGTGAAAAACAACTGAGAACTTGTGTAGATCCTGAGGTGCAACTTAAGGATGCAGTTAGTAAGCTTAAGATTAAATGTAAGAGCTGCAATAAGTGGAAATCAATTGTGGAAGAATCAACTGAATATGTTGATCAACTTGAAGCTGAAATTGAACGACTGGAAGAATTTGTGAAGGTACAGTCTAAAATAATTGAAAGCAATGATGATGCAGTTGATCTGAAGCTGAGAATTGAAGAGCAGGCAAAGGTCATCAATGACCTCACATCCAGACTGGATGAAAAATCCAAGACTGTTGAGGGTCTTGAGGAAGAAGTAGTTACTCTAAGGAGTAAAATGGAGACAGAATCAGTTCCAAAAGAATCGAGGAAGAAAATACAGTTCGGAAGATTCTCAGATGCAGAATTACTTACAAGAGCCAAGTCTGGTTCAGATGGGGTTGGAAAAGTCATGAGTGATCAAAGACCTGCTTGCATGGGAAAGAGTGGAATTGGCTGTGAGGCTGAGTCATCAACTGCTGGAAGTGAAAAGATCCAAAAGAAAGACAAGATGAAAGTTTAACATGATGAAATGTTACCTAGAGTGCTGAAAAAGGAACCCTCAATCCAAACTAAAAGGAGACCTGAAAATTATCCTCAAACATTCAAAAATGGCAGACAGTCTTACTATTCTCCCAAGGAAGAAGCTATAAGGAGAAATTCAAGTGAGAAGTCATTTCCTCTCATGAAGTGTCAGTTCTGTGGCTATCTGGGCCATACCATGTCTTATTGTGAAGAGGCAAGAAGCTATCTGAATTGAGAAGATATAGATGCTCAACAAAGGAGAACAATCTCATATCCTAATTCTCATAGAAGAAATAATTTCTATGGATATTGTTTTTGTTGTTCTAACTTTGGTCATAAGGCCGTTAATTGCAGGAAGAGAAGAGACATAGACACCTCATACCGAAGTTCAAGACAAGTCAAGTCTCATCAGCAAGACAGTGTTACTCGTTTAAACAGGTTCTCACCTCTCACATAAGACTTTGACTATGAAGAACCTGGGTATGCGGAAGAGATAGTTGAAAGGCCATCAGTCCTATATACTCAATCTAATGTCTCATGGAAGGAAAGGAAGAAGATTGAGAAATCGAACCTTGCAGAGGTAGTCCTCAAAGCTACAAAGAACAACAGTACCTGGATTCTGGATAGCGGTTGTTCATCTCATATGACGGGTAATGCCGGCCTACTAATGAATATCATAAAGAATGATGATGGTACAATAAGATTTGGTAATGATGGGGCTCTGAAAATCAAAGGGAGTGGAAGTACCCAATTAGCTAACGGAGAACTAAAGAAGACTGAAGTCCTTTACGTAGATGGCCTACACCATAATCTCCTTAGCGTGAGTCAACTATGTGACTCAGGACTTATATTTACTTTTAATCAGAAAGGCTGCACCATCAAGGGAAAAACCGGCAATTCACTTATGAAAGGATGCAGAACAGAAGGCAACTTGTATCAGGTTGATAGTGAAGAAAATGTATGTTACATGACTGTTGAAGAAGAAAACAATTTGTGGCATCGGAGATTGGGACACATCAATCAACAAGACATGGAGAAAATATCAAAATTGAGAATTGTCATGGACATCCCCAACCTGAAGCGTGAGCGTGAAAAATCCTGTGATGCTTGTATTCGTGGGAAGCTGGTCTGCAGTTCATATCGGCCAAAGAAGAAAAAGGCATCTCACCTTCTTGATCTGATTCATACAGATGTTTGTGGTCCAATAAATGTTGCCGGAACTCATGGAGAAAGGTACTTTGTCCTTTTTATAGATGATTACAGTCGAATGGCATGTGTGATGGTCATTCACCGGAAACGACAGGTCCTTGACTGCATGAAAACATATCGGCGAATCGCCGAGAATGATACTGGACGAACAATCAAAGTGTTGCGATCTGACAATGGAAGAGAATACACGTCGATTGAATTTGAAAATTATCTGGAGAAGCATGGGATACAACATGAGGTAGCTGCTGTGAGAACTCCACAACAAAATGGAGTTGTTGAACGAAGGAATCGACAGGTGAACTACATGGCACGGACTATGCTGATTGAGAGTCGTATTCCATGACATTACTGGAAAGATGCTGTTCAAGCTGCAGTGTACATTCAGAATCGAACAGGACTTTATAAGGGTGAGACGAAGACACCATATGAATTGTGGCATGGACGGAAGCCTTCTCTAAAATACTTCCGTGTCTTTGGAAGTAAGTGCTTCATCAGGAACAAAGAAGGAAATCAGGGGAAATATGGTGACAATGAAGATGAAGGGATCTTCCTCGGTTACTCAATGAATAGAAAAGCCTACAAATGTTTCAACAATCGTTTGGGAAGGATTGTGGAAAGCAATGATGTTAAGATAATTGAAGAGAAAACCACAAATGCTTCACGGACGTCATTTGCTGATGTGATAGAAAATCATGAAGAATGTGGACATGAAGAAACTACAAATGCAGAAATAGAGGAAGCTGTTCAAAACACTCATCAATCACATAATGATGTTGACTCAGAAGAAGAATCTGAAGAAGAAACTATGGCTGAAGGGAATACTACTGAACCTCAAAGGAGAAATCAAAGAGCTGAGATTGATCCATCCAACATAATTGGGGATATGAGTGCACCCACTCAAACTAGAAGGATGAGGAATACCACGCAATCTGCATTTCTATCAGTTGTAGAGCCATCCTCATTCGAAGAAGCTGCAAAAGATGAATCTTGGGTGAAAGCCATGAATGATGAATTAGATCAGATTGATAAGAATCAGACATGGGATCTTGTCCAAAGACCCGAAGGTCACAATGTGATTGGTACCAAATGGATCTTCAAAAATAAGTTTGATGAGCATGGAAGTGTAATCAGAAACAAGGCACGACTGGTATGTAAAGGATACTCCCAGATTGAAGGTATTGTTGTTGAAGAAACCTTTGCTCCAGTTGCTAGATTGGAATCAATCAGGCTTTTCCTTGCCATGGCACTCCAAAGAGGATATAAAGTATATCAAATGGATGTTAAGACAGCATTCTTGAATGGTGTACTCGAAGAAGAAGTCTACATTGAACAACCGGTGGGGTTTGTCTTGGGTACCGATGAAACAAAGGTCTGCAAACTAAAGAAAGCTCTATATGGTTTGAAGCAGGCACCACGGGCATGGTACTCACGGCTAGATTCATATCTCAAGAAGTTGGAATTCAAAAGAGGAGGAGTTGATCATAATCTCTATGTGAAGAATTCTCCAAAAGATCAATTCATGGTTTTTGTCTACGTTGATGATATCATATTTGGTGGAAGTAGGAAGAAATCAGTGGATGAATTTGCCAACCACAAGAAATCAGAATTTGAAATTTCTATGATTGGGGAGCTCACATATTTCTTGGGGCTGCAAGTGATTCAAAAGAAGGAATACACATTCATTTCTCAGGAAAAATATGCAAGAGAGCTGCTGAAGAAGTTAAATATGCAAGAATCCAAACCAATGTCAACTCCGATTGCGGTTGGAACTAAACTTGGAAAGCATGAGGATGGGAACTCTGTTGATCCCACCATGTACAGGAGGATCATTGGAAGCCTACTGTACCTGACAGCGACAAGGCCAGATATTGTCTTTGCAACATGCCTTGCGGCCCTCTTTCAGAGTAATCCAAAGGAGGAACATATGGAAGCAGTAAAAAGAATCATGAGGTACATTCAAGGTACACATAACTTCGGGTTATTTTTTGCTGCAGGCAGGGACAGTGAATTATCAGTATTTTCTGATGCTGACTGGGCTGGTGATGTCGTAGATAGAAAGTCCACTAGTGGTGGAGCTTTCTATATTGGGCATAAATGTGTTGGCTGGTTGAGCAAGAAGCAAGAAAGTACTTCTCTTAGTATTGCTGAAGCTGAATATATCCCCGCCACAAAAGCATGCACTCAACTTCTTTGGATGAAGCGGCAGCTAACAGATATTGGTGATAAGGTGCAACAACCAATGGTGATTTATTGCGATAACAAAAGTGCAATTGATCTCACGAAGAATCCGGTTCAACATTCTCGTACAAAACATATTGAAATACGGTATCATTTTATCCAAGAAAAGGTTGAACAAGGAGTGATTAAAATGGATCATGTTGGAACTAATGAGCAAGTGGCTGATATCCTAACCAAGCCATTGTCCTCGGCTGTGTTCGAGAAGCATCGGTTGATCCTCGGTGTTCGACCACCTCCTACTGCATAAGGAGGCACCGGAAGTCCCCTCTCCCCGTTTGTTTTAACTGTTTTTATCTGCTTATGGCTGTGATGCAGGTTTATGGGGGAGATACTATCTCGGGGGAGTATGGCTTGAGCTGAACGATGAACAAACTTTTCGGTCTTTGGTTTTATTGTCAATGGGGGAGAAATGAATAAATTCAAGGCAAGAAATTCTTCTGTTCTGAGAAGTGTAATATTGTGATGAGAATTTTAATAAGGATAACATCGAGCGTCAGGGATAATTTCAAAACACTAAGACCCAATTCAAGCTTTCTCTCTTGTTTTCTACACCGAGCATTGCTCACGTAGACTTAGAGTGTTGGCTGAGTTGATTCTTGCGTTTTGGATTTGCTCACGGTTGGAGATCTATTGAATTTATTCTGATTGCCAACAAACCCAAAGGGGGAGATTGTTGGAACCAGGTTCTTCAAAGCATGTTTTGGTGTATGGTTTGTGTTTGTTGTCAATCCTCAGTGGATGTTCCGAATGTGTTCCAGCAAAGTGATCATACAGTTCAAGCAGACAACAGAATTGAAGGTGGCGCTGTTTCCCAGTGTTTGCCAATTTTTTGGGCCTCAAAATCGGAAAATGAAGACATAGATGGTCTACAAAAGGAGATGCGCGCTAAGAGGAAGGCTTGCGCAAAATATAAGAGGCTTGCGCGAAATACTTAAGTTGGGCGCGGAAAATAGCGGGATGCACGAAATAGTTTTTCGCGCAAACAGTGTTTCGAAATCAGAGAGGTGAAAAATGGCAAAGGCATGGGCTGCGCGGAAAATCAGGGGATGTGCGCGAAATACATGAGTTGGGCGCGAAAACAGCGCGGTGCGTGAAATAGCGGAGCAATCTTTTTCGCGCACATAATGTTTCGAATTCACACTATCGAAAAATGGCAAAGGCATGCGTTGCGCGAAATATCTAGATACGTGCGCGGAAAATGATACCCGCACAAAATATTACGCGCCAGATGAGAGGTTTTCCGCGCCGAAGGGGATTTTGCGCGCGGGGGTATCAGATGCCTATAAATATGAGGTGACCCTCTTCTTTTGAGAGGAACTGAAGACTTAGAGAGGATTTGTGGTCTGGTGCGCAAAAAGGATCGCGTAAAGGGGCTTGCGCGAAATATTTGGAGTTGCGCGAAAAAGGGGAGTTTTGTGTGAAATATTTTTCCGCGCCAAAAGAAAATGTTGCACGCAATAGGATAATTTTGCGCGCAAATGGTTGGTGTTTTGCACATTTTTCAGTAAGGTTTTTCTTCACGTTTTGGTTATCCAGTTCAGTGGTTCTGTGCGTTCTAGTGCATCTCTTCCGGACTTTGATGCAAGCAGAGTCTCGTGCTGAGCAGAGGCAAAGACTATAATGCAAATTTATTGAAGAGACCGTCACGTCCATAAACTGAGTGAGACTTCACCAACGACAGTGAGCCAGTGGGAGTCAACGGGAGTGACCCGAGGGAAGTAGTGAGCTATCCCTGAACCTTTGTAAAGGCAGTGAGCCTGGGATAGAGCGACTGTACCCGAACTTTTGTAATCTACAGCTAGTGAAGCATAGTGGATTTTGGTACGACCGACAACCTGTCGGCGTATGCTCCTTGGACGTAGCCCTTAGTGGTGAACCAAGTAAAAATGGCTGTGTCTTCTCTGTGCTTGTGAATGTCTTCTTTCTGATCATAATCTTCATACAGGTTCAACAAGTTCCTACCAACGTGGGAACAAGATCCATCACATTAAAAGAAAAAGTGGTCACCATGATTCACCCCTCCCCTCTCAGGGTGTCCTGGGGTCCTTCAGATGTGTGACGCCCATTGGGGGTCCCCTTTTTATAGGTCTTGAAGTGACAGTTGAACTTCCCATCTGAATCAATGGCTGTGAATTCTTCTGATCTGATATGATTGTCGAAATAAAATCCGCAAGGAAAATTTGGTAGGATCAGATATTTTGAGGTTTTTAATGAAAAATATTCGGATTTAAGGAATGTTGACATTGAGAAATCAAAATACAAAAAAAAATACATGCAATGAAATAATGACATTGAAAATTTAAGAAGGAAATCATACCTTTCAGATTACCAGGAGAATTATTCATAATAGGTGATATTCTTCTTGAATATCTTTATATTAAAACAAATTTCACTATGAAAAACTTACTACGAAAAATCTATGGTTGAAAAATTTATTGCAAAAAATTTTGAGTACCAAAATTACACTACAAAAATTTTGAGTACAAAAAATGACATTACAAAAATTCTCATTACGAATATTCTTATTACGAAAATTCTCATTACGAAAATTCTCATTATGAAAAATTTGAAAAATTGACTATGAAAATTTTAATTATGCTAAAATACAAATATACCCCCCTATGAAAATTAGTTTATTACTGTAAGGAGATTGGTTAAATACGAAGCTAATCAAGAAATATTACCTTACGGTTATCATTCCCATCTTCTGTTTAATGTATTCAAATATATTATAGGGTAACGATTTTGTGAAAATATCATCAAGTTAATCTTGCGTCCTGATAAATTGAAAAATGATATCTCATTTTAGTGTGTGATCCCTAAGAAAGAGATGCCTAATATCTATGTGCTTTTCACGAGAGTGACGTGTAGGGTTTTAACTAAGGGAAATGGAACTTGTATAATCACACAAAATTTGTGTTTTGGTAAAACTCATACCATAGTCTATGAGTGTGTGTTGCATCCACAACAAATGAGCACTGCAACATCCAGCTGCTACATATTCAGCTTTAATAGTAGAATGTGCTACTGAGTGTTGCTTCTTGCAAGATCGAGAAACTAATGAATATCTTATGAAATGAAATGTTCAGGATATAATATTTATTTCCATTATACATCCACCAAAGTCGCCATCCGGAATGATATTTAAAAAAACATAATATCCAAAAGTATAAAATAGTCTTAAATCCATGGTTCCCTTTAAGTAGCGAAAAATTCTCTTCACCACCTTTAAATTAGATTCCTTAGGATTAGATTGATATATTGCACATAAGAATACTAAAAACATTAAGTCTTGATGACTAGCTGTCAAGTAAAGTAGATTTCCTATCATACCTCTAAAAGTTGTTTGATCTACTGGCTTCCCTGCTTCATTATGATCAAGTGTGATTGAGGTGCCAATGGGAGTACTTATACATTTAGTGTTGTCATATCCATACTTTTTTAGAAGATATTTAATATACTGATGTTGGGATATATAGATTCATTCTGGTTTTGGAGAAATTTAAAAACCAAGGAAAAATGTTAACTCAAACATCATACTCATTTCAAACTCATATTTCATTAGATCTGTGAAGGAATTAGTTAAGGATTGCTGAGTTGAACCAAATATAATTCCATCAACGTAAATTTGAAAAATCAAAATATTTTTCTTATATTTCTTTATAAAATGTGTTGGATCTGCATTTCCATTTAAATAGTTATTTTTAAGCAAAAATCCTATAACTCTATCATACAAAACTCTAGGTTCTTGTTTAAGGCCATATAAATCTCTGGTAAGTCTAAAAACATGATCATGATGTTTTGTGTCACGTCCAGTCCTTAGGGCCCATGTCGTCACTACCCTAAGCCCACCTTCCGTAGGACAGGTGCTGGAGACTAGAACCAAAGGCATAAATCCTGATAATATGGAAGGAATTTCCTTTATATAAGTAAACAAACACAACCGAGTATGCAACAGAAGTAAGAACTAAGTAATACTAAATACAAAAGTAAGTTCTAAAAGGATAGTGGGTATAAATACATGCCCAATAGTATGTACAGTACAACTGAAGGGCTAGTACAACTACAGTAAAGTAAAACAAAAACCACTGAGTCGTCCTCCAGAAATCCCACCTGAAGGGTGGGTACATATGGCCTCCTCAGCACCTCGGGTATGACCGTCCACTCAGTGTATGTCACGCCAAGTCATCTACCACCGAGTACTATCCGGCTCCACAATCCTCAACCTCGATAGGTGTTGTCCGTCGTCTACATCCAACACCATGTAGTGTGGGCATAGGCCGTGCAGGGGTGAGTATATGATACTCATTAGGGACCCCGAGACCCCCGAAGGTCTTCCAAAATACCTGAATGATAAATCACAAAAGAAAGATACAATCACAATGTATCAACCAACTCTACCTAGGTATATTCCCATTAAAATACCTAAGTTATCAATCAGATTTCGGCACCAACTCTTGAGCCCAAGAAAAACCCAGTCCACACAGGAAAGTTATTCAATCACATCAATGATAATGATTGAAAGTTAAGAATCATCTCACAAAGGTATACATCTTTCATATTGCGTTAGAGATGATCAGATTTAGTCACTGGTTCATCTAAGCTGTCGGACCCACATAGGATACCAGACCAGCTATGCCATCAGACCCACGTAGGATACTAGACCAGCAACTCTGTCAGACCCACTCAGGAAACAAGAACCGAAGTCAAACTGTCGGACCCACATAGGATACAAGTACTGTAGTAACCGTAGTCGAACCCACTAAGGATTCTAGTATAGTAGTCATTGTCGTCGAACCCACGAAGGATTCCAGTATAGTAGACATCACTGTCAGACCCACAGAGGATTCAGTGAAGTCTCGTTGTTGTCAAACCCACGGAGGATTCAATGCAGTCTCGTTGCTGTCGAACCCATATAGGATTTAGTTCAGTCTCATTGCTATCGAACCTACTGAGGATTTAGTCTAGTATCATTCTTGTTGAACTCACAGAGTATTCAGTCTAGTCTCTTTGCTGTCAAACCCACAGAAGATTCCAGTGAAGTCTCGTGGCAGTGACAGCCAGCTCTTGGGTTCCCGCACACAACACGCTCGATTTTGGGAGGTTCCGCTCCTCGAGCAAAGGGGTCGATACATCAACTATCACATTGTCCTGATTTGATTTATCTCAAAGTTCTGTCACATCAAAAGGAACCCAATTTGACATACGAAGAGTCAATCAAATTCCTTGTCTGAGAGATATTGGGTTTTCCTTTCCAGGGGCCCGGTTGGAATTATGCTCGTTCCAAACCTAGCCATTTTCTAAATCCTTCTAATACTCACTTAGATTATCGTAAAAGGTCCTTCTCGTCATGAGGATCTCAATGCCATAGATGGAGCATCGATCAGACGTGTGGTCATAATGTTATTGACATTTAAGTGAAACGGGCCCAGCCCATCAAGCCCAGTGGGCTGGCGGGTCAGCCCGAAATTGTTCAGCAGGTCCAACCCAGTAGAGTGTCCGCCCAGCCTGGCCCAGAATGGCGCGGCCCGACTGGCCGAGTAGTGCACCCCCCCCCCAGTTTCCTAAACCGGTGGGTCCGAGCGGCGCCGCCCCTCCTATCCGACCGGCCGAAGATGACCAGTCTTCCCGGCGAGAGCGGGCCGCTGTTTCCCCCGCGCGACACCAGGAGGGTTCCGCTAGGTCTTCCAAGCCCAGACGGCCAGTTCTTCTACCGAAGTGGTGCGCATAAGCGGACAATGGTCCTCTGCAGCGCGACACCACATGGCACCACAGTCCTCCTCTCCGGACAGCAACGGTCGGCCAGTTCTTCTTTGGCCGAGTAGCCCGGTTGCGGGCCGCGATTATTCCGCACGCAACCGGTGCATGGCTGCAATTATCTTCGGCCTCCATCGCTTCCTATCGCAATCTCCTCTCCCGAAACTGCTTCCATCACCAATATAAATGTGGATCAATGGATGGTCGTTGTCCTGTGATTGTTCAGCCAGCACCCTCCGCGTTATGCGATATCAAGAGGCCAAGTCGATCACTTGCATTCAACAATGACAAGAGTATAATTTTATTAAAATAAAATTATACAAACCCCCTACCTTACTTTCAAGAGAAGTGCACGTCGATGAGCCGTAGAAGACGAACGTCTCGTAGGTCGGTCTTTGAGGAAAACAGTGTCATCCCATCAACGTCGAAGGAAAAGAATTTGTAGATGACATCGATTCGTTGACGTCAGGGTGCGTTCAAGGAAGAAGCATAGACGACGTTCCTTGCGGGTGGTTCCTTCCCTTTTGGATTGGACGAAGATAGAAGACTGCCTCGTCGTTCTTCGTTGGAGATAAATGACCTTCGTCATGTTCTTAGGGGAAGAACTCTCTCTCCCTAATTCTCCAAAAGATCCACCACAAAAAGTTTTCCAATCCATTATAATAAAGGCTCCCCAGTATTATAATGCTTCCAAGAATTTCAAATTAATTTAAAATGAAATGTCGACACCACAAATTAAATAATAAAGGCATTAATTAATCTGGTGTTAGCTACATTAAGGGGAGGTAGGTGGAATGTGAAGGGTATAACCACATCAATGGGGGGTTCATGGGAGTATAAGGGAGATTAGGGGAGTAGAAATAGTTTGGGTTCGTGTGGGCCCCACCCCACATTATCCTCTCATGAGAGGTTATGTGGGGGTGGGCCCCACTACCAACCTCCCTTTAGAGATTATAACCACCCACCAAATAAAAATATCTAATTCATATTTTGATTTTTTTAAACAACAACCCCAAAAATTAACATCCACTCTCGACCAAACACAACTACAGTAAAGGTCTCCTTAAGAGAATACCTACGATGAGAGTTCATCGGTGTCGTCAGATTTCAATTCCAAGCACCGGCTCAAAAGATAAAAAATCCCAAATGTACATTTACTGAACGTACCCAAAAAAAATTCTGAAAATTATTAACATCCACCCTGGACCCACTCTGGTTGAGGTTAGGCTCTGCCTAAGTGAAACACGGCCCAATGAACCCAACGATACCCTCATATTTCCAATCTGAGTTACCATTTAAAAGTTATAAATTTTACAATAAAATAATTGCCACTTAGTTATTTTATTTTCATCCAAAAATAAACTTTCTCTGGTGGCCACCGCTGACCGAAGTTAGTATCCGCATAATGAAATCTTACTCTCATGAGATCAGCGGTGGTCTCAGATTTTTAATCTGAGTTACCGTTTGTGAGTTATAATCATTTGAAAAAAATAACTTTATTTTATTATTTTATTTATAGTTATGCCATTTTTGTGTTTTATCACAAGAGGCTCCTGCCGACTAAACGTATGTAACGAATAGCATAAACCCTCCATCCTGAGCACAATAGTGGCCTCAAAATTCTGATCTGAGTAACCTTTTATGAGTTATTCCACTTTTTCAGGAAAACTACATACGCGCGTTAATTTAAGCTTACAAAAACATCGATTGATCATTCTAGACACTACGGGCCATAGAATCGCCCGCCGTAAAAACCCACAGGCTCATAAAATTCCAAAGAATTTATGAAAAATTTTCCTTCAATTTTTTGGGTCTTACATTACCCGCTCCTCAGGGATTTACATCCCTATAAAGATATAACATACACTAGGGAAACAAAAGTGGGTACTGAGCACGCATCTGAGCCTCCCACTCCCAAGTGCTCTCCTGGAGGTTCTCGTGCTACCAGCGAATGAGCACCGTAGGAATCGAACATCCACATAGCACCCACTCCTGTCGATCATCAATCTCCACAGGGACCTCCGTGAATGTCGCCCCGTCATCGATGTCCAGCTCCATGTGGTCAATGATGTGGGACTGGTCATGCATGTATCTCCTCAGGTGAGATACGTGGAAGATGTCATGAAACCAGTGAAACTAAGGTGGAAGGTCCAGGAGGTAAACCACCTTGCCTACTCTACTAAGGTCCTGGAAAGTTCCGATTAAATGCGGAGATAACATACCACCCCGGCCAAATATCTGTATACCTCATCGATGTGAGACCCGTAGGAAGACGTGGTCACCATCCTCGAACTCCACTGGTCTCTATATCCTATCAAAAAGGACTTCTGTCTTCTCTGTGCAGTCTTCATCCGATCCTGGATGATCTACACCTTCTCCGTCGTAGCCTGAATTTTGGTGCACTAGTCAACCTCTGCCTCAGCTCTTGAAAGCTCTATTGGAATCTATCTGGCCAAACGAAAGGTTTCCCCTTCTTCGTGAACAGTGATAGTGGTTCTGCACCTCTGGAGAAGTCTGGCATAAAGGTAAGTCTAGCTGACTCTTGAGTGATCAATTGCACCCTCCTAACCCTGATTCCATTCTGTTCTGCCTGGGTTTTCCTTTTCACAGGCCAAGGAAAACATCATTCCAACATTATAGATATACCACAAAATTTTTTCCTAATACTTTCAATCTGTGTATGAATTTTGTTTGCCCAGTCCATACCCAAATTAACATCATAAGGCCTCGACGCTGCCACCATGAGGTTCAAACCGAAACTCTCCCCTCAAGGGGAGGATCATAGTATTGGTGTACGTGTGATTATCGAGTCTCCTCCGCAAGGTATATCCAAACATGATGGTCAAGTCAATTGCTTAACCGAAAATCCTAGGTCTGCAACAAGATTCGTGGAAGGATGGAATGATGGGTACCTATGTCTATTGATACATCAACTAGTAGTAGAAACGTACCGCAAATCATTCTTAAAGCCCTTGGGTCACACTCCTTGACCGCATGTAGCTACTCTCTTCCCCATCCCTCCACCTCTATGAGACTAACAGGGACTACAAAGGCGTGTGGTTGTAACATGTAGAAATGTTCCCCACCTCATGCTGCTCTCCAGGATTTTCTTCCACGTTTGTTGATTTGTAGATTCATCTATCCTTAACACTTCTTTATCACAAATCATTTTACATGATCAAGTCTTTAAGACTGGCGTCAGTTTCATTCTTTCCAAATATTAACATTCCCTGGCTTTATCCGCTTAGCCATTGAACATTCAACCAAAAAGGATCTCTCTATCACCCTAACACAAGTAGTAATGCATAGAGGAAAAAGTTCGTGTTCCGATATCCTTAAACACACCTCGCATAGAGGTCTAATCTGTAAAGCACTGGTCGGATCATATTCATCGAGTAACAGGAATGATCGGTATACCTCGATGAATACTCAGCTATCGACATGTTGTCTTGCCAAAGCTGTATAAGCTCTAGAAAACTCTTAGCCTTTTCCTCAAGCTAGACCTTAGCCTCCTGTGGGTTGGGCTCGCTTGGAACATGAGGGATATTCGGTGCTAAATCACATGTAAGGCACTAATCCTACAAGTGTCCTCTACCAATACCGGTGATAGTGTCTGCTGACCGACGAACAATGATATAGTTGGCACACTGCCCGAAGATACCATCTCGGAAAACGGTCCAAGTACCGATACTTCATCATTATGCGGACTATCCACATGGTCACTCACTGAAAAAAACTAGTAGCTAAGATCAACGTCTACTCTACTAGTGTCTCAACTAGGTGGAAAACTGCAGTAATCGCCTCCATCCAGTACTCTAATGCCTAGGAATTTGTCTCACCTCGAACCTCGGAGGCCACTGCTACTAGAACTCATGCAATGTGCTCTGTCGGTGTGCACCATCCGCTAGTACGGATAGTGGAATCAGCTTCCCAATGGGTGGTGGTGCTACCGGTACACCACCTAAAGGTGACAACATAGTAAGAGGGCCCTAAAACGGAGCCCTGTCACTTAGTGGGTCGTCATCATGTACTCTCTCTCGGGAACCCTAGCTAGCTATATTCACAACGACATCCCGATAAGGAACATGTGTGCCACAATCATTATGTAATACATGGTGAGTTGACCCAAATAGACCACAAAGAAAATTCTTTAAACACACATGAAATCAATGTTTTCATGCACTAAGTCTGATATTTGAGTTCAGGGTCCTAGTGTATGGATACGTCGTCCACCAGACCAACACTAGACTCCCTCGACTGAAAACCACACTCAATACTCTTAACACTATTACTTCACAGAAAGATAGATTAGTGTCCTATGTTCTGTAGTAGAACCGACCCCTCTGATACCAATTTTTCACGTCCTATCCTCGGGGCCCATTCCGTGACAACCCCAAGCCACCTTCCATAGGCCATGGGGTGGCAACTGGCACCAATGGTGTAAATACCGATAATAGGAAAGGAATTGCCTTTATAAAATTAATCAAACACAACGGAGTACACAACAGAAGTAAGAACTAAGTAATATTGAATACAAAATTAAGTGTTGAAAGGAAAGGGGCCGAAAATACAATCCCAACAGTAAGTACAGAACAAATTATAAGCTAGTAAAGCTATAGTAAATTAAAACAGAAACCACTGAGTCATCCTCCAGAAATCCCACCTAATGTGTGGGTATATATGGACTCCTCAGTACCTCGGGTCCAGCCTTCCGTTCTGTGTATGTCTCTCCAAGTGGTCCACATCCGGGTATCGTCCAACTCCACAAGCCTCCACCTCGATTAGTGTTGCCCGTCTTCTGCATCCAACGCAACATTCTGCGGGCATAGCCCGTGCAGGGGTGAGTATACGATACTCAGTAGGGACCCCGAGACCCCCCGAAGGTCTCCTAGAATCCCTGAAGGTTAAATCATAGAAGAAAGATACAACCATGAAGTATCAACCAACTATACTTAGGTATATGTCCATACATATACCTAAGTTATAAATCACATTTGAGCTCCATCTATCGAGCCAAAGCACAACCCAGTCCACAAATGAACGCATGTCAATCACATCAATGATAAAGATTGAATGTCAAGACTCATATCACATAGGTATACATCTTTCGTATTATGTTTGAGATGATCAGATGTAGTCACTAATTCATCTATGCTGTCAAAAACACATAGGATACCAGACCAGCTAAGCTGTCAGACCCACGTAGGATACTAGACCAGAAACTCAGTTAGACCCACTCATGATACAAGTACAGATGTCAAACTATCAGACCCACTTAGGATACAAGTACAATAGTCATCACTATCGAACCCACAGAGGATTCCAGTAAAGTAGTTGTCGCTGCCGAACCCACAGAGGATTACATTACAGTAGACATCGTTATCGAACCCACAGAGGATTCAGCCCAGTCTCATTGCTGTCAAACCCATAGAGGATTTAGTCCAGTCACGTTGCTGTCGAACCCACAGAGGATTCAGTGTAGTATTGTTGATGTGGAACCCACGAAGGATTCAGCCCAGTCTCATTGATGTTGAACCCACTGAGGATTCAGTCCAGTCTTGTTGGGGTTGAACCCATGGAGGATTCAGTCCATTCTGGTTTCTGTCGTACCCATGGAGGATTCTAGTAATGTCTCGTGGCATTCGCAACTAGCTTTTGGGTTCACGCACATAGTACACTTGATAATGGGAGGGTCTGCTCCTCGAGAAAAGGGTTTGATACATCACATATCACAAAGTCCTATTTTCATGTGTCCCGATGTTCTATCTCATCAAAAGGAACCCAACACGATAGACGGTGCGTCAATCAGACACCCAGTCTGATAGATATTGGCCTTTCCGTTCCAGGGGCCCGGTTGGAATTACGCTCATTTCAAACCCAGCCATATTCCAATGTCATCCAAAACATTCATATAGTATCGTAAAAGGACTGTCTCTTCACAAGGATCCCATTGCCATAGACGGAGCGTCGATCAGACACACGTTCTTAATGTTATTCATGTTTAAGTGAAACGGACCCGGCCCGTCATGCCCAGTAGGCTGGTAGGTCGTCCGAACCTGCTTCGGCGGGTCCGACCCAGTAGGGGGTCGGCCCGGCCTAGCGGTGCACTACCCGGCCGGGCATGGCGCTACCCGGCTAGCTGAGCGGTGCCCCCCCTTGGTTTCCCGAACCGGTGGCAATGAGCGGCGCCACCCCTCCTATCCGGCCGGCCAAAGCCGAATGTTCTTTCTGGCAAGGGCGACCTGCATGGGATGGCTACTGTTTCCCCAACCCAGTGACAGGAGTGGGCCGCGAGGTCTTCCTAGCCCGGCAGGATGCCGGCTGGCCGGTTCGTCTACCGAAGCATCCCGTTGAAGCGGGTCACTGTCCTCCACAACGCGGTCCCACATGGCGCCGTGGTCCTCCTGTCCCGCCAACAATGGCCGACCGGTTCTTCTTCGGCCGAGCAGCCCAATTGCAGGCCACAGTTCTTTCACATGCGGCCAGTGCACGACCACCATTATATCCAGTCACCATGGCTTCTGGCCATCGTCACCTCTCCTGACACCGCTTCCATCGCCAATATAATCATGCATCAATGGAGGGTCGTCGTGCCGTGTTTTTTCAGCCCGTGCCCTCCCTGTTTGGTAATATCAAGAGGCCAAGATGATCACTTGAATTCAACAACAACAATAGTATAATTTTATTAAACTAAAATTATATAAAACCCCTAACTCATTTTCAAGAGCGTTCCACGTCGACGAGCCGTGAAGGTCGGAAATCGCGGAAAACGATGTCATCCCGTCAACGTCAAAGGAAAATAATTCATAGATGATGTCGATTCGTTGACGTCAGGGTGGGTATGAGGAAGAATTTTAGTCGACATTCCTTACAGGCAGCTGCTCCTCTTGAGGCTTGGACAAAGATCGAAGATGGTCTCGTCATTCTTCGTTGGAGAGAAAGGACCTTCATCATGTTCTCCGAGGAAGAACGCTCTCTCCCTAATTCTCCAAATGTTCCACCACCAAAAGATTCCCAACCCATTATAATAAAAGGCCCCCCAATTTTATAATTTTGACAAGTATTTCAAATTAATTCCAAATGAAATTTTGACACCAAAAATTAATTAATAAAGGAATTAATTTATCTTGTATTGGCAACATTAAGGGGAGGGAGGTGGAATGTAAAGGGTTTAACCACATCACTGGGGGGGGGGGTTCATGGGAGTTTAAGGGAGTCGAGGGTAGGTGAAAGGTTTTGGTTTTGTGTGGCCCCCACCACACATTATCCTCTCATTAGAGGTTATGTGGGGGAGGGCCCCACTACCAACCTCCCATTGGAGATTATAACCACCCACCAAATAAAAATATCTAATTCATATTTTTATTTATTTAAACAACAAACCCCAAAAATTAACTTCCACTCTCGACCAAACGCTACTACGGTAAAGGTCTCCTTAAGCGAATACTGGTGTTGCGAGTTCATCAGTGTCCTTAGATTTCTATTCTGAGCACCGGTTCAAACGATATAAAATCCCAAACGTACGTTTACTGAATGTACCAAAAAAAATTCTGAAAATTATTAACAGCCACCATGGACCCACTGTGGTCGTGGTTAGGCTCTGCCTTAGTGAAGCATGGCCTAACAAACCCAATAGTACCCTTGGATTTCCAATACGAGTTACCACTTAAAATTTATGAATTTTAAAATAAAAACATTTTCACTTAATTATTTTATTTGCGGCCAAAAAGTAACTTTCTCTGGTGGCCCTCGCTGACCCAGGTTAGTACCTACTTAAAGAAAGATTACCCTCACAAATTCAGTAGTGGTCTTAGATTTGTAATCCGAGTTACTGTTTGTGAAAAATAAGCATTTTAAAAATAAAATATGTTTATCTAATTATTTTATTTATAGTTATGCCATTTTGGGGTTTTCTCACAGGCGGATCGCGCTGACTAAACTTATGTCATGACTAGGATAAACCCGCCATCCTGAGCGCAACCGTGGACTCATATTTTTTATCCGAGTAACCGTTTAAGAGTTATTTCACTTTTTCAAGAAAACTGCATACACGCATTAATTCAAGCTTAACAAAACTTCGACGGTTCATTACAGGGACTCCGGTCTTCGGAATTGCGCACCGTCAAAAACTGCGGACTCATAGAATTCCAATGAATTTATGAAAAAAAAATTCTTGAAATTTCCGGGTTATTACATTTTGTATCTTCAAAGCCAGAAGGTTGTTCAACAAAAACATCCTCCTGAACATAACCATTAAGGAATTCACATTTCACATCCATTGGAAAAATATTGTAATTAATGAATGTTGCAAAGGAAAGTAAAATACAAATATATTCATGTCTAGATTCTGGAGGATAGGTTTTATCATAGTATATTCCTTCTTGTTGATAATAGCCTTTAGTAATTAATCTAGATTTATTTCTAACAATAATTCCATTTTCATCACACTTATTTTTGAAGACCCATTTTACTCCAATAACAGAAGATTCCTAAGGCCTTTCAACCAAGATCCATACTTTATTCCTTTTGAATTCAATTAGTTAATCTTGCATGGCATTAATCCAATCATTATCACCTAAAGCATCATCAGTGCTTTTTTGTTCTAATTCGGAAAGGAATTCTAGATGTTCTACTTTATTTCTTAAGGAAATTATAGTCCATAGAGGTTTATTTACATCACTAATGATACTATCACTAGGATGATTCTTTGGAAAAAACTAATTTAGGTTTTGTAAAACCTATTTATCAACTTAGTGTAGGAAATCATCTGGGGTAAATGTTACTGAAGTAACTTCTTGAACATTTTCCTTATCCGAAGGATCTTCTATCCAAGGTTCATAATCAGTTTTTGAAAACACATTCAATGATGTAGGTTGGGGTTGTTTAAAAAAAGGATCAATTTCATCAAATTTAACCTGTACTATCTATTCAACAGTACATGTGTTTTGTTGAAAACTCTATATTCCTTAGAAGTTGTGGAGTAGCCTAAGTAAATTACTTCATCTAATTTTGGGGTGAATTTATATAGATTATATTTAGTATTTATAATTAATACCTTGAATCCAATAACCATTAAGTAGGAAAGTCTAGGTTTTCTACCATTCCATTACTCATAGGGAGTTTTATTAAGAAAAGTTCTAATAACAATTCGATTTATAGTATAACAAAAAGTACATAGAGCTTCAGCCCAAAAATGATTGGCTATAGAATACTCAGTCAACATGGTTCTAGTTATCTATTGAAGCATTGTATTTCATCATTCAACAACACAATTCCATTGAGGTGTTCTGGGTGCTGATAAGTTGTGAGTAATACCATTCCTACTAAAAATGTTTCAAAATCAGAATTTTGAAATTCTCTTCCATGATCACTAGGAATAGTTTTCAAGGGAAGTATTTTCTCATTTTTTACATGGGCTCTAAAACTTTTGAAATAAGAGAATGCTTCAAACTTCGTTTATAGAAAATGGACCCACGTAAATCTTGTTTAATCATCAACTAGAACAAATACATAGTACTTTCCTCCAATTGTTCCAGTTTGTATTGGACCAAAATGATCCATATGCACTAGCTGTAAAGCATCAATAGTTGATTCTTCACTGAATGATTTAAAACATTAATTATGTTGCATTCCATATTTACAAGGCTCACAAATTTTTGAAGAATTAAATATAAGCTGCGGTAGATCCTTAAAAAATCCGTTCAAAGAAAGTCTGCCTAAGTTCCTAAGGTTACAATGACCTAAAATTCTATTCTATGACCAAGAATGATCTTCCATTGCACTAAGGAAAGGTAGATCTTGGCTCCTAAGTTCTTCTAAGTTTAGTGTGTAAACATTTTCTTGACTATGGGCAGAAAGAATAAACTCTTCCTTGGAATTGTGTACTATGCATTTTTCATTCCTAAAATTCACAAGGTAGCATTCATCATATAATTGGATTATGCTAATGAGGTTGTGATTAATACCATTAACAAATAAAACATTTGAAATCATTGTTTTTTAAAGAGGAACAATGTTACATATACAATTAATTTCTCCCTGAGAATTATCTCTGAAAGTTACTTTTCCTCTTTTCAACTTGATAATCTTTTCAAAATAGTTTTTATTACCAGTCATTTGCTGGGAAAACCCACTATCCAGGTACCACGTATTGTTTTTGGTACTTTCTCTATTTTTATGAAAATAGAAGAGTTATAATTTCGGAATTCAAAATTTCTTTGATCTTGAATTTTCAAAAAGAAAAATTTTAGGCACCCATATCTTCGTAGAAAAACAGGCTTTATGAAATACTAAATACTGGTTATTGATTAAAGAATAATTCTTTGCCCAATGTCCACCCCACTGACACTTACTGCAGAATAAAGCACTTTGAGGAACAATGTAATTGTTACTAAAAACAGGTTTAGAACTAGTATAACAAAAACCATAACTATTCTTTAGAGGTCAGATTTGAGAATACATTTTATAAAAAAATTCATTACCTAAGGATAAGTTTAAAAAAATTTCCTCAAGGAAATTATTTCGGAATATATTTTTATAACCATGTTCTTGTCATCAAAAATATTTTATTTTGAAATAAAGGTAGGCTCGAAAACAATTTTCTTAGAAATTAAATTTTCTAGATCTTTAGAAACTATATTCGTCTCAGAACTTACTTCCTCATGATTTTTTGAAATATTTTCAAAATCAACATTATTCTTATCAAGATCTTTAGAATGATCTGATATTTATTTATTAAGAATATTATTCCTAGAATTTTCCTTATTATAATTTTTCATGAGTTTTGAATTCTCAATCCCAAGAAGTTTGGCAATCCTAGAAACTTTTTCATTGGAAGGTAAAGTATTATCTTCATCAGAAGAAGATTCTTTAATAGAAGGGTTTTAATATTTACTATCATTATCATTCAAAGAAAAAATGGTCAATGATTCAGAATTGTGTACCTTATACATTTAAAAATGATTTTCAATAGGTAATCTGGATATTAGACCATGATTCATCTGTCTAAAAGATTCATAATCCAAAGATTCATCTAAAGAGTCACCACAACTGACACTCCTGGTGTCATTTTATTTCATTACTTTCTTAGCTCTATCCTTATAAAACGTCTTCATGTTTCTCTCTGAATGCCTTTCCTTTCTTTCTTTTCTCTTGATCATAGGGAAATCATGTATTATGTGTCCGGCTCTCTTGTATTCATAACATGTGACTTCTGAGTTGGTATGGTCATTCCTTTTCTATTTCTTATATCCTGATTGAAATTTTCTCTATACAACTATCTTGTTCATCCTTCGAGCAAGATTTGTTAATTCATTTTCTGAGGATTCAATTCCACTAGATTCGTATTGAATAAAAACATTCTTAGACATGGATCTAGTAACTCTCTCAGGAGTCCTGGCTATCATATGATTGGAAGTTGTAGTAAAATAAACACATCCATTTTGGTTCTTCTTAATTATGTTGTCATCATCTCTCTTCATTCTAGTATCATATTGAAGAAGAGTTCCAAACAATTATTCTAAGTAAATATGAGTATCCATTCTTTTCTCATCAATAGTAGTCCTCTTAGATTCCCATTCATTCGACATTATGTCTATGATCATGTCAACATTAGATTCATTATCTAATCATTTCTTACCCATAGATTGTAAACTATTCACGGTAGTCATGAATATTTTTTGCAACTTACATATGGGTTCTCTATAAGGAATGAAGAAACCATGATATTCATCTCTAATCATGGATCTTCTTGTTTCAATGAATTTGGAAGTTCCAAAGTGAGTAACTTCACGTTTCTTCAATATCGAATTTTCTCCTTCAAAAGATGAAATTTGGCTATATATGTTTCTAGTCATGGTGCAATGAAAATAATTGTGTACCTTATAATTAAGTTGATATTCATGATTTTCATGATTGGTAAAGGTACTAACTTCTTTTTCAGGAATTTTATATCCTCCAGTAATCATAACAAAATTATCAACACCAGTATTTATAATGAAAGTCTTCATACGATCTCCCCAATATTCATAATCATTTCCATCAAAGATAGGTGGTCTGGATGGATTTAGATTGTCTATGGAACCAATATTGATTCCTTCCATCTTTAAGAAAAGTCTTTCCACAAAAACTTGTTAATAGAAAAGGTTTGTAAACGTGGAAAATAATCCTAAGCAAGAAAAATATAGAAAAAAAGTATCTCTAAGAAAAAATGAATCTAAACTATTTGATTCTGAAAAACTGATTCTGAAAAATGTGAAACCGGAAGTTCAATTCTGAGAAATCTCATCTGAATCTAATCGTGAGATTAATTCATGGATAACCTCTTCTGATAGCAATTTTTAGATGGTATGTGAGTATGATATACACTATAACACTAAATGTAGGATAGAATATGATAATGAGATGCTCAAATACAAGAGGGTGGGGGGGGGGGGTGAATTGTATATTTAAAAATTCCTTTGGAACTTTTAATTATGGTTATGTTTGACAAGGTTAAACCATATAATTAACAAAAACTCTAAGCTCTAAAACATGTTTGATTCTGGAAAAGTGGTTCCGGAAATGAAACCTAACAAAAGTTCACAACATCTAAGATTCTACCTTATATCTTATAGAATCTAACTAAATTAGAGTACATGTATAAGAATGTATAAGATTGTTATACTATCCTAAATAATAAAAATGCAGCGGAAAACATGTAACAAAGTAAGTAACAAGTGGTATATCTTTTAACCCAAAGAGAAGGGTATCCAAAAACCATGGATAATGGTCCCTTGATTTATACATTCAAGAAATTATGTCTTACCCACACAAGGGTAAGCCCTCGATACGAATATTGGAGTTTGTCTTACTATCCCCGCAAGCTCTCAACTATCAGGTAGTCGACAGCTCTGTCTTCCTATCCCTAGAAGCCCTCGATTGTACACAACAACAATCAGAGTCTCACTAGGAAAATCTACAGGAAGAAAAGTTTGAACAATCCATTCAATCATTCTGCACAAAGCCCGAGAATTTATAAGAGCCTCTCTCTGTAGAAATCACTTCAACATCATGTAAGAATAGTTGTAAATAGTTCTGAACTCTTTTAAATGAGCTCCAATTTAAAGGAACAACTCCAACAGTCGACTCCCTCCTCTAACGGTCATGTTTTTCATTGAATTTGCGAGGGACCTATAAATGTGTCACTCAAACAACGGTTAGTGAGTAAATGAAATCATGACATCATTTTATAACTAAAAAACTGTAAGTATAACTAAAAACTGATATTTGAAATTTAGGAAAATATGAATGTATGGAGTCTAACCAAAAATGAATTCGTAGTATATAATACAAGGATATGTAGATTATATTTTCTACGAATTTGAAACCTGAATTCTATAGAATTCCGAAGTCTGAATTTTAAGGAAATTTGAAATCTGGATTCAAAAAAATTCAGAACCTGAACTTGCAATGTTCTGATTCAGATTTCATGAAAATTCTGAGTCAGATTTCATAGGAGTTCAGAGTCTGAATTCAAAGAACTCGGAGTTAGAACTCAGAGAAGTTTGTATCAAAAATTCATATTCAATATTTGGAGTCAGAACTTAGAAGAGTTCGTATCCAGAATTTGTATTCAAAATTCGGAGTCAGAACATAGAAGAGTTTGTATCCAGAATTCATTTTCAGAATTCGGAGTTAGAACTCAGAAGAGTTAATATCCAGAATTTGTATTCAGAATTCGGAGTCAGAACTCATAATATTTTGTATCCAAAATTCGTATTCAGAATTTGGAGAAAAAACTCAAAAGAGTTCGTAACCATAATTCTGATTTAGAATTCATAGTTCGTACTCAGAAGAGTTCGTAACCAGAATCATGAGAATTCAGATTCTAAAACATAATACTTAATATCTATGTAATTATAATATTCCGAGGTCTTTAGTTAAAAACAGAATTTTACACTTAGAAGAAATAATATTGATATGAACAAAGAAATCTATATAAGGGTAAATTTCCTTGGGGAAGGAAATTTTACTTATAGAAGTAAAACAAGCGGTAAAAATAGATTTTCCTTGAGATAAGGTGTTTTTGATTTTCAAAACAATAAGGAATGGTAATGTCATAAGGAAACCTTAACGACTTAACAATCTCCCCTTTGAATGAAGGAATGTAAAAGTGATAAAAAAACCTTATTGAATTAACATTTCATTCATTAAATATTAAATTTATTATTAAATTATTTGGGTGCTACATTTACATACATAAATAATTAAGACACATGAAAAAAATAATAAACCCCATATATTTCTTATAGGTTAGAGATTATTTTCTAATATATAGGAATCCAATTAGTCCATTCTGTTTTTTCATCATCTCCCATAAATTCTTCCACATATTTTATCATTCAAATTATATCATGTGTACTAATTTATATCATTAATTTGGTAAATGGAAACAATATAATCGGTGAGATAAAATTCCTATCAATGTCACGTATACAACTAAAGATATTATTGAATAATCAAGAATTACTTTTTTAGCAAAAATAGGTAAATTACATGAATCCAAAATCAACATGATGTTTAATGAAATATATATCCAAGATAAAAAAGAAAACATTGATATCAATAATACTGATCTCATACTAATTTAATGAATAATGGTATAAAGAAAAACTCATAGTAAAAGGAATGTACCAGGACACTTTACTTGTCATCAAAAGAGAAGTCATGAAAAACTTCTCAATTGAAAATGAATGAACTAAATACCAAATCCTATTTTTTCTCTTGAGAGATGATGATGAATTCAGGGGATATATAATCCTATGTACCACCTATAACCTCACTATGTCCAATGAATTCACTATACGAGTCATATTGACCCTTCATACCATTACATAAATAATCTATCAAACTATAAAACTTTTGTATCCCAGTAATGAGAATTATGGTCATCAAATACATATTAAACATACATTACTAGTCTATATTCATTAATAATTATAGTAATTTCCTCCCTTTAAATAATAGTGATAACATGACCATAACTCATCAAGATAATGTATTCATATTTTGAAATATTACTTAGTTTACTTTCCCATAATCTCATAAATTGGAATAACAAGACAAATAACATCAATTTTTATATCCATATCAAAAAACCGAGAACATGATCGGTAGTAATATGGATGAAGAAGGTATATAGTAAAAAAATAGTCAATTTTCTAATAATCATATCTGTTTGAGTAATAAAATACATAATTCTAATACCATAACACAATTCAATAGAATAACATTTTTTGTTGAGCATTATCCAATCACAATTATGTAAAATGTGATTTTCATGACTATTGTTACGTCAGTCTCTGGTATGTCATTTTTTGGGAAACATGATCATAATCCAAATATGGGAAAGATGTGGAAGGTTTTACATGAACATGTCCTTGTTGTAACAATAGAATCCTAGAAGGATGTTGAGATAGATGATAACCTTTATATTTAAAGAATGCTAGAATTATACCTCTTAAAAAGGGATAATCAAATGGACAATTTTTTATAGTGATTTCATTGATAAAAAAGAGGGAAATATATATTTATATATATAATATATTATAAATAGTTAAACATGAAAACAATTTGGATAAATCAATTTAAAAATGATAATTAAAATAATAGTGTATTCTAATATAGGATTTTTGAAAATATTGTATACATTGATGTAAGGGATGAAGTAAGAGGTGAAATCCATTTTTCCAATTGTGAAATGAAAAATATTTATGATATTTTTCTTTTAAATGGATTTATACAATGTATTCTGAATAATAAATTCATGTTTTCAATCGGGGATGTAGATCCTATATATTTTATGATGAAAGGGAAATTTTTAATACTTAAAACTACCTTTGTTGAAAACCCATACTGTAAAAAAATAAAAAAACATCATTTATTAAAAAAAAATTCCCTAATAGGATCATAAAATATAATATAATATAATATTATTTTATGTGAATCCATGTATATGAGAACAATCATGATGATAAAACATTATAACTCAATGAAAGAAATTTGAGTTTCCAAAATCCCTTACCAGAAACATAACTCAAGAAGTGAGATATAAATTCCATGAAATTATGGGGTAATAATTTATATCCCCAAGAAAAATTTGTGAATAGAATAGAATATAATCAATGCTAATAATATACCAAAATAATATGTTTAATAGAAAAATCATAACTCAATAAATGAATGTTGAGTTACAAAAACCCTTACTATTGGGGAAACAAATAAACTAATATCCCCATGAATAATGGAACAAGACTTGGCTACTAAATACCCATATTTTAAAGTATTATGATAAAAATATATCGATGGGTAGGGAATACACTATATAGTTTATACATTTTTCTTAACATGTAACATATCTCAAGGAATGAAAATTGGGACTTAGAAGGATATTTCAAGTTGAGTAAAAATTTAATCAAAAAATATAAAAGGGAGGGATATTAATTGGACAAGAAATACCATTATTAAATGATAATTAATGATAGAATATCTAAAATGGGTAGTATATTCATGAAATAAATGAATTAGGGTGCACAATATCAAACATGTCTTAACGATTGGAAAATTCAGACAATACCCTTACCATGTTTCCTTGATTAGATGGTCACACTATAACCTCATGTAAAACAAAAATAACTAAAACAATATTCTATATCATAAACATAATCATAAATATAAATATTTTATTTTATTTTCAATATTTTGTAATCAGGAGTTTATTAATTAGTTATATCATATTAGGATCAACAAGTGTGTATAACTTCAACTATACTGTACATGTTTATATATTTGGATATCATTACACATCATTTATTACCAAGATAATTTTTAAATTTTATATCTTATTCCTTAATATTTCACTTATATTTAATTTTAATTTTCTTATATCATTCCAAATGTGTTTTGTTAACATTATTTGGAATCCAATTTGATAATGAATAATTTCGGTAATATTGGTTGGTGGAGATGATTTATAAATAATAAATTTTATTCCTTATATAATATTAAAAGTCCATAAAATAAATATGTTCTTATTCATGACCTATAATAATATTAGTACTTAGTTTCCAACAGTCATCCATGATCTAATTTTAAAGAATCAATCATTTAGGCTGTTAAACTGATCCAAAATTGAACATCCTTAAACTAGATGGGTTAGTATAGTTAAGGAGGGGTTTATTATTACATAATATATTTATTATTTAATTATAAATATATTATTTTCATTTTTTAGGATATTGAATAATATTTGAATCTTTTTTTGATAATGTTTAAAAAAGTGAAGAAAATGAAAAAACGATTATTCATCAAGGCGGTAGTCTGCAGACATTCACAATTCTCGTTCCTTTATTTTTATTAATGGATGGAAATGAGTAAATGAAGAATTTAAAACTAATATTAAATAATTGATATATATTACTGATAATGATTACATCTATATATTATGTTACTGTGGAATTTTGGAAAAGTATGATTAAATTGAGATTATAAGAGGGACACAATAATTATGCTGTAGACTGGATCATTCCATGGATGTTTATATCAAATTTAAGTCCATCCACTAAATATAAGTAATTTTTTTTTATTTTAGTAGTATAGGGTTATAGGGATAGTAAAATGGAAGAGTTTGTAAGAGTTATTCCAACATCAGGGGTATCATTAGAAGGATCAAGAGGTTTGTTTTGATGAGTGAAAGGTAACTTTTGGAAACCACAACATAATTTTTTTAACAATGCAATTCCCTTTTAAATAAATGAATAAAAAAATAGATTAATTTTTAGGGGAAACATGTTATGGTCATGAAATATCATAAAATTTATTTAAAGGGCTATTTTTAAAATTTTATAGTAATTTTAGACCTAGTTCAAACCAATTTACCTAATTTATTTTTACCGTAATAATTAAATAAAAAAATTCATGTTTAGATTATTACCTAGCATGAATATTCTGTTATAAATATTAAAAATAAATTTATATAATAAGACGTATTCAGATATGAAAAGTTATTTTTAAATAAAAACACATAAATATGTAATTTTTTAAAAAATAATAAAGATATTATTCATTAAATTTTATAAAATTTTTAAAATTATCATTCATAAATATTTCATACCGATAAATTTACTTATTAGGAATTAACTACAATATATGAGGATTAAATTTAAATCTAAATTTGAAACACACCTTGAAATTTATTTAATATGAAGGCTAAAAATAGTTTTTATATTCATGTAACATTTCAATTTTTTTTCTATAAATTATCTGAATTGGTCTTATATGTACAATTAATATTTGAAAAATCATTATTTTATTCATTAAATTAATATTGAATTAGGTAATTTGGTTTTAAATCTTCTATTTTTTCCATATAAAATGATAAAATCATGGAAATTCTAATTTTCCTAAATCTCATGTTATTCAAACCATTCCTTTTAGAGAATAGTCAAGGATTAATACAATCTAAATTATTATATTAATAATTAAAAAATGATGTAAGGTTTATTAATTTAAAATTAAATGATTTTTTATTTAATTTTATTAATAAAATCATAAAACATAACAATGACAATTTTGCTAGGAAAATGAAATTTTCAAATATTTATTATTATTGTTCTTATTTTATATTATTTTCCTACTGAATTGGTGTTAGGAAATTATAAATAAAAAAAACTTGTCTTTAATCATGAATTTCATAAATAAAATAAAATCAAATGAATGGTTTTTTTTAGAAAAATAAATTTCAAAATAATAAATGGAATTTTTAGTCATTTTTGGTAATCTAATTGAATTTAATTCATCCTAAAAGTACCATATTTTTTTTATTAAAGTGATTACACATATTAAAAGCTTCAATTTTAATTCTGTGGTATTAAAAGTCACGCATAATGTATTTATTTTCATTTAAATATATCGCAATTTCATTTTACTTTAGTGTTTTGTTTTCAACGATCTATTTATTGAATTAAATGTTTAAAATTTAAGAATATATTATAATTTCAGTGGGTAAATATTTTTCATGAAAAACATTGATGATATAAAATATTTTCAATATATAAAATCATTTAATTAATCAAATAAATTTGATTTTATGATAAATATTAATTCCATCACATCTCTTTTAACATCAATCTTTGATATTGGAACCATAGAATATTATGCATTCTCTAATGAAATCGTATGATGAAACATCTCATCATTATTGGAGAGTTTATTTGTATAACATTCTATATCCTTATTGATGATGCATTATAAACCATAGGATTCTTTACATCCATTTCAATCATGATTTAGATGGAATATTTCTCCACGCATGAAGTAAAATCAAACCCCTATCATGAATGTTCCATGGTGTTTCGTTTGACAATTTTTAAAAGATAGAGATTCGACAATTCTATTTATCCCAATTTTGGATTTTTTATATATCTCAATGAACTACTTCATTTCTTGTTTTCCCCAAAAAATATAAAACTAGAAGAATTTTTTATTTCATTATGGTAGTTGATATTATATCATAATATACAGAATATTTATAAGAGTCTTATTTCATTTATGGGAGTAGATTTATCTTATCCATGAAGTACGCAATCTTACTTATTTTATTACATATATAATCATTAATATGAGTTGTTACCCATGAAAGTTTATATTCAGATTTGGAAATATTTTCTCCTCCCATTACCTTAGATTGAGGAATTGCATCTCCATATTAGCCTATTTCTCATGTTGAATTCTTGTTTCAAATAATATCTACCTGAAAGTATTCAAAACCATAAAATTTATTTCTGTTTCCTCTTTATTGTTAAAAATCCACGAATCCATTGAGTAGTGTGTACCTTAAGATGAAGAAATTTCATTATAACATTTTCTATTTAAATATTTCCCAAACATATAATATACTCTCCAATGACTTGATATGTTACCTAGTTACTAATGGAATAGTAGTCCCATTAAATTATGGGGCTTATTGTTACACGAAGTGGTTCAACATGCTTGTACCATGTTGGGTATCTAGATGATACACTATACAAGAATGGTTGTTGGTTATAACATGAGTCAGCTACACCAATATAGTAATAATTTGTTTTTCACTTTCTCTAACATCAATTTCATCAACATCATAATTTACAAAATGGATATCCATATATACATTATGTGCATTGATATGGTTTTCATTTATTCCTATAGTTAGAATTTATAAACAATATAATATACATAATAATCATATAGAATTATGATTATTTAATTTTTTTTATATAATTTCTAACCAGGTTTAAAACATTGCATACACTTAAAATTTTTGAATAGAAAATATCAAAATCATTATCATAATATTTTTGGGGATATATTAAAACATTAATAATATTTCCAATCTATTTTTTATAGATTATAATGAATTATTGAATTTCTCTAAGAACACCGCCCCAGAGTTTCCATCTTTTGGTGTGGTCTTATGCCCACTCATCACGAAATAAGAGAAGATCATGTTAGTACTCAACCATCCTTTTCAATGGTGTTTACCACATGGTGAATTTGTTCAAATGTTCTATCATATATCCTCTATCTATATAAATATGCAATATATAAGAAACCAAAAATTATGTAACATAGAAAAAAATTATAAAAAAATCATTTACATAGAAATATCATCGGTGTCTTTTATATTGTTAGGTTCATTAATCCACATTTTCATAAATCCAAATCCCTTTGATTATATTATAATTCCTCTCATACCAACTATAAAACACATTCTCTTGTATCTTATATCCAGTGTATATTTTACTACATTTTTATATGATATAATGGATTGCATCTTAAAGGATCTTATATTTTTCCAGTCTTGGGAGACTACATACATACACGATTCCCACATAATAATTTAAAATATTAAATACAACATATAATTTTTATGATATATTTATTTTTATTTTTAATATATCCTTAAAATCAAACATTGATCCATTATTTTCATCCAATGGAAATGATTACACAATAATGTGTGCACTCAAATAATTAGTATGAGAAACCATAAATGGAATATAATAAAATAAGTAAACCTAGATATATATGGATGACAAAAAATAAATAAAATATACAAAACAAATAATATCATAAAAGTGGAATATATCAATGGATTACACAACATCATAAATAATCACATTGAAAACAATAACATGATTCATAAATTTAAAACTAAAAATATTGAACATCATAATCCTATAATTAATGCCTCAAGCGATAACACCATATAGAAATAGGTAAGTCCTATACACAATACCTATAAAAGTTTTCTCATGAGACCTATCAACGCACCAACGAGATATAACTGGATGCACCATCACTTATTAAATCCAATTCATTATTCATATGTAATAAATGATTTGAAATCATTACATGATCAATATAATCATTTTTATTGCAAAAATGTCATATGAAATGTTAATATTTTCCCCCAATCACTCATAAAAACAGGATGATACTCCATCAAGAGATATATGGTGGATGATATCATTATAGTATATCCCCAATATACTAAAATACTTATAAAAGAATAATTTCATAAATTAATATAAATTTAAATGATCATTGTAACATTTCATGTGGAAAATACACATTTCCTTTTGAAATAATGCATTTAAAATAAAAATTTAATAAATATTAGGGAAATATTTTTCTTTTTAAATAACCCCATAAATAAGTAACATACACTTCATAGTATAGAATAATCATGACTATAAAAAATTTAATGGTGCTGAAAAAAATAAACTAAAGACCTAGTTCACAATTATGGTAAAAAGTACCTCATTAGGGGAATGAGACAAATATTTCATTAAAATTTTATTATAGAAATTCGAAAATTTAAATAATGTCTCTTATAAATTATTATGTAATTGTAAAATAACTTTTGATAATATTTAAAAAAAATATTGTTCCGGAAGAAAAATATTTACTACTACAAATATGGCTTTTATCAGTGCTAAAAATGGCCTTTATCAGCACTAGAAAATCACTGATAAAGCTGAATAAGATAAAGGGGGGGGGGGGTCCCCATTATCAGCGCTTTGAAAAGTGATGATAAAAGGGTCCTTTTTCAGCACTTTGTTTTAGCGCTGATAAAAGACCCCTATATGAGTGCTTCCTTTATCAGTGCTTTAGTTTTAGCGCCGATAAAGGACCCCTTTTATCAGCTCTTTTTTAAAAGCGTTGATAAAAGGTAAAATAAATTAAAAAATAATTTAAAAAAGATTTAAAAAATGTAAAAAATTTTGAATAATTCTGCCAATTAGGGTGGGGGATTTAATAGCGCTTGAGCCCCCACTTTTACAACACTTTTCTGCCCCTGTACAACACCCCACGCACCCCCTTCACCCATTAACAACACATGCTCTCATATTCCCACATGCGCGCGCGCCCCTACCTCCACCAGGATTTGAACTCGAGAGCTCCCCCTGCACGCCTAAGCCTTTACTACTACTCTATTTTGATTTGTCTTCCAATTCATGATATATATATATATTTATATATTTAGTTATATTTATTCATATAGTAATATATATTTATATTAATATATATAGTTATGTTATAACATATATATATTTATATTGTAATATTAATATATATATATAGTTATATTAATATATATATATTTATATTAATATATATATATATAGTTATATTTATTCGTATAGTAATATATATTTATATTAATATATATATAGTTATATTAAAATATATATAATTATATTAATATATATATTTATATTAATATATATCTATATATATATATTTATTTAGTTATATTTACCGTATAATAATAGATATTTATATTAATATATATATAGTTATATTAATATATATATATAGTTTATTAATATATATATATATAGTGATATTAATATATATATTTATAGTGATATTAATATATATATTTATAGTAATATTAATATATATATATATATGTAGTTATATTAATATATATATATAGTTATTAGAATAGTAAATATATAGTTATATTAATGTATATATATATAGTTAGACTAATATATATATATAGTTAGATTAATATATAGGTATATAAATAATCATATATTTTTATTTTAAATAAAATGGATGTATGTTATTATTTAGATAAATATAATATATTTTATAAGTAAAGATATTTTATTATTTATATTTATAATTAAATTTTAGGTGTGAATATATAAAAAATATGTATATATTGTAATATATTTTATTATAAATAGCAGTGAATTTTATAAAATGATGAAATTTCAAAGGTATAATATCAATATAAATGTAATACCTTGGAATAAATTCATACCCCACCAAAAAATCCAATAATACCCCATTAAACGAGGCTGAAAATCCACAAAATGTTAAAAAATCGGGGTACCCTGGATAAAAACTCAGTTTTGGAGGCCTTCTAGGCCTACTTTGTCTTCTAAAAACCCGTGACCATGGCCCCCTAGTCACAGTAACGCACATCTCTTCGTAGGCTTCGATTTGATATGTGGTAGAGCTCAAACGAACTCCCAGATCAAAAGTTATTGTCGTTTGAATGTTGAGTTGCGTTTTCAACATATTTTGGGTCTTTTTTTAATTTTTTTAGTCATCAAATTGTTTTTTAATGACTATTACTCCATAATAATTATCAAGTTATTAATTAATATTTTTTTTATTTTTTAAGAATCCATTTTCACTAAATATCTTATATATTAAGTATATTAAGTGTAAATGTACATTTATACTTATCTAAAATATATTTAAAAACTATATATTTTATTTATATCAGTATAACTATATTTATATATAAATATATTAATGTATTTTTTAATTTTTTTGAAGTTGACACTTTTTCAGTGCTTTTAAAAAAATCTATGATAAAGTCCGCCCTTTTATCAGCGCTAAAAAAAGGTGCTGATAAGGGGGTGGAGACGCTGCGAAAAACTATTTTTGTGGTAGTGATTCTTGAGTGAATAACAAATGGTGGGTTTTCATAAATGTTTTCTTTCAATATTTTTAGAATATATAGAGGGGGAATGAAATGAAATTTTCTAATTTCTATGTATAAACATAGGATAATAAAACATGTTGGAATTAAGATAACAATTATCTTATAATTCCCCTAATATAAATGTACACATAAATAATAATAAATAAGAATGAGGTGGTGACATAAAACATTATCCATACTCGCAATATATTCCTCTTTTCATTAATACAAAAATATTACAATTTTAATTTAATATAGTTAAATAAAAATATTAATCATAGTTCAGATAATATACATTGTTTCACTCATTCATTGACAATATTTCAATATCCTCATCATTTCAAGTGTTAACAGCTTCTTTTTTCATGAATATTTCGATTTAGAAGGTACGGTCCTTACATCATGATCATGGTTCCATCAAATAATGAAAGTAAATAAATATAAAAGTAACATATATATATTCAATAAATAAATATTTAATATCTTCAACACAATTTAGAGTCATAAAAATCAAATAAACGATTCAAGTGGGTGGTAATCTATACATAGGCATGATCATAGTTCTGTACTCAAAATAAGAATAGAAAGATAAAGATAATCTTTCATTCTATAATCATATATTTAACATAAATATAATATATATATGTTGAATATGTCGTTATATGTGTTTATGTGGGGTAATTATGTGAAATTATTCATATCACTATGTGGTGTTGGTATTCATCATGTATGTACCAGAGATACAATTATTCCATATTTGACAGAAAGGAGGTGGGAAATTGTGGTCCCAAAATCAAAATAAATACAGAATATGTTGATTATAATAGTGTAGTTTTATTAGGATGGATATAACATATTTATATGATGATGAATAATAAATAAACATTAATGATTCAGGTATGATAACTAAAACTTATTTGAGATACCTCATTTGGAGTACACATTAAGAATTCTCATGATCGACATAGGGTAAGACTAGGATCACATGAATTATGGGATGAAATATTCAACCGATTTTTTTTATTAATTATATAATCTAGTGGGATAAAATTTTGGGAAAAAGGGTAGTTAAGATGATACCATGTATAATTGAGGTAAAGGAAACAAATGCAATAACAAAAAATATTTAAATTATATAAAAACATTAACATATAAAAGTGGAACCAAATGGAAATGAACTAAATTTCGAACTATGATAGCGTATAAAGATATTCAACTAATAAGATTTAGAAATTTTTATGTGTTATTTTACCCTCAACAATTAGGTTATTGTTTAACCCCATAATAAACCCTTTTAACATTAAACATGGAAACAATTTTTTTTAATATTAATTTTCATAAAAAATTAAATATACCATATTACCTAATATTATAGATGTAGATTCCAAATATAGAATTAATTTTACCTAATTCTATTTCCACAAGTGCTGAATATTAATTTAATCATATGTATATAAAATGAACTAAAACCATTTTGGAAAATTGTTTTGTTTAAGAATTAAATTGATTTTAAAAAAAGAATAATTATAATTATAATTGAAATAACAGGGTTATTATAAATCAATGGTGTATCACCCCTAATTTCAACTATGTTACCCTTTATTTATGCATTTTCAGTATGTAATGTGTTTTTGTGTTGTTTGGAAGGGTTTTTGGAACATTATAATGTTTTATGGTATTTTTGGAGGTTATAGGTTTGAACATAATTAGAATAAACAATAAAAATCTTACAGGAAATCGTGCAAGGAGAAAAATGGGATTCTAAAAAACTGCATGGTAAGGTGCACAGTTTTTTCAAACCACACGACCACCTAGGAGGAATCGTGAAATGTGAAAAAATTGATTATTCAATGTTGGTATGTGGGTTGTCTAATAAATCAATCCAAACCTTGTGTGGTTCTATTTAAGGTAGATAATGACGCATGGGTTGTCTATCCCTGATACCCAACCACACATGGTTTGTTTTTAGATATTACAATGTGGATCTCACTCTTTTTCACCTCTATGCCTCTCCTATTTCCATATATTTAAACCCTACTAAGTTTATATTACCCCTTAATTCCATATAGACTTTTCAACCTCTATCTAGGAGTAAACTATTGAAAAAACATGGTGTGTTGAAGACCAATTCCCATGGTAAGAGTTCATTTTTTTTCCTTCCCTATGAATACTTCTCTTCCCAATCTTTGATTCATAGACCAATTCTGTTAAAAATATACCTAGGATATTTTTTTCGAATCATGATGATATTTAGTTGTGGTGATGTTAGGTGAAGATATATAATGTGGGTCTTTGAAGTTTCAACCCAGTTTTGTTGAATAATTCATTTCATTCTTCACTTCTTCAATAATTTGAATGTTTATGGATTAAATCTTTGCACATCTTTTTATAAACGGATTTATTGATTCAATTTTTATTTTGAAAATTTATTGTGATTTTTTTGTGTGATGGTTGATGAAAATCCTATTTTGGGATAGTTGTTTTGGATTTGTGAAAATTGGGTATTATGAAGGAAAATAAAAGTAGAAACTTGATTTTAAAATGGTGGATTGGTTTTGAGGAATGTAAAACGGTTTTCAATAAAATAATATTTTTATGTAAATTTTATGGAAATGATTGTTTTGGAATGGTTGTTGGATTAAATGTTTAATTGTTGGTAAAATGGGAAGAATAGGTGATGTGGATTACCACCATTAAAGGGATAGAGTGTGTATTTGAATTTACACCATCAATTATAAGGACAATATTTTTTATTTGAGTGTGTTCATGTGGCATTGTGAAGTGGAATGGGTAATGGTAATTATATATGAGAAATTATTATATTAATTGGTTAGTTTATTTCCATAGAAACGTTTTTTTATGGAAATTATTTTATATGATTACATAATTTATTTAAATAGTTTTATATAAACTATTATATATAAATGTAAAACATGTTCTATCCCTTTGGTGTTAGTAGGGATGTCCTTTGGAAAAAACCAACTATGTTTCATTAATCACCCATTCTTTGTCACATTATTAATTTTTTCATATATTTTTTATAGAGACACATGTGAAGGGAATGTTTCAAGTTTCTTTAGTGGTTCATCATGATACATTGGGATGGGTTGTGGTGTTGGGGCATTGATCATGTTGGGAGCCATGGAGTTGTGTATTTGAGTCTTCAATATTTTTCATTTTTTCTTCCAATACGATACAATGATTTATATTATGTTGTAGTTTGGCATTGTTTACTTCTGATATTACAAATAATGAAATGGTATTTATGGACTTTATAACTCTGATATATCAAAGATATCTATATTCCCATGTGGTGGTTTTTGTGGATGAATTATTTTTTATTCATGGACATGGGTTGAGAATGAGAAATAGTTAGAGATTGTGTTAGTAATTTTCCTGGATTATCATCAGAATTCCAAAATAATTGAAGGGTATTTTTTAGATACAATGGATACATTTCCTTATTGATGCAATCTACACAAATTGTGTTTATGTGGATCCATAAAATATAGAGGTTTCTATCTCTTAGGAAACACCAAATAATTTATTTGAGATATGAAATTTAATTAGTCTATTTAGTTATAATAGATTTATTATTTGTGAATTCTCATGAATAGCATCACCAATGAAATCTTTGATAAGCAATAATATTCTATTATAATTGATTAATGAATGTATAAACACTATTCAGGTGTTAAATGTTCACCTGACACCATCACTATTATTGATATTACAATAGTTAATACAATGGTATATGGTGTATTCTGATGCTTCAGGATTAGGTTTGAGATGTGTTCTCATGCAAGGAGATCATGTTTTTTCTTATCGATTAAGAGTGTTATGGTTTCATGAGAATTATTACCTAAAACCTGATTTGGAGTTCACTATTGAGATCCATGATTTAATTATTTGGTGTCATTACATATTTGGTGACAAATTTACAATGATTAGATATCATATGATCTTGAAACTTATATCATCATAATGGGACTTGAATATGAGAAATGAAAATGGATTGTGTATCTCCAAATATTATAATTTTAAATAATGTAAACTTTTGGTGCCAAAAATTCATTGGTAGATGCATTAACCCAAAATTTATATGCTCAGTTGGAAGAAGGAGTTTTAGATCAGTGGAAGTTGATTTCTGTTATAGCCTACATGCACTAGGATTCATAATATTGATTTAGTTTAGAAGTTTTCATTCAGGGGTATTTTGTTACTAATTTAATTAACAATATTAAAGAGGCTCAAATAGTTGATTCCGAGTGTGCTACAACAAGGTGAAAACATTTTGGTGAGGAGACCATTATGGGATGGGAGATGGATGGGAGTTCAATTTTGTTGGTTCAAAATAGACAATCATACCTATGGATTTTCATGATCAATTTATTTATTATTAATAGTATTTGAGATGTGATTTTCATACTAGAAAACAGAAAATGTAGACAGAGTTGAAAGAATGATTTTGGTTGGTTGTTATGAAAAATAATGTGGTTAAGTTATTCATAGATTCTTAACTTTTCAATAAGTTATTGTAGATCATAAATATCTAGTAGGTATGGTTATGTATTTAACATTAATTATTTGGAAATGGAAGTATATAGCGATGTACATTGTGACACGTCTCTAAATAATGGTTTGAAAACACAATTAAAAAAGGGTAATAAAAGAAAAACTCACAAAGTCAGCTCATTTAATCCATATTTTGGAATCTTATAAGGTAATGCACATTTCAAAAATTTATATCTGAGATGTGGTAAAGAGGAACGAAATACCAGTTTCTATAGAATTAGATAGAGATCAATGGAATACATCTTGTTTCTGGAAATCCTTACTCCATGCCCTTTTGACTTTGTTGATAATGAGTGTAATGTATTTTCCTCAGATGGATGGGAAATATTAATGGATGAAACAAATTTTTAAAGTTCTTCATCAGGTTTGTGTAATGGACTTTCGTCTCTCATTAGAGGATAACATAGGGTTAGTGGATTTTTCAAATTACAACAGTTATCAAACCACATTTCATATAGATACTTTTAAATAATTTTATGGGATTCATTTTTGTTCTCAAAATTGATGGGTGAAAATAAGTGGGACAACACTATTTTGGTTGAGCCTTGTCTAAAATACAAAAAATAAAATTCATATGATCAATAAATGAATTGATATGGCTTAGAATCATCAGAAATTATATGATGATCATTTCAATGATTGTTGTTATTCAAGATGAGTGATTATGTGTTCTTTAGATTATATCCATGGATTTGGGATCATGGATTTGGGATATTTGTAAAGTTATATCATTGATACATCGGCCCTTTTTAGATACATGAACAAGTACATGAGGTGGAATATCGGTTAGATTTTCCCCCATGGTTTAGTATAGGGAATAATGTGTTTCCTGTATCTCAGCTGAAAAAAGTGTCAACCTGATCCCAATAATTTGATTCTATAAGATAATGTGGACCTAGATCCAAATTCTTCATTGGTTTCTATATTGGTTCTCATTTCAGATAGGAGAGAAATAGTCTTATAGGGAAAAACATTAGTATAGTGCAGTTTTATGGAAACAAGGCCATATGTACGAAGTGATATAGAAATATGAGACATAAATGATTGATAATTGGATCACAATATGTTGTTAAAATTTTGTTTTTAGACATTCGAAGGACATAAAATTCTATAGTGGGGGAAATTTTTTACCCAAAGTTTCAAGTGAGTAACCCTTTCTTTATTATTTTATGTCATTAAAGTGTTGGGATAATGTTTGGGAGGTTTAATCGATCCTTTGGAATATTTTGTGATTTTCTGTAGCTGAACTATTTGATCATAGTTAGTAAAAACCATAGGACTCATACATGAAACTGTTAAAGGTCAAACTGGGGCTTCTAAGAAGGCACAAAGTTAGGAGCACCATTTTTCCAAAGCGTGCTTCCACCTAGGAGTAACAATGCAATGTGAAATAGAAGTATAATGAATTGTTAGAACATTGTTTTTCATACCCTGAAATCCAAATCCTATGGGGTTCTTTATAAGGTAGAGGATGGAGCATGGCTGGCATATAGTTTTTCTAATTGTGCGAACCAACCATGCACAATTAGTTTTAAGATCCTAAAAATAATGATCTAATCTGTTTTCACCTCAAAGAATTTCATTTTACGTTATTTTGTTCCCAACTCTTATTTTAATCCTCTTGAAGTATTTCTATTCTTTCCCCATGAACAGAGAGTAAACCATTTGAAACCTTTGTGTGTTGAATCCAGATTCCATTTGTAAGTATTTGTTTTTTGTATGTTCATCTAGATCTAGTTCACTTCCTGATCATTGATTAATATATCTAGTTCATTGATGAATGATCTATGATATATGATGTCGGTCATGATGATATTTGGTTATAGTGATTTTAGGGATGGATATTTAAGGCATGTTTTTAGATATTCAACACAGTTTTGTTGATGAATTCATGTCATTCTTCATCTTCATCATACATTCTGAGGTAGGTGTATTAATTAATTAATGATATTATTAGAAAAACAGATAAAAGGTTTAAAACTAATTTTTTTATTGGAATTTATTTTGAAATTGTTTTCCAATGGATGATGAAAACCCTTTTTGGTGACGGTTTTCAGAATTTTGATATTGGGGTATTTTGGTGGAATGTGCGAATAGTGACATGATTTTAAAATGATGGTTTAGAAATTATAGATTGGGTTTGTTGCATGGAAATGGGTTTTCAATAAAAATATTATTTTATTGAAATAGTTTGGGAATGTTCATTTTGGAATGGTTGTGGGATGAAATGGTTAATGATGGATTAAATGTGATGTATATTGGTTTTGAAGTACCACCATCAAAGGAACGAAGTATGGATTTGAAGGACCACCATTAACAGTAAATCTAAGATTGTTTGTTTTTTTGTATGTTCCTGGCTATGTAATGTGAAATGGGTTATTCCAATTGAATTTTAAAACTGTTTGAATGACATGGTAGGTTGGTTTCAATGGATTTTAGTTTTGTAGGTAAATTTTTTTATATTATGATATAAACTGATTATTTTTTTAATGTAAATAAATTGATATAAATGGGATAACATTTTATATCTTAGTGGTGTGAGTAGGTAAGTCATTTGGGGAAAACCCATTGTGTTAAATTACATACATCCATTCTGAAACATTTTTGATTTTTTAGTTATTTTTTATAGAGACACATGTCAAGGGAAATAATCATATTTTTTAGTGGCTCATCTTTATAGTTCAGGATAGAATTTGGTGTTGAGTTATACGAATTTTGAGATCTGTATAGTAGTGTCTTTGAGATTTAGAGATTTTTGGTTTAGTGTTCTTCTTTGGTACTCTGATTTGGGTTATGATTTAGTTTTTAATTATAGTCTTTTAGTATTACATGGAGTTGTCTTAAATTGTTATTATGCTTTATATTATGGTTTTATTGTATTTTTGGTTATGGAAATTTTATTATTCAAGGGAATATTGTACACTAATTATATTGAAGCCCTTTGTATTTAGTTTTATCTTTCAACATCATAGTGATGTAACCTATGGAAACATAGATGTTCATCCTCAAATCAAGATAACGTGGAGGGGTGGGATGTTAACCAAGTATACATTATTTTTTAAAAATAAATCAAAAATAGAATCAATCCAACAAAAAATGTGATTATAATAGAAGAAAAAAACTTTTTTATCAATGAAGAGGGGTAGGATGTTGAAAATATATATATAATTTACTTTTAAATTAAAAAATTAAGAAAAAATTGAAAAAATTTGATTATATGATACAAAGTAAAACTAGTTTATTAGAATAAGAAAATTACCTTGATTTCCAATATATTAAAATATGTTTCTATGTTCAACATTATAAACATATGTATAATATATTACAATATAAATATATAAGTTTATATTAAAAAAATTCAATTAACATTCATGTTATGTTTTAAAAAATATAAATACCTAAAAGTGACCATTAATGAACAATATATATTTTTTATTATTTGTAAAAAACAACTATTTCTAAAGATTATCCTAAATTCATCCAATCATTGTTTGAAAATGATGAATTAAAAAAAATGCCCCTAATAAAAATAAAATCTTTTTAATTGATTTATAAATATTTTATTGAAAAATATAAGTGCAATATACTATTATTTATTTAGAAGGAAAAGCATACTTACTATAATTTATGCTCAGCTATCACAATATTGGTAGATGATAATTATGAAAATCCACTAGTAGATCGGTCTGTAATAAAAAGGCAACTCATCAACTAGAGAGGTCTATGATGCTAAATAAATATCACTGAGTTTAGAAGTATGTGATACTACTCTTAGGATTTACATGGACTTTGATATGGTAATATTGGTTTTTTTAGAGGATGGGGTTCCTACGATATGCTATCTATTGGCCGGATATCGGGTCTTTTATCGTTGTTTTCAATTTATCCGCACAATGGGGCTCACATACCAAGATCAATTATATACAAATATTGTGTAATCTTAAGGTACTAATATCGATATGGAAAATCCCATTTGTCTTGATACTATATAAGGAGGTGAGTGTATCCCCTAGGTTTTTATATGTTTATTTAGTTTAATGAAACTCTATCTTAATTATGGTTGGCACATTCATCATTACATGATTAGATACAATCTAGCACTATATATAGTAGATTTGGTGAACATGGACACATGCCTCAGGATCAACTATGTATTATTTACATTGTTCACTATTATATTATACTTATTCAGAAAATTTCACATGCACATATCACTTATGTATTAGTATGCATTGGACTATGCTTCCGGATCCCTACTGATTTATGAACTCACAACACGATCAGGCCACCATTGGACATGGGTACACTAGTAGATGCTCAATGTTTTTTTTTGAAAAAAGTGGGATGAGGCCTTAGATGTCTTGATCGAGCTAAATCATCGCGAATGAGATATGGATTAAGTGATTTAGTATTTTTAGAATTTTCAGTAGATTTTATTATTATTTGATTACTATTATATGAAATTTTCATAGTGGTCAATAATTGTTTTATGTGTAACACCCCAATCTTCCACAGTACGTTTCCGTTTGAATAATGCAATAGCTTGCGTTGTACACAACTTTGAGTTTTAACACACCACGACCAATCAATCTAATTGTTATGAATATTAATACACACTTTTTTGAAATTTTATAAAATTAAATTTTCAAAATGGACTTCATTTTTTTATTCGGAATATCAAAATTAGCTTAGGGTGAATTTTGGTATTTTTTTGAAAACATTTAATTTTTGATGAATATTGAAAAACACCACGTTGTTGTTTTAAACTGACTTTTTATTTAAAGAATATGTTATTTTATTTAAATTTATATTTTGTAAGAATATATACATAATACCTTTATATTTTCAATTTAATTCATTTGAGTCATTTTATAATAATATTAGATATATGAAACATTATTTAACTTTTTATCATCTTTTACCCATCTTCTAGGAGCATTTGAAATTTGGCATAAAACTTAATTTTACCACTTCTTTGAATTGAATTTAAAAAATCCAAGAGATTTGGTTTACATCATTTGGTAAACTGTGGTTCAATAAAATGAAAATATTATTTTTGGAATAGTAACTTTTGACTTTTATTTACCACGGTTAAAAGTAAATAGGGTAACTAACGGTAAAAATGATATTATAATTACCCTAACACATGAACTAATTCTATTGGATAAGTTTATTTAGACCAAAATCTACCATTGGAAAAAATATGATCCTTTTGGTCCACATGGATTAGATTAACACATTTATTATTATTTTATTTATAGAAGAGTTAAAAGTGTAAAATTCAATTTTAAATAACTAAATAATTATTAATATAGGGATATAAATAAGATACATTCAACAAAAAACGTTCATTATAAAGCTAAAAAAATTTCCTACATAATTTTATTTTACTTATAATTTTTAGACATGAAATAATTAAATTTATTTATGATACAATGATGATGCATTAATTACCTTATTAATGAAAGATTAAAATAATTGATATTATAAATATCCAAATATATGTAAATTGAGCTCTTGATGAATTACACTAATTTTATAGGTTAATATGAAATGTCAGGGTTGATTAAATAAATTTTTTTTCTAAGTGAAAAAGTTGTTACTACTTTCACAAAAATAAAATACCATATAGTGGCAAAATTGTCACAAATGAGTTTTGAAAAATAATATTATTTTATTAATTGATATAATATGAATAAAAATATATGGTTCTGCCAAAGGACTTATATAAGGTTATATATATTAATAAATAACCACTTGGGGTTCTATGGGATTTTTATAGTGTGTTTATTAACAATATATTATAATAATACAAGAATACACGGTAAAGGTTAACCTTTTTAACTAAGAGTTAAATCTAATGGAAAAGGTTAATATGGGGACATAAACCATTCTAAATCCTTTTGGTTGAGAGATTTTCGACCCATACCTACCTTTTCCTCAAAATAAATATTTTTAGTGCCATTAAAAACCGAATATTATTGTATAATAATATAATATTTCAAGCTTTTCCTAATGTGACCCTCACATATCATATAAAAAGTTACTTTCCCATATCTAAACATCACACCACCAAATCCATTTGTCTCAGCCAAACCATGATAAAAAATCCTCCCATATACCCTCAATTTTACATAGAGGCCTTAATTCGATCTGAAATCCAATCTATGTAGCCCTTTTGATCAACTCAAATGGAAACACCCGAATAAGAGTTAATAATTTCACCACCCCTTTTAGAGTTCTTTTCTTCCTCCACTTTCTCTTTCATTGTTCTTTCCATACAAAAATAATAAATCCTATACCATATAGATACTATGAGGTTATTATAAATATAGTAGAACCATATTCATTATTCTATCCATCCTAGGAATGACAAGTCACCATATGTGCATAAGTACGGCTTACCGTCTCCACGTCATGGTGTACTTTGTTATTCAAACACTTCATTATTTGGATGGGTTTAATAATAATGATAACTATTGTAAATAATAAATATAACATTATAATGATTCATTATATATGATATACTTTCCAATTAAACATTATTTCTCTATAAATAGAATGATATTGTCGCTCATGTGCACGTACGGATTACCGCCTCCATGAATTATGGGAAATTCATTCCCCATCATAACCATTCAAAAATAATTTTTATTTTATGATTAAAAATAATATTTAAAAACTTAATTTCATTTGAGATATGAATCAAATATATCCTATAAATAACAAACATGGCTTATGTAACCAAGCATATAAAGGATACTGAATCAGTTAACACCCGAAACAATGATACTACTCAAATAATATTAACAAAGAAATATTATAAGATCCTATATGATATCATATTTTTGTATGTGTTTCTTGTATAATTTAATAAAAATTATTTAACTGTTATAAATGAGGTTAATATACAATTGATCAAGTAAAATTACAAGGTAAGAGTTAATTCAACAATCCCTTCATTATCCGATGTTGTTTTTATGCGAATATCTACTGAGACCTCTTTAAAATCCACATCAGTAATTCATAAAAATGTATTTCCAAACATTATTAAAATTTCATAGACTATGGGATAATTACATTTATAATCTTTTTTTAATTTTTATATAATTTTTAATGGAATATTCTTGTCGTTTTCAAAACAAGTTGCTTTACGGCCTTTTCGACAACATTAAGGAATGAATGTTTTTTAACTTATACGGAGAGTGAGGCTATTTTCTGCCATTATATCACATTTGAAACTTCACACAAAAACTTATAAGAATATTATCAAAATAAATATTTTATTTTATAAGTATTTTTTTATATTCTTTCAAAATTGGAAGAGATATATTTCTTCAGGAGTTTTGATTTCATCTATGTCAACATCCATTGATGGAATTTACACTTGTTTAAAGTTGATTTATTATGATACAATCTTATCTAATTTATTTATGTTTTTGTGATATTTCTGATTATGGATGTTTTATTTCTATACCATTCATGTTTTATGGTTAAATTATTAATATTTAGTATTCTAGTTTTAATACGATTGTTTATGTTATGTCTCAACATTTTCATATGAGGAATGCACTTGACATAGTAAGTGAACTGTGGAGAATGTTATAGCTCCTCGATGAATCTATAGGTATCATGAGACAAACTAGTTTCTTGGAACAGGGCCTTGACAAAATCTTATTTGTAGTGTTGGCATGAGGCCTTGACCCTGTGGTTTTGATGTCTAGATTTATGCATTTCATCATTATGAAATTGGATATTGATATTACATGTGATTATCATAATAGTATGATTTCTATGTGAATATGTAAATATAATTATTTCATTTATAATTTTCATATTAAATTGAATTTTATGTTTAAAATTCTTGTGTTTTAGTATTATACATTTTCCATAAATGTTCTGTCCTATTTGTCAATGTTTCTACAATACTGTTATCCTTACTAGGCACATGAGCTCACCCCTTTCTATGTTTTTTCCTAGGATACGAAGAATTATATTATGAATGACCCATATGGATAGTATACGGGAGAGTAATGTGTTAAAAAGAGAAAATATATTATTGTTTTTAAATTCATAATGTAATTTAAAAATTATGTATGTGTCTAGTTCTTCCAAGGATACTAAACTGACCAGTCATTTGGGACATGATTCATCGTATCCTTCCAATGTAATGTAACAATGCACTGACTCTGGGTAAATGGGGCCGAGATGTTACAATTGGTATCATAAGAAGTTTATTACAAATCATTGAAGCAGGATTTAGAAAAACTCTGATTATAAAACATTACCCTATGATAGACTTTGGGGATTAGTATAGAAGAACTACCTCGAATTTTGGTAATGTACAGATTTTGTGAGTTTATCTCACAATACATCACTATATGGATACAAGTAGGTAGTGGAGGATCTAGAAGATATGTACCTTGGATTGAAAACTAGAACAAGGAGTTTTTTCCTTGACCTAGGGTAACCTGGTACATGGCAATGGGCCTTGCTTCACTCTTCGTTACGACATTCCCAGGGGATATGCTTTGGAGAATTCAAATTTTCAACACAAACCATTATGAAGGATTTTTGAGTATATACCTCCTCAAAGAAAACTTTTTTAGGATTATGGTTTATAAATTTAATCATTTAAATTTATGTAATGTTTTTTACATGTATGTAATTATGTAATGCAATTCATAAATTAAACTACAGTATGCCACTATTTAGAAATAGATCCAAGTGGAATGAATGGAACTCATATAAAAGCATATAATACATGTAAGGATTTATCTCTTACTTAAGATAATTATAGTGGAGATGGTGATGAAACTAGTGCGGATCAGTTTATCCACGTATCGAGACAATTCACTCAGGTTATGAATAATAACATTACCCGTACGGAGCACCCAGATCCACTATGTGGAGGATCAATGTTAGACCACTTCAAGAGGCAAAAAAAAACATTCAGTGGGACAATTAATCCATTTGTAGCTAAGAAATGGTTATTTCCTTAGAGAAAATATTTCATGATTTAAGAAGCAGTAAAATGGAAAAATATGTCATGTTAGTTTATCACCTCATAGGAGATACAAATCAATGGTAGTCATTAATTAAATACACAAAGGAATATGAAGAAGTATCCAATATGTAATGGAGGGTGTTTAAATATATTTTATTAGAAAAATAATTTCCTCATGACCATCAAGTGGATATGGGAAGGCAAATTATGAGACTGAGGAAAAAGGATGATGAGAATGTCCCAATCATTCCCATCTTATGAAGATATTTTCTCATGGGCTATCAAGATAGAAAAATACTTCTCTATGTCCTACGACTTTAAAGAAAATTAGGAGATGATGAGATCTACTGAACACTCTAGAAATGGCAATAAGGGAAGGAAGGGAAAATATAAATTTCCATCCTACGGTAAATGTGAGAAGAGACACCCCAGTACTTGCCTAAAGTGAATTGAATTATATTAAATGTGTGGGGAAAAGGCCACCAACCTCATGATTATAATTGAAGGATAGAGTTTTGTAATGTTGAATGGTAAAATTGTAGAGAAATGAGGCATTTGGTAATTGAATTTCCTAAGAACCCAGGATACATAAATCAAGAAAAGGCCAAGGGAGAAAGGCCAAGATTATATGATCACTACTACTGAGGATGAAGTTCTGAATGACGTGGTGGTAGTTAATATAAAGGTTTCCTAAAATTTATGCAATACTTAATTTGATTCGAGATCATCAAATTGTTTCATATCTTCCCAGTCTTCTATGAAAATTAGATATTTCCTATTTGATTTGACAATGATGTTATTAGTCAAAACACTTAAGGGAAGTATCATTGCTTAAATGTTTTGTGAATAAGTCCCCATTAGAGAATATAAATGTAATTTACATGCGGATGTCATCATCATACCCAATATTGAATTTGATATTATCCTCGGTATGGATTGGCTTTCAGACGATGATGTAAAAATTTATTGTAAGAATAAGGAGGTTAGATTTATCTATGATGATAAAGAGTACTATATCATTAGAGTCGAAACATCACCAACTGACTATTATCTAGATCCACCCCAATTAACTCTACTAAAATCAATTATTGGGGGGGGTATGAGAATGAAAAAACCTTGGGTGAGGAAAATAATGTTCGAATAGAGGACGTACCAATTGTACAATAATATGTTGATGTGTTTCCATAAGATTTTCCTTGACATCCCCTATAATGTAAAATTGTGTTTTCCATTTATTTAATTCCTGGTTTAAGGCCCATATTGAAGACCCCTTATAGAATGGCCATTGTGTAATTAGTGGAATTAAGAAACAACAAGAGGAATAGTGTAATAATGTATTTATTCTACTTAGTTTTTGCCCATGGGGAGCCCCTTTTCATTTTGATTAGAAGAAAGACGGATCTATGAGGTTGTTCATTGACTAGAGGAAGATCAATGTTATAACAAAAAAGAACAAGTATCCCCTACATCACATTGATGATTTATTCGATCAACATCATGGAACAAATTTTTTTTCATAGATTGGCCTAAAATCTGGATATCATCCGTTCCATGTGAATAAGGAAGACATTACTAAGACAAAATTTCGTACCAGGTACGGTTATTAAAATTTACAGTAATGCATTTTGGACTGACTAATGCACCCTCTGTTTTCATGGATCTAATTAATATAGTATTCACAGAATATCTTGATGACTGTGTAGTAGTATTTCTTAATGATATCTTGGTCTACATTAAAAGCTATGAAGATCATGAAAATCACTTGCGCACTATTCTGAAAAACCTTCATAAGAAATGTATTATATGGTATATTAAGAAAGTGTAAATTCTGGCTTCAATAAATTTCTTTTCTTGTCCATATTGTCTCTAAGGATGGAAACTCAGTTGATCCATTCAAGACAAGAGCAATATAAGAATGCCCAGCAATGATGAGTATAACTAAGGTATACAGTTTTATTGGTTTATCATGTTATTATTGGAATTCCATCCATAATGTTGCACTATTGGCTGATCCATTAACCATGCTCACACGTAAATGGGTTAAATTTTGTTGGAAAAAAGTGTGTGAATAATGTTTAGAAGAACTGAAGATAAGAATATTCAATGATCCAATATTTTATGTACCATTAGGAAATGATGTGTTTATTATTTATAGTGATGCTTCATAGAAAGGACTTGGTTGTGTCCTTATGCATGATGATTGTGTTAATTCCTATGCATCACGGCAACTAAAAATTCTTGAACATAACTATCCAACACAAGATCTTGAGTTAACAGCTGTAATATTATATTTGATGATATAAAGACACTATATCAATCGTGAAAAATGTGATATATATATTGATCACAAGAGATTGAAGAATATTTTCTCACTGAAAGAACTCAACATGAAGAAAATACGATGGATTGAACTACTCAAGGATTATTATTTCACTATACACTACCACCTACAGAAGGTAAATAAGGGGGAATATGCTTTGGGAAAAAGGATCATGGAGTTTTGAACAAGATGAGAGTTGAAAGGGTTCCTATGTTCATGTATCTATTAATGATGGATATTGGAATAATCATGGAAGGTGAAACACCAAAACTTTTCAAAAGGTTTCTAAACCAACTTTACTAGAAAGGATAAAATTTTCTCAAACTAATGATGAAATTTTTCAAAAGAAAACTAAAGATGTGAACGATGGTAGATTCATTAACATCGTATATGAATAAAGGATTGACAAATTTTGGAAGAGACTTTGTGTTCTGACATTCCTGATCTAAAAAAAGGAATTTTTGGATGATGCTCGTATCTCCAATTTTCCTATACCCCATGGTAGCACTATGATGTATTGATATTTGATGGAACATTTTTTGAGGGAAAACATGAAAAGAGAGATTGCGGATTATGTGTCAAGATGTATGGTTTATCAACAAGAGAAATCTGGAAGAAAACATCCAAGATGAGTCATGAAACCTCTTCCCATACCTTAGTTGAAATGGGAAGATATTACGATGGACTCTGTCATGGTACTACCAAAGACTCGTATAAGTAATGATGCAATATGGTTCATTGTTGACTGTCTAACCAAGTGTTCACATTTTCATGCTATAAGATAATATTTACCACTTTAACGTCTTGCAAGACTATATATTAATGATGTTGTAAGACATCAGAGAGTACCCCTATCGATTGTTTATGATTGTGATCCCTGTTTTACATCAAGATTCTGGAAAAGTATTCAGAAGACCTTGGCCACTGAACTTTATTTGAGCACTTTCTACCAACCTCAAATTAATTGATAATCAAAACAGACTATTCAAACCTTAGAAGACATGTGGATATCTTTATGACAAGACATTAAAGGTATGTGGGATCAATATTTACCTCTATTAAATTTTTTTATAGCAATAAATTTCATTCCAGTATTCATATGGAACCATTTTAATAATTATATAGAAAGAGATGTCTCACACAAACTAGATGGGATGATGTTGGTGAACGAATATTCGTAGGCCAAGAACATGTTAAGGAAACAACGGAAAAGGTGAAGGTTATCCAAAACCACATCAAAAAAGATCAAATTAGGCAAAAGAGATATGATGATAACTGATGGAAGGATTTGGAATATCAAGTACGAGATAATATTTTCTTAATGGTAACTTTATTTTATGGGTGTTATGTGATTTGATAAGAAGGTTAAATTGACTCCCATGTACATCGGACCTTTCCAAATTCTCGAATGAATTGGAGTTGTAGGCTATCGTTTTGAAATGCCACCATATCTCCCCAAAGTTCATGAAGTGTTACATGTATCACTATTGAGAAAATACAATCCTGACCCAATTCATGTACTCACCTATAAAGAAATAGAGCTGGAACACAACTTGTCTAATTTCAAAGAGCCTATCAGAATTCTTGAAACCAGAGAACAGGTGATGAGAAACCGGACGACTCATTAGGTGAATGTTCTATGGAGAAATCAGAAGATGGAAGAGGTGACATGGGAACCCAATGAAGTTATGATGATGAATAACCTTAATATTTTTAGGCAATAATATTTTATAATTTTTAGGATGAAATTATTTTAAGGAGGGGTGAATATAACACCCCAAGCATCCACTGTACATTTCCCTTTGAAAAATTAAATAGATTGTGTTGGATGCTACTTGGAGTTTTAATACACCATGACAAATCAAACAAGCCATTATGAATAGTAATACCCACTTTTTGAATGTTTTTTAAATTTCAATTTTCAAAATGGTATTCATTTTGGGATTCAGAATATCAAAATTAGTTTAGGGTGATTTTTTGGTATTTTTCTGAAAACTTTAAATTTTTAATGAATAGTAAAAAACAATGCATTATTGTTTAAAGACGAATTTTTAGTTAAATATTTAGTTATCTTATTTAAATTTATCTTATTTAAATATAGATACATAATACTTATCTTTTTTCAATGTAATTCATTGGAGTCATTTTAGAATAATATTATATATACAAAATTTTATTGAACTTCTTGTCATCTTTTACCCACCTCCGTGGTGCATTTGTAAATTTGAATAAAATGTGATTTTAGTACTTCATTGAATTGATTTTAAAAAATATGAGAGACACATATGACAGAAGTAAGTAAAATGTGGTTCAAAACAATGAAAATAATTTTAGGTGAATAGTAACATTTGACTTTTATTTACCACTGTTAAAATTAAATAGGATAATGAAAGATAAAAAATAATATTATAATTATCCTAACACATGTCCTAAATCTATTATATAAGTTTATTTCGTCCAAGATCAACCTTGGGAATAAAATATGATCATTTTGGTCCACTTGGATTAACTTAGGACATTAATTATTATTTTATTTGAAGAGTTAAAAGTGATAAATTCAAATTTTAATAACTAAAAAAATTTTAATAGAGGGATATACAGAAGATAAATTAGACTATAAATAATTATAATAAAGATAGACATATTTAATACATAATGGTATTTTATTTATAATTTTTAGATATTAAATAATTAAATTTATTTATGATACAATGATGATGCAGTAATTACCTTATTGATGAATGATTAATATAATTGATATTATAAATATACAAATAAATCTAAATTGAGAATTTTTATGAATTACACTATATTAATAGGTTAATGTAAAATCTTATAGTTGATTAAATAAATTTTTTTCTAAGTGATAAATTGTTTTTACTTTCACAAAAACAAAATACAAAATAGTGTCGAAAAAGAGATAAATGAGTTTTAAAAAAAATACTATATTATTATTCGACATAATATTCATTAAAATCTAAGGATTGGCCAGAGAACATAGATAAAGTTATATATATTCATAATGAACCACTTTGGTTTCTCTTGTATTTTTATAGTATGTTTATTAACTATTTATTATAATAATTCAGGAATACATAGTAAAAGTTAAACAATTTAAATAAGAGTTAAATTGAAAGGATAAGGTTTATATGGTTACTTAAACCTATATAAAACCTATTGGTAAAGATTTTTTTGATCCATCCCTATCATATCCTCAAAATAAATAATTTTGGAGCCATTATAAACCGAATATGATTGTATCAAAAAAATTATATTTCAAGCTTTTCTGAAACTGACCCTCACATCTCTTATAAAAGGGTACATCCCCTTATCTAAAAATCACACCTCCATAGAAATTTGGCTTAGCCAAACCTACATCAAATCTCTTCCCAACTGCCCTAAATTATACCTAGATGTCTTAAAGTTATCATAAATTAATCTTATGGTGCCCTTGTGATCACCTCAAAAGGAAACACCTGAATAAGAGGTAATAATTTCACCACCTCTTTCGATGTTTTTTTCATCTTCCACTTCATATATTTTTGTTTTTTCCTTAAAAAAATAAGTACTCTATAAAATTATACATAATAGGATGTTATTAAAAATATGGTACAACCATATTCATTATTCTATCCACCCCAAGAATGAAAAGTCACCATATGTGTGTAAGTACAGCTTACGGTCTCCATGTTGTGGTGTAGTTTGTTATTCAAACACATCATTATTTGGATGGGTATTATAATAAGTATAACTAATGTAAATAATAAATATAACATAATAATTATTATTTATATATGATATACCATCTAATTACATATCATTTCACCATCAATAGGATGATATTGTCGCTCATGTGTACGTACTGAGTACCGTCTCCACAAACACGATAAAATTCATTCCCCATCATAATCATTAAAGAATAATTTTAATTTTTTGATTAAAAATATTTTCTAAGAACATAATAACATCCTGTATATTATTAAATACATCCTATTCATAAAAATCATGTCTTACGTAGCCAAGCATAAAAAATAAAACAAATTAGTTAACACCTGAAACAATGATACTACTGAAATATTAATAACAAAGAAATATTAAAATATCATTTATTATATCATATTTATGTATATGGTTTTTTTATAATTTAATAAAAATGATTTAACTAGTATAAAATATTTTAAGATAGATTATATCAATGAAAATTAAAATGTAATGGTTAATTTTACAATCTCTTCATTATTCGTGGGTGTTTTTACGTGAGTATCTACTGGGAACTATTTATCAACCACATATGTGTTTCTTAAAAATGGATTTCAAAACATTTTTAAAATTACCAACACTATGGGTAAAATTCATTTATACCCTAGTTATATTTTTTGTAAAAGTTTATAAAGGAATATTTCCTTAATTTTCCAAAAAAAGGTCCTTTATGACCTTTTCGACAAAATTATGGAAAGAATGTTCTTTAACATATATAACAAGTGAAACTATTTTCTGAAGTTATTACACTTTCGAAAAATCCCTTACAATATTATAATAATATTTTCAATATGAATGTATTCTTTTATAAATATGTGACTTTTAAATGATTTAAATATATAAAGATATTTTTATTAGGTAGTTTTGATTTCATCTATGTCAACATCCATTGATGGATTTTACACTAGTTTGAAGTTGATTTATTATGATACAATCATCTATATTGTAATGATGGTTTTGTATTATGTTTGACCATGGATGTGTTATTTTTATACCATTCTTGGTTTATGGTCAAAGTATTAACGTTCAGAATGCTAGTTTTAATACAAATGATTCTGTTATGTTTCAAACGTTTCATATGAGGAATGCATTGGACTTAGTAAGTGACGGGTGGAGACCGCTATAGCTCCTCGATGCATCGGTTGGTCTCTTGAGACAAAGTAGTGACTTGAAACAAGGCCTTGAAAAAATATTATATGTAGTATTGGATCGAGGCCTTGACTATGTGGTTATGATGTCCAGCATTATGCATTCCATCACTATGAAATTGGCTATTGATATTACATGTGATTATTTGACTAGTTGAACATACATGTGAATATGTAAATGGAATTATTTTATTTATATTTTCCATATTATGCTGAATATTAAATTTAAGAGGATTTTGTTTCAGTACTATACATTTTCCTTATATTTTTTGCTTATTTGTGAATGGTTCTGCTATATTGTTATCCTTACTGAGCACCTGAGCTCACCCCTTTCTATGTTTTACTTTTCCAATGATAAAAAGATGGAAGAAACTGAACTATAGGGTACTTTTCTTCTACCGAAATATATATAAGTACCAGGAAATGGTGGTTAAAGAGATGGCCATAGGTTTCCTATTGCACAAGAGGTGCTCATTCCAGTAGTCATGCATCAGTGGTGCTCCAGCAGTCGTGCCAATGGGAGAAAGCGGTATGACAGACCTGTAGGGATATTTTAAAGGAGACAAATTTTTTAAAAGGATACACAATGTTGTATTTCTTCATTTCATAATGCAATGTAAAACTTGTGAATGTATCTAGTACATCCATGGTTACTAAACTAATCGGTATTTTGGGTCATTATTCCTTGTATCTTGCCAATGTTATGTAATAATGCACCGACTATGGGTAACTATGGTCAGGGCATTACAGTATGACTACATGAAATTATTCCATTATTTATATAACATTCAATTTTTTTTATTATTATTCCCTTTAATGTGTTCGATGTTCTGTTATTTTTTATTATTTTTTACTCAGAAAAATTTTCTATGGTCTACCCATGGTACCTCTTTACCCCCACATATTTTCAAAAACAATTGTATATAGGGAGGTATGAATGAGGTCACATTGTGACCCCTTGTCTAGGCATTAATTAGTGTTCTGGGGATGAATAATTTTACAAAAGTGATAATGAATCTTGAATGGGTTGTTCAGTTTAGGCCTCATCATTTTCTTCATCCCTAGTCTCATAACTCATTTCCACAATGATATTCAAAAATTAGATATTTCTCCATCCTCAACTATAAATTCTCATTTTTTATTATTAAAACAAATATTTTTTCAGCTTTTTATTACATTTAATATATTTTTTTCTTTATTAAATAATCATTATGAGTTTTTTAACAATATAAATTCAAAAATATCTTTCTATTTCAAATATCATACTGTAATGTCAAAAAAATCCATCTCTCCTATACAAATCCTCATACGGATTCATTTAAATGATTGTGTGGTAACTATTTTTATAATAAAACATGACTAGTGTAAGATGTTAATACTAAACTCTAATAGCATCTTATAAGAATTAACTTATAATACCTTTCTATTTTTTTAATGTTCTATTGGAATAGAACCTATATTTTACGATGGTATGCCTTTATAATGTTTATTTTTATATAAAATTAATTCAACATAATTATCTATAACATTGATATTGAACATGGATCTCGATATAATATGTTTATATTTGGTGATCTATAAATTAATACTACTTACTCTATATATCTCATGGAAATTTTTTCATTGAATTTATAGATATTGAATGTAAATGATGTGATAAAACATTATGTGCTGATCGACCACAACCCATGTAGATATATATCAATAAAATATGATATTTTACTGCTTAACAAAATATAATTTCTATACACTATGATAATATACAATTATACTTGGGTCAAATGATGTAGGGATGGATGGCTGTACTTTGATTAGTTTATGTTTTTATACCAAAACTTAAAGAAACGGTACCATCAATAATTTTTTCTGAAGGATAAAATGTAATAGTTGTGATGAAAATATGAAACTATTTAGGAAGGTAAATTTATATAAGACAATAATATAGGAGAAAAAATGATAATTTATGGGTAACTATATTTAAGTACATTGATAAAGTAATTTCAAACATTCTTAAAAAAAATTATCAGGCCAAAAATATTTTTTTATTTTGATTTGGATTACTTATTTGTTGTTTAACTAATCAACATTTACTCTATAAGGTTTTAAAAAATAATAATATTTCAATCCTTATTAGAAAATTTATTTCATATACTTATATAAATAAATATGTGTTAGACTTCATCTACCGGAATATCCCTCAGTTATTTTATGAAAAATTAATACACAGTATGTCAGTTTTTAATTCATGACGTATTCATTAAATGTAATCACGAATGAATTAAAATCACAGTAGTATATAATGAATTACAAATATAATTATACTACTGAACACAATATCAATCCATATATTTATTGAAGATCAATAATTTATCATCTCAATGATAAAATAATAAAATTTTTCTCGAACTTTTATTTCCTCATTATCTATGAATATGATCAATTTATGGAGGGAATGGATATTTTGAGCAAAATATAGACATGTAGTTAAACAATTAATAATATCATTTATAATATTAAATGAATTAAATCCAAATACCTCAAAATAATCATCCAAAATTATTTTTAAAATTACAAAAAACACATTATAAATTCGTAACATAAATAAAAATGAAAAGGAAAGTAGAAAAATAAAATGAATCATCTCTGTTGATAGTTTATCTCCATTATTATCCCAATTTTGAATTTTCCTTCTCTGAAATACTCATATATTATTTTTCTTCATCACCAATTAGATCATGGTATCACTCCTTATTTGAATGACCCACCAAAATTCTTACCATTAAATACATAATATTAAAATACCTAATTTACAGTCATAGTCATCTTCCATAAATCCTCTCAAAAAATTATCATATTTGATTCCACATTTTTCTATTTTGACCTCCTTTTTCTTCAAGAATTCCATTACTTCCACCTACAATTTATTAAGACATAGTACAATGTGATTACAATGGAGAAAAAATCACATATCTTTCATTAAAGAGCCTCACACTACTTGATTATCAATAATAAAAACACTTGTTCACATTTATATAATGGCGGTGTTCTGGTAAACGAAAAAAACACAAATTTTATTGATAAATAATAGTTACACAATTCTAAAATATGGAATTTGGTTTACATGCCTAATATAAAGGGGGAGTAACTCGAGAGGAAGATCATCCCTCCAAAGAATATCATGACCAACACCGATATTATAAGGCCCATCAGCGATCCTTTTTGCTTCAAGGTACAATGTGTGATTATGAAATTGATATCTGAATGTGATTTCTGGTAGTCCATCCAACAAGTAGTGATCGTCCACGCAAGATGAATGGTATCATTTCAGATGGCTTGGACAATAGTACTATAGTCACTCTCAATACAGATATTATTCCCGTTTTGTAGCATGGAAAACGAGATAGCATAGATAATTCTTATCATCTTGGCTTCCAAAGTGGATGCAAAACCGTAAGATCTATAGAACCAGCTGAGCGTCTCGTCAAGGTGATTTCTGAAGATGTCTCCACATCACCCTTGGATAGGGTTGCCTTTAGATGCACCATACAAATTTATTTTAATATATCCTGGGGGAGGGGGATGCCAAAAATCATCCAAATTAGATCTAGGGAGAGGATAATTCCAATTAACCCCAATACACCTAAGAATCCCTAGGTCATGAACCGAGTTGTTTCAAAGATCCTTTTAAATCAAAGATGCCTCCCATATCGCGATGAGAATTATTAGTTTACCAGTATTAAGATGAGTTTTTGTGAAATTTAAGATCATTTGTACCATACAAAATCACCTGAAAGAGCTCCACTACAGTTGCGACAAAAAGATTCTTGATCAGTTGGGAGTCAGGTAGGTCCATACACCGTTGTATCTGTGAGGTTATAGAACTACAAAACAACCATCTGCACTAAAAAATTCCAAAAATATAATGCCAGAGAGACATTGTCGTATCACAAGAAATAAAGAGGTGATTAATATCTCCTTGATGTTGGTTACACATATGGAATTTATAAAAAAGATTAATCCAGAAATCTTGTAAGTATGTATCTGTGGGGATTCTACCATGGGTGATATGCCAAACTATAGTGAATCGTGAGGGTTTTAACCGGGCTTTATTAATGTTTTTTTACCTAGGATAAATTGTTGTCATCATTGTTGAACAAGTGATTATAGTTCTTTTTAGAGTCAAGCACCCCATTGTGAGATGTTTCCCAAATAAAAAAGTCATCCGTATTAGTGATGGATATCTTTCAACAATTTCTTTGATATCCTCAGGTAAACAAGGCTTTCTCAAATGCATGATGTTCATTATGGTTTCATTTCTGTTGAGTAGATGATGGTTATTGGGAATTAAGGTGATCTGGAGAGTTCCAATCTAGTTATCCATCAAAAAAATTAAATTTGAATCTTTTCTATCCATCCATCTATAATTTTTCATAATGGAAGTGAATGTGTTTTTAATGGAGGGCCATATAGACGACGTGAGAAAGTGAGAAATATTATTTCTATGTTCGTTAAGGAATCGAGCCCTAAGAAAATATGTGGAAGGGGAGTCCTCATGAATGAGGTCCACATGATCATTTCTTGGAGAGATTCATTAAAATAAGAAACATTTTTAATTCCAATACCCCCTTTATCAACCAGTTTGCAGCAAGTGGCCCAGGGGACTACAACCAGTTTTCTCTCCAGAGTAATCCCAGTCTAAACAATATCCTTAATAGAAACATTATTGCACATTATAAGACTCTTCAGACATTTGTAATTCATCATAGAGTATGTAACACCCCGACCCCAGTTACCTAGAGTTGGGGCATTATTACATAACATTGGCATGATCACAAGAAGGATCAAATCTCGAAAGACTGATTGGTTTAGTAGCCTTGGAAACACTACATATATTAATAAAGTTTTACATTACATCATAAAAATGAAAACTACAACAACATATTTTCTTCATATTCCACACTCATATCCCCACATACCTTCCCTGTAGGTCATTCATAAGTTACTTCTTTACATCCTGGGGAAAAATAAAACATAGAAAAGTGGTGAGCTCAAATTCCCAGTAAGCATAACAATATAGAAAAAATTTTCATAAATAAGAATAAACATTTAAGGAAATGTAGAACTAAAACAAAAACCTTTTAAAAATTAACTTATGCATAGTATGGAAAAAATAAAATGAAATAATTCCATTTACTTATTCACATGGATATTATACTAATCGAATAATCACATGAAATATCAATAACCACTTTTATAATGATGGAATGCATAATGCCAGACTATCATAACCACATAGCCAAGGCCTCGTGCCAAGACTAAAAATAAGATTTTGTCAAGTCCTTGTGCCAAGACACTAGTTTGTCTCATGAGACCTATAGATGCATCGAGGAGTTATAGCGGGCTCCACCCGTCACATATTACGTACAATGCATTCCCATATGAAATGGTTTAAACATAACATAAACATTCATATTAAAACTAGCATAAAAAATGTCAATACCTTCTCCATAAACCATGAATGGTATAAAAATAGCACATCCACAATCAAACATATCACAAAACCTTCAATACAATATAAAAGTTTTGTATCCTAATAAATCAACTTAAAATAAGCGTAAAATCCATCAAAAGATGTTGACATAGATGAAATCAAAACTCTTTTTAGAGAAATATATCTTTCTATTTTTGAAAGCATTTAAGAGTCATATATTTTTAAAATAAATCATTTTCTTTGAAAATATTCTTATAAGCTTGTAAGGGAAGATTCCACTATTTTATAATGGTGGAAAATAGCCGCACCCACCATATAAGTTAAAAAAAACATTCTTACCTAAATTTTGTCGAAAAGGTTAAAAACACCTTGTTTGGAAAACGACGGAAATATTCCTTTATAAACCTCTTATAAAACGTCAAATAAGGGTATAAATGAATTTAACCCATATTCTAGTAAATAGTAAAAAAAATTGAAATTCATTTTTATGAAACATGGATGTGGATGATAAAGAGATCTCAGCAGATTATTACATATAAAGAACCACGGATAATGAAGAGATTGTGAAATTACCCTTACCTTGCACATTTCCTTGGTTGGGGTAGATTAACCTCCTGTATAACAGTAAAATAATTGTTATTAAATTATACAAGAATCATATACATTCATATGATATAATATATGATCTTTTAACATTTCTTTGTTAATAATATCTTAGTATTATCGTCGTTTCGGGTGTTAACTTACTCATTTTATTTTATATGTTTTTTTACATAAGTCATGTTTTTCATGGATAGGTTTTATATTATTCATATACAGAATGATATCAAGTCCTTAAAATTTATTTTTAAATCATCAAATGATAATTATACTTGAATGGATACGATGGAGAAAGAATCTCATCCCGTTCGTAGAGACGGTAGTCCGTACGTACGCACGAGCGACAATATCATTATTTTGATATTAAAATAATATATAAATGGATGGTATATCATATATAAAGAATCATTAACATGTTATATTTATTATTTACATGAGTTACACATCATTATTATACCCATCGAAATAATAATATATTGAATAACAATTACACCACGACGTGGAGATGGTAAGCCGTACGTACGCACGTATGGTGACATGTTATTCAAAGGGTGGATAGAATACTGAATATGGTTGTACCATATTTATAATAACATCACATTATATATATGATAATGGAGTTATTATTTTAAAATGGTAATAACAAATGAAGAAGAAGTGGAAGAAGAAAGGAACTTGAAAATGGGTGGTGAAAACATTACCTCTTCTTCAGGTTCTTCCTTTTGATTTGATCAAAAGGGCTCCATAGGATGGATTTCGGATCAAACTAAGGGCTCTAGGTTGTAGTAAGGGAAGTTGGGATAGTATTTGGTCAGATTTTGGCCGAACCAAAAGGCTTTGAAGGTGTGAAGAAATGAGAAGGAGGAGTGCCCTTTTATAAGAGGGGTGAGGGGCACGTTTGGAAATGCTAGAAATACTAATTTATAATAAATTCAAATTCGGATTTTAATGGCTCCAAAGTTGATTCATTAAATTTTAAGGTGGGGATGGGTCGCATCCCACTCAACCAATAGAATTTAGACAGGTTTGGTTACTTATATTAACCTTATCTGTAAGTATTATCTCTAAGTTAATTAGTTTTACTTTTACAATGTCTCTTTTTATTTTTATATTATATGGCTAATAAACTTATTATATACATCCAAGATACCCCCAAGATGTCCATTAATGATACAAATATCATTACATAAGTCTCTTGGCCGAACCGTATATTTTTAGGAATTTAATATCAATTAATAATATAATATTTGTTTTAAAAACTCTTTTATGTCCATTATGACACTATTCAATAGTTGATTTCTGTGAAACTCATAACAGATTGATTACTTCTAAAAAAGTTAATTAAATCAATACTAATATGTCATATTATCCTAGAAAATTATTTTAATTCATTAAAAGTCTCATATTATATTTATTTTTGTATTTATAATATCAATTATTTTAATTTTTTACTATTATGGTAATTACTGCATCATCATTGTGTCATAAATAAATTAAATTATTTAACGTCTAAAAATTATAAATAAAATACCTTTATGTCGGAAATATTTTTAACTTTATAATTAATATTTATAGTCGAAAATCCAACATATATAACCCTATGTAAAAATTGTTTTTCTAAAAGATATATGCTTATATCATTTTTGTATTCATTTTAACTTAATTAAAATAAAGTGTCCCTATCACTTACAAGTGGCTCCATGGGGTCCCAAAATCGACCCAAAGATGCCTATGGACGAACATGTATAAACCAATAAGGCTAAGACACATTTTAGGGTAATTTATTATTATTATAATATTATTTTTTAACCCTTATTTACCGGATTTACCGTTAACCATGGTAACTAAAATATTTACCGAAGTAATTATTCAAAATGTCTAAAAATAAAAGATATCTATTTACACAATTTGAACATCCTAATTACAAATATGGAATACATTTTTCCAAATTCAAAACACAGAAGTGGCAGAAATTAATTTAAAATTATTTCCCGTTGTTAAAACAAAAAGCGTGTTTTTAAGAGATAATAACTATCAAAAGATTGACATTTGTTTATATCCGGTTTAATAGTAAAATTATGTCCAATGACCAAAATTGTATTAAATGGTAAAAATATATTCTAAATATACTTTAAAAAAACTCAAATTCCTAATTTATCACTATTAATTATTTTGATTAAAAAAGTTGTTTTTAAATAAAATTTAGTAATTTTCACTATTCATCAAAATATTAAACTTTTCCGAAAAGTACCAAAATTTCACCTTAGGCTAAATTCGATATTCCGAATCCAAAAATGAAGTCCATTTTAAAAAATGAAATATATATAATTTCAAAAAGTAAGTATTACTATTCATAACGGCTAGTTTGATCGGTTGTGGTGTGTGTTAGAACTCGATGTTGCGTACAACACACGCTATCACATTATTCAAAGAGAAACGTACTGTAGAAGCTTGGGGTGTTACATTCTCCCCTCCTTCAAATAATTTCGTCCTTGAAATTTCTAGAATACTACCGTATGAAAAGACTCGGGTGGTTCTTCATCATATGTTCCTCGGGTTCTCACGTTGCCTCTTCCATCTTATGGTTTCTCCACAAAACTTTTACCAGACGCGTCGTCCGGTTTCTCAATACTTGTTCTCTCGTATCTAGAATCCTGACATGCTCTTCGCAATAAGACAAATCGGGTTCTAGTTCTAATTCCTCATAGGTGAGTACATGCGTTGGGTCAGGAATGTATTTCCTCAACAGAGATACGTGGAAGACATCGTGAACTTTGGAGAGACATGGAAACATTGCCAATCTGTAAGCTAAAGCCCCAATTCGTTCTAGAATTTCGAAAGGTCCGATGTACCTGGGTCTCAATTTTCCTTTCTTACTAAAACATATGACTCCCTTCCATGGAGATACTTTCAAGAAAACATGACCACCAACTTGAAATTCCAAATCCTTCCTTCGATTATCGGCATAGCTCTTCTGCCTACTTTGAGCTACTTTGATGTGATTTTGGATTACCTTCACCTTGTCAATCGTTTCCTCCACCAGTTCTAGACTTACATGTTTTATTTCACCAACTTCATCCTAACTGGTTGGGGTGCGACATCTCTTTCTGTATAACGCTTCATATGGTGTAATCTAAATACTCGAATGGAAGCTATTGTTATTGGAAAATTCTACCAAAGGTAAATACTGATCCCACATACCCTGAAAGTCAAGTGAACAAGATCTCAGCATATCTTCTATGGTTTGAATAGTCCGTTCTGATTTTTTGTCTATCTAAGGGTTGTGGCAGTGCTCAAATAGAGTATAGTATCCAGGGATTTCTGAAGACTCATCCAAAATCTTGAAGTAAAACGGGGATCACGATCAGAAACAATCGATAGAGTTACTCCATGAAGTCTCACAACTTCATTAATATATAGTATTGCTAGACGTTCCCGGGGTAGATCTTCTCTTATTGAAAGAAAATGTGATGACTTGGTAAGACGATCAACAATAACACATATTGCATCATTCCTTCTAGGAGTCTTTGGTAGTCCCATGACAAAGTCCATCGTAATATTGTCCCATTTCCACTCCGGTATGGGATGAGGTTGCATGACTCCTCCAGGCTATTGCCTTCTATCTTTCACTTGTTGAAAAACTATACATCTTGACACAAAATCATCAATCTCCCTCTTCATGTTGTCCCACCAAAAATGTTCCTTCAAATCTATATACATTTTGGTGCTCCTAGGGTGTATATGAATAATGGAACTATGAGAATCATCCAGAAATTCTCTTTTTAGATCAGGTATATCGGGAACACAAAGTCTCTTCCCGAATTTTAAAATTCCTTCTTCATACAAAAAGTCTCTCAATCTCCCATCATTCATAGATTTAATCTTTTTTTGAAATTCTTCATCATCGGTCTGAGAACTCTTAATCCTTTCTAGTATAGATGGTTTGGAAACCATTTGAAAAAGCATTGATGTTTCACCTTCCCTGGTTATTCACATGTCCTTCTTCACTAGATCCATGAAAATTGGATCCCTTTAAATTCTCATCACATTCCAAACTCCATGGTCTTTTCTGCTCAAAGAATCTTCCACCTTGTTTTCCTTCCCCGGGTGGTAGTGTATCGTACAATCATAATCCTTGAATAATTCAAGCCATCTCCTTTGCCTCGTGTTGAGATCTTTTTGTGAGAAAATATACTTCAAACACATGTGATCAGTATAAATCTCACATTTTTCACCATAGAGGTAGTGCCTCCATATCTTCAAAGCAAAGATCACAGCGGCTAACTCAAGATCATGAGTGGGATTTTTTTTTCAAGAATTTTCAACTGTCGTGATGCATAGGCAACAACCCTATCATTCAGCATAAGGACACAACCAAGTCCTTTCTTCGATGAATCACTATAAATAATGAACCCATCATTCCCCGATGGTAGAGTCAATATAGGAGCATTGACTAATCTTCTCGTCAGTTCATAGAAAAATTCTTCACACTCTTTTGTCCAAAAAAATTTATCCCCTTTACGTGTGAGCTTCGTTAATGGGTTAGCCAATCTGGAAAAATTCTAGACGAAACGTCGATAATAACCTACCAAACCGATAAAACTACATACCTCAGCTATACTCTTAGGTACTGGCCATTCATGGATTGTCTTGGTCTTATAAGGATCAACATAGATTCCATCTTTACAGAAAATATGGCCCAGAAAAGAAATCTCATGAAGCTAGAATTCACACATGCTAAGCTTCCCATATGATTCATGCCTTCTCAGAGTCTTCAAGATAATGCTTAAATTATTTTCATGATCTTCGTAGATTTTGGAGTATACCATGATATCATAAATAAATACCACCACAAATTCATCGAGATACTCCATGAAAACTCTACTCATCAGATCCATGAATACAGAGGGTGTGTTAGTCAATCCAAAATGCATTACAGTAAACTCATAATGCCCATACCTGGTTCGAAATGCTGTCTTCGGAATGTCTTCCTTCTTCACACACAACTGATGGTATCCAGATCTAAGGTCAATCTTTGAAAAGTATTGAGCTCCATGCAGTTGGTCAAATAAATCATCAATGCGTGGCAGGAGATACTTGTTCTTTATTTTTATAGCATTGATCTCCCTGTAGTCGATACGTAATATCATAGATCTGTCTTTCTTTTTAACAAAAAGAACAGGGGATACCCATGGAGAAACACTAGGGAGAATAAATACTTTATCACTCAATGACTCTAGTTGTTTCTTTAGTTCGACTAATTCTATAGTGGCCATTATATAAGGGGTCTTGGATATAGGCCTTGATCCAGGAATTAAATCAATGGAAAACTCAACTTCTCATTCTGGAGGATGTCCAGGAAAATCTTCCGGAAATACATCTACAAATTCATTCACAACAGGTACATCCTCTATTTGAACATTCCTTTCCTCACCCACAGTTATTTCATTCTCTTCCTCCCCAATAATTGAATTTAGTGGAGCTACTGGGGGTGGATCTAAATAAAAATTAGGTGGTGACGATTCTGCTCTAAAGATAAGGTGTTCCTTATCATCATCTTCAAGAATCGTAACCTATTTCTTCATACAATAAATATTGGCATCATAGTCCGAAAGATATTCCATACCGAGGATTATATCAAACTCAATCATAGGTATGATGACGAGATCCGCAGATAAAGAACATTTATGTGCTCTAATGGGGACGGATTCCCAAAATGTTGTTGCAATGATACTTCCCTTAAGAGTTTTAACTGACAACTCCCTTGTTAAATCAAATTGGAAATATCTAATTTTCTTAGAAAACTGGGAAGATATGAATCAATGCAATGATCCCGAATCAAATAATGCATTTTCTAAACTTGAGGAAACCATTAAATTACCTGCCACCACGTCTTTCAGAGATTCTACCTCAGCAGTAGGGATAACATAAGCTTGGCCTTGATCCCTTGGCCTTTTCTGAGGTAAGTTCTCCTGACGCTTAGGACATTCATTCTCATAATGCCCCATCTCCCTGCAATTGTAGCACTGAACATTGGTAGCTTCCTTCTTCCCCTTGTAATCATGAGCTTGGTGGAATTTTTCACCACACATGTAACAGACTCATGTTACCTTCAAGAAAGTACTGGGGTGTTTCTTACCACATTTACCACAGGATGGATATTCAACCTTTCCCTTATTCCCCTTATTTCCATTCCCAGATTGATCAGCTGGTCTCTTCTTCTCTTTCATTTCTTTAAAGTCATAAGACTTAGAGAATTCTTTTTCGGTCTTGATAGCACATGAGACAATGTCTTTGTACGATGAAAAGGATTGTGAGACTAATTCTCGACGGAGAAATGGTTTTAAACCATCAATGAAATGATCAAACTTACTTCTTGGGATACATATATAATCTCTAGCAGACCTTTCTAACCTAGTAAAGTTAGCCTCATACATTGAGAAATTCTCATCCTCCTTCTGTCTCAGACTCGGAAATTTCCTTTCCATATTTGCTCGATGGACGCGAGGAAAGTATTTTTCTAAAAACAGATCATTGAACTCCCTCCAATACATATTTGAAACATCATCATCTTCCTTCGTGTTTTGAATCAATGTCCACCATTGATCAACATCTCCAGTGAGGCGGAAAACATCCATGATAACTTTTTCCCTTTCACTACTCCCCATAGCCTTAAATATTTTTTCTAGGGAAAATATCCATTGCTCAGCTACTAAGGTATTTGTACTCCCATTCAACGTTGGTGGTTGTTTCCTCATGAATCGATCTAACATTGATCCTGCACGCTACGGATCAGGGTGCTCCATATGGGTAAGGTTATTATTCATAACCTGAGTGAGTTGTCCCAGTATGGTGATTAGCTGATCGGCACCAGTAGCATCACCAACTCCACTATAATTATCTTGAGCAGGAGGGAAATCCCTACATGGAGTGCGTACATTGATATGGTTTCCATTTCTTCCACTAGGAGCCATTTCTATACAATGGCATAAACCAGATCAGTTTATGAATCAAAATACATAATCCCATACTTATAAAACACTTAACATAAATTGAACTATTTATGGATATAATCCATAATCATAAGAATGTTTTCTATGAGGAAGTATATACTAATAAACACTTCATAATTATTTGTAAATAAAATGAGATTTATCCTAAGCATATCCCCCGGGAGTATCGTAACCAAGAGTGCAGTAAGGCCCTTTGTCGTGCACCAGTTCCCATTCCAGTCAAGCTCAAAGCGGTGTTTTTTGGGTTTTACCCCTAGGTACATCGGTGCGAGAGCCACCTCTACCTGTTCATATCCATACAGGGATTTATTTCTCGGAAACCTCACAAAATCTCTACAATACAAATATTCTAGGAAGTTCTTCTATAATAATCCTCAAAGTTCATCTTAGGTCTATGTTCTCTAATCAGAGTTTATCTAAATCTAGCTTCCAAGGTTTGTACTAAACTTCCTCTGATACCAACTGTAATGCCCCGACCCCAGTTACCTAGAGTCGATGCATTATTACATAACATTGGCATGATCACAAGAAGGATCAAATCTCGAAATACCGATTGGTTTAGTAGCCTTGGAAACACTAGATATGTTCATAAAGTTTTACATTACATCATAAAAATGAAAACTACAACAAAATCTTTTCTTCATATTCCACACTAATATCCCTACATACTATCCTTGCAGGTCATTCATAAGTTACTTCTTCATTTCCTGGGGAAAAATAAAACATAGAAAAGTGGTGAGCTCAAATGCCTAGTAAGGATAACAATATAGCAGAAACTTTCATAAATAAGAATAAACATTTATGGTAATGTATAACTAAAACAAAAGCCTTTTAAACTTGAAAGTAAACATAGTATGGAAAAAATAAAATGAAATATTTCCATTTACTTATTCACATTTATATTCTACTAATCGAATAATCACATGCAATATCAATAACCACTTTCATAATAATGGAATACATAATTCCTGACTATCATAACCACATAGCCAAGGCCTCATTCCAAGACTACAAATAATATTTTGTCAAGGCCTTGTTCCAAGACACTAGTTTGTCTCATTATACCTACCGATGCATCAAGGAGCTATAGCGGGCTCCACCCGTCACATATTAAGTCCAATGCATTCCCATATGAAAAGGTTTAAACATAACATAAACATTCGTATTAAAACTAGAATACGAAATGTCAATACTTTCTCCATAAACCATGAATGATATAAAAATAGCACATCCACAGTCAAACATATCACAAAAAATTCAATACAATATAGAAGTTTTGTATCATAATAAATCAACTTCAAATAAGCGTAAAATCCATCAAAAGATGTTGACATAGATGAAATCAGAACTATTTTTAGAGAAATATCTCTTTCTATTTTTGAAATAATTTAAGAGTCATATATTTATAAAATAAAACATTTTAATTGAAAATATTCTTATAAGATTATAAGGGATGCTTCGACGATTTTATAATGGCATAAAATATCCGCACCCCCCGTATAAGTTAAAAAAACATTCTTACCTTAATTTTGTCGAAAAGGTTAAAAAGCACCTTGTTTGGAAAACGACATAAAGATTCCTTTATAAACCACTTATAAAAAGTCAAATAATGGTATAAATTACTTTAACCCATATTCTGGTAAATAGTAAAAATGTTTTGAAATTCATTTTTAAGAAACATGGATGTGGATGATAAAGAGAACCCAGTAGATTATTACGTATAAACAACCTCAGATAATGAAGAGATTGTGAAATAACCCTTACCTTGTACTTTTCCTTGGTTGGGGTAGGTTAACCTCTAGTATAATAGTGAAATTTTTTTTATTATATTATACAAGAATCATATACATTCATATGATATCATATATGATCTTTTATCATTTCTTTGTTAATAATATCTTAGTATTATCGTCGTTTCTGGTGTTAACTTACTCATTTTATTTTATATGTTTTGTTACATAAGCCATGTTTGTCATGGATAGGTTGTATATTATTCATATTCAGAATGATATCAAGTCCTTAAACATTATTTTTAAATCATCAAATGATAATTATAGTTGAATGGATATGATGGAGATTGAATCTCATCGCGTTCGTGGAGACGGTAGTCCGTACGTACGCACGAGCGACAATATCATTATTTCGATATTATAATAATATATAAATGGATGGTATATCATAAATACAGAGTCATTAAAATGTTATATTTATTATTTACATGAGTTACACATCATTATTATACCCATCCAAATAATAATATATTGAATAACAATTACACCACGATGTGGAGACGGTAATCCATACGTACGCACGTATGGTGACAGGTTATTCAAAGGGTGGATAGAATACTGAATATGGTTGTACCATATTTATAATAACATCACAGTATATATAAGATACTGGAGTTATTATTTTAGAATGGTAATAACAAAGGAAGAAGAAGTGGAAGAAGAAAGGAACTTGAAAATTGGTGGTGAAAACATTATCTCTTCTTCGGGTTCTTCCTTTTGATTTCATCCAAAGGGCTCTATAGGTTGGTTTTCTGATCAAACTAAGGCCTCTAGGTTGTAGTGAGGGAAGTTGGGAGAGTATTTGGGCAGAGGTTGGCTGAACCAAAAGGCTTTGAAGGTGTGAAGAAATGAGAAGGAGGAGTGCCCTTTTATAAGAGGGGTGAGGGGCACCTTTGGAAAAGCTAGAAATATTAATTTATAATAAATTCATATTCTCTTTCTAATGGCTCAAAAGTTTATTATTTAAATTTTAAGGTGGTTATGGGTCGAAATCCACTCAACCAATAAATGTTAGACAGGTTTGGGTACTTATATTAACCTTATCTTTATGTATTAACTCTAAGTTAATTAGTTTCACTTTTACAATGTCTCTTTGTATTTTTATATTATATGGTAAATAAAATTTCTATATACATACAAGAGACCCCAAAGTGGTCCATTAATGATACACCGATCATTATATAAGTCCTTTTTCAGATCCTTATATTTTTATGAATTTAATATCAAATAATAATATAATATTTGTTTTAATAACTCTTTTATGTCAATTTTGACACAATTCAATAGTTGATTTTTTTGAAACTCATAGTAGAATGATTACTTCCAAAAAAGTAACTCAAATCAATCCTAATATGTCATATTATCCTAGAAAAGTATTGTAATTCATTAAAAGTCTCAAATTATATTTATTTGGTATTTATAATATCAATTATTTTAATTTTTCACTATTATGGTAATTAATGCATCATCATTGTGTCATAAATAAATTAAATTATATAATGTTTAAAAATTATAAATAAACTATAATTATGTAGGAAATATTTTAATATTTCTAAAGAATATTTATAGTTGAAAATATAACATTTATAACCCTATGTAAAAATTGTTTGTCTAAAATATATATGCTTATGTCATTTTTGTATTCATTTTAGCTTAATTAAAATAAAGTGTCCCTATCAATTACAAGTGGCTCCATGGGGTCCCAAAATAAACCCAAATATTCCTATGGTCGAAAATGTATCAACCAATATGTCTAGGACACGTTTTAGGGTAATTTAGTATTATTATAAAATTATTTTAACCCTTATTTACCGGATTTACCCTTAACCATGGTAAATAAAATATATACCGAAGTAATTATTCAAAATGTCTAAAAATAAAAGATAAATGTTTACACAATTTGACCATCCTGATTCCAAATATGGAATCCATTTTTCCAAATTCAAAACAAAAAAGTGGCAGAAATTAATTTAAAATTAATTTCTGTTGTTAAAACAAAAAGTGTGTTTTTAAGAGATAATAACTATCAAAAGATTGACACTTGTTTATACCTGGTTTAATTGTAAAATTATGTCCAATGACCAACATTGTATTAAATGCTAAAAACAGATTCTAAATATACGTTAAAACCACTCAAATTCATAATTTATCACTATTAATTATTTTGATTAAAAAAGTTGTTTTTAATTAAAATTTAGTAATTTTTACTATTCATCGAAATATTAAATTTATCCGAAAAGTACCAAAATTTCGTCTTAGGCTAAATTCGATATTCCGAATCTAGAAAGGAAGTCCATTTTAGATAATAGAATATATATAATTTCAAAAAGTAGGTATTACTATTCATAACGGCTAGTTTGATCGGTTGTGCTGTGTGTTAGAACTCGATGTTGCGTACAACACACACTATCACATTATTCAAAGAGAAACGTACCGTAGAAGCTTGTGGTGTTACAATGTAAACCAATTTGGAGACAATAGTGGATTTAACAAGACAAATTCTCCCAGAAATCAAGAGGTTCTTACCCTTCAAAGAAGAACGATGTCGAAGCGTTTGATCAACAATGGAGGAGAAGTACGCCTCTTTGGGTCTAACCCAAAATACAAGAACACCATGATAAGTGAAGGGTAATAAGCCCTCATTAACACCTAAGGTATTTTTGATGTTGAGTTTTCTACTGGAGGGGAAGTCTTTACTAATGTTAATGTAAGATTTGTGCTAGTTTATGTGTTAAACAGACATTTTATGGTAGTTAAGAAGGATGGAAAAAGATTTTTAAAATTTCTTTTGTCCCCTTGAGTAAAAATAACAATTTCATCAGCATAAAGAAGGTACGAGAGGGAATTCACATTTCTTGAGGCAGAGATTGGATTGATGTTACCTTTTTCAATAGATTGAGTAAGCAGTATACTTATGTAGTCTTCAGCATCTGAGAAAATAATAACTGAGAGAGGGTCACCTTGTCTAAATTCCTTGGAACAATTAATATAACCTTTTAGAGATCCATTAATGAGGATGGAAATATGGGCCAAATTAAAAAAATAATTTGATTCTATTTATAAATTTATCATTGAATCCAAACTACATATGGACTTTATATATGAAATTCCAATCGATGGTATCAAAATCTATTCCAATGTCATTTTTAATGGCTGCATCCCTAGTCGATTTTTCCAATTTATGAGATTTGGGGTTTCAGAGGCAAGAAAGATAAAATCATTAATTGATCATAATTTTATAAATCCAAATTGTTTCCAGAAAACAATTCTATTACTAATAGCAGCAATTATATTGAAAATTAATTTGGTGATAATCTGGAAGAGATATTTTTTGAGAGAAATGGGCCTGAAGAGGTGTAATTCATCCACATTCTCAGTTTTAGGGATAATGAATAGTACATGAGAATTTAATCGATGAGGAAGAATGCCTCTAGAAAAGAACATTTTCACCATGCGACAAACATCATCTTGAATCAAATCTGAGTGTTTTTTATAAAACCCATTATTAAAACCATCCGGCCTAGGAGCACCATCCATATTTAGGCTAAAGACCATGACTTTCATTTCATTTTCAAAAGGAATACTATTAAGAAAAGAGTTCTCTTCATCACTAACCAGCATGGGAATGAAATCATGCCTCAGATATTTATCAATCATAGTTCCATTGAAGAGATTATGAAATTAAGATATCACATCATTGGCAATGCTTTCCACAGTGTCAAGAATTTTTCCCCCATATATAAGATAGGAAAGAGGCCTATAAGGTATTATAACTCTATGGAGGGCATTGTAGAATTTCGTATTCTTAACCCCATCATTAATCTATTTGACTATAATGATTTTCTTTTTTAGGTTATCCTTAATGTTGAGCATAGTTATTAGTTTAGAGGAAATGTTGCTTTCATGTTGAGATTCGTGATCAATGTTAGAGGAGGTTATATCCTTTTGAATTTGAGTATGTTACTTTTCTAGAAGGGTGATATTATTATCTATTTCATTTGTTAAAGATTTGCATAAGTTTTGTAGGACTTGCTTAAGCATTTTCAATTTCGACAGGAAAGAAAACACATCATTATGACTTGGCATATTAGCCCAGGAGTTTTTGATAATATTCATACAGTCTAGGTCAGAGCACCAAGTAGTGTTATATGTGAAAGGGATCCTATGTTTTATAGTGTTATGGGAAAAGCTAAATAAGATGATATGGTGATCAAAAGAAATCTTCAGTGGAGTAATAATCGAAATGGTTTCCCATTTATCTAGGGTATAGTCATTAGTGAATTCCCTGTCATGTTTACTAGCCACTATAATATTATATTGTTTTCTATACCATGATTACAAGCCACCATCCAAGACTATTATATGTATAATTTCTTAAAATATCCTTTATTTAGAACACTCCACACTAAATCCTTATACTCCATTTATTTAAATTTCTCAATGGTTATTCAGGTAGAAATTTCTCCTATGAGGTAGAAATAATTCTTACTCATTTGGATGATGATTTATTTGATAGATGGCTATTAATTGTTTAAGGAATCATTCATGGATAAAAAACCCTAAATAAGAATGATTATATAAAATTTATTACAACACTAGTTTGTCAATTGATTTACCCATAAATGAACCCATTAAATATTTTTTCTCTATGTTAACCACTCCTGCCTCATATATATATATTTTTCACTGGTGGTTCCACACTTATGTTTTTAACATTACATTGATAAGTAAAAAAATATTTATTCTATCAAAATTTACAAAAAACAAATCATCTCATAATCTATAACCAATAGGAATAAAATAATAAAATCTGAAATATGTATCAATTAAAAAATATTGATATTTAAAATAATTTGTTTTTAAATTATGATGAATTAATTTTTCTATACATAAAAAAATTAATATTTATGTTCAAATATTTTATCCTCAAAATATATTATTGAATTTACATAAATAATTTAAATAATCTTATTGATATATTTCAAAAAACTAACACTATTTTATTCCCATAAATTATTTATAGAATATGTTTAAAATTTACAAATAGATAATTAGATATTTAAATCACATAAAAACTACTATTTCCCAAAAAATATAAATGATTCATTTTTAAACAAATAAATAATAGAATTCAAGAAAAAAATCCATTTAAATCCTATTATTGTGTAAAATGATAAAAATGAAGATAAAATAATATGTTCCACTCATCTAAAATTGAGATGTATAAAATTACACAATAAAAAATCCATTACTTCCCCATATGTAATATATAAATCATATTCAAAAAGTATAATTTAGAGGAAAAAGATTTTAAGTTTCATAAAAATTGAAAATTTATAAAGTGGTCATGTCACTATAAAATTTAATTAGTTAAAGAAAAATAATAAATCTTTCTATTATAATAAAATTTATAATTCAATTAAAAAGTATATTGACCAATTCATAAAAAAAACTATAATTAATGAATTTATTGAAATTTAAATTCTACATTATATGGTTTCTTTCCAAATTTATATTCCCCCATGATTAAGCAATCATAAAAAAGAATAATTAACTGTATAATTTATTTTTACAGTTTTTATATGATGAATGTATCTTTTTAACGTTTTATAATATATATTATTTTAGATTAATTTTCAAAAACTAATTTCCACCTGAATTAACATAACCTTTAACCAATATGTAATATGAATCACAGATCAAGTAATAATAATTTATATAGAGTCTTTTATGTGATAAATGGGAAAAATTATAAATTATAAAAATAAAAAACAATAAAATAAATCAAACCAATCATCACCAAATTCAAATATAATAAAAAAAATACATTTTTATCACGATGAACATATACTTTTCTATGGAATTTTGGAAATGTAAGATTTTTTGGATCAAATGTAGTTGATATTAATAATATGATGAGTATTATACAACTAATTAAAATTCAACGTCATCTTTTTTCATTAAACACTGATAGCTCAATCATTGTTCAATGTACCATCATGAAACATTTATAAAAATTAGTATTTTAAATTAGTATTTCCATAAAAATAGTAGATTTAACTTTTAAATATAAAACATGCTATTGAATTTTAATTAATATGATTTTATTGGAAAATTATCTAAAATAAATCATTGTCTACTCAATGAGATAAGGTTTATTATTGATTTTACCAGATCATATAAATCAAAATATTACTATCCTAAAATATATTCTTCTAAAAAATATAAATAAATATTTTAAGATAATGAATTTGGAAAAAAATTAGTGTAATTTGAGTGGGTGTAAAACAATACAATGTAATATTCCAATGTTAACTCTTCCCACACACATAAAACGAATAATTATTCCTAAAATTGAATGAAAATTTGAATAAGTATCTCTTATGTTATTTTAAATCCAACATTGGTGTGGAAAACTAAATTCAATAGATTACATAATTATATTAAATAAATGTAAATTCATCATGAATATTTCATGTTATGATGTAAATGATATATAAGATAATTATTAGTGATACGCCATTGATTGGAATAGATATTTACTATAAAATTATGATAAGATAGTAAAAAAATATTAATTCTTTATATGTAATAATATGATGATCTTAATTCTCCTATAATTCAAGGAATTTATTTTAGAATGATATCCGAACACTAAATCAAAATAAAAAATAGTTTTTATAAGAAAAATTATTGTTTAATCATTATAGAATTGTTCAAATAATAGCAACAATATTGGTAAAAGTAACGTTAATGTTTGTAATTAAGTATTCTATATGATAATGAAACATTTTATTTATTGTAAATTAAATATAATATCAATAATAATCTAGTGTCAATAGTTTTTATTTTAGAATTTGTTTGACAGAAATGTCAGATACAATTATGAATTTTCGTGGTCATGTTTATTTAATTTTTTTATGTTATAGAGCCTCCACTATAGTTTTTACGAATAATATAATTATTTACATTACCCACATAAATCTAATTATCTAACCACCATATATATTCATAAAAAACATCTCATATATATAAATATATTAAAGTTCATGAAAATAAAATAAATTCCATCATTAAATTCTAGCATTGATTTTCAAGAAAAGTAAAGGCATTTTTTAGTTTGTGAGATGATTCAGGGTCCCCCTAAGCTATAAATATTATCATATATTCATAAATTAAATCTAAAAATTACATAATAATATTGTACTTATCTATCCAAGAGATAATGTAATGTTCATCAAAATCACCACTTTGGTGACTTCCATTCATTTAAAATCCATGAATATTGGTATGAATTATTATTATTCCCATAAAAAATTTGAATAATTGATATTTTTATAATATACTACACTAAAACATAGAGAGAAAAAAAATAAAAAACACAAATGAAATTTTTTTACAGAAAACAGGACAATATAATTGGATTCCTCTCATTAAAAAGGAGTTTAAGGTCCCCATTCAAACTTGCTAATTCAAGTATAAACCATATTCAATCATAGGATATGGTTTCATATCATAGAACCAAAAAATATTAGTTCATGCATATTTCCTTGGTATGAAAATGTCACTATATTTTGTTGAGCCCTAATAAATATAACTCTATTACCCACATTATAATTTTGAATCAAAAAATTACTATTTGAACTGAAAAACTTCTTAGAATCAACTTTACATAAAATGGAATTTTTGACCCAATTATTACTCACTTTCCATATAAATTGTTTATAAGACTCTATGAAGAGAGATTATGTTGTATACTTCTATTACCATAGTTACTTATGAGTCCATCAAATAATATTTGGAACTAAAAAATGTTTCTGAACTCCCCTTGGAGGAGACCCAATTAGATTAGTTAACATAGATTTAAACCCAAAATTTACATATCTATATGACCCAACAAAATTATTAATGCTATATAATAAGCTTCAATTCATGATAAATAAATATTAAAATTTAACACTCCACATTTATCCATAATATTTTCATTAATTACATCATTAATATCATTTTACAAAATATTTATCTTAAGAAACTCGTCTACAATATATGACCATTCAATCTCTATTGAATGAAATTTATAGTAACCCTTTAATTGATTGGGTTGTTTAGACTTTCTGAATACATAAATATCATTCTTTTCAACAAAATCATTCAAAATTAAAATTCTCATAGCAACATTGATGATAAACCTACATTTTTTCTAAACACATTCTATCATAAATGATATGTACAACCTTTGGATTTCTAATAATAACCACTATGTAATAAATAGTTAGAGAGAAACTATCATATCTCACTAACATATCATCAACCCTTCCAATTTCATGCGTTATCGACTAATCATTAAGTTAAAGTAAAAAAATGTGTTTCTATATACTTTTAGTTAAAATTATTTAAAAAATGTGAGTAAAAAAAATTTGAATCATTCACCAAGAACACACAAATGATATTATTTTGGAGACCCACTATATTTGTCATTATTGAAAAAACTACCAATGTCTATTAATTTATGTGGTATTTTTATTTCATATAATAGTACTACAAACATATATGATAAAAATTATGGAATCTTATTCCATGATTTCCATATTTAAGATTAAACATTGCATAAATTTCACATGTGATGAAAATAAAGACAATGTATCAATAAATTGAATCTGAATTTATATATTTTGAATCATTTCAAAAAAACATGAGGAATTGTTTTTCATGATACTACAGTATGAGTCATTGTATGAAATTAATAGAGAAGTAAAATTTCATAAAAGTTTCTTACAGTCTCACCCACCTTATATTTATTCCTCTTTTTATTCATTTAAAACTCAATTTTTTATTAGTAAAAATAATTAATGCTTCTTATAATAACACATACTATCCCATTATTAAAATAATATTACTTAAATTTTCGAACATAATATTGATAAAAATATAATTTCTATCCATCCTATGATCATTCCCCAATTTTCTTTTATTTTTATATAGCTTGTATTCCCTTTAGATATGATTTTCCCAGGATTTAACACAATGGAGATTAGAAGCATTAATTTCACTACTATATTTATGTATTTATCATTTTTCATGTCAAAATTATGTATTGTATTTTTTCAGGTTTAATTAATTTTGTTTATAGTCTATATGCTCATTTTATGAATATATTTTATTAAAAATTTGTGGGAAAATCCATCAAAAATAACATTAGCAGTATAAGGATGTGTACAATATTGAAATTTATTTTTTTATTATTTAAAAATACTAGGAATAGTTAGTTTTTTAGTCAATATATTCTCTCTCAATGATATGTTTGGGAAATCCTTGAATCCTAGATTGTAATTATTAACAAATAATTCAAATTTTAATTATAGTTAAACAAAAAATGCAGGATACTTTTTATAATCAATTGACTACAATGTAATCACAATGTTTTAAAATATTTTATTTTGTTTTCTTATATATTTTCCTACTAAAATATATTTCACATTGGTATTTATTTTGAGGTTAAAATTTCACCTAATTTTGATTTTTGTTTATTAAAAATTGAATTTATTTCTGAATTTTCACATGTTCTAGATTAGAATATTACGCCTAAAAAATATTTCATGTACTCATATTCCATTACCTATTATATTTTATCCATTATGAATTATGAATATGGTTATTGTGAATTAATTTAATTTCCTCATTTATTTTGTTTTAATAGTTTCCAAAAGTATTTTTGTCAAAAAAAAATTATAATTATAATGTGTGATTCCGTCAAATAATGTGTTTATTATAAATTGTGAATGAAATTGGTGATGAATTAATGTACTTAGTATGCTCTTAAACACATCCATTTCATTATAAAATACATCATCCACATCATTAATAACACTATTGATTTTATTTCTCAGTTACCATGTTAACCATTTTTGGGAAAACATTATCACAAATGTAGTGAAATGTTGGGCTCAACTGATAAATATGTTCTCATAAAGCATAAATATAAAAAAATCGTTTTTATCTAGATAAAATTCAAGGAATAATATAGTATTTTGATTTTTTACATACTATTAAAAGTTTGCTACATACATTTTTTTATAAAATCCTATAAATAAGGCTAAGGTATAATTATTAGGAATTCCAATAATTGATGGCTACAAACATAATTTTAACTATTCATGTTTATAATTCTTCTGTATTTGAACCATCATTACACTTGTCATGTTTAATGTAATTAAATTGAGTTGTAACACCCTAAACCTAGGGATTTTTTTATATCTATGCTATAGTGGTTGAATTTGAATAATAAAATTATTATCATTTATTTAATCCTTCTATGAATACCCATTTATTTCTTAAAATATTACTGATTTTTATCTCTATTTATATTATTTTAAGAATTTAATATGCACAAGATATTTTTTTGTATGAAATAAAATAATAATGGACACCAATTCTATTTTTTGACAAAATAGTAGCATAAAAAACAATGGAAATTGATTTAATCCACTCAAATTTCACCATGTTTTAATGTAATTGGCAATAAAAATTAGTTTAAACAAAAATATTAATTTTCTAAATGATAAAAGTATAAAATAAGTTGAATATTAGTTTTCTAGTGGAATATATAATAATTCAATATCCTAGTTTCATAACTATTTAGATGACTAAAACAACACAAGAAATGTATTATCACATAAAATAACACTATATTATGAAAAAGAAATATTACAAACACCATTAACCTTACATAAAAAGGTTAAATATTTTAATAATTATAATCTTATGAAAAATATATTTTACTATACTTATATATTTTCTTATTAGACCATTGTCTAATCCAATGGGGAAGCGAGGATTAATGAGGCAAACTTAAGAAAATTTCATATTACGTTTAATTTCACAATGTATAGAACAATGGTTGAGTAAGGTCATTATAATATAGTGTAATTATGTTAAAAACATGTTATATGATTGAGGAAAAGAAAAGAAAAAATTAAATTCTCTTTTGTTGGTGATTTTTTTTATGAATGATTTGATGAAATTTTTCTAAGTATAATGAAATGTTTTTTCAGAATTTTTATATGATAAATATTAACTAATTATAATCAACATGATATTTAAATATTTATAATCAACTCTTAAGTTACAATTCACTCAATTATGACCATTCTTTATAATTTTTGAACCCTATTGAAATTAAAATCTCCAATATGTTGGGAATTATGGGTTCCTAGGTTAACATTGGGTAATAAATCATAGACCCTGACTTTAATTATGAGGTAATGTAAACATATAGTTGGTCATAACTTTTAGTGTCATATCCACACTATGAATGGAATTGATTTTTAATGAATACATTTAAACACTATAGCCCGAATGGTTCATAGGCCATCATTTTTATTGATTTTTGATAACCCCCATTTCAATGGATGATGGGGAACATTTACATGGTCTGTAAACTCAGAGATTACATCGCCCGTATGTTTAGGAGATTACATGACATGAAGGTCTTTGGGAATTCAAGTAGACTATGAACATGGAATTGTCCCTCCCCTGTATCTACATCATGATAGTAGCTCTCCACCATTGTAGGGATGTTCGGCTAGACTTCCCATGAAAACACATGCTAGTCCCAATAGCACAATCATACCCTCTCATTCTGAAAAATCCATTTGGCTCTGCTCTAGTGAGTGCACTTTCTCTGAATCCTCCTCTGGGGCTGATCCCTTTTTGTAGTCTATCCAGGGTAACTGAATATGGCCCGAAGGCCTTGAGGTGGCCCTAAGGCATTAATGGTGGCCCGAAATCCCTACTGACCCGATGTCCTGGGTGGCCTGAAAGCCTAAAAGACTACAAGCCCAAACCGGTGGCCCAAGGTGAATAGTTCCAACTGCTACAGTACCGAACAATACCTACTATAGTAACTAGTACAGTTCCTTCCATCAGTTTCTATTAATGGTCATTTTCTCAACATATCAATATATCACAAAGCAAAAAATTAATTAGTTATTTTAAAACCGATTATTCAAAATATTCACATTTTAGTTCATAAATACATAAAATGAATATGTATTTAAAGATATAATTATTTTTTATAATAAAAACGTTTGTTTTAATAAAATATATAATAACAAAGCTAATTATGATAGAATACATCTATAAAATTCCCCAAAAATATGTAAGCCTCATGTAATTTTCATAATCTAAAAAATTGATAAATTCAGGATATAAACATAAATTAATATGAATAATGAAAATGGTAATGAAATCATCTCAATTAATTTATTATTTTTGTTATCATTTATATCTTCAACATTAATTATCCTTGAATTTTCTTCTTTGATTGTCCTAGTAACCCTATATTCTCTTATAATCCCATATTATTTAACATGATACACATGTATTCTTCTAATAAAATTACTAGAGTTTCGTACTAAATTCTTGGCCACATTGTCAAAAATACATTACCAAAATTATATTCTTTGAGTCACATATTTTCCAATTTGGCCTCCTCTAATTATTAGATTATCTAGATTGGCATTTTTTCATAAAGAATCTTAAGGTCAACATATTTCAATGATGTTGACTTTACTCCACCCCATTGATTAGTCATATTTCATTTCATATACTCCAATAAATACTTTAGTTATCTATTACATCCACCATTAGAGAATATTATATATATTTATAAATCACATTTGTAATATTTTCTTAATATACTCTGCTTCAATGATTTAATGCTTTACATCCCTCTAATTTGTTTTGTAAACCATTATCTCTTAAATTGTACTCACTATTAACTCAATGGAATTTCGTGGTAAAATAATATATTTTTCAGTATGACCTATATAATCAATTTAGTAGTGTCATAGTAAAAAAAATTGAACTCAATTATTATATCCTCTATAATTAATCAGAAACTACAGAAATACAAAAATTATAAATATGTTTTCTTCATGGATTTAGACAATCTATATCTACCTTTAGATATTCTCATGTACGATTCAATGAATGTAATGTTTTTTAGTCAAATGTCCATGAAAACTCAATAAAATTTTATTTGATTACTTTTATTATAATTTCAATGAATCATGATGAAAAAAATCCAAATCCTAATAAAATATTTTTCCCAAATTCAAATTTTCTAAACTTGTCCATAAACAAACTTCATATAGTTATCTCTACCATATACCATCAATTTACTATTTTATTATTAACTTGAATATTGTTAAGGATAAAATTATTTATTTGAGATACTACTGGTTCTTACGTATATCATTGAATCTTGTTATTATTTCTAGTTTGGAATTGTATAAAATAATTCAGATAACTATTAAATATGATTCATATGTGGGTCGTACTGACTGAAATAACATATGTAATTCATCTAATATTTAATATAACTATTTCTAAAATAATTTAATAAATATCACTTTATTTATTATCGCATTAAAAGTAATTTACTTTTTTAATCACAACACTATAATGAAATTCTATCTACCATGTAGAAAAAAAATGTATTCATTCTTTTATTGGGTTTTAAAGATTATTTACAATAAAATTACATTGACTATATATCATAATGACACTATTATTAGAACCCATATAAAATTATAATATCCTCAAATTGGTACCAAATATTGTAGATATCATTACAGAATACCTAGTAGTTTAGTTTTGTGAGGAGACTTTATACACACCTAATATTTGTATTACATTTTAAAAAAAACTATACAGAATAAAATGTTAATGAAATATTAATTATTCAAATATAATATTCTTGGATCATTTACAGTAATATAAATGGTTTCCTTGTAAAAAAGGAATAAAAATAATGGGGTGATATCTGATTCTCATTGAGGGGTAGTGTAACAAGAAGATATCATAACATAATAAAATATTAAAAACATATGAAGATGATAAAAATTAAATAGATGAAAAATGAGAATATTGTATCTATAGATTATGGGTTAAATGATATAAATAATTACTTGTATAAAAATAACATAATCACATACAATTTAATGAAATTTTGTTTATCAGTTTATTATATTATAAAGTCCTTACCAAATATGTTATAACCATATTCTTATGGACTTCTAATAAGAAATAATACATAAAAAGATAGGAATAAAAAAATACCATCCAATTAATTTATCTCATTATACCAACTTGTGTGTTGAGTGGATTTATAATTTCAATCCACACCCATCAAGTAATATTTTCCATTCATCCGTAAAATAATAATTTTATGAAAAAAATCATGGAATAATGTTAAAAGGAAGCATTGATATACACATGTCTGTGTTTTGAACACATGTTTATAAATAAGTAATGTGTATAATGATTTTAAATGTTTACACAATCAATTGAATTATTTGAAAATATAGGTGAATTTCCCTAACTATTGTTGGAAATATAAGATATTAGAAAATAAATGAAATGTTTTCTTGATGATGGTGTAGTGGAGTGGGATACTTTTAGTGTGTATAAGTATTATTAATAAGGAGTCAATTAAATGAAATTGTTTGAGACCTCATCAATGATTCAAATTCACCTCAGGAATATTTTTATAGGGAAATGTTTTCGAAATAAAATTTCTTATGAGGGAAAAATAATAATTTACTATGATATATTATGAATAAAATTATTATTTTTTATTAATTAAATGTTACATCATTACATAAAGAAATTCAAATCAATTCAAATGAATTTTTAAAGATAAATTATTATTATGATATACAAATAATTACCTCGAAATGTCCCTTCAAAAATATTGGGAATGAACTCATTATATATATCAGAGATTAATTTCTATAAATAGAAATTTAGATTTGGGTTTGGGAACCCTTTTATAACTATTTTACTTTACCAACCTCATGGGGCCAACATTTAGTGAGAAATAAAGATAATATTTGGAACACTTATATAATTATGCTTATTCTTAATACTTCTTGGGAGGGAGTATTAAATAAAAACCATTATAAATGGTTTTTAGTGGATAGGAATGGGAGTATGAGTGGGAATTTATTTAAAAGATTAAGAAATTTTTTATTAATTTCTAAACAAATATCACATTTAGTATGTTGGGGATAAATATAAAACCATTACGGTTACCTTGGTTTTATACCGTAGTATATTAAATTTAGATATTTTTTTAGTTTTATAAGGTTTAGAATATAAAATTATATTAATTATGACATATAATTTTATTTAATTAATAAATAATTTTTTTATATTAATAAAATATTTTTCAGTCTTTTGAAACATATTTATTAGTTTAGAATGTTAATTTAATTATTCTAAAAAATTATTTTATGGAATATATATATATATATAAAGAATGGTGTAATTTTATTTGTACAAATTTATTTTTATAAAAATAATGTTGGTTTTCATACTCAAGACATATTTCATATTTTATATTTTCCATAATATTAAACATTCATAAAATATTTTGAAAAAAAATAAATGATAGATAATTTCAACATGTTAATTTTTAATTTGAATTAAATTTTGTGAAAATATTATCATATGTCAATGAAATTTATTTTTTATATAAAGACTTTAGTGTAATATCAAACATTGATTTTGGAGTGAAATGTTTTAGAAATCTTATTTAATTAATATTTTTTTTTATTTTTAATGAATTTTTTGGGTAATTATATTATTATTTGTTGATCAATGTAAAATATTGATGAATATTTTTCATAAGTGTACCAACTGATTTTATATTATTTTTTTTCACATTTGATTTTATAATGGTTATAATATAATTAAAATGATCTCATTCTCAATGGTAATGTTCAAAAGCTGGCCTATGGTCCTATTACACCATACATACAAACATAATTATAACATTTAGAATTAATCATATTGTAATAGTATATGTTTTTATTAAGAAATTAATTTGGCTATAATCATAGAAAAGAATTTAATTCTAGGTTGTTTTATTTTCTGATGTAATTTTTATATATGTTAATCACACATACAGCTGGATTGATATCCATATAATATTTAAAATGAAGAAAATTAATAATATGATTTTAAAAGAAAAATATAAAATTCTTCCTAAATGGGAATATGAATTGAATAAAAATATTCACCGTTGGGAATTGATTTGGTATTTACCTTGGAGTAATATTTTCATGTTTTTTGTGCATTGGGTTTCTTCATGGATATAAGTTCCAATTATTGTAATTAATAATATTTGTTAATTCATTTACCTAAATCATAGTCTTGAAATCAAGTATATAATATCTTATATTAATTGAATGACAATTATTTTGATTCTATTGGATTTTATGATACTTATACTTGTCATGTATTATTGGCACATTAGAAGATGTTGAGAGTGGATTTGAAACATGGGGCCTCTATCTCACCTATAGATGAGAAATAATTAATATCTTAAAAATTTGGTGTCATATTGGGAAATAAATAGAATGATTGATTCCAAAATGGGGTATTTTCTTTTGGGTGAGATTTTTGGATTTTTTATATCATTAGAAAATACTAAATTATAAAAAGTGATTATATATTACTAATAATGGGGAGGGGAATTTCATAAATCTATAAAATTTTTTCTATCATATCATTCACTCTATATGCATATATATCTAAGTAGAGGAATTTTAGAGAATACAGTGAAGGTATAAATGGGTGGAAATTGTTGCATAGGTGGATTTTGGGAATGGTTCCTTGACTAGAAACCCATACCCTAGTTTTTATCATAAATATTTGTTATTTATATTCAATTTGATGGCCAGTGAAAATATAAGAATATATTTATTATATATATATATACAGTATTCTCAAAGGGATTAGTATATCAATATAATGAAACTGATCATCTGATAATTAGTTTGAATAATTTCTCAAGAGAAGAAATTAGTTCAAACTAGGTTCTCACTATAATTAAGGAACCTATTAGGATTAATTTAATAAATGGTTATTTTTTTGGATTTATGGAGAAAATTGAGTTTGTATTAAGAGTTTCATCGAATTTTGTGAAAATAAGGTAGGATAATGGTAACTAGAGGTTTCGATGCTGATAGTATAGTTACTAGAGGCTTATGGGAGATACGTCAAAGGGAACAAAAACTATCCAAAAAAAGTAAAAAAAAATGCCTTGTTAAAAAAGATTAAAAAAATATGTGAATCATGACACACTCATGGATGGTCTTTTCTATGGACAGCCTCAGTGGGGGTCCTCCAACAGACATCATCGCCTAGGAGGGGTAATGGATCAATACCCTTCCCCATTTATAATATATATATGTATTAAAAATATTATAATATTATTAATGCTAAATGTAATAATATTTTTACTGATATTACAATTATAATTATAAGGAAATGTGTATTTATGATTTGATTCCCAAATTAAAATGATGATCATTATATTTTATATTATTTTCCAAAAGGATCATAATTCATATATTTTATAGGAAATTATATATCATCCATGTATCATTTTAGGTATTCTAAAAAGATGGGTAATGTAATTGATGATGAATTTCTGTATAAAATATTAATAGGGTTCCCCTTGATATTATGTTCATGTAAATAACATGATGACATCAATTTATTTATTTTTAGAACCAATCATTACTAAATAATGGTTTTTTATTTATAATTTTAATTTTTATGGTTTCATTTTGATAGTATTTGTTCTCAATGATTCCATGTGGGTATGTCACATTGAGTTAGTGACCCATTGGAGGATAGATGGAATCAATAATATCATTATATTCACATATTTAGAGATGATAAATTCAACTATCTAATATGATGAGAGTCTAGACTATGGGAATAATTTTTTTCCCTTTTCTCATAGCTTAATGATTTTTTATTGTTTTCTTTGTCTAATAAACAAGAACTTAAATCTATTTAATGATTTTTGTAATATGTCAAAATTTGTTTTAAATGTTCATTATGAAATAATGAAAATCAATAGAATATCCCATCATTATATAAGAATATATCATGTGACATGGGGATTATAAGTGGATGATGTATGGTTTACTCAGTAGAATAAAATGCTCTAGATATGATGTGAAATAATATAAATCTTTTCAAATATAATCTTGGGTAAAAACCAAGGGTATTATAGATTAATTTTAATTGAAAGAATCATAAATATCAATGATTTTGTATCACTCTATTATCATAATTTGAGTGGAATATGTTTTTTATGACTTTTTAGTGTCAGAAAATTATCCACGGATGTTCTAGGTGGTGTTGGTTATGAATATTATAGGAATAGAAATGTGAAATGGTAATGTGGTCATTAAATAATGATTGAATGATTATTTATAATAAAATATTATATAACTTAAAGTTATATGGGGACATGAATAAAGAACCATGAGTCGCATATAATGATATAAACCATTATTCTATGAGGATATCATTATATATTGTGATATGAGGTGGATAGATAAATAATTAAATAAATAAGCTATTTTTTATTGAAATATCATCCAACTCCCTTGATCTTGGATACCGAGGATCCATTTATGATGATTATCGTTTTTTTATTTCTATATAGGATGTAAATTTTGAAAAATAGAAGGATTTATAACTATGATTTTTCTAATTTTTCTGTGTATACATTTCCATGAGATGAAATACATCTTGTGAATAGTGGATAAAATGTATTAGTTGAAGTATTGGTTCATCTTATATACCCTCTCCTTATTTTGAAAACTATTTTTTTTAGAATGTTACCAAAACTTTTGCCACCCACTAATCTCGGTGTAGTCTACAGATGAGACCTATATGTATATACCACCACTAAACAATTACTTTAGGATAAGACTGGCCTTATATTTCTTATAGATATTTATGTATGAGAAATTCATAAAAAATATAATTTTACATAGATAGAAATTGGTATTTAAACTAAAATATAATAAATAAGAATAATATGGGTGTTAATTCACTCGAATGGTGATAGTATTTATCTTTCATGGATTTGGGTTCATGGTTGACTATAATGTAGAAGATATTATCATTAATCCACACCCAATGATATGTGATTGAGGATAATAAATAATAATTTGTATCACTAGAGATGTTTTTATCCTCTAGTATAATCATATACATCATTATCCATAGATATGTGAATTTCCACAGTCATCTATATACACTTCAATATGTGGAGATGTATTTTTCCTCTTGAAACAATGTGTATTTACTCCAATACATAAAAAATAGTTGGAGATATGTATTTCATTTAGTCATACTATGATATGAATATAAATTTATTTCAAACACCGTATATTGAAAAGTAAATACTGTGTGAATTAATGGGCTATGATTTTATGATGGGTAGATAGATCAACTTTCTAGTGCTTCAAAATGTATAAATATTTAAAGAGAATAATGAATGTAAGTCATGGATATATAATCCTTGATATTTTTATATGTGATTAAAAAATAGGATGACATCAGCATTTTTTAACAAAACCTAATTACTATTGATTCACTTAACCACTATATGTTTATGTGGTCAGGTCACAACTATGGATTTCCATTGAGGGAATTTCTATATTTTACAATACTTTTGGGAATGAGGGTTCACCAAGTTTTCATGAATATTAGTAGATATGTATGGATAGATAATCATTAGATATATTATCATTGAGGTCAATTTAATGTCATTGGGATTTGGAAAGGCATTTTTTCAGGATGTGATGGTTATACCTAGTGATATACATGCATCATGCCACATAATACTCAGTATATTTTTATATATTTAAAATGATTCAATTATTATTTTTGTATTCTATGAATTTTAGGGAGGATTTTGATGTATGATAATATATTAATGGTTAAATATAGTTTTATTTCCTCTTTTAATAGTGTTGACACCTCAACGTTAGTCACAAGAACATATACTAGTATAAGACTGTTGGGTAGTCACATATTAGTATTTTTGGACACTAATGATTTATATCAGACAGATAGCATACTGTTTAGAGTTAGGTACATATCCATATTATTTGGGATATGTATAAGGATTATTACTAACTATCCTTAATAAGTTAGTCATAGAAAAGACAATTGTAAATGATATAGAAATTTACATATTCTAGAGAATGAATCTTTTTGATAAAAAATAAATTAAACCTTATCATATTAAGTAAGGTATTAATGTGGTTAAATCATGTATCAAAAATACCAAGGATATAATTTTTTAGATTATAGATTGGTGCTTTTTCATATTTATACAAACATTCAAGGGAATAATAGTAGAATATCTATCAAAATCCCAATAAATATTCATGATTTTGAATTATATATTTGTTATGAGAGTTAAAATGTAGATATTTCGATGATTTCAATGTTTTTATGTGTATTGATTATTGTAATGGAAATGTGAGATAGAGAAAGATTAAAAAATTGTATTATATATCTATGGGTATAGATTTTTAGAGTAACTGATCAGACACATAAAAAAGTCATTTTGTATGGATTTAATAATTCTATACTAAATTAAAGATATATTAAATGATATTTTATGGATTTCTCCCATTTATTTTATTTGTTTCCTGAATATTTTGAGACCGTTATTGTGTGATATTTGAATCTATGTGGAATTATGAGTGTATTCAGGGGATTGTACTATTGAGTTCACACCAAATAGAGTGCCACCAGTTGGTGTTTAGATGATTTTGAATCATCATGATCATTGTAGAATAGTTGAATAATAGTGAGAGTTATGATTTAGATGGGTGATAATTGTGTTTTTGAGAAATTCATGACATAATATGAATTATCATGGATGATAGATGGATTGAATTCATTGAAGTTTAGTAAGCAGTGATATGTTTATTAGTATCTTAAAAAGAGAACAAAATTAGATCATAGGTATTATGGTTGATTTTCATTAATTAAATTATATGTGTATAATTACAAATTTGTTTTTCATATTCTCTAAATAATTAAATATTATTGGCTAATTATTTATATAACATATGCACAAAACTATCTATCATGACCCTTCCCTAACTAGGGCTAGAACAACAACTACCTGAATCCCACTTCCATTGGTAATGTAGTGGAAACATGTTTTGAATGGTGTATCCAAAATGGAAGTCCATTCTTTAATATACCATTATGTAAAATCGTGATCATATCAATGCAGATGTGGAGAGGAATAATAAAAAAAATTCAACATAAAGAAACTAAACCAATCATGAACACCTATCTGGTGTACAATGGTGTAACTGTGAAAACTGAAAATCAATACGGATAAATGCACACCCAACTATAAATATAACCCAACCTGAAAAAACTGTAACATCAAATACTAAGAGACCCCATCTTATGAGCTCTAAAAATGACCACCATATGATGTCCTATGCTCCCTGTGTTCCTATGCTCTATTGAAGTCACCACTAACTTTTTTTACATCTATATAAGAGAGGACATTGGTGGGAAAAAAATATTAAGGGCTGATTACATACATAACTAATAGGAAGCCCTAAAAGATAAAAGGGGGAGAATTATGTGACCAAATAGGAATATATAGTATATAATAAAAGTGGAAGAAATTATATCTAAATAAAGAAAAATAAACCAAATATAAACACAAGGTGTTCAATACTGTGAGTAGGTGGACTACATGTTGTTTCCTCTCTACCTATAGTAAGAGAGTAACTAAATCCAACCATGAGGTGATCAACATAGAGTGTCGATGGACTACGCTGGGTACCTTTACACACTATGGATAGAGTGTAAACAAATATAATTATATATATATATATATATCATCAATACAAAGTGACCAAGTAATAGAAAGAAGGGTATCTACATCTGATAGCATATCCTTGTAAAAGAGTCTCCATCAGTTTTACATGTCCATCAACAATTCCTAAAATCTTGATTGAATGTCAAGAAGAAAACACCATAGCCAAGACTCACCCCATTACTATGTTGCGTAGTCGAGGGAAATAATATACTGATAGTGGTCCCATTACCTATATTATATGATGGTTAAACACTATAATACTAGAGGATGCATGCCCGAAATCCTTAGCAGAGTTCCACTCTGAAACTAGGGGACCCATCCCTTGACTCTATTGCTGCCTTTGACACCGATGGGTGGTAGAGGACCTATTCCCAAACAAGATGGAGGGTTCTACATTGAAATATGGAGGAACTATACCCTTCCATAATATGAGGTTTCTACTCTGCGATTCCATAGGAACCATTCCCTATATCCTAAGTAGTGTTCCAATATTATTGGCAGTATGAGGACCTATTCCCCATGCCAATAAGAGTGTTCCACTCTTAAATATAGAGGAACCATACCATGTCCTTGTAGGAGGTATTCACACTATATTTGCATATGACTCATTCCTGGACACCATAGGAGGATTGTACAATGATATATAGGTAATGTACTGATTACATGAACCAATAAAAGGGTTCAACTCTAATGGTCGAGGACCCATTACAAGATAAGCTAGAGGGTTCCACATTGAATGTCATTTGTGCTCTAATATGACCGCATCCATCGTTGAGTGTAGCCTATATAAGTTACACACCTGTAATATCTCATATCATATCCTAAACTACACAAAATATGGATCCAAAATATTATAAATGGAAAAAACTCAAGATAAGTTACTCATGATCCAAAATTTGAGTTCAAATGAAAAAGATAAGAGATATTGATCCTTCCTCAGAAGAGACCAAGGTGTGCACATCACATAATGGACTGATAATGTGTGTGGTCCCACTAATTCACATGGTCTTTTACCTATATAAAACACATATCCAAGTTCATTTATAATTATATAACATGGAAGTAGAATACATAGCATGTCCATGATACATGGGATTAGATTAGTTTCTCCTACCAATATCCTGGTATATTACCGAGTGTCTGTGTATATTGGTACATGGTGTTTGTTACACCCAGTTAATTTTATGAAATTTTTTCTCAAAATAAATTTAATACATCAATATAATTAATTGCATGAAATCATGAGTTTGAACAAACCATGAAACTCCCTTTGTATAAAATGACCAATATATCCTAACCATTAGGTTAGAGGGAATAAGTATATATAACTTATGAAAATTTATTGTGTATTCATTGGCATCAATTTGATTATGAAAAATATAAATCATATATATATATATATATATGTATATTTTGGTTAATAAATTGAGTGAATTAATATTAATTAATTAATTAATGAGATAAATATGTTATATACTAGATCATATATTTTTGATTTTCATCTAAGGGATATTTTAGTAATAGGGTATGAATAAACCCTATTTTATGTATAAAAACCTATATTTTCAAAAGGGTAATTTTACACCATTTAATGGAGAACCGTTTTTAAATTCCGTTTTTAAAAAATTATTAATTTTTTATGATAAAATAAACATGTTCTTCATAAAAGGGTTATAAATATTTACATTGGATGATATTTTCATATTTTTCAAAGAATTTTCAAATTTTGATGAAATTAAAATACATTATATTATAATTGGAAACAAATTTTTTTCTTCGAATAATTTATATTTTAAAATTACAATATAGATTGGTTTTAAAGTATAAACGAAATAAATTTATATCATTAAATAAAATTCCTGTAATTTTCATTAATTTTACATTTATTTCATATGTAAAAACATTTCAAGATTTTGCAATGTTTTATCATTTAAAACTCGTTCTCTCTTTTTAAAAATATGAATAATTTTAATTAATTACTAATAATTCTATGTTATTAATTTTGAATAGTGGATTCCTTATTCATAATATGTTGGTACAAATTATTCAAATATCTTTATTTTATTTTTTGGGCATTATGAATTGTTTTTTCTGTAACATTTATTTTTATGGAAAATGGTAAATCATGTAATTAATTGTAAGAATAATATTATACAATTACCACAACACTTGTCCTAATTTAATTGGAAGAAATTTTATCGAGCTAAATCATATTTGGGATGAAATGGTATCATTTCTAATCCACTTGGATGAGATTAGGTAATTTAATTTATTGTATTTAAATAAATGTTAAATATGTCCAATTGAAATTATAATAAATAAATAATTTTATAAATCAATGTTATATAGTAGATAAATTAAATTGTAAATAATAAATTGAAAGTTAAATTTTTTTCATTTACCATAGTAAATTATTTTTAATTTTTAGGAAATAAATAATTATCATTATAGATTATACATTAATGATGCATAACATAATTATTTGATTAAAAATCAATAATATTGTTTTTATTAAATTGATAATACCCAATAAAAGGCCCTAAAACATTAATAAATATAATTTTCCAAGTATATCTCCACCATAATCATATATGGGTGGAGTTATTTACCATTTTTAGAGTAATATAAGGGATTGTGACTCTTATATTATTTTATTTAAAGTGATGATAAACTTGTCACATTCATGTTCTAATTAATATAACATATATTTTATTTTATTTTACTGAATATTTATTAAAATAAAAGTATTATTATGAAATTTAATAGAATTATATTTATCGTAGTATTTTATTTTTTAATTTTTATTCAACAAATAAGTATATAAAATAATTACATAAAATTGAGATAGTAATTATTTTATTAATGGATATAAAAAATATATGTTATTATAAATGTTAAAATAATAAATCATTAGATAATTAATTTTGCAAACGAATATTATATATTGACTTGAATTAAATTGAATATAATAAAATATTTGGTTTGAATTAAATTTTTCATCTTAATATTCTAAAAAATCAATGAATTTAAAAGTGTCAAAATTGACACTATTGGTTGTTTATCAGAATAATGTATTATTTAATTTTTTAAAATCATTAAGTTATTTATAATTATATAATATTTAATATATGGTTTTAAATGTTCTAATTTATTTATTTATGGTCTATTTAACATTAAAAAAAGTTAAAATTTTACATTTTTAATATTGAAATATTTGATATCTTAATAATAATTAAATAGAATAACTATGTTTTAATTATAATTATAATGATTAAATTGACATAAAATCATGCCTAAAATTTATGGGTCGTGTTATTACATCCCTATATAATATCATTATCGAAATTGGGTCATTTTGGAGGTTTTCTTCTACGGTTTTATTTATATTATAAATTAATATTTTTGAGGTTTGGAAAAGTTCCCCACACCACAATTATAAAAGAGAACCCCTCCCTCAAATATACACGTAACATTTAGCCATAAATATTTATCATACCCTACCATTTTCCCTTTTAAACATCCCTAGTTACATTATAGAGGTTTTTTTCTTTTTCAAAGAAAAACACTACTGCTCTAAAATGAGATTTAGAGAAATGAGGTCGAGGAAGAGGTAATCTCTACTACCGATTCTTTCAAACATCTTTCTTCTTCTAATTTCTCTTAATTAGATGTTTAATTATAAATAATAAAATAACAATAACTAAAATAATTTATGTTAACATAATTATGAAACAACCACATTTCACCTAATATCCATCATACAAAAAATGAAATTACCACGTGTGTGTACGCACGACTTACTATCTCCACCCCATCGTGTAATCTATTTTTAATAAACACCACAATATTATGTGTATAATGATGGAATTAATAACTATATAGAATTATTATTACATGATATAGTTTCTGATATTTTATACACCATCCACTTCAATACCATACATCAATTATGAGAATGATATCGTCGCTCGTGCATATGTACGACCTACCACCTAAACAAAGTGATGCCATTAATTCTACATTATGTTCATTAAATCATGATTATATAAATGTATAGAAAGAATGAATACAGTATATATTATATTTATATCATTTTATAATGATATAAATATTACTTATTAAGGATAGGCATAACTTATTCAACAAAACATTAATAAAAAATGAAGCTATTAATACCAGAATAACAAGAAATAATGAAATTCTATTAACGAATGGATGAGTATATGACCATATATGATTACATAAAAATTATAATGAATTTTTTATATTTATGAAATTACTTATATAATTATACCATATATTTGGATATATACAAAGGATATTAGGCTTATTGTAAGGGATAAATTCACAATATCATTATTATACAAGATTGACTATACATTATTATTTACTGGGTTATATTTAACATCCAAATCCATGTTTTATAAGTATGTTATATTATTTATATTCTTATAAATCCTTTTGAAGTAAATTTTACACTTTGTATAATTTTTATTCAACGTTATGAAATGATTATTTTGTCGTTATTTGATACGAGGTAATTTTTTGTTATTTTTGGAAAAAGTACACAGAGAATGTTTTCTTAAATTATATGGAATAGAATGATTTTTATGTTTTAAAAAATATTTATTTCCATGAATATTATTTTACATTATTTTATGTTTATTTTCAAATAAATTTTATTATTTTTAATTTTCATGAAATTTTAAGAAATGAAAACATTTTTAAAGAAGAAAGGATATTTTTTTCAAGAATTAATATCTAGTGTTTTATCAAAATGTTTATTCATCTAGGATGACATTATTTAAAACGGTGATTTTTCAATAAATATTATTACTATGTATTTATTGTTTTTATTATGTAATTAAATTTATAAAATCCATGTTTTATATATGAATTATGATCGAATGATTTTTAAGAAACTCATTTTAATGCTTGTGTAATGATATGATGAATGGTTTGTGTTTTGTGGCACATGTAAGAATGATTTCATAACTTGATTGGTGGGAACTATATATCCCTCAAATGCATTGGGTAATGATTTATATCTCATGATATAGACATGTTTGGAAAATTAAATGATATCAGTTTAGTAATACAAGGTTGGAACAAGGAGTGAACTGAGTTCAGTAGTGGAAATTTTCTGTTATAATGGATTTTGAAATGATCCTATACAAATATGAAATTATTATATACACTTATGTGTATGTCCCAAAAAATTGTGTCTTATGTTAAAAATTTTGGGATTATGTTCATTTATTCCTACGAACTTTTATGATTTATCCCATGGCAGGATATCACTGTCTTTCATACAAAATGATATGATTTTCAAATGTTATTTTATTATTTTTTTATATTTTTTATATGAATTATATTTCACTTTTTTACCCTTTTTGAGAATCTGATATCCCTATTTCATCTGTTTCTTTTCCCAAGGTCATGATGAATGGTTTTAAGTAGGATATGTCTAAAAATGGGTCTAGTAATGAAACAATTAGTGGGTGACAATGAAGTTGTGTTATGGACCAGTTGTTTATGTTTCTCAGTTTCTAAATACAATATTACTATATGGTCCTATCATCGAATTGTTATATTTCAGTAATTAATATTATTCAACATGAAATTAATATAAATTTATGTGATTTCTGGGCTATTATAATTGGTATCATAGGAATTTTATAGTTAACATTCGGAAACTAGAATGAGAAAATCATTGTATGATCCCTAAGGATATTTCGATGTAAAGGATAAAATTCAAATGTTTTATAAATGATCATGAATAATATCGGATAAAACCTAATGTGTTCAAAATTTAACTTTTATTCTTGATTACGTGGTTTTAACATTATTATTAGTGTTTCTAACACTATTCTTGTTGGTTTAATTCAATGGATAGAACCTGAAGGAAAAAACGTTAATTCTGAATGTGATGGGAAAGGCAATGAATGTCATCTTGAGAAGCCAAATGTTATGGGAGATCGAATAAAAAATCCTATAGTTATGCTCACAGATAATTCAAAAGATATGAATCATAAAAGAATTCAATATTAGAAATGAAGGGAACAATATTCTATTTAGTACATCACGAGGCATCGTCTACCTTCCTTTGGAGGGCCTTCAAATATATTATTGGGTGAACAATGAATCAGTACTACTGAAAAGATATTTTTAGTTCTCCATCATTCAAAAAATGATAATTTCATCTTAGAAATATATTATTCGAAATGTTGAACATATCAATGATTGAACCTTATTAAGAAGATGAGGAAAAGAGATTAAATGGAATCCTTATAATTGGTCAAGTTCAAGAACATATTTTTCAATAATTACTTTCCTTGTATTCTTAGAAAAAATATAGAGAATTGGTTCCTTGAAATTTTGAAAAAGGGTTATTGATCTATTGGTACATATGAAGAAAATTTCACAAGACATACAAGGTAAGAATTAGTAATAATTAACCAACCTGAGAGTAAAAATGATCAATTCTTTAGTGTCATAAAATAATGTCTCCAAAAGGAATTAGACATAGGGGACTTCAATAGGTATGAAGAAATCATTTGTTTTCCTGTCTAAGTTGAGATGAAGAATAGAGTAACCCATTATTCTTTTGTTTTTTATAAGAATAGAAAAATGGAAATCATGGGAAAATATAAATACCACATTAAAAATAAGATGAGTTTTCTATTATTCTCAAATAGTATAATGAATCATGGGGGAAATTTTTATTGAAGGGAATCGTAATGGTTTTAAATTTTGAAAAGAAGTTCTTAAGGAAGTTTAATGTTGATGTGATGGAAAAAATGTGTATAATGATGTGAACAAAGAAAAGGCTAAAATGAATAACCCTCTTACAATTCAACGCTACAAGTGAATGAAAATGGGGATTTATTCTAACCAATTCCCTAATTAAAGGGTTTTTTATGATTACTCACACAAGAAATCCATTAAGGTCAAAGACAATGTAATGTCCCATGCGATAACTATCGGTGATATGGATTATGATAATGATGTGGTGAATGGAATACTTACTATCCAATATAAAGCATAAAATTATTTATTTGAGCTTGGATCGACCAACTATGTTATTTATAATGATTTTTCTAAAGGTATGGTTTTAGTACCTCAACAATTATAGGTCGAGTTAGCTGTGACAACTCCTAATGGACCAAAGGTCACATCAAAACTCTATAATTCTTCTCTAGATGATGTTCTTGGCAATGTGCCTCTTGAATATCTTGTCATCATTCATTAAATGGAATTTCATATGATTCCTGGCATAGATTTAATTAACCTATTTGGAGTTCATATCAATTCCCATGGAATGGATATCACATTTCATATTCCGGACCAATCTATGATCATCAATCAATGCAAGTATGAATAAAACCTTCCAATATCAATTTCTTTTATATCATAGTTCTTTATTATTATATGTAATGTTTAAATATCTCAAGTGGTTATGTATAAACTCATAATTAATAATAAACCCATTGAACGAGAGTTTGATGATGTCTTTCAGAAGAATTTTTCGGTCATCCATCGAATTATGGGGTTGTGTTTTCAATAGAACACATTCCAGGTGCTATAAATATTTAATTACAACTAATATAATAGACCTAATTGAGTTAATTGAAATAAAGTAGAAACTCTTAGAAAATATTTTCAGGGTATTCATATTTCATAATACATCACCATGGAGAGAACCTTTTGTATTTGTTATGAAGAAATATGGATAAATGATACACTAAATTCATTATCAAGAACATAAGAAGATCAATATCAAGAAAAAAATAAATGTTTCTCTACAATGGTGACTTCTTTGAACAACTTCAGGGATCCCCATACTATTCGAAGATTGATATTTGTACTGGATATCATCAATTAATGTTCATGAAGGTGGATATACCAAAGATGACATTATGTACAAGGTATGGACACCACGAATTTATAGTGAAGCCTTTTGGTCTTACTAGTCCCCTGTTATATGAATGCATATAATGAATTGATTCATTAGAGGCAATATTTATCAGTTTGTGGTAATATTTATAGAAAAGTTTCTTCTCTATTTGAATATCAAGGAAGAAGATGAATATTACATGAAGATTTTATTGAATACTATGAGATAGGGGAAGATTTATTGTTTTAAAAAGTGATAATTTTTGATTTAGAATGTATCATTTTTAGGTCACATAATATCAAGAGAGGGGATATATGTGGATCCAGTAATAGAAGAAGTAATTGAATGTTGGATGATACCAACAACTGTAACAAAGATCCCATATTTTCATTATTTGGATGGATATTATCAACATTTTCTGAAATATTTTTCATGATTGTATAATCTAATAACCATGTTTACTTAGAAAGGAGTTTGGATTTGTGGATAAGGGAAAGTGAATAGAACTTAAAAATGTAAAAAAGGTTATCTAGTGCCCACGGGCTCACACTGACTTGTAGTAGATAATGGTTTGTGATATATACTGATGCATCCAAGAAGGTTCTGGGATTTATTCTCATAAAAAATGACTGGGTAAAGGATTATTTATCAGAAAATTGAAAATCCATGTGAAAAATTACCCAACTCATGATTTGGAGTTAGCTGTGGTAATCTTTGCACTATTGATATTGATGCATTATCGTTGTGGTTAATGTTGTGAAATTTATAATAATTATAAAATATTAAAGTATATTAACACAAAAAGGAGTATAATATGTGCAAAAAAAGATGGTTTTAGTTAATTAAATATTACAACTTCTCTAAACATTACCACCCTGAGAAAGAGAACAATGTAAAAGATTCTTTGAGATGAAAGGACAATGCTAGCTTCTCCATGATAAGGTTCAAAAAAGTTCCAACATTTAGGGATTTACAATGGGTAGATATGAAAATTTTAATAGAAGATGGGAAATACTATCTTTATCAAAAAAATGTTCAAACATCTATACAAGTGAATATTAAGGATATGCAGAAGGAAGATGTATATCTAGAAAAGAAGGTGAGAAATGTTCCTAAATTCGTCCTTAATTTTGATAGAATAATAAGGTTGAGGAATTAGTTTTTTATTCATCCCATACCATAATTAAAGAAGAATATATTGGATGTGGCTCATAGTTTTTCATTATCTTTTCACATTGTAAGAACAAATATGTACAAGGGCCTGGAAGAGTATTTATGGTGGGATAGTAGGAATAGAGATGTTTCTGAATATGTCTCTCAATACTTGTCTAGATAGTAAGTTATAATTTTGAGGCATAAGTATAAGGGAATTTTATAACCATTACACATCCTAGAATGGAAATAACAAAAAAACATCATGGACTTTGTCATCAGACATCCCAAAACATGTAAGGTCCATAATGATATTTGGGTTATAGTTTATCACCTTACGAATTTGGAACAGTTTATTTCTATTATAGGGTATTTCTTTCATGATTATCATTACATGATATAAGATAAAGAAGTTGCATTATTTCATGGAGTACCACATTCTGTTATATCTGATTGGGATCCATGGATTAACTCACATTTCTCGTGAAGACTTCAGTAGGCTCTTGATACACAGTTATGTTTAAGAACCTCTTATCATCCCCAGATAAATTTGTAATCTAATAGGACAATTAAAACTCTAAATTCCATGTTGATAGCTTTCTATATGGATTTCAATGGTGGTTGGTTTCATCACCTACCTTTGGTGGAATTTTCTTAACAATGGAAATCACTCTTTTATTCATATGGTTATTTATGATTACCTATATTGAATGAAATGTAGAACTCAAAATATCATAGATAAATTTATGGATAGAAAGCTATTTGGACGTAATATTCTCAATGAAATAGATGAAAAGGTCAGATATATTCAACAATTCATAGGAGCATCTCAGAGTCAAAAAAAAGTTATACTGACAACCAAAGAAAAGACCACGATTTAGAAGTGAGTAAAATAGTTTTTTATGAATGTATCACTATAAGGGAGTAATGAGATTTGGAAATTAGGGTACACTGAGTCCTAGGTATCTCAATTCATTTGAAATTCTAGATTGTGTTGGGAAGGTAATTTACCAATTGGCGCTTCCACCAAATATCTCTAATGTTCATGATGTGTTCCATATATCTCTCCTAAGAGAGTTAATACTCAATCCTTCACACGTTCTAATCTCAGATGTCATTCTTATGGAGAAAGATATTTCTTATGAAGAAAAAATGATACTAATTCCATTTCATAAAGAAAAAGAAATGTGAAACAAGACCAATCTCTTGGTTAATGATTTATGGTGGAACCTCCAATTTGAGGAAGCTATATGAGAACTTCAGGATATGATGATGTAGAGTTATCATCGTCCTCCTTTTTCTATATGATGAATTTATAGGTTTATATTATACTTATGTGGGTAGATTGTAACACCTTATTTTTTATGAAACATTTTATCTAAATAATTTTAATTCTTCAATAGCTTTCACTGCATGGAATAGTGAGTTTAAATGAACCGCGAGACTCCCATATTTTAAAATGACTATTATAACATGGTTTTTAGGTTAGTTGTAATATGTATAACTAACTTATGCAAATTTATTATGAGTTCATTTCATCCAAATATTTATGAAAATTATAAATCAATTATATATTTTTATTTTTTGTATTAATAAATTTATCTAATAAATATTAGTAAAATATTAATGAGATATATATTTTATAGGCTTAATAAAATATTTTTTATATTAATCTAATAGATATTTTAGTCATAGGTTATGAATAAACCATATTTTATGTATAAAAACAAATATTTTTCAAAAGGGAAATTATATACATTTTAATGAGGAACCCTTTTTGAATTCTTAATTTTTAAAAATTAATATTGTTTTATGATAACATAAAAGATTTATTTTAATTCAGGATATAAAAATTTTCTGTTGATGAAATTTTATTATTATTAGGATAGTTTTATGATTTTGGTTAATATTAAAAATAAAATAATTTTTAATTGAAAACATCATTTTTCAATGATATAATTTATAAGTTAAAATTATACTATTCAATGGGTTTAAATTATAAATAGATTATATTTTTATCATTCAATATAATTTATTTCATTAGAAATAACTTTACATTGAATTCTGAAGTAAAAAACATTTATTTAATGTTTTAACTTTTAAAACTTTATCTCTCATTCTGAAAATGAGATTAATTTTAATTAATTAATACAACTAATATGATTTTAATTTTGAAAAAATGGATTCCCTATTTTGAATTAGTCGGTTCCAATTATATAAATATCATTATTTTCTTTTTTGGAATTACGAATAAAAACTTTCATTATTTTTTTACGGTAATAGGCTACGTCATGTAATTAAGGAAAATAATAATATAATTAAATTAGACTAACATGTTTACTAAAATTTTTGGATGAGTTTTTTTGACCTAAATCATCCTTGGCTCTAAATGGTATCCTGCAGAATCTAATTGGATGATATTAAGACATTTAATTATAATTTTTTAAAGAAAAGTTAAATATGGACCCCTCAAATTTTAACAAATAAATAATTTTTTTATGTGGTTATACAATAGATAAATTCGATTATAAATACAAATTTTAAATATAAAATATTTTTATTTATCATGGTAATTTATTTTAATTTTTTAGGAAATACATTTTTACCTTAATATCTTATACATTTGTTATACAAAAATTATTTAATTGATGAAAAATCAGTAAAATGGTTATTATTAAAATGATAATACCCATTAAAAGACCCCAACACATGAACAAAGGATATTTATCAGGTATTAATCATTCATAATCATCCAATGATTGAGTAATTGACCATTTGGATCCTTATATAATGGATTGTGAGACTTATATTATTTTACATAAAGAGATGATAAACATGTCACATTGATGTTTAAATTAGTATAACATAATTAATATATGATTTTTCAGAAGATATATTTGACTAAAAGTATTAGTAAAAAATTTATTATATTTATATTCATCGTAGTATTTTATTTTTAATATTTATTCAAATAATTAGTATATTAAATAAGATCATAGAATTGATGTACTCAATATTTTTTTAATAGAGAAAAAAATAAATGATATTTAAATGTTAAAACTAATTATTGTTTTGTTAATTGATAGGAAAAATTAATATTATATATAACCTATACTTCATATAAATATAATAAAAAAATTTGTATGTTAGAATGTAATATTAATATTTCTAAAAATCAATTAATTGAATAGTGTTAAAATTGACACGATTGGTTGATTATCAAAATAAATTTTTGTAGTTATTTTAAAATAATTAAATTTTTTAAAAAATTATATAATAATTCATATATGATATAATATGTTCTATGGTATTTAATTATGGTATATTTAACATCAAATAAGTTAATATTGAACCCATTTTATATTGAAATACTGGTTATTTTAACAGAAATTAAACCGAATTACTAATTGTGAATTTAAATGATAATGATTATATAGACATAAAAACTTGTTTAAAATTTATTTTTAATGATATTAAAACCCTATATCATATTATAAATGAAATAGGGATATTTATGAGGTTTTGGGAAGGGTTTAAATTTTTTTATAAATTAATATTTTTGAGTTCCCAAATGTTCCCCTCCCATCATTTATAAAATTAACCTCTTCCCTCTCCTATTCAAAACATATTTAGCATTCAAGATCATAAATACCCTTCCCCTTTCCCTTAAAAACTTCCCTAGTTACATTCAATAGGATTTGGATTTTTTAAAAGACCATCTCAAGTGCTCTAAGAGGATAATTAGATGAAGCATGTAGAGGAAGAGATAATTTCTTCTACTGATTGTTTCAAAATTATTTCTTATTATAAATACAATATTTATTAGATTTATTATTATTTAATAAAATAAGTATCAATAATATATTGTTATTTTATTATAATTATGAAGCTACTATATTCCACCTTCTATCCATCATGGGAAAAATGAAATCACCACATGTGCGTACGCACGACTTACCGTCTCCATGCTGTTGTGTAATCTATTTTTCAACACCACCTTAATTTTATGGGTATAATGATAGAAATTATGTCTAAATAATTTTTATAACATTATATTTTTCACGACCCGTACCCTGGGTCCCGCATCGTGACTGCCCCAAGCCTGCCTTCCATATGCCAGGGGCTGGCGACAAGCACCAAAGGTGTAATTCCCTAAAACTGGAACGGTGTTACCTTTATCAATCGTAAACACACACAACCAGAGTACAAGAGTAATCAAACTCTAAAAAACTATGCTACAAGCATGCTGAAATTAAGGGGGCCAGAAATACAAGCCCAATAGTAAAGTAAAAGGAATTAACAAATGGGTACAACTAAAAGAAAAATAGCTGGATGGTGTCTAGTAGCTCCTGGATCATCCACCATGGATCAAACCTGAAGGGTAGGTACATAAAGCCTACTCAGTGCTCCATGATCTTCTATATCCTCCAGATACCGTCTCGTCATGATGTCCCCCTCCAGGTACCGTCCAGTCCTCGTACACTCTTCCTCGGTCAGTGTTGTCCGTCGTATGCATCTAACACAACGAGGTGCGGGCATAGCCCGTGTAGGGGTGAGTATAATGACACTCAGTGGGGACCCCAATACCCTCAAGGTCTCACAAAATCAAACAATTATAAACAACAAAATATGATTTCAACGGATAACCATTACTTAGGTATAAGACCATACATATACCTAAGTAATCAAGTAACCCATCTCAATCATGAGGAAAACACAAAGTTCATTGACTCAGCTCAAACCAGGATTTTAATTAACAAAACCATAGATGTTGGAGAAATCCTCCTCTATAGAGTAAAGTGGCCTTGTCATGACTCTGAGGCACTACTCACTACCCTTAGACTGCTGAGGTACTCCTCTTGTCGAGTATCGTTTGTCTGCTTCCAAATCGGGCAATCCTCCGCTATGGGTCTGCCGCCAAACTGGGCGCTCCCCCAAATAGCCGTCATAAGTACTCCTCCTGTCGAGTACCATGGGACTGCTGCCACACCAGGCACTCCGTCCTCCATGGGTCTACCACCAAATTGGGCGCTCCTTCCACTTGGCTAATCAAATCACTCTGACTCGAATCGGTTAAGCAGTAATCAGGTCTACAGCTACAAGGTCTCCGCAGTACGTATTCTTGTCTACGAGAGTATCAGATCCACAAGCTACTGGTAAATACTCCAAGTTTCACGAAGTCTCGGGTGGAATTATCTCAATGGACCACCACGTCATAGGGTTCTCAATGCAACAGACGACGCGTCAATCGGACACTCGGTCTGAGATTTATTGGCATTTCCGTTCTAGGGGTCCTGTTGGTTTTTAGGATCAAACCAAATGACTGTAGTCCAACTAAGTCTTAACATCAAGTAGATAATTCAAAAAGAACCATATCATCAAAAGGAATCAAATGTAGTTGACAACACATCAATCAGAAATACATTTCTTAAGTTATAAATGTTTCCGCTCCGAGGGCCTGGTTGGTTACGGGATCGAACCAACCCGACCATACCCAATTATAGCCAAAACCATTAATGTGATATAACGAAAAAAACTACCCAATGCAAGGAATCCAAATCAACTTAAAGTGCATTGATTTGAGATCCGTGGCTCATATTATGGGAGAAAAACCAAAAGTAGCCCGAAGAGGGGGGTATATGTCCGGTCCGACCCGACCCAACCCGCCCTGGGTCGGCCCGAACGGGGCGACCCGACCCGGGTATGGGTCCGGCTCGGTAGGCCGCGGCTCAGTCCGGCGGGGCATGTCCCGACCCGGTGGTAGGTGGCCCGACCTGTGCATGGGAAGCTTGACCCATGGCTGGCCGTGGCTCAGCCAGCAGGCCAAACAAAGCAGGGGCCATGGCCTTCCCAAATTCTTGTAATGACAGTGCCGAGCGGCACCACCACTCTTGCCCGGCCGGATGAAGCCAACCGGTCTTCTCCGGAACCAGCGGCCCACATAGTGGGCAATTGTCCTCCCATGCGACACCTTCAGGTGCTACGACTTCATCAACCAGGCCGCCAGGCGGCCAGCCAGTTCACCTGCCGAAGCAGCCCGCGGAAGCGTGCGACGGTCCTCCGCAGCGTGGTGCCAAGAGGCACCATGGTTCTCTAGCCCAGCCGGCTATAGCATTCCGGTTCTTCTTCGGCCAAGTGGCCCATGGTTTCCGGCTACAGTTCATCCACACGGGGCTGATGCACGGCCCCCATTACCTCCGGTCACCGACATCGTGGCCTCCTTCGTCCGTGGTCCTCCTCCTGCATGGTGTGACGACACATTGCCTCCCTTGACTTGGCCCCCATCGCCAAAACAACAATAACCAATGATGGGTCATCGGGCAGTGTTGGTTCGACCCACGCCCTCCGTATTAGTTGGTATCATTTAGCCAAATTCAAACTAATCCATACATTGAACAAAAAGAGTTTAATTTTATTCCATTAAAATTTATCAAAATCCACTACATCGAATCAAGGTGTCTTGTCTTTGTTCGCGGAAATCGGTGTCACAGATGACATTGTCATGGGAAGAGGATTCAAAGACGATGTCGATTCGTTGACATCAGGGTGCGTTCGAGGAGGAAGCTTAGTTGACATTACTCGTGGACGGCTGCTCCTCTTATGGCTGGGAAAAAGATCGAAGTTGGTCTTTTCGTTCTTCATTGGAGAGAAAGAGCATTCTTCGGGGAAGAATCCTCTCTCCCTAATTCTCCAAATTCCCCACCACTAAATATCTGCCAAGCCAATATAAAAAAAGCCTTCCCCAATATTATAATAAGGCTATGAAATTCAAAACAATTCAAAACAATTGTTGACACCGCCAATTAATTAATAATTATTTTAATTAATTGTGTTGGAATAATAAATAGGAGGGAGGTGGAGAGGCTCCACCAATTAAATGAAGGGTGGTGGCCTCATTAATTCACGGGGAGTCCATGAGATTAATGGGGGTTCATGGATTTAAAGGGTGAGTTGAGGGGTTAGGGGATCGTGTGGTTCCCTCGCACATTATCCTCTCATGGGAGGTTATGTGGGGGGGGGCACCATAAACCTCTCTTTGGAGATAACAACCACCAACTAAAAAAATTTGCAACACAACAATTTAGTTAATTTATTATGAATCCCCAAAAATTGACATTCAACCTACATAAAACGAAACTGCGGTAAAGGTCCGCTTAAGAGAATGCTGGTGCTGCGAGTTCATTGGTGAACTAGGATTTCAATTCCATGCATTGGTTCAAAATATAGAAAAACATTCACATACGTTTACAGAATAAAACTAAACAAAATTTCAAAAAATGATTCTGGGCACACTGGGCCTCAGAACATGGCGCCATTAGAAACTGGTGAATCGTAAAATTACAAAGAAATTAAGAAAAAGTTTCCTTAAAATTTAGGGTCTTTTCAATATTGGTTCTTAAATATTATACACCATCAAATTAAATACAATTCAATAATTTTTGGAATAACATCATCTGTTTTGTGTACGTACATCTTACCATCTCCACGGTGTGATGTCATTCATTGAACAATACCTTCTTTAAATCATGATTATATAAATGTATAAAATTAATAAATTTGATATATAATATGTTAAAATAATTTCGTAATGATATAATTATGTCTATTGAGGGATAAATATAACTTATTCAACAAAACATGCATAAGAAAATGATTAAGTTAATACCCCAATAAAATGTAATAATGATATGTAATTAACAAATGGATGATAATATGATCATATATGATACATGAAAATGACAAAGATTCTAGAATACATCAATGAAATTATTTAAATCATTATAATAGAGGTTCAGATACATATGAAGGATATCATACCTATGGTAGGGGATAAATTTTCCATCTCATTATTATCTGAGATTGTATGTTTATAAGTATTTAATAGGGTATATTTAACATCCATGTCCATGTTTTGTATGTATGTGTATTATATATTTTATTTTAAAATTTCTTAATGTAAATTTTACCCTCTAGTGAATTTTTATTAAATTTCATGGATGTAATTGTTTATCGTTATTTGATATGAGGCACTTTGTGACTTTTCCTACAAAAGTATATGGAGAATGTTTCTTTTAACTTATCCAACATGAATTGATATTTATATATCTATAATGTCATATTTCCATGAATCTTACATCAAACTATATGATGTTTATTTTCAAATAAATTCTTGTCATTTTAAATAGTGTGAATTTTTTTGAAAAGAAAACATTTTTGAAGAAGAAAGTATATTTTAATCAAGAATTAATATCAAGTGATTTATCAAATTTAATATCCATATTAGATGACATTATTTAAAACAGTTATGTTTCTATCCCTATCATTATTATGGTTTTATTGCGTTTAATATGGAATGATATTTATGAAATCCATTTTTTATGGATTATGATGATATTATTTTTACGAAACACATTTTAATAATTGGGCTATGATATGATGAATGATTTATGTTTTTGTGGCATATGTAGGAATAATTTCATTATGATATGGGAGTTACTTATATCACCCTACAATATATTTAGTAAAGATTTATATCTCATGATATAGACCTGGATACAATGAGAAATGATATCATTTTATTGAGACGGGTCTAGAATGAGGAGTGAACTCAATTCAGTAATGGACTTTGTCCCCAATTATGGTATTGGAAATGAGCCTTGACTAATATGAAATGATTTTCTATAATTATGTGCATTCCAAAAGAAAACATTATTTCTTATGTTATGACTATTTGTATTATGTTCATTTAATCTTACAAACATTTATGCTTTCTCCCATGGAATGACATCTCAATATTTCAAATATAATATAAGATTTTAAATGTTATGTTATTATGTCTTCTGTTTATCATATGATTGATATTTTTCTTTTTTACCTTTAATTATTATCTAATATCACCCTTTCATATGTTTCTTTTCCCCATGGAATGAAATAATGTATTATGTAAGATATGTAAAATATGGGTCTATTGACGGAAAAATAAGTGGGAGACAATGAACATGTTTTATAAAACAATTGTTTATGTTTCCTGGTTTACAATAAAAATAAACCTATATGGTCCTATAATGGATTTGTTATATTTTGTAATGAAAATTGGTCAACCTTAATGTAATATGAATATATTTAATTTATTGGTCTTTATACTTTTCCAAGAATTCAATAAGTCAATGTACTCTTGATGTACACGTCACCTCTTCCTGCACAAGGTCACAAGACATGTATGGGTCTCACGTGCCATGTGACACATATAAATCTGAAAAACCCTAATCGCAACAACATTGTGTGTTTGTCATGATACACAACATGTAATTATGATTTCAAATAAATATTGATCCCCATTTCGCACTACATATATGGATTCTCCACATAAAAACAGAACTCTTCTCCTATAAAAATGGTGGATTATTCTGTAGTTCATCGATTCTATCCATCTAGTTTCTAGAAATTGAATTCATTTTTTGATCATTGATTCTTGTATTAAATGTTCATGTAACTCATTTCATGTATCCTCCTGTTTGGATAACCTTAATCAAATAGATCACAAAAAACAATAAACCACCCTAAATTGACTCTTGATTTTCTATTCCAATAGTCATATGTGATTCTTCTATGAATTTGGGGGTTCGATCGGGCTCGGTACCACCGACCAACATCAAGACCTAGCCCCATATCCCAATGGAAAATAATGTGTAGAAAACCTTGGGGGAATGAACAAAAAGAATAGTTAAATAGTATGGACCAAAATTCCTTACCAAAAATATCAATTAGGGATAATAAGTATGAGGAAATAGAATAATCCAACCAAATCGGTACATATATGCATGCCGGGATTCAAAAATTGGAGTAGACCAATGATGAAATGTTTATTCTCATTGAATATCATCATAATGGTGAAATCCCAAATTTTATGAGTCTTAATTAGATATTGGATCATTATTCATTGATGAACAAGATCTCCAATGAATGGAAGATGTCACTTCATTCCCTGCTCTTTCAACTAGTCTAATCGAGAGATTCATTATTGTTGAATATGGATTCACAAATGGATGGTGGAAGAATGCTCTATAATCCTCCCATGGTTTATTCAAATAACCTTGTTGGATTATTTATAGTGGTGTTTTTATAGGGAAATATCTTTGGATTTTTTTGAAATAAACAAATATGATTATTTTTTTAACAAAATTCATCCTCCAATGGTTTCTCATTCTGAATTCATCATTTCGACTTATTTCAAGTAATTCCTATGGTAAAAATCACCTTCCAGACTCCACCATGGATTATTATTTATAATATGACATTTTTTTGACTGTTATACCATTTTCCATCCAAAATTTTATGTGTATTAAAAAATGAATATTTTTATAAAATTATTTTTAGCTACACCCTACATTAGTATCGCATACTATCCGAGTTCCTAGATCTGAATATATATATAGAAATTTTAGAAGGTCAGGAAATGAAATATATATATAAATATATACATCATTAAAAACTAAAATATTTCCAACCTATAAAAAAATAATTAAGATACTAATCCAGTATTTAGATCTCCCACTCCCAGGAACTCTCATACACCTTCCCATGCTAGCATAACACACGAACTAAGGGGATTGTCCTTCCAAAAAATGGAAATATTCTACCAATCCACAACCAACACTATTTAGTACACAAAGGTATATCCTTCCCCAATTTCTATCTTGCCCATGTTGTTGAAGTGTGTGGGTTCATTCAGATATCTCATTATCATCAAATTATGGAACACATCATGCACCCTCTCCAACTATGGTGGTACATTGAGGCAGCAAGAACCCTTTCTAACCATCTACCACATATTGATTGGTCGGATAATCCTTGGGATAGATTTAATCTCCATAAAAAATATATACAGTCCACATCATGGAAGACTCTTTGGGAAACATGGCCTCCCTTCAGGAACTCCAAATTCCAACAACATAGATCTATATAAGATTTCAATCTATTTCAGGCCATACTCATCCACTCACAAATGTGTTAGACCCTATTTATTATTTCATGCCCTATATATGGACATAGAAGAGATGTCTTCCTAGACTCAATCCCGCATAAGGGTGAACTAGAAGGTCTCCCATATAGGAAACCAAATAGTTCTATGCTGATAGAAGAGTGGAAACTATTATTTTGTACAAACTATTCAATGAGAAATTTTCTAAACTATGCATCATAGTTAGAGACAATAGTCAAGGGCACCCCATCATGGAAACAATATCCCACACGTACATCTTCACTAAAATCTCTACCAAACACTACTTTTAAATATCAAGGAGGTATGTTAACTAAATGATTCCACTAGATATCACCAAATGGTTTCATTGTCCTTTAATGGCCATGGATTCAATATCAAAAATACTATTTATATGTTCTATCATATCTAATATGTGATCTCAAATGGATCCAAAAAAACCAACTGAAACTTGGATTAAAACCTTTACCTACTAAAAATTGAGGCACCAAGAGATGATCATAACTAGTATTTGAATCATTCATAACCACTAAAAACTCCACTGATGGTATGTACACTAATTATTCATACAGGGATGTATAGCTGGTGGATATGTGTTGAACTATTGGATCACCTTCTCCTTCATCATGACTGAGTCCACCATATATCCCTGTAAAAGGATGTCTCGATTCCATCCTTCAGAATTTAAATCTTCTGAATTTAATATGGATATCTTATCACACAAGGCCATAATGTTTTTTCTTATAGATGTGACACTCTCACACAATCTAATCCATAGGATTGAACATAATCAACTAAATAAAATCTTCAACCTCCTACTCCACTCGACTCTACTGCAATGAAGAAAACTGCTCTAAAGCCATTACCATCGGTGATCCTGGACTTTTTACTAAGGGAATAAGGTTCCCCATTCTCCTTCCCCCATCTATATAGTATCTTGAAGTCATTTTTTTGGTACTACAATATGCACCACTATATCATGTTTAAGTCTCTCTTCATGGAGACATAGTTGAGACTAAAGTGGTATTAGTAAACCACAATACACTGTCCCAAAAAGACAGGGAATCAACATCCTCAAAGTGGAGACATCAAATTCCATGTATAAGTCATGAGCCGCATAACTCCACTCATGGGGTCTCAACTACCTCAACCCAGATTTGATAACTACCTATTGTAGAATCAACATACAGCTGAGACTAGGTTTTAAGGCCTGACAATATATTAAATACTCCACTCCCTCCTCTAGTAGTCTTAATACCTGTTGACTCACCATCCCCAACCACAACTCATTATAGGACCTCTAGAACTGCTTAGTCGAGGTAAATAGTTTCCATTCCTACATGAGGGTTCTTAAATGGGCAGAAATTCTAGAGAAGTCTTCCAAAATCCTCTTACAGTACCTCTCAAAGAGAGGATATATCAACACCAATAACATCATCATGGGTGGAACCTAATAAATAACTACATCGATCTTTTTTAGGTGCTTAGGAAAACCATTATCTAAAATGATGTTCACCAAAATGTGATTTTTAGGAATCCATAACGTGAACATCATGATGTTTCTATAAATATAGTTCTCCCAAAGTAAATATAGAACATTACCAAAGTGATTTTCATTATAATTCTTTTTCACATATTTTATGAGCATTTATTCAATGAAGATTATAAGAAACCTATGGGAATATATTGTTTACTATGGTCATAAACACAGTGGGGGAATTCATTATAACAAAGGGAGTCAATAGGAACTCATACTGTTTATAGTGACATATGAATCCCACATTCGAAATATCTTCCTTCTGAACCCTAAAATCGTGGTATCTAGAATTGAGATCTATCGTAATGAACTAAATCACACCCTAAAACATAGGAAAAGTGTCCATAAATCCTCAAAAATAGTGTGTCCTTGTAAATGATTTAATAATCTAAAAAACTAGATTCTCATGTTCCCTTTTTATAGAAACAAAACTCGAGCTTCAGAGGGGGGAATACTATGCATGATACACCCATTATATCAAAGGTCATCTAAATGCTATCGAAGATCCCAAAACTCATTAAGGTCCATCTAATAAAATATAGATGATATCAAAGTTGTACTTGGATAAAAAGTATAAAAATTAACTTCTCCCACCTCAGAGGTATCTTTGGAACATCCTCTAGGAAAGACTCGCATATAATACATCAAAAGTAAACTAACCTAGATACCTGAACAACATTATTCAACAATGGATATACTAATAATCTAACTGGTGATAGGCTACATCCGTATACTCACAACAATCACTCACCCTTTCATGAAATCCCACTCACCTATAAAGGATAATTTCATTGCATCGATAAAAAGGTATCTGACTCGCCTGTGGTGTCAGTCAATCTTGGGGCGGACCGTGGAAGACCAGTCCATACCAAATACTACAAAATAGTGATTTGTCATAATGTCCAGAAGGTCCCATGTGAACCTCTCTCTACCAATATATATAAACCACTTCCATAAGATATATGATACCAAATAAGCATTCCCTATAAGAACATCAAGATGAAGCTCATGGGAAAATACCTTGACTTAGAGAACTATAACTATCACCATGAGTACATTGATGAACCAATGATTAAAACATGTGTATAATTAAACTAAATAAGGTGTATAATAAACACAAATTGTACCTCGAATCATCTTTTATGTCGTAGGACCATAATCCTCCATATCATGTAGTTGTCCATAACCATGAATGTCGGGTCCCTAATCCTACCATGGGCCTCCTAGTGGTGGAAGTTGTAATATCTCATAGAATCATACACCACCCATAGATGTTTCTATTGGATATCATCCTTCTCCTCTTCTAGAAAAACCTTCCTGGGGGTCACCCTGACCTCCCTTGTGATATCCCTGATCATGGTTTTGTTTCTACCATGGATGACCTTCAAATACCTACATGTGATGCTCAACATGTTTGGTTAGGAAGTCACACGATATGTGTCATTTCTAGTCACAAGTATAGCACCCCCCCTCTCCTTCCTTCGTAATATATGTTTTCCCTATGCTCCATGAACATACGACTAAGTTAGGTCATGATAGGATCTCATCTGTTGATTCCTTGTTAATGGAACATAATCATAGCAGCATATGACTCGACTCTGTGACCCCCATTTCCAATTGCAGCATCCTGGAATCCCAATAACATAAAACTATATGTCACCAGTTCCTACTCCAACAACCCAACATAAGTGGGAATAAATGAAGGCATCTAATTGTGGCATATATCTCTGTTTATTATATACTCATTCTTTTCTTATCATAAGTAGCCATCCTAGATCATGTCAAGGGAGTACTGCATGAGGTCTATTAACCTCACAAAATACTCATCCACTATCATCCCACCATGATGAAGCTCCAGAATCTCCAGAATCCAAACAGTGAGAAATCATGGAGGATAGTAATCCTCACAAAATATCTTATGGAAGTCAGGAAATATGAGTGTCAACTCATCATGCATCATGGAAAAAAGACTCCACCACCTTCGAGTTTCTCTGTGGATAAAAAGATAACATCTAGCGCCACGACCTAAGTCATTGGTTTTTGAAAGAACATGAAAACACATACCACTAGATCTATCATATCCACTACATCATGTGTATCTTTATCATCGAGGAAACTCAATAGAATATTACAAAAGAACAAATGGATTGTAATAATCTTACAAACATCCGTAACATGCATTTATATAATGATATGTTGATCAATAGGTGGAGGTGTTTCTACATACCACTTGGAGGAAGAATCATATATAAATACCAGGAATTTAGGACTCTTAATTCATCAGATCTTCATCACAATTATGATTTTGTATCATGTATTTTTCACACAATTGAGGCATACTAAAATTTTAATCAAGAAAAACCATGATCATATGAGAATATATATATATACACAAAAATGGGGAGCATAATAAAGAAGGGGAATTACTGACTCATTATTTTTTGATTCATGTACAAGGGATACCTTCCAGTAATGTATTAGAATGCCGAGAAGACAAGAAGGTAATCAAGGTCATGGTTAATGGATACATCAGCTACTCTTCCCATCACTAGGATCCATGTTCAAAGATCCACAGTTGAGATACTTTGAAACTATTTCCATAAATACCATCCAAATCCTTATAAGGGGACTACACCGAACACCATACCAAGGAATGAACTACTCTATTACCAGTATATCATGAACCAACACAAACCAAGGATCAAACCGTATCTACCCTAATCCCACCTTTATAGGCCAGGGGTTAGTGACATGAATGAAAATGTATATCCTAAATGGGAGGTATTTTCCAAATATACATATTTTCATGCACCCATCCATCTCAATGTATAACTGATCAATCATAATAATAATAATGTTATAGCTAGAATGTAAAATTAGAATGAAAATATCAAGGCTGAAAAAGAGTAAGATAGTGATAAGTGAAAAGTATTTGGAAAAAATACACATCTAATGAGAAATATGTCCCCACCTTAAAAATTGGAAATTGAAATATTGGTATATCATATCCCCTAATCTTCAATCTATAACCACTCTATGTGGTCCTAAGCACCGGACATGCCTATGATCATTTAAATTCAATATAAAATATTCCTTCATCTGTACAAGACACATCACATGTTGGAAATTACCATGCATGGTCATGTATATAAATACCCTGTACGATGACCTAAAATCATAGAGGGGGAGCAGTAAGGGACACAATATGAATATTAATTAGATAGTAAAATAGGATGATGTCAAACCCAAACAAAGATAAATTAACCTCACCCGAACACAAGTGAAATAACGTTGTGTAGGTAGAACACACATATGGTCTTCTCAACCCACAGTAGGAGAGTAAACTAATCCAACAATGAGGTGATCAACACAGTTACTAGGTAGACTACACTACACATCTCTGCAACTTATGGTAAGGGAGTAAACCAATACAATGAAATTGATATAGATAGATATATAAATATATATGACCAATCTAATGAAACCCAAAACAAGAGAGAATGGGATATCCATATCACTTCCCAAACAAGTTAAATAGTATTCATTATTTCCAGATGTCCATCAACAATTCCCACCATCACTCATACCTCCCTAGAAGAAAACATACAAGTTGAGCCACACCTCATCCTTATTCCACCAGTCGAGGGGATCCACTATCCCATGATAGAAGAACGATGACTCTCTCTATTGGAGGGATCCACTCTCTACTGTGAGAAAACTCATTCCCTTACTATGTTTGAGGGTTAAACTCTAGTGCTACCGGACCCATTACCTAAATATATAAGAGGGTGTCACTATGATGGCCAATAGAAGACTAATTCCCAACCCAGATTCATTGTTCCAATATAAAATTTAGAGGAAACATACCCTATTCCAATAGGATGGTTCCACTTATAATGTTGATGGACCCATGTCCTGACTATATAGTGGGGTTCCACTCTAACTAGTAGATAGAGGAACCATTTCCCCATGCCATCAATAGGATTCCACATTAATATATGGAGGAACCATACCCTGTCAAAGCATAAGGGTTATAATATTTGATGGAAGAGGAACTATGAAATTACTCCACAATAGAGTTCCAGTCTGATGGGTAGGAAGAGGATGCATGACCTTTTCCAACAAGAGCGTTCTACTCTGATGATCAATGACCCATGCACATCCTAGTGAGACAGTTCCACTATGAATGCCTCTATTTATTTAGTGGGATCACTACCATCATCGTGTATTGCCTAAATGAGAAACAAACAAATTTAATCTCTCGTTTTATACAAAACAAATCCACATTAGAAGGATCCATAACATTATACATATAAAAAACCCAGGATATTCAATTTACATGTCAAAATCTGATTCCAATGGAAGGAGATATAAGAGATTGATGTTTTCTGAAATGGAACCGGTGTTACCCGACATGTAATAGACCCACATGGAATGTGTTATCACTCTTTTCCCTTCCCATTTTCCTAATAAACACATAGATCCTTGTCCATGTTTAATTACATTCCATGCACGTAGACTACAAATCATGTCCAAGATACTGGGTGTTGGTTCTGGTCCTCTTGGTTATGTTTGTACACATTACCCAATTTTAGTGTACTTTTTTACATCATGTGCTTTGATGTTCCTAGGCCCATGTACTCCTAGACCTCACCATGATTCTTCTAGAACAATTTCAAATAGTATTTGGGGTATCACATAGTGCATAACACTTGTAAATAAATGACACCCTTGTTACCGCAACATAAGGGATACATGCCATGTGTATATTACGATACATGGTGTGTAGTCACTTTTTAATAGAAATAATAATTTTTCTTCCATGATCCAGATATGTTAGTGACATATTGAATCTAGCCTCATATCCTCCAGAAATGGAAGTTTATCCCATTTTTCATTGGTTCCATCAATATTGTGTTAAAAAATCAAATCCCTTAATGGTTCATCTATTCCGGTACTCACCACACACGTAACACACTCCACACATCCTCTAGTTTGGATACCATTTATTAAATCAATCAAACACAACTCATATTCAACCTTAATATACTTTTAATTTTTCATTTTTTTCATTGTACATGATATTTCTATGAATTAGGGATTCATACCGGGTTCAATACCATGTGATAACATCAAGCCATGCACTTGTGTCCCAATAGAGAAGAATGTGTAGAAACAAGAGGGGGGTATTCACCGAAAAAAGTTTAATGATCATTGGCCAGGTGTTATATTCCAAAAAAATTATTTTGGTGATAATTGTGATGAGGAAAAAGAATAATCAAATTAAACCGGCACGTATGTGCATTATGTGGTTAAAAATTTACTACAAATCAAAGAAGGAATGAATCAGTTAAATTAATTTATTTAACAAGAGAATAATCCACAATTTAAGGATTAATACTTTGAGTTTGGATCATTTATCATTGAAGATCATTCACACCAAATAATGGAATAAGTCATCTAGTTTTCTGTAATTATATCTTCTCAGATCCAGATATCTATCATCATATGATCTTGATTCTCTCGTAGAATGGGGATGCACACTATGGAATAATCCCAGTGTTTATGTTGATAACCATAGAGGTTTATCCATAGTGTTTTATTTAATGAAAATTTGATGAGGTTAATTTCATTAAAATGATTAAATATAATTATTTATTATAGCTAAATGAACCCACTAATGTTATCTATTTCCATAAACCTCAAGATTAAAAATTTTAGGTAATTCTTGGGGGATATATGAATTTTTTAGACTAAAACATGGACTCATATTTTTTATCTAACATTTCATTTAAGAGTTATCCCATTTTTTTTATGAAACTACATGAGTAGTTTTAAATTTATTTAATATTTTTATAAAATTAATTTCGGGCATATTGGGCCTTGTAATCCCATGTCATCATAGTGGATAGGTAAAACAATATATGTGTAAATATTTTAGTGTCTTATTAGGAAAACATTGGGTCTATACACACACATAACATTTATAAATAATTATGATACATTTAAAGAAATGAACTTAAATCCATGTATTTTATACACTGAATCATTAATGACCAAGGTTGAAAACATATCCTAAATGGGAATAAATTAAAATAGTTAAATAAATATAAATGGATATCATCATTATAACTAGGAAATACTCTAGATTGTTTTTAATTTTTAGAGTTTCCCTTATTAGAACTAATCATAATATGAGAAAAAACCACATGAAAAGAGAAACCATATTGTAAAAACTAAAATTAAATATATAGTAATAAAAAGTTTGGTTTACTAAGTTACAATATAATGAAATTAAATGAGATACTGGTGAAAAAATATCAATTTTTTTAGCATTATAAAATGATATATAACATTTTGGAATAAAACTGGTAAATAGGATACTTCTTTGGAATCACCAACATAAATTTAACATATATAACGATTATTTTCATGTTAATAATATTAAATACATTATGAATAATTGAATTGAGAAAAAATGAATACATGTTGAATATAATTAAAAGATTAATATTTATTTGTGTAAATACAATTTCTAATGAAAATTCATTGATAAAATTTGATTTTTCAAAGGTATTACTTTTAATGAATTGATTTAAAAAATGGATTGATTAAAATGAATGGCTAGTTTATAAAATAAATAAATATCATCAAATATATTTATAAACATAATTTATACTATTTAAATTATTCATAGCTAAATAAATATTTTTCTCTAGAAAACATTGTTTTTAAATTCCTTAATATAAAATTCTAATTTATCATATTCAGAATATTAAAAACAATTATACCTTAAAATAAATGAATAACCATTATTACATTGAATATAGTTTGGTTTGAACTAAATTTAAAATCATTCAATTGTAAATGATATATTTTTCAAATAATTCTATTTAATAGGAAATATATATTTATCTTAATGAATTAAATTAAAAACTATTAAAAAAATTTATTTTAAAATCTTATTTATAATATAATAAATAAAGATACATTTAATTATTATTAAATAGAAATTAATAAATAAAAAATCATTTTATTCTTAATTTTTATAGAAAAATAATTTTATGTGCTACGTGTTCTTTTAAAAAAATTTATTAAAATTAATAATCAAATAAAATAATTTTTTAATATTTTGATTCATAATATTAATATTTTATATTAATATATATTTTATTTTCGAAAAAATATAAGTTTCCTATGTATAATTTAGTTACAATGATAAAGGTAAGTGTGTAATTTTAAATGAATCATTTTTTCATGTGTTCTGTTATTATTGCCTATTAAATATCAGATGATATCTTTGAAATGATGAATATATTAAATCTTTTTGTATATGACCAATGAATTGAAATTAATATAATAAATAACTGATAATAAATTTTATTAATAACACCAAATGTTTGAAAAAATTTCTTTTCACAAAACGTTTTTTCTATAAAAATAAATTTTAAATGTAAAAGTAAATTTTTTCAGGTTTATTATATAACTATATAAAATTCCTTCAAAAATATTCTTCACATATAAATTCTTCATGATGGGTACCGCTGTAAGGACCTGACCGTCAACATATCTTATTATATTGTTTTTGAACTAGAATTCACAATCGATGATCATTTATGATTAGAGTTCAAGAATATTAGGAAAAAATATTTTATAGTTAACTCATACTTTACCAGAGGACAATTATACTCAGTATCCAGTTTTTTCACCAATCGTAACTCTTTTAAAATATGACATGATTTATTTTTAAGACACATCTTAAATTCATTCATCATAGAATATTATTTGTCCTAACCGATATTAATACATGTTTATAACATTTAAAAACATTTGATGAGCACAAAAATCGCCTTATGGAATATAAAATAAGGAATGAAACTGTTAGTACATGAATATTTCAAACTCATGAAAACATTTTCTCCAAATTATACTTTTCACCCTCAAATCATATACTATATAACATACCTCATGAGATAATAAGAATCCAAAAAAACTAATAAAAATAATAAATAATAATGTTGACATAGGGAATCCATATCATACTTATATTTTTTCCTTTCATTGATACATAGGGAGTAACCTTCTTGGTTATGTTTGGAATACCCATCATAGAATATTTCCAAAATATCTAAGGAGAAAACTTATCATTTAACATTTTCTCATTACCCAACGTATTGGAGAGCTATCATAGGCTCACCCTCCCACGATTTATCATGGAACCACCTTTTTTTGGGTTATCATGAAAACACCTGTCAAATGACCAAGTACCATCATAACCCATATAAGATTTCAAATATATAAATTTCACTCATATTATCTTAGTGGAAATAAAAAAAAATCATTTCATGATTTTTAAATATTAAATATATTTCAAAACCATTATCAATAAATTAATACAAATAAATCTAATAATAGACTTTTTTATCTTTTAAAAACATTATTTATTAAAGTAGAATCCAAATATCAAGTAACGGTTATGGTGGTAGAGAAGTCATTGTCATTATATACATTAAAACAAAAAACATTCCTTTTCTTATTTTGTAAAGAATGTATGATGCTTCATATAAAAATATTACTTTTAAAAAATTTCATTTAAATTTATGATAAAAATTAAATTTTCTATATAATGATTTCATATCAATATAAATAAATATATAAATTAATATCATGAAAAAAATATTTGATAATTTAACCATTAAATGTTTAAAGTGTCTCATACCACATTGAAAATTTAAATCATAATCAACATGAACTATTACATTAACAGAAAAATTAATAACATTATTTTTGGTAAAATATGGATTTGAAATCACATAGTGTCTTTATATACACTTTATTAAAGAATAAAGGTTCATATTATCTAGAAATACATCAATGAAAGGAGATTGAGAAAAAAAATTACATTGAGTCTAAGTCGTCACATAAAATCTTTATATTTTATAATAATAAACATTGGTTAATTTATACTTGATTTAGAATGTTTTTATGTTTGTTAATATTTTTATATCAGTTATTATCATGTTATAAAAATTACATAATTATTTATGTTCATATCAGATTTTTTTTCAATAATCAGTACTTGACTCAAAAATGAACTTGGTAGGACGTCAGTAGTCAATGTAGTCAAACATTAATATTATCTATAATATTATTATTAAAATAATAATAAATATTATATATTAATTATATTATTAACTTCAATAATTAAATATCGATATGAACAAATAATGATGTTACAATCATGGAGACGGTAAGCCATACGTACACATGAGTAGCATTTCAATTTTTACTTTATCATTATGGAAATAAGTTAATTGTTATTTTACCTTTACATAAGGATTATAATATTATTATCATCCTAATTATAATTTTAATATACTTATATATATATATTATACAGGTGTTTTGGTGATTAAAAAAATTATTATACATGTGTTTTGGTGAATAAAAACTATTTGTACAAATGGTATGGTCACTCCTTAAAAATCATTATTAACTGTGTAGAAGTGTTCATATGGAAAACATTTTGATTAACATATAATATATTAGAAAACTTCTATATCCCAGAAAATATATTATAATGGTGAAAACATTATTTTTAAGGTGTGGCCATAGAAAATTTGGAGTGAAGAGGGAAAACCCGAAGAATGAATGTTCTGTTCGTGAATTTCCCCTTACCTTGTATTTGAACGCTTCCTTCTCTTTAATGTCCTGTATAATGACATTATATTAATTAATTATCAATAAAATAACCTTTTATACATTAATAGAGTTCATTTTGGTTTCATTATGTCATTTTATGTTCCTTTTGATGATTTTAGAGGTTAAAAACATTGTTCTGGGATGTTCGTTTTTTTGGTTTTCCTGAGAGTTTCACATGTATTTGAAGTTTGTGTATAACATGGGTAAACATAAAGAACATACATTAAATGTTATTAATTATATTATAGAAGTAAAAATTATCATAATATAAATTAAATTTTATACCATGTGGATGAATCATTAGATTGGAATTTAATGATGATCGTTTGGGTTAATTTGGGCGGTTTTTCGACCACAACAAACTTATTTTGTTTACTAATCTATTAATATATATAGAAGTTATATCCAGAACATAAAATAGGACATAATACATATATTATATTATGTTTCAAACATAAAAATGGTTTCAAGACCATATCTTTAGGTACAAATGGAAAAATAAAACATGTCATTCTTAAAGGTGATAGATTGACACCTTACGAACGATGTTTTCTTTTTTAAAATAAAAGGAAGAGGTGATTGAGGATGGATGGTATAATTTTCCATTAGTATCATAAAATTATAGTATATGTATCATATTTTAGTCACCATACCATTTTTACAAATACTGGTTGTGAGATGATAAGAAAAGGACTTGAAATTGAAAGGGAATTAATGGAAAGAAGAAGGGAAATTCTCTCTTGAATCCTTCTCTTAAGATCCTCCTTACGGGGTATGATCTTGGTCTTATGATGAGACTATAAGAACTTGGACGTGGGGGAGGGGATAGGGATGATTTTTGGTCAGTGTTTAGGAAATTAGTGAAGATTGAGAGGTGTGGTTTGGCAAGGGGAAGGGGAGGGGTTATTTACACATGAGGAGGCAGGTTTTTTTAGAATAAAATATTAAATAAAATAATATATCAAAACATAGACTTATAATAGTATTATTAAGACAACCTAAATCATATATTAATATAATTTAATTATTTTTAGGCTTTAATTAATCTTTATAATTCGAATTCATTAATTTATTAAAAGGAAAGTGAAGGAAAGAGAAATAGACACTTTAAGAAATCATCTTTTGACTTTATGCTTTAGAATGTTCTTTTTAGGATTGAAAATTGAGTTTATAGTATTTTAAGGAACCATTTATAAAATTTAATATAATTTGGACAAACATAAACTTCTATAATGTTTATTTCATCATTATGTTATTAATGATGCAATTTTGGATACACCGATTATACGAAAAACTGTACTTTTACTATTCACGCGAAAATAGAAGTATTTCAGAAAAATCCAAAAATTTCAGTGTAACTGTTTTGGACGTGTAGAATAAAAAAATGATTTCCATTTTTCGAAAATAATTTTATGAAATTATTTTAAGAGGGGGATTTCCATTCAAATACTTTGGGTCGTTACATTCTTCCCCACTTATGAAATGTTTCCCTCGAAATTTCAATTTACACAAACATGTGAGGGTACATATCCTTTATCGCCTCCTCTGGTTCCCAAGTAGCTTCTTCAAACATATGGTCCCTCCATAACACTTTGACCAGGAGGGTTTTCTTGTTACTTATAACCTTATATCTTCAGTCTAGAATCTCTACATGCTGCACTTAGTAAGAGAAATCATATTATAGTTGTTCCACCAATGAGTTTAGTACATGTGAGGTATCAGGTATGTACATCCTCAAAATTGATCCATGAAAAACATCATGAACTTGATCCATATTTGGTGGAAGTGAAATATGATAGGCCATGACTCCTATAATATTAAGGATTTCAAAGGGGTCAATATACCTTGGGCTCAACTTTCCTTTCTTTCCAAATCACATGACTCTATTCCATGGTGATATTCGAAGGAACACTTTATCTCCAACATCAAACTCTAAATCTCTTTGACGGTTGTCAACATACCTCTTATTCCAACTTCGAGCAGCTTTGATGTGTTTCTGTAATGAATTAAACCTTATCTGTCAACTCCTGCACATGATCAGGTCCAATTAGCTTTCTTTCTCCAACTTCATCCCAACAAGTTGGTGTTCTACATCGCCTTCCATACAAAGATTCATATGGAGCCATCTGAATACTCGAGTAAAAGATATTATTGTACGAGAACACAACCAATGGGATATGTTTATCCCATCGACCTTTGAATTCTAGTGAGTAGGTTCTTAGCATATCTTAAAGAGTCTGAATAGTCCGTTCATATTGGCCATCAGTTTGTCGGTGATAGGATATGCTGAAATTTAATTCATTACTCAAAGCTTGTTGAAGGCTTCTCTAGAATTTATATTTGAACCTGGGATCATAGTCAAAGATAATTGAGAGTGGAACACCATGCAGTCTCTCCACTTCCATCACATATTTCCTTGCAATTTGTTCAAGTGAGAGATCTTCCCGAATATAGATAAAATGTTCAGTATTGGTGGGTCTATCAACCCCAACCCGTATCAAATTATTTCCCTTTGATGTCTTTGGGAGACCCGTGACAGAGGCCATAGTTACATTTTCCCATTTCCGCATTCGTATAGGAAATGGATGCATCATCCCTTTGGAATTTTTTTTGCTCTGCTTTATCTTGTTGACATACCATGGTCCTTGATATATACTCTAGTAATCTCATTTTTCATGTTATCCAACCAGAAGTGTTCTCGGAGATCATGATACATCTTGGTTCAACCAGGATGGATAGAGAATGTTGAGCTATGTGCATTCTCCAATAGCTCCTTCTCTATCCCGGGTGATGAAGGCACACAAAGCCGCATTACAAACCAAATCACACCATATTCATCGATATGGAACTCTTGCAGCTTATAATCCTTTACCTCATTCACACTCTTTTGTATCTCCACATCATCCCTTTGTGCTTCTTTAATCTTCCATTGGATAGTTGTTTTTGCAATCATTTGAAAAAGGTAGGATGTATTCTCTTCCATTATGATTTCAAAATCCATGATTTGCATATCGATAAAGATAGCGTCATTCTCAATCCATAACATGGATAGAGTATTAGGTTCTTTTCTGCTTAGAGCATCGGCTACCATGTTCGCCTTTCTAGGATGGCAGTGAATAGAGCAATCGTAATCCTTGATTAGCTCTAACCATCTCTTTTGTAGCATGTTGAGTTCTTTTTATGTGAATATATACATTAGAATCTTGTGGTTGGTGTATATGTCACACTTCTCACCATAAAGGTAGTGCCGCCAGATTTTCAAGGAAAAAATCAAGGTTCCCAGTTATAGATCATGAGTCATGTAGTTCTTCTCATGTATCTTCAATTTCCTTGATCCATAGGCTATCACATTATCATTTTTCATGAGTCCACAACCCAAGCCTTTCTTTTAAACATCACTATATATCACAAAACTTCTTCCACTTTTCGGTAGTGTGAGTACAGGTGCAGGAATCAGCCTTATCTCTAGATCCTTGATTCTTCCCTTACATTCTTCTGTCCAGACATACATTACACCTTTCCATGTTAACTTAGTTAGCGGGCTTGACAATCGTGAGATTTATCTCACAAAACGTCGGTAGTACCCAGCTAATCCAAGAAAAATACAGATTTCGGTGACAATAGAGGGCCTGGGTCATTCCTCAATCTCCTTTGTTTTTGAAGGATCTAAAAAAAATCTGTAACTTGTGATATCATGTCCCAAGAATGTTACTTGCTTCATCAAAAAGTCACACTTTCTAAACATGGCGTACAAATTATCATTTCTTAATGTCTCCAAAACAAGTCTTAGATGTTTTTCATGTTCCTCATTTCTCTTAGAGTAGATGAGAATATCATCAATAAACACTACCAAAAAGTTGTCAAGGTAATGTCTAAAGACTCGATTCATCAAATCCATGAAGATTTCAATGGAATTAGTAAGTCCAAAGGGCATCACTAGAACCTCATAGTGACCATACCTTGTACGGAAGACAGTATTCTAAATATACTCCTTCTTCACCTTTAGCTAACGATATCCAGAATGAAGATCCACCTTTGAGAAGTATTTAAATCATCTTAACAGATTGAAAAATTCGTCAATCCTTGGAAGAGGATACCTGTTCTTTATGATGATCTTGTTGAGTTCTCGATTGTCGATACACATCCACATTGTTCCATCCTTCTTCTTCACAAAGAGCAATAGTGTACCCCATGGTGATGCACTATGGCATATGAACCCTTTGTCCAGATGTTGTTGTAGCTGGTTATTTAACTCCTCCAGTTCAATAGGAGCCATCCTACACGGACACTTTGATATAGGATTAGCTCCAGTTATGAGTTCTATTGATAACTCTACCTCCCGATCCAGGGGAATTCTGGGTAAATCATCTAGAAATACATCACCGTATTCCCTCAGGATTTTCATTTTGACCAGGTTGGAACCTTCCTTTGACTCAACCATTTGGGAGAGGTATACTTCTTCATAGGGATTAAACACCCCCAACATGGAAGGAGTTTTCAAAGGAGATTCATGATCTTCCTTGAATTTGTAGAGGAGCATGGGATAGTTTGGAATATTAAAGTATATTTCCTTTTCCCGACAATTGATATGTGATATATAAAATGAGAGCCAATACATTCCCATTATAGAGTCAAATTCTACCAAGGAATGTATTACGAAACTCGACAGAAGAATATTCCCACAAATTTCAAAAGGAGAAGACTCAAACACTCGGGTTACAATGATTACACCACATGGTGTTTTTACATATTTCTCCACTTCAAGGTTTCGGGTCATTGATTCTATAGTTCTAGAAAACTTACAAGATATAATGGAATACGTAGAACCAGAATCAAATAAGACTGTTTCAATTATTTAGTTAATAGGAAGTGTACCTTTTAAGACTTCATTATCTTGATCCACTTCCAATGTAGTGATGGCATACGCCTTCATTTTTCCATTTGGATTTGGTGGCTGCTGACACTGATTACCATCAAGAACTCATGGTTTAGTGCACTGGATTGCATTTTTCCCTAGCTCCCAATAGTTGAAGCATTTAACCATGAATGTTTCTCTCATTTATTCTACCACATTATCCTTCCTTTTTATGTCTTTCCGACACTCTAGAGAAAGGTGTCTTTGTTTCCCACACTTGAAGCATTTCCCTGTCCCTTTGAGGCAGTTCCCATGGTGCAACTTCCCACATTTTTGGTATGTGGGTCATTGATTTTTTTGCCACCTTTTTCATTAGATCCACTATCTTGAAACTACATATTTTGTTTCTTATCACCATATCCATGGGACCATTCTACAAACTCTATCTCCACTTTGAGAGAACACTGAACAACTTCTTCGTAACTCCCAATGTTTCAAATTTCAAGAGCCTTTCGAAGGTGAAGATTTAAGCCACTAAAGAATATATCGATTTTCTTATCATTGTTGATAACAAAACCAGATGCGTACCATCCAAGCCTTGTGAAAATTTCTTTGTAGGTTGTGATAGATTCTCCTTAGTTTTACTTAGCTCTATTAATTGTATCTCCATTTTCGTATGAATAGTTCATGGGAAATAATTATTAAGAAACATGATCTTAAAGTGTTCCCATTCCATCTATTCAAATTTTTACCTTGGATTGGTGTTATTAATTAAAGCCCATCATTGATCAGCCTACCCATCTAGACGATAAACCGCTAGATTCACCTTCTCTATATCAGAATAGTGAAGAACAGAAAATAACTTCTCAGTGGAGTTGACCCACTGATCCACAACTAGTGGATCAGAAGATCCACTAAACATCTGTGGTTTTTTCCTCATAAAACATTTGATGGCCAATTTCTCTCTCTTTAGTGAAGGAGGATGTTCCCCATTATTATGGTTATTTTTCATAACCTGAGATAATTGGGTATGCATCTCCATGAAGTTTTGAACTCCACCTCCCAAATTACTTGGGATGTTGTTCGGGCAATCGTTGTAGTGGCCCTCACACGATTTGTTGGCATGGTTTCTCCCGGTTCCCACGGTTTTATAAAATAGAAAAGTCTATAACAAAACATAAGTCAACAATTCATGAATAACGTATTCATTTAAACAAATCATAACATATGTCATCCCTATGTAAAGATTCTGGTGTGGATATTTGTACTTAGACTCATGCTAGTTTTTTTCTCTATTGTTCACTAATCCTAATTCCCAAATTAACTAAACCTTTACTCTAATACCAACTGTAGTGACCCAACCTTTTCATACATTAATATTACATCATTTTAAAGATAAAAAAACCTAATAGTAATACACATATATGATCTGATGGTTTAGTGTCTTGGGAAAACTAGGACTATACATAACAAATACGACATCAAGCATAAACTTTTTGGTTCATTTCTTCTTCTCTAGATTCTTATTAGAACATGACCTATCCATAGTACATGTAGCCACCTGAGGATATACATAAAAAGGGGTGAGATAGAAGCCCTATAATGGGATATATAAGAATATTCTAGCATGGGGTGAGAATATTCATATCATAGGCAGAGAATCATGAACATGAGATGAATCATTAATAAGAGACTTGAAATGTGGCAATGCTTAAAAATGATACATCATGTCTTAGTGGTTATCTACCACACATGCTTGTGAAAAAATATAAAGTCTTATTTCACACATCATTTCACATTTACTCATGAGATTAATCACTTTACCCAATGCATTGGAGTGCTGTATAATTCAGGATGCACCCGTCACATTTAAATATTCATATTGCGCTATATAATTCTAGGCACACCCGTCACATCATAACATTATCATTTACCATGCATGCCACAATTAACATATAACATAAATGAAAATTTCTAATCCATGAAATGGAATGGGTTTCATCTCATTATAACACATTCATAAACATTGGGTTCCCAAATGAAATAGGGAATAACATACTTGATACAAGAACCGTCAACCTTGAATGAGAGGTAAAAGGTGAGTCCTTTAAAGAAGAGTTCTTTTGGAAAATATTTTGATTTAAAAAAACATTATTAGAAATCATATATATCCAATTAAATGTTATATAATTATGAAAAAATTATTTTTAAGGAGTGACCATACCAAATTTGAAGTGAAAGAGGGAGAACCCGATGAATGAAAGATGGGTTCGAGAATTTCCCCTTACCTAATATCTGAACGCTTCCTTCTCTTTACTATCCTTTATAATGAAATTATATTCATTAATTATAAATTAAAGAACATTTTATACATTAATATATTTCATTCTGGTTCATTATTTCATTTTATGTTCCTTTGGATGACTTATAGTGTTTAAAAACATTGTTTGGGTATGTTCGTTTTTATGGTTTTCTTGAAAGATTCACATGTATTTGAAGTTTGTGTAGAACATGGGTAAACATCCAAAACATATATTAAATTTTATTAATGATATTAAAAAAGTTAAAATGATATTAATATGAATAAAATTATATATCATGTGGATGAATCATTATATTATTAATTTAATGATGACCATTTGGGTTAATTTGGGCGGTTTTTCGACCACAACGAACTTGTTTTGTTTACTCATCTAGTAATATATACATAAGTTATTTCAAGAATTTAAAAGAGGAAATAATAAATTTATAATATTCTGGTTCAATCATAATGTTCTTCTCAGGACTAGATATGTAGGTAGAAATGGAAAAAGAAACCATGTCGTTCTTGAAGGTGATAAATTAACACCTTACGAACCACGTTTTCTTTTATAAAATAAAAGGATGAGGAGAATGGGGATGGATGGAATAATATCCCATTAGTATAATAAAATTCTAGTATATATATCATATTAGAGTCAAAATACCATTTTTACAGAAATTGTTTGGGAGAGAATAAGAAAAGTACTTGAAATTTAAAGGGAATTAAAGGAAAGAAGAAGTGAAATTCTCTCTTGAATCCTCCTATTGAGATCCTCCTTAAGGGGTTTGTGCTTGGACTTCTGATGATACCAGAAGCTCATGGACGTGGGGGAGGGACTAGGGATGATTTTTGGGAAACTTTTAGGCAATTATTGAGGATTTAGAGGTGTGGGTTCGCAAGGGGAAGGGGATGGGTTATTTATACATGAGGAGGAACATGTTTTTAGAATAAAATATTAAATAAAATAATATATCAAATGTTAGAATTGTAATAGTTGTTTTTTGATTTCCTAAATCATATATTAATATTATATAATTCTTTTCACGCTTGATTTCATCTTGATAATTCTAATTCATTAACTTATTAAATGTAATGTGAAAGAAAGAGAAAAAGACACTTTATGAAATCAATTTTTGACTTAAGGCTTTGGAAATTTCTATTTAGGATTGAAAATTGAGTTTATTGTATTATAAGGAACCATTTATGAAATTTAATATAATTTCGATGAACCTAAAGTTATAGAATGTTTATATAATTATTACTTCATTAATGACTCAATTTAGGATACACCGATTATGCGAAAAACTATATTTTTTACTATTCACTCGAAAATCGAAGTATTTCAAAAAAATTAAAAAATTACGCTCTATTCATTTTTTGAAGATTGGAATACAAAAAAGAAGTCCATTTTTCAAAATTAGTTTTCTAAATATTTTTATTTAAATATTTAACTAATATCATAATTTACTTGGAAAATACAGTTTTTAAAATTAAAAATGATTTTATAATGCTTTGAAAAATTATGTAGCATCTTATAAAATTATCTAAAAACTAGGAGACATAGATTTGATAATTTATGAACACATTTTATGAAAATAAATTTTATTTTATATTAATTAATAAATTATAATTAATTATTTATAACTAACAAAAATACCAAAACATTTACTATGGTCAAATTGTCACTTTCTAAGATGCCTAAATTTTATTTAATTACTCATGGGTAAGGTTACTCAAATTTTGATGATGTACTGTTCATAAGAGTGGTATTAATATTCATAAGGGTAGGTCACTATTCATAGGGGTAGGTTACTATTCACCCAAAATTATGATTTTCTTATTGGACCCCATAGATCATCTTGAACACAACTGTGTATGTCAGATTTTCAAATTTCCAAACAAAGAAGTGACAAAATTATGTTTAAAGGTCACTTAGAACATATTAGTTCATTATGTAGTGTTTTCATGTGATTTTATGACATATTTTTATGAAGGGGACTTCCATTAAAATACTTTGGGTCATTATAGACTATTAGAGAAGAGTGAGTACCATTATATTTGGGAGGGGAGAGGCACCCTTGGAAACTCTTAAATATTTAATTAATATAAATTAAATTTATGTAGAAAATGGTCTGGAAATTATTTATATATAATATAATATGATTTTGGGCTGAATAGGAATTATAAAATTAAAATTATATAAGTGTTAAATATTTTTTGGTCCATATCATTTTTATTTAACCATTATTTTTTCCTTTTTTTAATTTTAACGTTATGTTATGTTATTTACTATATGAGGGTTAATGTAATTAATATAACATGTCAAAAAACCCTAAAAAGTGAAATTTATGACATATATGGACTTATAAAAACAATTTGACCAAATATTAAATTTTTATAAATTTAATATCTTTTAATTGAATATTTTATATTTTAAAATACCAATACTGTCAATTTTGATACTATTCATTAATAGACTTTTAAAAAATCATAGAAGGGAGATATGTTAGAAATAACATCTTTAAATCATAAAAATATGTCAAAATTTTCCATAGAAATTGTGAATAAAATAAATTATGTAATATAATATTTAGTTCGATATTTATAATAACATTTATTTGATTCATTCATTAATTAGGAAATTACAGCATCATCTTTGTGTAACCGTTGAATTGTAATATTTTTTCATAGAAATAAGAAATAAATTACCATGATGCAGGTATCTTTATAATGAAATATTATATTCAAATAGATCACTTTTATAACCACATCTTTAAATTGTTTTAGTTATGATAGAAATGATTATGACCTCATGGTCTTTATTTTAAATAAAATGTTTATAAGTTCCATAATCACATACAGGTGGCTCCATGTGGTCCTAAAATAAACCTATGTATTATCATTGTCATTAGGAACTCATAAAATTTATTTACAACAATTTTTAGGGTATTATTATATTAGCATATTATAATTTTTACATTTAATTACTCGATTTTCATTCCATCTTGGTAAAAAATAATAACTAAAGTTATTATTAAGAATGTATAAAAAATAAAAATGAATTTAAATAATTTTAACCATATAATTTCAAAAATGGAATAAATTATTAATAATCAATAACATATAAGTTTCCGTAGTTTATTTAAAAATAATTTCTATTTTCAAAATGATAAAAAAATGTTTTTTAACGTAAAAAACATCAAATGATTTACATGTGACTATTTGAAATTTCAATGTGAAATTTATTTGAATATCAAAAATTTGATTAAATGAATAAAACGTAATCCAATTACACATTATAACCAATTTAAATAATAATATAATAATATCAATAAATTATAGGAAAAGGTAGTTTTGAATTAAAATGTACTATTTTCACTATTAATTAAAAAATGAATGTTATTATAAAAACAAAAATTTAAACCTGTGTAAATTTTTAGGTCCCTATTACAAATATAGTAATTATGTTGTCAATAGGATATATAAAAGCTTCTAAAACTAGATATAAAATGGGTCGCCATCAAAATGTGGTAAAATAGCATTTTTAGGAATAATACTTCTTTTATCCAAATAATTGAATTTATTCTTATATAATGTCTAGAAAACATATAAGATTAATTTTTAAAATTATATTGAATATATTATATATATATTTCATTAATAAAAAACTTAATGATTGATTTTATAATTTTATAAACTATTTTATTTGAATTTATATTGTTTTTCAAAAAAACATTTACTTTTAATCAATTAGGGTTTTATTTTCATTTATAAATAAGTGTTCCCAAATGAAAAAATTAAATACATTTGAAATAAATATTTTCATAAATAAATTAAAATTTTTCATTCCTTCCACTTTAAATACTAGGTTACTAGGTAACAAAATAATATTTTTTTGTTCTATTATGTTTGATGTGGCATATTATGTATGTTATCCAACATATTGCCTCCATTTAAAAATAAGGAGCGTCACATTATCCCCCTCAGTTGGATATTTTGTCCTCTAAATCTGAACTTGGGATTCGTAACTCTAACACCCTGAGATTTTATGAAAAATATATATTTTTTATGTCTTTTGTTATACACAACACCAAAGGAATATTTCACTACACACAATATTAGCTTGGCATGCGTTACACACAATCGCGACCTTCCTCGATAGCGTGTGTAGTGCGCAATACAAGGATTCACTAAACAATGATATATTGTTATAATATATTAATGGACTAACCTTTATGAATAGTATTAACTAAATTTTGAATTTTATAACATTATTATTCTTCTGACACATTTTCTAGAACATGGTATGAGAACAAAATAAAATTTTCAGGTAAAATAAGTATTTTTAAAAAAATGCCCTTTTGCCACCATTTTATGGGACATCCACATTAAATATAGTTTTTGACATGTTAATATGTTCAATTTGACAAAATAAAATTATTTTTTGGAATCCGGATATAAAAATTTAATTTGGATAATTTTTTCATATTATTCTGATAACTTTCATATTTTAATGAATAGTAAAAACACAGTATTTTTTAATTAAAAACAACTTTTTTCATCACAATAATTTATATGGTTAAATTAAAATATTGAATGGATTTAAAGTATAAATAGAATATATTATTACCTTTTAATATAATTTATGTCATTACCATTAATTTTACATTGAATTCGTAGGTAAAAACATTTCAATCATTGGCAATATTTTAACTTTTAAAACCCATTTTCTTAACAACGGGATTAATTTTAAATTTATTTCTAAAAATTATGTGTTTTGAATTTTGAAAAATGGTTTCCCTATTTGAATTATGTGGGTCTAAATTATGATAATATATTACTTTTATTTTTTTGATATTGTGAATAGTAACTACGGTAATTTTTATTTACTGCTGTTAAAGGTAAATCAGGAAATTAAGGGTAAAAATAACCTTATAAAATTTCCCTAAAACCAGCCAAAATTCTATCGGATGACTAAAAACTGACTCATATCACCTATGGGTCAGAATAGATTCATTTTATGGTCTTTTTACAATGAATAAAATTTAATTATTATTAAAATCAAAGAATGTGACAACATGTCACTCTCTTAAATCTTATATGTATAATAATTTTAATTTTGTGATAGACTTCATGAAATATAGAACATGAATAGTCTCCAAAAATCTAGTAAAATTATATACATCATGTGAATTTATTTATAATTTTTAATGATAAAATAATTATCATTAACGGTGATAAAATAGTGATTTTGAAATTATATTATTGATTGAAATATCAAATAAATTGTTTTAAAAATATTAAAATAAATATTTTATGAACTATTTAATGTGATACACTAATTTTCTAGCTAAATATGACATGTTATTAATATATTAAATCTTTTAGTTCGAACATATCTTCGGTGTGAATTTTTTTTTATATTCAAATAAATTAATAGTGTCTGAATTGACACTATTGTTATTTTATAAAAAAACACAATATAAAATTGTTTAAAAATCACAAAAATATTTATAAATTGTAAATTAGAATTTATATGGTAAAAATGACATAAATTATCCAATTATGGACAATTAAAAACCCAGATGTAATTATTTATAACAATTTAAAATTTATAATCTTATTTTGAAAAATAAAATTAAATAGATTAAATAACAATAAATCAAGTTGATAATATTTAAAATAAATTCCCAACATGTATAAATTTTATTGCTTACTGAGATTACCACCCTATATCATCTAATATTCGGATTTGAGTCATTTTTGATGTTTTTATGTGGGGTTTGAATTTATTATAAATTAATATTTTTGAGGTTTCAAATGGTGCCCCTCTCCTCCCTTATAAAAGTACACCTCCTACCTCTCCTCTTTTCGCAACTTTGAGCCTTCAAGCTCGGCCACACCCTAAAAATTACCATTATAAACATCCATAGTATTATTCTGGAGGTTCTGTTCTTCTCAATAGACCAACTCTAGCCCTTTAATAAGAAGTTTAAAAGAGGCACGTCGAGGAAGAGGTATTCTTTTCTACCGATTCATTCAAGTTTCTTCCTTATTATAATTACTCTTATTTAGTTTTATAATTATAAATTAATAACATTAGTATCACTAATATACTGATATGTTATTTTTAATATGAAACAACCCTATTTCATCTTCTATCAATCCTATGGAAAACGAAATCACTACGCGTGCGTACGTATGGAATACCATCTCTACACCGTGGTGTAATATTTTTTCCACCACCACATTACTTGGTTGAATATAATGATGTAAACAAAATAAAAATATATGATTATTTTAAAGTTATAATAATTCTTAAATATTGTACATACACATCAATACAATTCCATGATCATGGGAATGATATCATCGCTCGTGCGTACGTACGGCCTACCATCTCCACGATGTGACGAGACTCGTTCGACATGATCTTCATTGAATAATGATTATATAAATGAATTTAATGAATAAAAATGATATATATTATACTAAAACCACTCTATAAATGATATAGATATAACCTAAAAATAAAAATAAGAATTTATTCGACAAACCACACATAAGAAGATAAAATAGTGAACTCCCGAATAATGAGTAACAATGAAATATTACCAATAAGAAGATAAGAATATAACCATATATGATATCATAACAATGAATATGGTTCTATAATAAGTTAATGACATTATTTAAATCATTATACACGAGGTTCAGATACATACGATGCATATCAGACCTAAGGTAATGGAAAATATCACAATTTCAATTTTTATCCAAGGTTGTTTATAATTCGGTATATAAGGGGGAATATTTATCATCCTCATCCATGTTTCATCAATATGTAATATTATTTATATCCTACTACAATTTTTAAATCCAATTTTACCTATTGGTGAATTTTTAGTAAAATATATGGAAGGAATCTCTTGTCTTTTTTAGTACGAGACACTTTTTTACTTTTCCCGATAAAGCACGAGAAAAATGTTTTTTTAACTTATATGACATGAATGGATTTTTATGATTTCATAAAACATTATTTCAATGAATCTTCTTTTAAAATATTTCATGTTTATTTTTAATTATCTTATTTTAGTTTAAAATTTTATGACATGTTATGAAAGAAAAAATGTTTTAGAAAGGATATTTTCCTCAAGAATGGAGTTAAAGTGTTTTATCAAAATTATATTCCATCTAAGATAATATAGGGTTCTGTTTCAATCACTATTTTTACATTGATTTGATTATGTAATTATGGAGTTATTTTTATGCATTACTTTTATCTTATATTGTATATGTTATGATGTCATGATGTTTAAGAATCCTATTTTATTACATGGGTTATGCTATATGATTTATGATTTTGTGGAACACATAGAAATGGTTTAATTATGAGATGGGTGAGTCCTATAATACCTCCAATGAATTAGATAATGATTTATATCTCATAAGAGAGACATGGCCAGAACATAAAGTTAATTCGGTTCAGTGATACATGATTGGAACGACGAGTGAACTCAGTTCAGAAATGGACTTTGTCCACTATGATAGTCTTAGCAGTGAGTATTGACTAATAAGAACTGATTTTTTTGTGATTTTGTGTGTTTTCCACAACGTATCATGTTTTATGTTGTTATTATTATTATTCCATTTCACTACTAGGATTTATCACATGTTATGATATTATTATCTCTTTTGTAGGTTAAGAATTTAAAAATGATATGTTCTTATGAATATGATATGATTGATATTTCCTTTGTTTATCCATACTGGGAAATTGAGATCACCCTTATGTATGTTTTCTTTTCCCTAGGTCAGGACGAATGGTATTAAGTAGGATATGCCAAAAGGGACTCTAGATATGATTAAATAAATTGGATACAATGTAGATGCTTTATGAACCAGTAGTTTATGTTTCCCAGTTTCTAAATACACTTTACCTATACGTTCCTACCATTGTTTTGTTATATTTTGGAATAAGTATGATTCAATTCTGAAGTAATAAAAATGTATTTAACATATGGGTCGTTATAGTTAGTATCATAGTAAAGGTATAGTCATCCATTAGAAACTAGGATGTGAAATCCTTAGTAAAAACCATAAGGATATGTCTAAGCATAGAACACAATATTGGTGTTTTAGAAATGGCCATGAATAAACTATGATAAGACCTTAATTGTGAGATTTTATTCTTGATTATGTGGTTTTCATATTATGATTAGTGTTTCTCACACTATGCTTATTGGTTTTATTCAATGGCCGGAACCCAAAGGAACCGTGTTTATGATGAATGCGATGGGAAATGAAATGATTGTCCCCCTGAGAAACCAAAAATAATGGGAGATTGAATAAAAAATATTGAAGCCATGCTCACACAACTTTCTCAATCTATGAATCATGGAGGACATCCAAACGTTCAAAGGAAGGAGAATCATTCTGTTGAATCCTTCATGAGGCATCGTCCACCCTCATTCAGCGGTTCTACTGATCCATTAGTGGCTGAACAATGGATCAATACCACTCAAAAGATATTTTCAGTTCTTCAATGTTCTGAACAAGATAATTTCATCTTAGCAGCATATCATTTGAAGGTGAAGCTAATCAATGGTGGAATCTTATGAAGAATATGAGGCAAAGAGACGAAATTGAGTCCATGGAATGGGACAAGTTCAAGAATATATTTTTCATAAGTACTTCCCTCGTATTCTTCGAAAATTGATGGAGAATGAGTTTCTTGAACTAAAGTAGAAGGATGATGAATCTGTTGGTACCTATGAAGTAAATTTTACAAGACTTGTAAGGAATGATTCCAGAATTATTATCCAACCTGAGAGTAAGATTGATCGATTCTTTAGTGGCTAAAACCATGTCTTCAATGGGAGTAGCCATAAGGGACTTAAATAGCTATGAAGAAACTGTTCGATGTGCTCTCAAGGTTGAGATAGAGATTGGAGTAACCCATAAGTCATATGGGTTTGATATGAAGAGGAAAATGGAATTCAAATGGAAATCTAAAGACTAAACTAAAATTAAGATGAGTTTTCCCTTATGCTCAAAGTGTATAAATAAACATGGAGGGAATTGTCTTAAAGGGACAAGTAATTGTTTCAAATGTGGAAAAGAAGGTCATCAGGCATTTGAATGTCGCAATAATGGGAAAAAGATCTCTTCTGATGAGAATAAAGAAATGGCTACACAGAACGAACCTTCTACACTTCAATGTTTCAAGTACAAGGAAATGTGGAATTATGCTAATCAATGTCCAAATCCAACGGTCGTTGATGATGATCGACGTCAACAATCTCTTAAGGCCAATGACAAAGGAATGTCACATTCAATTTCTATCGGCTATGTGGAGTACGATAACGAAGTGCTGAAAGATACACTCACCATCTAATCTAAAGTAGAAAATTCTTTATATCCACCCACTCTTTTGTTTGTGAAGAATTTTCCAAGGGTATCGTCGTACTACCTCCACAATTAGCTGTTGAGTTATCTGTGAAAACACCTAATGGAACAACAGTAGAAGAAAATGGTTATAATTCTTCTCCAATTTATGTTTGTGGGAAAGATCTTCCTTCAAATCTTGTGATCCATCGTATAGTGGAATTTGATATGATTCTTGGCATGGATTGGCATTCCTTATATGGATTTCATATAGATTTCCAAAGAAGGAAAGTCACATTTCATATTCCCGAACAATCTATGATCATCTATCGATGCAAGGATGAATATAACCTTCAAATGGAAATTTTATCCATATTATGGGTCTTGATTCCAATAAATGAAGGTTATTTATCTCAAATGGTTGGAGAGAAACTCACGATTAAGAATGTTCCCATTGTACGGGAGTTAGATGATGTCTTTCTGGAGGAATTACCAGGTCTTCCAACAAATAGTGAAGTTGAGTTTTCAATAGAACTCGTACCGGGTGCTTTACCTATTTCAAAGACACCATATAGAATGACCCCAATTGATTTACCGGAATTGAAGAAGCAACTCCCAGAGAATCTTGATAAAATATTCATATTCCCTAGTACGTCACCTTGTGGAGCACTTGTTCTATTTGTTAAGAAGAAATATTGGTGAATGAGACTCTGCATTGATTATAGAGAACTTAACAAGATCACTATCATGAACAAATATCCTCTCCTACGCATTGATGACATATTTAACCAACTACGCAGAGCTCAATACTTTTCTGAGATCGATCTTCGTTCATGGTATCATCAATTAAGCGTCAAAAGGGAGGATATACAAAAGATGACTTTCTGTACATGGTGTGGACTCTAGGAATTTATAGTGATGCCATTTGGTCTTACTAATTACCCTGCTATCTTCATGGATCTAATGAATAATGTCTTTAGAGACTATCTTGATTAGTTTTTGGTAGTATTTATTGAAGATATTCTTGTCTATTCAAATAGCCATAAAGAATATGAAGATCACATGAAAACTGTATTAAAGACCCTAATAAATGAGAATCATTATGCCAAATTTACCAACATTGAATTTTGGCTTCAAAAAGTTTCATTTTTTGGTCACATAATCTCAAAATAGGGGATACCTATGGATTCAGCAAAAACAGAGGTTATCGAATGATGGTCGAGACCAACAACAGTAACTGAGATCCAAAGTTTTCATGGTTTGGAAGGATATTATCGTCATTTTGTGAAATATTTTTCATGATTATATAACCCACTCACCAGGTTGACTCAGGAAGGAGTTATGTTCGTGTGGACAGAGGAGTGTGAAGAGAATTTCAAGGAGTTAAAAAGAAGGTTATCCAGTGAACCTGTGCTCACATTGCCTTGTAGTGGAGAAAGGTTGGTGATCTATATTGATTCATCCAAGAAGGGACTAGGGTTTTTTAACATGAAAATGATATGGTGATAGCTTATTCCTCCTGATAGTTGAAAATCCATGAGAAAATTTACCCAAATCATTATTTGGAGTTAGTTGTGGTAATATTTGCAATAAATATTTGGAGGAATTATCATTATGGTGAAAGGTGTGATATTTATACTAATCATAAAAGTTTTCTGTATATATTCACTCAAAAGGATCTGAATATACATCAAAGAAGATGGTTTGAGCTGATTATGGATTACGATTAGTTAATTCATTATCACCCTGGTGAAGCAAACAAGGTGGAAGATGCAATAATTCTATAAGACCATGCTATCATATCCATGATGAGGATCACAAAAGATCCAATAGTTATGGATTTACAAAGGATGGATCTTTGAATTATAATGGAAGGGGAAAATTATTATCTTTCTCAAATGAATGTTCAACCATCTATACATGTGAAGATTAAAGAATCACAGGATGAAGATGTAGAGTTACAAAAGATGGTGAGAAATGTTCCAGAATTCCACATTGATTGTAATGAAATAATATGGTTCAGAAATCAGATTTGTGTACCTCCCATCCCAAAATTAAAGAAGGAAATATTGGTTGAAGATCATAGTTATTCATTATATATTCACCCTGGAAGCACGAAGATGTATAGGGACCAGGAGGAGTACTTTTGGTGGGATGACATGGAATGAGATGTTGCTGAATATGTCTCTCAATGCTTGGTTTATCAGCTAGTTAAAGCTGAGAGACAGAAGTATAAGGGGATGTTACTACCATCACCCATACGAGAATAGAAATGGGAAAAAATAACCATGGGCTTTGTCACTGGACTTCCTAAAACATCCAAAGGCAATAATGCTATATGGGTTATAGTTGATCGGCTTATGAAGTCAGAACACTTCATTTCTATTAGAGAATATTCCTATCTTGATCAGATTTTCAGGATATATGTGAAGTAAGTGGTAAGATTGCATGGAGTACCACTTTCTATTACATATGATTGGGATCCGAGGTTTACCTTGATGTTTTGGGGAAGTCACCAGTATACTCTAGATACAATGTTGATTTTCTACACTGCTTATCATCCTCAGACAGAAGGTCAGTCTGAGAGGACAATTAAAACTCTAGAAGACATGTTGAGAGCATACTCAATATATTTCAAAGGTGGTTGGTATAAAAACCTACCTTTTGTGGAATATTCATATACTAATAGCTTTCACTCCAGTATTCAGATGGCTCCTTATGAAGCTCTCTATGGAAATAAATGTAGAACTCCAACTTGTTGGTATGAAGTTGGGTAATGAAATCTATTAGAACCTGATCTTATTGATGAGATGTCAGAAAACGTAACATCTATTCAACAAAAAATAATAGAATCTTAGTGTCCAAAAAAAAGGTTATACCGACAACCGAAGAAATGACCTAGATTTTAAAGTGGGTGATAAAGTGTTGTTACGAATATTTCCTTGGAAGTGAGTAATGAGATTTGGAAAGAAGGGAAAGATGTGCCCTAGGAATATTGTTCCTTTTGAGATATTTGATCATGTTGGGAATGTAGATTACCGATTGGAGCTTCAACCGATTATCTCTCATGTTCATTATGTGTTCCATGTATCTCTCATGATAAAGTACATACCTGATCCTTCACATGTACTAAGCTCAGAAGTTGTAACGCTTGAGCAAGATATTTCTTATGAAGAACAACCGATAGAAATTCTAAATCATAGAGAAAAAGTTATATGAAACAAGACCACTCGCTTGGTTAATGTTTAATGGAAGAGCCACCAATTACAAGAAGCCACATGGCATCTTGAGGATATGATGAGGGGGAGGTATCCTCATCTGTTTTTACGAAGTGACAAATTTCAGGGGTGAAATTATTTTTAAGCGTGGTAGAATGTAACACCCTGAGATTTTATGATAAATATATAACTTTTATATGTCTTATGTTATATGAAACAACAAAGGAATATTTCACTACACACAACACTGGCTTGGCTTGCGATACACACAATCACGACGTTCCTCGATAGCATGTGTAGTACGCAATACCGGGATTCACTAAACAGTGATATATTGTTATAATATTATTATGGACTAGCCACCGTTAATAATATTAACTACATTTTTAATTTCATAACATTATTCTTCATCATACATATTTTCTAGAACATGGTATGAGAACAAATTAAATTTTTTGAGTAAAATAAGTATTTATCAGAAAATGCAGTTTTGCAGCCTTTTGATGGAACACCCACATTAAATATAGTTTTTGACATGTTTATAAGTTCAATTTTACAAAATAAAATATTTCATTGGAATCAGGATATAAAAATTAACTTTGGATAAATTTTTCATATTATTCTGATAACTTTCATATTTTAATGAATATTAAAAACTTGCTATATTTTAATTTAAAAAAACTTTTTTCATAGCAACAATTTATATAATGAAATCACAATATTGAATGGTTTTAAATTATAAATAGAATATATTTTAACCATTTAATATAATTTATGTAATTACCATTAATTTTACATTGAATTCATAGGTAAATACATTTCAATTTTTTCCAATGTTTTATCTTTTAAAACCCATTTTATTAACAATAGGATTAATTTTAAATTAATTAATTGAAACTTCTGTGTTTTGAATTTCGAAAAATGGATTCCATATTTAATTTCAGTGGGTCAAAATTATGTTAATAGTTTACTTTTATTTTTTTGATATTATGAATAGTAACTACGGTATTTTTTATTTACTGTAGTTAAAGGCAAATATGGTAATTAAGAGTAAAAATAAGTGTGTAAAATTACCCTAACACCAGTCAAAATTCTATTGGATGACTAAAAGTCGACCCGTATCACCTAAGGGTTGGAATAGATTATTTTTTATGGACTTTTGACCATGAAAATAATTTAATTATTATTAAAACTAATGAAAGTGACAACATGTAACTCTTTTAAATTTTATAAGTATAATAATTTTAATTTAGTGATAAACTTCATCAAACTTCGATCATGAATAATATATAGAAATATAATAAAATTATATACATCATGTGAATTAATTTAAAATTTTTAAAGATTAAATAATTATTATTAAAGGTGACCCAAGAGTGATGTTGAAATTATTTTATTGATCAAAATATCAAATAAATGGTTTTAAAAATATTAAAATAAATATTATCTGAACTATTTAATGTGCTCCACTAATTTTATATAAAAATAGGAATTTTTATAAATATATTAAATCTTTTATTTTTAATATATCTCTTGAGTGGATTTTATTTAAATTCAAATAATTGAATAGTGAAAAACTGACACTATTGTTATTTTGTAAAAATAACATAATATAAAATAGTTTAAAAATCACAAAAATATTAAAAAATTATAAATTTAAATTAATTGGTCGAAAATTTCATAAATTATCCAATTATGGAAAATTGTAAACACATATGTAATTATTTATAACAATTTAAATTTTAGAATCTTATTACCACAAATAAAATTAAATAGATTAAATAAGAATAAATCAAGTTTATAATGTTTAAAATAAATTTCCAAAATGTCTAAAATTTATTGGTTGATGATATTACAAGATTGTCTCATCTAATATTTGTATTTGAGTCATAGTGGAAGTTTTGATGTGGGTTTCGAGTTTATTAAAATTAATATTTTTGAGGTTTCCAAAGGTGCCCCTCTCCTCCCTTATAAAAGTGCACCTCATCCCTCTCCCTTTTACACATTTTTTAGCCTTCAAGATTGGCCAAAACCTACCGATTACTCATCTCAACATCCCTAGTTATATTCTGGAGGTTGTGGTCTTCTCAAAATACCAACTCTAGTCCCATAAGAGGATGTTTGAAGGAGGCACGTTAGGGAAGTGGCAATCTCTTATACCGGTTCATTCATGTTTCTTCCTTCATTTACTTCCTCTTATTTAGTTGTTTCATTATAAATTAACAAAATCAATATCACTCATATACTAACATGTTATTATATATATGAAACAAATGTATTTTATCTTCTATCCATCTTACAGAAAACGAAATCGTCGTGCATGCGTACGTAGGAAATACTGTGTCCACACCGTGGTGTAATCTATTTTCAACCACCACCTTACTTGGATGCGTATAATGGTGTAAATAAATAAACATATATGATTTTTGTAAATTGATATTGATTATGAAATATTATACATACACTTAAATAAAATTCCATGATCATGGGAATGATATCATCGCTCGAGCGTACGTACGGCCTACCGTCTCTATGATGTGACGTGACTCGTTCGACATGATCTTCATTGAATAATGATTATATAAATGAATTGAATTAATAAAAATGATATATATTATACTAAATCAATTCTATAAATGATATAGCTATAACCTAAAAATAAGAATAAGAATTTATTCGACAAAACATGCATAAGAACATAAAGCATCGAACACCCGAATAACAAGTAACAATGAAATATTACCAATAAGAAGATAATAATGTGACCATATATGATATCATAACAATGAATATGATTATTTAATAAGTAAATGACGTTATTTATTGAATTATACATGAGTTTCAAATACGTACGAAGAATATCGGACCTATGGTAAGAGAAAATCTCACAATCTCAATTTTTATCATAGATTGTTTATAATTCGGTATTTACTGGGGCATATTTATCATCCACATACATGTTTCCAAAATATTTAATATTATTTCTATCCTCATACAATTTATTAAATCCAATTTAACATATTGGTGAATTTTTAGAAAATGATATGAAAGGAATCTTTTGTCGTTTTCTATACGAGATAATTTTTTACTTTTCTGGCCAAAGTACTAGAAGAATGTTTTTTTAACATATATGGAATGAATGGATTTTTTAGATTTCATAGAATATTATTTCCATGAAGATTAATTTATAAGCATTCAAGTTTATTTTTAATTAACATCATTTAGTTTAAAATTCTATGACAATTTAAGAAATGAAAAAATGTTTTAGAAAGGAGTTTTTCCACATTAATGGAGTTCAGGTGTTTTATCAAAATTATTTTCCATATAAGATAATATAGGGTTCTGTTTCAATCCCTATTTTTAAATTGATTTGATTATGTTATGATGTAATTATTTTTATGAAGTATTTTTATCTTATATGGTTTATGTTATGATGGCATGATTTTTAAGAATCCCATTTTTATTACATGGGTTATGCTATATGATTTATGATTTTGTGGCACACATAAGAATGGTTTCATTATGATATGAGTGGGACCTATATATCCCTCCAATTCATTGGTTAATGATTTATATCTCATGAGATATACATTCCTGGAACGAAAAGTTAATTCGGTTCAATGATATAGGAGTGGAACGAGGAGTGAACACGGTTCAGAAATGGACTTTGTCCACTATGATAGTCTTGGAAATGAGTCTTCACTAATAAGAAATGATTTTATATGATTATGTGTGTATGCCCTAATGATTCATGGTTTATATTATGATTATTGGGATTCCATTTCACTACTATGATTTATCCCATGTTATGATATTATGATCTCTTTTGCAGGTTTATATTTTCAAAATGTTATGTTCTTATGAATTTGATATGATTGATATTTCCTTTGTTTACCCTTATCGAGCATTTGAGCTCACCCATTGGTATGTTTTCTTTTCCCCTGGTCAGGAAGAAGGGTATGAAGTAGGATATTCCAAAAAGGGACTCTAGATATGATGAAATAAACGGGAGACAATGTAGAAGCATTATAAACTTGTTGATTATGTTTCCCAGTTTCTAAAGACACTATACCTATAGGTCCTACCATTGTTTTCTTATATGTTGTAATAGGTTTGCTTCAATTCTAAAGTAACAACAATGTATTTAATGTATGGGTCATTATAGTAACTGAGGTATGACTCCTCAAAAAACCTTTATTGCGAACTCTCATTGAGAAAAGGATTAATAAAACAACCACTTTAATAGAAATAAAGAATATTAAAAATCCAAATGAGATAACACATACAAGGATTCCATGTACAAAAACATGGATATTGAAGAAAAACTATCTATAAAGTTCTAATAGATATTGATAGAATTTTTTTTAGAAAAATGTTAACAATTAGAAAACCATCAACATGTGAAGGGTTAAATTCTCTTTGATTTAATTATTGGGAAAGTAAACATAAATTTTTCTTTAAAGATCCATTTCATAATTTTATTAAATTATTTTACTACTAATAATAAGACCAAAAGATAATATGCTTACATAACAAGTATAGTTTCATCCATTAATCTAATTCAACTACATACTCATCATTATCTCTAAATGATGGGTATTTAAGAAAAAGTATTGATGGTTAAAGGACTATAATCAACTTCTAAAAGTGCACATCAAGCAAAAAATGTTAACAACTTATATCATATACCTTTATACATTATCTAAAACCAAATTGGTTAGTAAAAGACAATTTAATTCCCCAAAAAATAATATTCCATTATAAAATGAATGGCTTTTTTTAATCTAAAAAATTAAAAAGTAATACCAAATGATCATCATAGACCATTCCACAAATAATTCTCCACAAGTTTCCGCTGAATAATAAAAAATATGATTGAAACCCAAAATTTAGAATAACTTGACCACGTAATCTTCCAAGATAAATTTTTAATTTTATCTCTAAATAACATCAACCACTCTTAATGTCTCATACAAAAATGTAATTATCCTAATCACATATTCTCCATGATATGTAATTCATTTCCATAAATGACCTAAATCATTATATCTCTACAATTGAAATCATATATTTTTTAAAAACATAGTTAAACCATCACTCCTCAATTAAATTTACAAAATATTATATTTACCTTAATCATATAAAGACTTTAAAAATAGTATATGTCTTATAAAATAACATTTATCACTAAATCACTAAATAATTTTCCAATCCCATGGTTATCTATTAAATAAAATATATTTAATCCAAATAAATTTATTATTAGTTAATAAAATTATTTAACTAAAAATAATAATTCGTACTAACCAGGGTCTTCACGTTGTCCAGTGGTAGGAGATAAATCTTTTTTGCACATTGGTTGTGGGTTTAATTCGAGCAGCCTTATCAGATGTGATGGGTTGTAACACGTTCTATGTGTTTCCCTATAAAAAACATCATTATTACTATAACATTGCAAAAATGAGATAGAATCCTCAAAAAACCAACGAATATTTTAACCACATATTGAATTTTTTCCTTTCAATTTTTATTTGAAATTAATAACCCATTACTAGCTCAAAAATAAATGTCTCCAAAAATACTGTTGATCACATTAAAATTTTGGAACATAAACCCTCAAAAACGATTTCAATGTCATTGAACATATGATAAAACTTAAAGTTATAACCTCATATGACATCATTATCTCTTAAGAAGACATCCTAATCGCTAAATTCAGATAAACGATCCTTTAATACCAACAATAAGGACCCAGCCATAAACATATCCAATTCGAGTGTTTTGAACTAGAATTCACATTTGGGGATCTTTTATGATCAGTGTTATAGTGAATTTGGAAAAAATCTTACATATTTTTCCCCTACATTACAAGTGGACACTTGTAGTCAGTATTTATTTTTTCACCAAATCAATCCCATTTAAAATAAACCATGATTTATTTTCAATACATATCTTCAATAAATTCATCATAGAATCCTCATAGTCCTTACCAATATTAGGACTTGTGAAAAAATTTAAAATTTTTGGATAACCACAAAAATATCATTGAGGACTATAAAATAATAAATTAATCCATGTGTCCATGAATATATCAAACTCATGAAAACATGTTCACTGAATCAAAATTTTCAACCATAAATCATAAACTATTTAACATACCTCATGAAATCCTAATATTCTTGTAAAACTCATTGAAATTATAAATTATAAAGGTTACTTGTGAAATTCATATCATAAAAACATTTTATCTTTCACATCTACATAGGGAGTAACCTTCATTGGTAAATTTGAAATACCCATCACAGTATATTCCCAAAATATTTTATGAGAAATAGTATCCTTTAACACTATCTCATTATCGAAATCATTGGAGACCTATCACTGGCTCACCGACCCTTGGTTTATCATAGAACAACCCATATTTTTTTATCATGTATGCATATATAAAATTCTCATGTACCATCATAACACCAAAAAAATTTAAATTATCAACATTTCAATCATAAAATAATATTTTTAATCAAAATAAATCATTACAAGATTTTTTAATAGTCAATCCATTTTCAAAGACATTTTTAGTAAAAAATAAAAATAAAATTAATAACTAATTTCATTATGTTTTAAAAACATTATGGCTTGTTGAGGAATCCAAATATCATGAAATAGTTATGGTGGCACAGAATGCATTTCACTGCATACGTTAAAATAAAAATCTTTCATTATATTGTTTGGCAACCAATGTCAAACACTTTTTTTAAAAAGATTCCTTTTGAAAAATTTTAATAAAATTCAATATATAAAAAAACTTCAAATATAATACATTTATAAAGACATTTATTTATAAGTAAATCAATATCACGAAGAAACGGATTTTACAATTAAATCATTAAATCTTTAATGTGTACCATAACACATCCAGTATTTAAATATTAATCTCATGGAATTAATCCATTTACCAAAAAAAATTATAGCATTAATATAGATATAATATGGATATTAAATTTCATAATGGTTGTATATATACCTTATAAAAGAATAAAGGTATATATTATCAATAAATTCATTAATGAATGGAGATCGAGAAAAAATCCCTTACCTTGAGACGACTCATCAAGTAAAATATTTATATTCCTCGATAACAAACATACGTAACTTTATACTTTAAATATAAGATTTTTCCTATTTATTTTTCCTATTATATCACTTATTATCTTGTTATAAAAATTTCATTATTATTTATGTTCATATCAGATGTTTTGTCAATAATCGGTATTAGAGTGGAAAAATAAATTTGTATGACGTTAATAGTCCACATGGTCATAATTAAATAATATCTATAATAATATTTCTAAAATAATAATCAATTTTATATATCAGTTATAATTTAAAATCAATTCATTACATTTTGATATGAAAAATGAAAAATGTTATAATCATGGGAATGGTAAGTCAAATTAACGCAAGAGTAAAATTTCCATTATTCATTTATAAATAATGAAATAAAGTAGTTACTATTTTAATGTCATTTAATGAGATTAATATTATTAATATCATATTAATAATTTATATATAATTATATATATCGTACAAGATATTTGGTTAACAAAAAAATCAAATCACTTTATGGATGTGTTAGTTTAATCATACGCATGAACGCCGTTATCATTTTTATTTGTATAGAAATTATGAAAATAATTGATATATTTTAATACAATATGATATATATGACATGAATATAATATATAAACCTTAATTATATCATTATTATTAGTATTTAGATATTGTAATGAAAAATGAACTATATCGATTTGCGAGGAGGAATTCTTCTATTCACAAAAACAAAAAGTTGATTTCCCATTTGATGGAATTAGAGAAATATTTAGGTGATTGTATTAATGAAATAAAACCCTATTAAATTAATAATAATATAGTTTGTATATGATCATTATTGTAGGTTATTGGAAGGATGTGGTAGAAGTAATTAAATAGAAACACTTATATAAAAACATTACCATACATTCAGATGATCACCATTCATAACACATTAACTCCTATAATTACGGTCTTCTGACTAAGAAAAAGCCAAAATAATGTGGGTATGGATTAAAGGAAGGGTTTTGGGTAGAGATTTGAAGAACCAAAAAGCCTTTAAGGTTTGAGTATTTGAGAAGAGTTGGTACATTTTTATAGGGGAGGGGATGAGCACCCTTGGATACTCTTAAAATATTACATTATTATAAATTCAATTTCAGTACCAAATAGTCCACAAATATTGTATTTCAAAGATAATATGTTTTCTGGTCGAATCCCTATCTTAAAATTTAAAATAAACATGTTATGATTATTTTTTAGTATTTATTGTTTTCTTTTCCCAATTATTTTACCCCATTTAACCATAGCATGAAATTATGGTATTCACATTTTTTGGGTTAATGTAAGTACCATATAATTTCAAAATATATAATAAAATTCCATTTATGACATATAGTAACGTATAATAACAATTTTTCAGAATATATGATTTTTTAAATTTAATATAATTTAATCTTAGACTTTATATTTTAAAATTTCAATAGAGTCAAATTTGAATCTATTCATTATATGACTATTAATGATATAATAAAAGGAGGATAATTTCTAAAACACTCCATTAAATTATCAAATGTTTGTAAAAAAATATCTAAAAATACTTAATGACATAAATTATGTAATATAATATTTTTTAATATTTATAATTTCATTTATTTTATTCTTTCATTAATTTAAAAATTAGAACATTATATTTATGTCACCATTTAATTTAATTATTTATTTCCAAAAAATTATAAATAAAATACCATGATATAGGTAATATTTTTTTCATTATAATGAATATTTATAGTCGAATATATCACTATTATAACACCTTATTAAAATTTATTTATTTTTGAGAGACATGATTATGACATCTTGGTCTATATTTTAAATAAAATGTTTATAAGTGTCATAATCGCAACCTAGTGGCTCCATGTGGTCCTAAAATTTACCCAAGGATGATCATGGTTGGGATAAAATCCTAAAATTAAATTAGAACAGGTTTTTATTAATTTTTATATTTATAATATTTTTTACCTTTAATTACCAGATTTAGCTTTAATCGTGGGAAGAAAATTAATTAAAAATGTTTCTATTGATAATGTCCAAAAAAATTAAAATGGAACTATTCACCTAATTTATATTTTATTATTACAAATATTGAATGCATTTTTATTTATAATTAAAACATAAGTTACATTATTTATTTTATAATTAATTCCCGTTTTCAAAATGCGAAAAGCGGTGGGTTTAAAGTTAAAAATTCTCAACAGATTGACATATGTTTTTATCAAATTCCAATTTCAAATTACATCCAATGACCAAAATTTGATTAAATGATAAAATATTAATCCAAGTACACTTTAAACATAATTAAATTCATAATCTATATATAAAAATTAATTGGATGAAAAGGATTTTTTTGAATTTTAATATAGTATTTTCACTATTCATTTAAAAATGAATTTTATCAGAAAAACCAAAAATTCAATAGAAGTAAATTTTGATGTCCTTATTCTAAATAAGATGTTTATATTGTCAAATATAACTTATAAATGTTTCAAAAACTAGATTTAAAATTTGTTCTCCATAAAAAGGATGTGAAACTATATATTTTTTGAAAAATTCTTCTTTTACACGAAAAATTGAATTTGTTCTTATATAATGTCTTGAACACATATAAGGTAAATTTTAAACAATACATTGAATTAATTAAACATATATTTAATTAATAAAATCAATAAAGAATGATTATATTTTTTTATAAACATGATTATTTTAATTTAAATATATTTTCAAAAAAACATTCCTTTTTTTGTATAAGTATTTATTTTCATTTATAAATAAATGTTAACAAAAAATTAATTTAATAAATTTATGAACAACATGTATTTAAATTGTTTAATATTTTTTATTCCTCCCATTTTAATAGCTATGTTATAAGATTACATAATTATATTTATTTGTTCTCTTAAGTTCGATGTGGCATATTATATATGATTTCGAACAAATAGCCTCCTTTTAAAAACCCAGGATCTTACAATCACAAACCAAACTGGGACTTCATGCAACCTGATATCCAACCTAGTCCATGATAGGTCTCAATGAGCACTCCTGATTCCCATTGGCTAGAAACTAGTGTTGGGCATCAATGTAATCTCAATGTGATTGATTTGGACCAACGAAATACCACGATCGAATAAATAAACTATAAAAACAGGGCACATATTAATAAATAATAATTGATCGTCAATAAATTCACAAACTAATCCATATATATAACAATGAAACAAAACTGAATCTAAATACAAAACTATTACTCAACTACACTAACAATATCTCTATGTTACCTCTTAGTAACCCCCAACCACTTGACCAATCTACTCCAACAACGAGGACACAAAATATAAACCTAAACCTCTAAAATAGCTTGGGTCTACTGACATCAAATGGTATAACTAGGGTGTTGTAATAACATATCAGCAGGTAACCCCCAAATAATCCTTACATTTCCACTCCAAAAAATAATCAATAAATACTAGTTTGGAAATAAATATATAGAAAATGAATTTAGTACAATTTATAAAAAACAAAAACATAATTGGAAAAGAAACCATGTTAAAGAAACCCTCATACTATTACCTTTCAAAAGAATCATTTCCACTTTCCATGGCCCATTTACCTTTAAAACTAACCCAACAACAAAATCCAACCAAGTAACCAAAATAGTGTTGTGTAGAAAATATAGGGAACCAAAGAAAATAGATAAAAACTAGAAAGAATAATATCAAAGATGAAATGAGAATAATAAACATAAAAGGTAAAGATAGTAACCATGGTATTTTATTAAAAATACCTAGAGTGATCCCTGGAAATACTTGGTCTGAACACACCAATCGTCGTATGGTGAAACTCCATGGTATATAACCAGCATGCTTCTGTAAACTAGCCTCACTAGTGGAATAACCAACCTAGCCTCAAAGACAACCAAGGGGTACCAATATGTCTAATCAGGGTAAATAAGAAACCATCACATGATCCTCTAAATGTCTCCATGAAATCCATTGGTGGAGGTTTACAGTGTAAGTATAAGGACCTCGCACATGTGACTCACCTTACCTATTGTCACCACAATAGCCTACCCCAAACCTTGAAACCACCTTTACAATAACCCATATGGGTAAAAAATTAATAGGGGTTCCCATTATAAAACATGCCATACATAAGTGTATACTAGGTTGTCACATCACACAATCATTCAAATCATTTCTCAAAACACACTAAGATTATAACATGGAATTTCTACTTCTTAACCCACAATTAATTTCCAAACATTATAATTATCCAACTACACCTTACACTCTTTATATTCAAATATATCACAATTATTATATAAAATCTGTATAAAAAAATTAAAAACCAATTTTCAATTTTTAATTCCAAACAGGCCTTTAGGTTCCAAATCCAAATTCTACTTCTACCAACATGACAATGCTATGAATAAAACACACCAAATAACAAAAGATTCCAAACATGCTTTCATTAAATTTAGAACATAAAATTTTCTAAATGTTCTATATATCCCATAACATCAAATAAAAATTTGAAACCACTTTCATGTCATTGAGAACCGGGGGACCATTAATAATGAAAATGAGAGTTTGAATAAAAAATGAGAAAGACGGAAAAGTGTTTTAAAATAAGAGTTATTAATTTCATAAAATTTATCCAAAACTATAATCATTTGTTTAGCGATTAATATGTTCTTCCCAAGAACACATGGATTTTTACACATCCAATAGTATTTGTCTAGTGATTATAAAATCTCCCAAATACTATCTTTAAAAAAAACAACATGTAATAATTTTCCACAGAAATAGGAAATTTGCACAATACATCAAATTCAAAATTTATTAATGACATGGTAACATAAAGAAGGATAAACACTTCCCATAACATTCAATTTTATTTTAAATTAAAACTTGACATTTCCAAAGACACTAGGAGGAAATATATACATAATAAGGTTCCAAGAATAACTTTTAAAACCATTTTTAGAAAATTCTACTAACTATAATAAGCATCAATAAACTAAACAAACGCATCACAATCAAGAAAATCACATTTAGAAACTTGTTTAAAGCACCCAAGATTTAACAGAGTGAATTAGAAATGAAAACACTGGAGACACCAACCTTAATGGAGTGATGATGTGATAAAACTCTATGTGAAGGATGAATACACCCCAAAATACGACCCACAAACCCTAACATCAAATAAAATCAACTACATATCAAACCTAACCCCTATGGATTGACCAACAAAGAAACCCCATAAAGAGAGGGAATGATATGAAGAGATAAGGAATAATAGAAGGAAACATCGACCAATAACTGAAGTAATTTCACCTTTGTACCTTATAGAGGATTCAAAAGAGGTAGGGATGCAATGGAGGAGGAGTTGGGAGGACCCCCTGGTGTAATATACTGAGCACGGTTGAAGAATCATGATTTTTGGTTAAAACCACAGTGGGGAAAACATTAAATTTCACCATTGAAAGAAACTGTGTAGCTCAAATGGTTTGGTTACATGGTTTAACAAACCTTTCAGCATCAATGTGCCCACTATTAGAGAAGAGGGGAATGCTACATGGGCAGGCATCGTAGTTACAAAATCATACGCCAACTGTGATGGAAGCCTCTGTTCGGTTCTAGAACTAAACAACACTGTTACTGCATAGTTTCCCAAACCATTTTCAACTCATGAACTTCACCTTTGGACACCCAAAAAAGGTCACATGTTTACCTGGATAGGGCTATAGAACATTCCCAAATAGTTCCCTATCTATGTGCATGAAAAAAACCAACTCAAAACATCATAAATTAAAAAAATTAAACTGGGGATCAACCTTAAGCACAACCAAAAAGATCTAAATCCATGAAAATAAAAAAATAATATAGATTCAATGGTCTGGCAGTGAGAAGGGGTAGTCAAATATTTTTTTGAAAAAAATTAATTATAATTGTAAAAAATTAAAGGATAAATTAACTAAATAATTTATCTCTAATAATAGTTATTTTATATTTTATTTATGAATTATAGAAGTCCCATAATATTTTTGGGTGTAATATATAAATTTATCACAAATTAACCACACACAACCCACCTAAATCCAATGTGATTCTATCATTAACCTTCATCTAATTTATTCTTACAACGAAATGCCCCTATTAGCACCTAAAAAGGATCTCAAATATACACCTTCCAATATACCCTTTTAATTTTAGTACCTATCTAATACCGACCCATTATTCTTCTCCATGATTCCTCTCAATCATATGAAAGATTATATCTATAAAATTTGGGCCTAAGGCCCTAATTTTTAGGAATCAATCATGAAAAAGAGTGATTTTGTTAACATAACGAGTTATATGTCTTAATTTTAATTTAATTTAATTTTACTTATATACTTAAATATCAATTGAAACTCAAATAATGTTTCTAAATTATATTTCATCAATAAGAATGATATTTTCATAATATAACTCTAATTTATTAATCATTCCAATGTTATAATGCATTCACATTTCGGTCGATTCGACCACCTAACTGAATGGAATTAAAATTATTTTTTATTAAATGATTATGAAAACAAAAATTATTGTAATATATTTTAATAATAATTAATTCAATATGTACAATTAATCCTTTAATGTCAATAGTATTTTATAAATCACTACTAATATACCATCTCTTATATGTTAAAGATAAAAAATGAGTGAGTTATAGATTTTACATTGGATAATCACAGATTAAATTTCTATAGAATGATTCTAGAATATCATAAATAATTATGTAAAATTTATTATATTTACTATAAAATTTAATATATAATGATATCATGAATTTTGAATGATTCTAAATACAGTTATATCTAATACATTTAACTAATAGTTTAAACAATTAATAATTGATCACCTATATTAACTAAAAATATGAAATAACTATGTAATAAATGAATATAAAATATTAATATAATAGTAAATATACTAGAATATGGTAATTATCCTTAATTTATTATATAAGAGGTTATATCACATCTGAACAATAAGTAATCCAATGTATGGGGTTTTTATCTAATTTCCAATTCATTGAAAATTATTTTGTGTTATAAACATATCTTAATTTGTATGGTTTATATACTATATATCTAGAAGGATTTAACATTATTATAGTTATATTAATTTTATTTATTGTTTAATTTAAATTTCCCACTTTTAATGGTTTTTTTTCACAGGTTACCGTTATTCTAATGGTTTCTCTTGACTCAAATCCTTTCATTAACTCAAAATCATTCTAATTTGAAAATGATCATACAAGATTCATCTTTTATATCTTATTATATTAAAACATATTCCCTTATTTTTTAGAATTTACAATTTCATATTAAATTATTCCTCTTTCATGTTTTTATTTATTCAATTATTAAAACATCGATAATAAGAATTCTCATCCTTTTTTACTAAAAATTAGCTTCCATGTTCATATTTTTTTTTCCTAAAATTAATTTTCTCTATTAATTTGAAATATAAATATGTATGATCATATAAATTCGATATATATACATATATTCTCACAATAAAATTTTATAACATTTTCATTCATGTATGTGTTTCCCTAGAAATGCCAAAAATCATAAAAAATTCAATTTATTTGTATTTTACTGTTGTAATTTACATATCATAAATTGAAATTTATTTATTTTATATTTAAAATTATTAGATAATTTTTTAAATTAAGGATTTCAAATACATTTTTTCTCAAATTCATGAATGGTGTTTTTCAATAATTTTACTCCCATCGCCAATTAATTTATCTCTTATGGGTAATATTCATGATCACTCACTAAATGTTATTTTTATATACATATTATGGGATGATTGAACATTTTATATCAGTCAATATAATTCTTTAACTAATCTTATTTGATACCATTTGAAAATGTTATGTAGGTCATTTTCATTCTAAGGGTTCCAATGATGAGATGTATGAATTATTTCATGTAAATAATATGGATTTTTTATTATTTCGTGATAAAATATGGAATATTTAACCATCATGTGATGTAGTTATGGTTTTATAAGTCATGAGATAATTATATTAGTCCATGTGAATGATTTTATTTTTATAAAACATGATTAGTGAAAATTATTGGGTTTTTTCACAACTTAATGTATGTACATGATTGATTCTCTTCAAAACATTATTTTTGGACATGATTGGATGTATTCAAAACTTAATTAGTAGGAATTATTTGGTTGGATTAAAATTTTAATAATTCTCATGCGTATGATTGTGCAACATTTTAATGTTATATGCATACGTTTTAAACCATGGAGCATGATTTTTTTCATCAATTTTCGCACTCTTATGATATGAAATACTTTTGATCATTTCCAATAATATACCGTTCTATAATTACTTTTAGATTACATTATGTTTTTTATTATCTTTTTAATTAAATATTTTTCACATGTTCATGCTTTTTTAGGTGCATATGATTTAACCCTTATGCCTCATTGATATGTTTCCCCTTATTGGGAATTTGAGGTCACCCCATCATTATTTTATACTTTCATAAAGAATTGTCTATATTATTATGATAATAAGAAAATCATATATAATGAATTTTATAGGGGATGATGGAAAAATAATTATAATAATATTTTTAGGTAGAAAGAATCCAAATACACTAATCCATTATCTTTTCAGTTTTTTATATTTTATATTAAATGTGATGTATCAATTATTTAAATAATGTAAAATATATGAATGTTTAGTGTCATTTGTCTAATCCCTGATACATTATTGTGAATTAATTCTACATATTTTTGCTGAAACAATTGTTTGATTAACTTCTATATGTTTTAATAATTCACTATGATGAGTAATGCATGCCTATTAAGGTGCTTAATGTCAATTATCCTAAAAAAATATTTATATTATCTTTTATTTTGACAGCTTTAATACTGTATATTCTATCATAACATTTGTGGTTATTTGTACATGGATAAAAATATCTACTCAGATGTGGTGTCACAAACTCAAGATCCTTCAACCATTATATGTGTTTATTGGGAGATTTGGTTAGGGATTAAAGACATCTTAGAGGGTAGCTCCCTATTTAGAGAAATGGTGAAATTGTATGAAAAATTATCTATATATTTAGTAAATAATTATTGACTTAATTCTAGTGTGGATAACTTCTAGATTTAGTTAGAATGCATGATGTGATTTCCAGAACGTGGTCATCAAATATTAGTGTGATGATAATGAAAAAAACAAGTTGTTATATTATTCTGGGATAAGAATTATAATTGATGTGGGATCACTTTTCTTAGTTGGTGTATGGATTTAAAAAATTGAAATGAATGTTTTTTTATATGTTGGCTTATGTGGAAACATTATAACCATGAGTGGTTATTAGTAGATGGATGTGATCACCATGGTGGAAAAAAGTTTGTGTGAGATGGGATTTTTAATAGTAGTTATATGATGTGACTTTATATTCATCTAGAGTATTGTGGATGTTTTCAATTGTTTTAGAGGATATGATTTGTTACAATTAATTAGTCACATGATGGAATAAGGTAGAAGTTATATGGAATAAGTGACTACCCACGATTACATTGATAGTAATTACCATGATAAATTGTTTTTTATTTACCTTTTATCATTATCCTTGTTAAAAGTGGTCAAATATCATTTTATCATTATGAGATGAACTAGGGAGGATAACATCGATACCCTCAATGTGGGTTCCCATAATTAATGTAATTTTTTCGATGGAATCTAATGGAAGACAAAAATATAGTTTTTTATCATTCTCGATTTTCAATTGATTCATGGAATATCCATTGAAGACGATACATTTGTAGAATTTTCGGTCTGTTTTCTAAAATATTTTCTAAATATACATCTTAGGTACGATAGAGAAAAATAGTTTGACTTGAATATTATTCTAATATAATGTTTTACGAGATCTTATCCTCGTGTCTGAAACTACACTTTCAATATGTCATAGGGATAACACATAAGAATAATTAAAGGAAAATAATTGAAGAGAATAAAAACTGATGTTTTAAATGTTTCACCTGAACTATGATACATATTTCAGTAAAATATTAATAATGTTTTTATATTTTAAATAATCAGTACTCAAATTATTTTTTATTAAAAATTCTAGAAAAACATAAATTTTAATCAAAGGTTAAGGGACACTTCCTCTCTTCGACAGACAACTTTCTATGTGGTTTAAACAAAGACGTAATTCTTAATTATAGGTAAAATGTAAATAAATAAAATGTATAATATAAATAAAATAGTAATTGGTAAACTATATGATCTTTTGATCTCTAAATATTTATTTATATATGTATACATAGTGATTCCTCATTTCCAAACACAATAATATTTTAAAATCATCTGACCTACAATTCACACTCCAATTCTTAATATTCAATAAATCCCATAGTTTGTTCTCTATTCCGTCCCTATTTAAAATTTCAAAATTAAATTATCTATATTGAATTTTCACTGTATATATTTATAAAATTATGAACAAACATTAAAAAATCCTATTCAAATTCAAATTTAATCAAGCATTATGAATTTACCCTTCCTCAAAACCATCCATTGATTTTTTAAAGTGAATATTTACAAATGATATTAAAATAGGTTGTTAATGGTCATACCAAAAAAATGAACACGTTTTATTTTGAGTCAGAAGTAACAAAATATTATTTTAATTCTATGTTTCATTAAATTATATGATGTAAAAACATCTACTAATGTATTGGTTATTGGTTTATTTATCAATTAAATTAAACAAATTGAAATATTACTATGTGATATAATGGTTAATGATGAAATATTTATTTTAATAAATTTAAATTTTGGAAATTAAAATGAACATCCCAAATTATTTCTTTTCAATCGAACTATTTCATTGTAGACCCTTTACATAGGACATGACCTTTTTATTTTAGAATTATGACATTCCATATCAAACATCAACTGCTAGAATATTTTTCTCTTTTAATTTACTTTAAAAGTATATATTTTCCCATACTTGTCATATAACTGATACATGTTACCATATATTATAGATATCCCCTTTTAAAACCCTCTTACATTCACTCATAATTATATTACTGAAAATAAATACGTTTTGAATAATCATTGATGCAAAAATTATACCTAGAATGCTTTATAATATTTTACTTACATGTACAAATGGATGGATAATCCTACTATATTTTCTCAAGGGTTTCATTGAAAAATTTCGTATGAATAATATGAAGAATTTAAATATCCAAAAATATTCTTCTAAACACAGAAAACTTCATGTAATCAATTTCAATATATTTCCTCTTATTCTTGAAAGTGTTACACCATTAATCTGATTTACATACCAAATAGTATAAAAATGATTTTTTCAATATGAAAAAACAAGATAATGTGAATTATCATTTCAATGGTACTAATAAATTTCTCAAAAACTAGCGGGTATGAATGAAATAAAAAAAAGTCTGATGTTTCCTCATGAAAGACTAAACAGAACACAATTCCCTCCATTACTCATTTGGAAGGTTATCCAGATTCATAACATACACTTTTTTTATTGGCATTGCAATCTGTTTTTTCATTCTATCGACCATAATATTCTCTTTCTCATGAGTAAAATCATTGAAAATAAAATTTTATTCCTAATTAACATGATTCCTTTGAGTTATAGTGAATGACTAAATAAAAAACTCATAGTGTAGGAATCATTATTCTTATTGGTAATCCGATATTCATGAAAATCAGTTATAGAATGGTTTAATCATGACACCATCAATGAAATAAATGAATACCTTATATTAATACATTTCATTGATTTTTATTATTAGAATCCTTCAATATGATACATAAAGTGTTTGTTAATTTCTAATTTATATCCCCTTAGAGTGTCCACCCAGGTGTGCTGCAGGATCCAGTGTCACATAGCATGTGGAAATCAAGTCCAACTTAATGATCATTTTTTAGAATTATTACCCCTAGGTAAAATTAGACGAGTTCGACATCCAATTTAAATATCCATATAGGGATTTAATTACAAAAAACGATTAATTCTATCCTTCTAAAATTATAATATATTTCCCTATACATGGACTTGTCCTTATGGTTCTCAAAAATTATTTATCATCCTAATTTCCATGGGATTAAGAAAACCTTACTCTAATAAAAACTAAATTAACTCATAAATTTAATAAATAAATATTAAATCTTAATAGATGAATATTAATTACATAATGTAATTATTGACTCTATGTAATTTTAGGTATAACTCATTTAAAACTTGGATACCAAATCAATTTGTTCATATGTGATCTACATAGCCTCCCATATAGTTATTTATAACTAGAATATATAATTATAATAATATATATAATATATTTCCTCATAAAATAGGGAATGGAAATTGAATAAATGTTAATCATAGATTCCCACTACTGTTAAATAAGATAGATACACATAACTTTTTATTATGGGTACGAGATCATGGAAATAATATATAAAATATATACACACCATATCATAGATCATAATAGGGAATCATGGAATAAGAATCATTGTTAATATTACATTAATAATTATAGAATAATGTAAAATTATCTATAATTTTGTAATATATTTTGAAAAAATTGATTTTTGGAATCCATACTGGCGCAGTGAATCATATGATAGTGCTAACCACTATGTAATTCATAACATGTTAGGCGTGGGATAAAAACCTAGATATCTACTTCAAGACTTGGTTAACATCAAATATACCCTATTTTTTGTTCTTTGGATAAACTCCAATGAATCCAATTTTTATATAATGAGAAACCCTCATTTGTAACTTTTTTAAGGAATATGATAACTACTTATGTGACCATTGAGGTCATAGAACATTAATCATTACCCAATTAATTTTAGGGAGATAAAGGTCCCACCCTTCACATAATTCATTCATTTTTTCCAACATGGTCCTAAAAATCCATCATATCCTAAATATAAAATTGAAATTGGTTTCATAAACATTTCATCAATGTATAACCCATATAAAAGAAATGGGTTTCAAAACAATATCACCAACTCATCATAGAATCACCTATGGTAAATGAATGGATTTCATAAAAATATCTCCATCATATTCATAGGACACACATAAAATGGATATGGATGGAAAATTTGGATAATATTCCTAGAAAAAAAATAAGAAACACACATGTTTGTTTTCCTTGATGACTATAAATTACAAAAAAAATGATCATTAAAAAATCATAAAGAAAATACACATTCTATTTAGAAAAAAATCATTATAATATATAAAATTATAAAATATTAATGAAAAAAATAATTATTAATAAAATTGGATTATTTTAAAAGAATATATAAATCATTAAGTGTATATGACATCATAAAGTACAGTATGTGTCAAAAACCTTCTAACAAAGAGTCTTTTTATATTTTTGGTAAAAACACAAGACAGATTGGTTTTCATGATGAAAATAAATTTTCTTTTAAAATTTTTAGATTTAGCCCAAAATAGAGAGATGTTAGTTTAAAAAATAATTAGATAACATTGAAAACATTATTTCAAGCTTATTTTTAATATTTTAACAAAGAAAAAATTGTTTTTCAATCGAAGTGGGAAATAAATTCTGCTTTACATTAACTATTTTTTTTGAAATGTTGAGTTCATAAATAGATTAGAATTAATATTAAAACATGTAATTTAAGCAAATATTATTATATTATAAAAAATTTCATGATCGTTTTGAGAGTATTATTATAGTATTTCCTAATTGTAAGTGTTATCATAAAAAACCCCATTAAACAATGAGATTATGACAACAAGACCTTTCCACTTTGGTATTATTTGAATCATAATACTCATGAATGAAATAATACTACATGTAAATTTAAATCCCAATAAATTTACCAATAATAATCATAAAATTTATTCATGGGAATTATATACACAACACCAAATGAACAATTGGTGATTATAATATATGTTTAATAATAATAAAATTGTGAAACAAATCTATAACCACAAGTTTTGAATTCTTTAATACCCAATAAAACCTAAAATATAATTTGAATCGGTTTATTATGAATTTATTAATTAACTATAATCATATATATCATACCATGTATGATTTATATACAACATTTTATTACCCTTTTATTAAAACAAAATTTTTTAAATCATATTTTGGGTAATAACAACTCTGTTTTTCATGTATGTTTAGTTTAGATATATTCAGTAATTACAAATTGATCATGGTTGTATAATATATATAATATTATTTATTATATATATATATTATATATTTTCATTATTTATGTATTTATACTAATATTTTAAATTTAGATAGAAAATGAATTACACTCTTCCTGGAGACAGTACATCATACATATGCTTGAACACTATTTCCATTTTCATAACGCATTTAATGAAATAAAATTAAATATTAATCTACATTTAAAGAATAATTAAAATTTCACATATAAAAATTTTATTATTAAAATATGAATTATTACCATCTATGTTAAAAAATGAAAAATGCTACACATTGATTCGTTGAGGTGGTAGTCTCCACCTATACATGAGCGATGTAATCATCTTCTATCCAAGTGTAATGTATGAAGTTAGAAGTCATATAATAATTTTAAAATTAAAATAATGACATAAATATGATATATAAAATGTAAATAAATCATTATTTACATCTATTAGAGGTTTTTATGCAAAATGAATTATATCCTCTCCCGAGCCAGTAGTCTGCCATAAACAAGATCGATAATTTCATTAACCACTTGACTAAAGATAATATACATATATATCATGAAACTAAAATAATAATATAATAGTATATGGGGTATATTATGATATTTTAATTCCTATATTAATAAAATTTTATGATGATTTGTGAATAAATTATTTTTAAAAGCATTGTTATAGATTATGCATTTTCTTTAGAGATCCCCTTTCAGTTTACACATAAAAAAATTAATGGAGGGTTTCATAATAAAAGTAAGGAAGATAAGATATTTTTAAGGATTTAATTAACAAATTACGAATTTTATTGGATGATGCCCATTTTTTGGAAGTGTGTATTGTATAGGAGTGTGAATACCCTATTATAAGCATGGGAAATAGCACACTTGTATCATTTGAAAAGATATTAGTGAACCCGTGTTTTAAACATGAAAAAATAATCCAAATTGTTCATTATAGAAAAATATATGAGACAAGTTATAAATATTGATATAAAATTGTGGTTTGACAATTTTATAGGTCATTGAATCATGAATATTTTAAATTTCAACACTTTTAAACCCATTTTAACCATAAATGCGGCAATTAATTTTAAAAATTTCTAAATTATTTAACCAAAAATATAGTTGATCATATTTTATATAATTAATAATTTAGGTTAGAATTATGGAATAAATTTATTAAATTCCATTTTTATAAGTATAAAATCATAATTTTAAAATAAACCCCCCAACACATTGAAAAAACATTTCCTATTGGGAAAAGTTTCATAAGAACAGAGAATCATAATACAGAAATTAAAAATTCAATAGATTTAAATGTACTACATTAAATTTATGAATATATAATTTAGAAAATATTACTTTTAAAATCATATTAAAATAATATATTGAAAATTATTTAAACAAAAATGTATTTTTTTATGAAAATAATTTTTTACCATTAATCGAAAAATAAAACAGTATAAAATTCTAAAAAATTCAATTAAAAATAATTTTGACAATTTTATTTCAAATATTATGTTCCTTATATATATATATTTCTATAATTAAAAAAATAAATTAAATCATTTTTTAAAAAAAAGAAAAAAACATTTTTTATAAATTATTATTTTTTAAAATTATGAAGACCATACTAAAAAATAAGTAAAATTTTATCAATATGTTTTTTATATAATACCATTATAATAAAAGTTTAAAATTTCATTATTCATATTAATTCCATATATATTAAGTCTTGGTTATGAAAATATTTTTTAACTAATAATAATAATAGTATATTGTCGTTTATTAAAAATGGGTGTTGTGTGTGTTACAATATATAGGAGAAATTAAACATATTAAAACATTCCTAAAATCATAGTTTTATATGCTTACATCTAGTTCTCTAGCTCCTAGGGTCACCCCAGATGATTCACATGATACCATTGGTCACACACTAAGAGAATTTTTCATCCATGAAGGATCTTCTATTGTTGATCCTTGATCTCTTCCGGGTACTCCATAATGATATATCTATATTTTATTTCTAGATAACACCAATCCATAATATGAAATGGGTCATACATAAAACTCCTCATTTGTGTCACATAGTAGAAATATTTTACATAGTATCATCTATGAGTTAGTGTCAATAGATATTCCATCTCACAGACCCTAGGTAATATCTGTAAAGGGCTAATGAATAAACAATAGATTTTTCCACCACAGCCAAATCATATAAATCCACATTATTATGAGACCTTCAAAATTGTATTTTATCCCACATAAAACTCATAATTCCTCTTCTAATGATCCTTATAACACTTATAATGACCATGGAGAGTATTAATCCTCTTATTGAGGTTCTTCAAATTCTTTATCATCGCTCAAACTACCTCTTGGCCAATAAATGTTGACACACTTGAATTAGTCCAAAATTGTGGTGATCTATAGAGTCTATAAAACAATCCCTAAAATAGTGTCATACCATTAATAGAATAGTAGGTTATTTATCATGAAAATCCTAGTAAGTGTAGGTGATACTCCCAAAAATGACTAATGTGTAACAACGACATCAAAAAATTTCCTACAAACCGGAATGTTTCCCTTAGTCTGGTCATCAGTTTGGGGATCAAAATACAAGCTAAAATGAAAATAAGACCTAAATACCTCCTATAATCCTCTCCTTAATCGTGATTTTAACCAAGTGTCATGATCGTAAATGATTATTAATGGAACATCATGAATCTGTAGTATCTCAAGCATGTAAAGACAACCCAAACAATCTATTAAAATCTTCTATTGGATAGATATGAAGTTGGCTTACTTGGTGAGTCTATTTTCCTAGATTTAACCATGTCCTCAATATTTTCATTGAATCCCCATTTGTAATCCCATGTATATACAATCCCACTTCCACTCTACCACCTAAAGAGGATTTTTTAGACCTATTGGAACATGTTGTTCAACCATCCACTATTGAAAAATAAAGCATCGATAGATAATATTTTCTACACACTTATACATCCGTTATGGAAAAAAATATCACCAAATTACATGTATCATTTTACCAAACAAAGAGGAAACTGTAAAGATGATGTATTAAACTATATCAGGACTTCCCCATACAATTTCACTGGTATAATTTCCCCTCCACTAAATATAATAATGTGCTCCCCACCTTCAAGAAATATATCAATAGAATCACAAGTGGATATATGAATACATAAGGTCTCATAGAAGGTATCTACATAATGAGTCTCTGCGACATGATTTCTATACTTTTGGGTAACTAAAATTGGTTGGAGGTATTATGCACTATAGTCATCCATCAAGGATGTCCTCACCAAGGCTAACTACCCTGAATCATTAGACTATAACTGAAATCAATATTTCTTAATAAGAGCATCTACAACCATATTTCACTTCCCAGAAGAATATAATATATAAAATTAATATTCATGGATGAACTATATCAACCAAATATATCTGATTCTAATATTAATATATGATATGATATACTTGAGACTCTTTTAGTTAGTGTAGATGATAAAAATCTCACCAAAAGATATTCACATTACATTATTAGGGTGGATATTGCATCTATAGGCTCCAGATCATGGGTTGTGTTGTTCAATACCAATAGTATAAATTTCTGGGACCAATATACTATCACATTCAACATTTTCATCAAGAAAAATGTCCATGTTTTGTGATGGATGCATCACCTAATAGTATATACTCAACAAACTCCTCTAGAAATCTCATGATGGGGGCACAAAGAATCCTCTCTAAGGACTCCAGAAAAACTTACTAGAACATATGAGTCCATGTGAATAGAATCCCATTCTAGGATAAATTGGTTAAGGGTTATAATATCTTAATTATATTTGGAAAAGTCTCTTATATATTCTTTCCATCCCAAGGAAGCTTCACACCACTTTCATGATCTAGGGTAGATCACATGAAAACATTGCCTCAACCATCATTAGATCCACTACCACTCTCTCCTCTGAGATGTAATGTCCCAAAATTTTGAACTCTAAAATTTATAACTGACAATATGAGTGCTTACCATAAATCTTGTTCTCTTGGAATATTTCCAATACCATAATAAAAATGTACTCATAATGACTGTAGGGATATCATAATGTTATAATCAGTTTATACACATCTCATACTTGATGCCAGTGATATTTTTTTATTAGGTTTCTCTTAGAGAATCATTTATCCCCTCTCAACATGTTAAAGAGGTATTCAAAACTCAATTGGGATAATCATTTTTTAAAGTTACCGAGATTAATCAATAGTAAAACCACCATAATCTCAAGAACGTATCCACAGTCATGGTTAAACAATTATGGTTTCCAAAGTGAAAAATGGAATAACATTAAATTTTTTCTATAATCAATACAACTGCATCATCAGCTCATATTTTGTTGAGAGAGTCATTTGATATTCTAGTGAAAATATCCCGGAAGTACCAAGATTAATTTTTATTTAATATTTTAATCTCTTATTGGGGAGATAATTCTAGATTGTCCTTAGTAATTTACTTCTATTACTCCTTCACCACTCCCCAATGCTAGAATCCAATGATATCGACTCCTATAAGGGTAATACTAGCCCAATAGGGAGAAATACTTTGTATCAAATTGAATATGAGGTCATACATCTCTTCATGGGTTTACATATCACCCAGAGAATAAAAATAATACTTTGTCACTATAGATACACCACATATTGTTCCTATAATAGTTAATCTGGTCATGGTCGGTGGATATAGAGTACATATCTAAGATTTAGTCATAAATCTTCATTATTGATACAATGAGTTTCCATAAAAGTTTATCTTCTCCAAGAGTTTAATCACACTATAAGGAAAATTGGGTGACAACTAAATCCCTTATGATCATATTTTCCATGTGAAATGGTTGAAGAAATGGATCGACATATATTTATAATCCACAAACTAAGGATGTGGCAAGAATGGAGTGTCATTCACCTTTTTTGATTAATAATGTGCTTAAAATGGATAAGAAATAGATCGTGACACTAATAATATTTGGGCAATATGGGTCAAAAAATCTCTATGATATATAGCTTCCCCTATCAATATCCACGATCTCCATATGCCTTGTGTGGACCACATGGGTGGTGGTGTTGGAAAAAAATGTCAAACTATCTGCCATCTCTAGGGGATCTCTCTACTCTTATTCAATTTCATTTTCCCTAACTACCAACCTAGTCCTCTCAATTTCTCTACCTAGGTATTCCATTGGCTATCTATTTTTCATCTACCTGGTTGGTCAGAAATCCAAGAGATATGTCCCTGACTGTAGTAATAGAAACATCCCCTGTCTTTTGGATATCTAGAATCATATTAAGATCCATGAAACATATATACTCTACCCTAATATCATTTACTCAATAAAATCACATTTCTAGATCAATATTTCTTCCATCATCTACAAGACTATGAGTTACAAAGTCATTTGTTCCCACTACCATCACCATCTTTCAGTATATGCTCACCCAGAAACATCCCCATCACGAGATCCTTCTCAATAACTTCATCATAGGTGGATTTGAAAAGAGATATCACTTCATCCTTGATATCTAGACATAAGACCTAATCGATAATCTACTCTAGGATAAAAATATATTTATTCGTATACATTGATTATAATGTGATTCTGGGGGACATTTATGAATACTCTAACATGGTCATGCTTCCCACTACACCTACTAATTCACCAATATATGTTCCACTCATAGTGTGGATGTATTTAACTCCTATTTGATGAGGAATTGTAAATATAACTATTATTACGATATATCATCATGTGTATCTTCCACCATACTCTGTCATGTCCCCACACAGTCTTAATGAAGGTTCACTACTATGAAAACCATATGATCTAGAGGATTTCTACTAAGATGAAAACTCAAGATGTTTCATATATAAATTCCTTAGCAACCTGGTGGTCTAGAACACCATAAAATCATCGCGTTTAGTACCATACAAACTGATGTAGTGAATTCATCTTACATACACCCACAAGTGGTACTACATGAACACACCAAAACTCAATGGTGTGTGGAAAGACATGAAACCACCCAAATGTACCATCTCTTTTGAATGTACCTCTAATAAATCCTCATCACATGGAGAATCATCCATACAAATATACTATTTAATAATATATTGAAATCAATATGGTTGAATCATAAAATACAATCAATATGTACCATGGTTAAAGAGTATATCTTGGAAACTAACTCAATAAGGAAATAAAAACCACAAACCTTAACTATGTGATGTAGGTACGGATGTTTTATCAATACCCAATGCCTTTATATATCAACTAAAAAATGGTTATCATATTTTAATTGAATAGATACATTAGAATGAACACAAACTCTAAATCTTATTTCATGGTCACCCATCTATTAAAATATTAATAGTGTTACCCTAGTTCCCAAACTAATCGTTATGGTAATAAGATCTACAATCCATAGTACCAGGACAAAACTAATCATATACCTTTATTTTATGACCAAAAACCACTGGGGGACGCATAGAAAATGATATTCCATGTGAAAAAATCCAACCTAGACTCTAATAGGATTGGGTCTAGTGGAAAAAACAAAATACGCATATCACAAACAAGGGATGCCATATCATAAAGTACCCGAAGACACACACATTTCTCCAAACCACCAACACCATGATTAGAAATAAATGTATAACTAATATAATAATTTATTCACAAAATCTACCCCCCATTAGAGTATATAAATTATTTTGAAACAAAAAGGCCCAAATACAAACCCACTAAAATTGATATAATATTCCAACCAGCTAAGATGGAGTAGATTACTATTGAATACAACACTAGTTATGACCATAGTCAAAATACCTACCTATGATATTCCAGTTTTTGGTCCTCCTGTGATACCATCAAATGTCTAGTCATCTATATAAAACATGACATGTGTTGATGGATCCCATGCAGAGGAGATTATAAAAATAACTATTATAAAAATGACTATTACAAATAACCAAAATCAACAAACATAATGAATCGAATGTCATGATAGCTCATCATCACAATTTAGGTTACTCAAGATAAAATACCTAACAAAAATAACTATAACCCTAGTATACTCATGAGAGTCTCCAAGTCTCAAAAAAGTCACAACCATTATTCCATCCATAGGATTCTACATAATGATTCATGTTAATTCCAAATATGAAGATCTACTCCATTATCCATGCAGTCACTAATAGTGCACATCCAAGTGGTCATGCTTTTTGGACCTCACCAAATAGGTACTATCTAAAACTCTAATGAAATCAATGAAATGATATACGATCACACCCATTAATCATTAGGTAAACGTCATACCCTATCAGGAATAACATAATAATTAGGGTATCATAGACTCACATGTGTTTCTTCATGATGATTCTCCAAATAAAAACTAAGGAAATTAATGTCATAGAGGATTACAACCTACGACTCAATGATAGATTCATGAAAAATGCAGTTGAGACTAACCCATATAGGGTCCACAATTAAATATTGATGACATAATACTATATTTTACCCTCTTAATTATAGAAAATGGGAAAAAATCACACTAATACTGGCCAATGCTTAATAGATATTGGGAATCAACCTTCCCTGATGGATATAGATGATGTGTACAGGGTTTACATTGTGTGTATCTATTTTTCTGGTTTTTTCTATGTCTCACTATCCCCCGTAGAATTAATTTCTCCAATTTCCTTATGTATTCTTATTAATAAATGGAATATAAAATCGATCTTCTACTTTTAGTAACTCTTTCTAGAGTCTTTGTAATCATGCTCATGCCCATGTAATTCTTGTCATGCTCGTAAAATTTGGTTATGCATGTCTACATGGCAATGTCGAATTACTAGGCCTTAAACTTGTATGCGACTCATTCCGATATACCTACACATTTTTCCATTTGTAACCCTAGAAATACATGCTAGGATACTAAGAATATTTCAAAGAGTATGTGACACATGTAAAATAGTGTGTGATATTATTATCTTCATGTAAAAGATTATGCAACATATAATAGACTACACAATGTGTTCAGTTGTAGAGTACATAATGTTTAGTTAGAAAATTCACAAAATCTCTATAATTCTATATGAATCTAGATCGAGCCTCTACCACAAATTCTTCTAATACTAGATCCAATGTAAATCATAGATCTGGGATCAAAAAAGCATTATCATCACTAATGGATAGATTTTGGTCTATGATTTCCCAGAAATCACCAATTTCAATTCCCCATGTCCAGATTATAAAACCCACTCAATAGATACATCTATATCAGAATTAAATCTGTTGTCAATTTCTGAAATCAGAAATATATATGGAATCTAAATAATTAACCATTTTAAATGAATTCAATGTTCTAAAGTCCATTTGTGCAAGTATCATTCATCATATTTTGTCGAATATTCATCCAAATAATATAATAATGACGATTTCATGTCGAATTGGGTGAGAAATGCATAAAAAAAATATAAGGAATAATACTTAATAATTTTTTTCACTTTACTCATCATTGTAAGAATGATGGATGAAGAGTATTTTAAATAAATATAAAATTCTTATTTATATATATATCATTCCACACCTGCACAACACGATCAGTCTGGGAACCAATCTAATGGAATAAATGAATCACCATTTCATTGTATAATAAAATGGGGAAATCTATATAATACAAAGTCATACCTTGAGATAGGAAAAATCATTTATAAATATTAAATTAGTGTTTTCATCAATTGTTATATCCTTAAATTATATTATTGTTTGTTATCCATGTTTTACACTTGTAATTGATCAAAGATCCTATTGCACACAAATACCCCTTCAGGATATCATCAAAAATCCATAGAGTTTTGAAATAACCCTATGGTTTTTGAAATATACCTATGGTTTTTGAAATAACCATGTATTTATAGTCGATATTATTATATGCAATTTTGTAAAAAATTAACTAATTAATTTAATTGTATCGTTATGTTTTTTCCCATGATCATGCTCCACTCAAGAATCCAACATGATCTAGGGTTTTGTCACAACAAGGGTAAAACCCACAAACAAAACACAAAAATGGTCTCATATTTCAAATATTTTTTATTGTTCAGGGGTCATTCCATAATTTTGTAAGAACTATAATCATGTGATATTAAATATTTGTTTTTTTATTATATCGACACTTTGGCTCATAGGGCCTCATAATATAATTTCATCCATACACATGGATCTGAAAATAATTTTTAAAATATTCAAACATTTTACAAGGCAGTAATAGAGATGTTATATGTATGCTAGAAGATCAGTTTAAGGTTGTACATATATTCAAGAGTGTTCTATTAGTCATTAGAGGGTATGTCCCATATTATAATTAGATTTCAGAAAGTATAGAGGATGATGTTTCTTTGAGTGGGGAATGGGTAACAATTACAGTTTCTTGCTCACGCTCATTCATGAGAGATGTCAACATGGATAATTGTTATGTTTGATAAATTAAAAAGTATGTGCCATGATGATCGATAATTTTTTTCAATAGAGGTATAATGATGTTAATATAATGGTGGGGAGAACCACATTGATCCTGAGAATGTATCATTAAATTCAATATGGTCATGCATAAGAAATTGATTAGTGGATGACCATGATAGAATCAGATGTCATTGAAACATTAAACTCCATTTTACCAGTAATCCTTCGTGTATGCTAGATATGATCTTAAATGTTATTTTTCATGGAGTATTACCAATAGTGTTAGTTCTAATATAAAATTATGTTGATTTAACCATGCTTAAAGTTGGTTGTGTGTTAGTGGATGGGGTATATATGGATCAAAGTTTTATTTTTTTGAGTAATCAATAACGGAATTACATCGACGGTTTATTTTATATTTTGGTAAATTTATTTAGATGAAAATGAGATGACACTATGGAATAATTCTTCATGATAGGATAAATAGATTGTGATATTTTAGTATATGTTGAGAGTGTTTTGGAAAATTCCTATATGTGAGGTCTATCAATTATTTTTATATAAAGTTATATGCATTGGGATATGATCTTTTTTTGGTTAATAATTTTATATAGGATGGGTATGATTCAAGGTTTGACCGGGGTCCCAAAAGGAGAAGTCTATAATTTTTGAGATTATTAATATTGTTGAGAGAACCATAAGATAGATAATTAGTGGGATGGTTACACCTTGGTTCCTTGTAATGGAGGAGCACCAGAAAATTTTATCTAGGTGTTTTAGTAGTCATATTGAGCATTGTATCGTTTTTTGGTGCTTAGTGTGCCTTCTTTTTTGAAATTCACTATGAATGTGTGTTATGAATTAAATGATGTAACGTGAATGTTTCAAAGTGAATTGATTTTTGAGGAAGGACATGTTGTTCTGTTGTAAGACAACCAAACCATCCCAAGGGTGAGAAGAATTATGTTAGGGATGTTGTTTGATCATGGGAATATATAAGTTGAAAATCATTAGATGTAATATTTTATGTTCAATTTATTGGAGGTCAGTATTTTGAATTAGGGTATGAAATTGAATAATAAGAGTTTTATTTCTCAAACATTTTATTTTTAGACAATTAATGGAGGTCAGATGGTAGGTGAGAGTAGTGGGTGAGAATTTGGTGGACTGTTGTGTGGTCAAGATAATGGATTGTCATAACATATTCCCACTGACTAAAATTAGCATGTGTAGTGGCATTAATCAACATCTAGGAACCCCATCTTGTTAGTGGGGTCATTTTAATGGGAAGATTATATATCCCCCATATAAATGTTATGAAGGGTCCCCCATCCTCCCTATTTGTTGGTATATGGGCAACCAAATTCTCCTCATGTCTCCTTCAAAATCCTTGCTTTTTTTGTGGATTTTGGAGGTTTTAGAGATTAGATGTACATAAATCCCTCAATTTTTACATTCAATATTATTATTTCATAATTTTTTATTTTCCAATTCCTCATTATAGTGTTTTGAATTTTATTCCCTAAAATAATTTTATAATCAATAGAACAAGATATAGATTATTCTCTTCTAAGGAAGAGGTAATATGGAAAATCCATATTGATGCGACAACTCATAGTTTAGGTATTTGTTTGTATGAACATGAATGTATTAATGGTTTTACTTATTTTTAAAACATTTTTATTCAATTAATGAAATCATAGGTTGAGTATTTTTCCTATTTTAGTTCTAAGAACATGTCATTAACCTCTTAAGGATGATATGTCATCTTTCTATTAGTGAACATGACCCTTTGAAAATTTAGGCATTAAATTTTTCTTTAATAAATTGTTTTAATTAATTATAATTTGGTTTTAATTAAAATTTATTTCTGAATTGGAATGAGTTAGGTCCTCATGTGAGAAATCGATGGCCGGATGAATGGGGACGTGCTTGGGTGACACATATATTGCCCTGATTAGAATGATTGGGTTTTGATTTTATAAAACAAAAGGAATAAGAATGAGGTAGTTTGTCCTAGTATTTTCTCTTAATATTTTTTTAATGATGATTATATTCACATGTTTGTGTGTTGGAACCACTATTTTGAAATAATATTTTATTTGTTGAGTGTTTCACATAATTTAAATTTTTTAATACGAATTTACTTCTTAAAGTGAAATGAGTTTCTTCATATGAATAGCAGAAAACATCTTAAGACACCACATACCTAGTACACTTGAATGATTCCTTGATCATTGATGACTGAGGAATAGACTAATTATATACCTTGACACTAGAACCTATTATGAAATATTTATAAAATTAATTGAAATAGATGATACATTGTCATATTAATTTGGTTCCTTTTGGATTAATTGGTCCTAGTATATCATTCTATGACCCTAGTATTACTATGGATCGCATTATGTCATTGGATATAACTTTTGGTGAGTATTATTTTCAATTCAGATGTGACTTATATAAGGATAAGAGTTAGGTCAATTGTTCAAAGGATGTTTGTTGGGATAGACTTATCATGAAACTATAAATTCAGGTTTTCCATTAACAATCTCTCTATACCATTTCCAAAATGAAATATCATTTGTGGAATATGATTATGTATTATATATATGATTATTTGAAGTATTTTTACATTCTCTATAAGAAAAGTCACACTAAAGTGGCATTCATGAGACCGAGGACCCCCCCCCCCAACTAGCATGGTTCCTCCTTCTATGCACATATCTATGAAACATGATTAGTTATCGAAACATTTATTGGCCCTAGATAGGTCAATATGGGAAAAGGAAGTGTTGATTATATGCTTCAACTATTTAATAATACCTTACATATAAGCCGATGGGCTATATTTTTGGAACCTTTGACTGTTTGGTGAACACTTATTTCATTTTTGTTTTATAATTGATATTGAAAATTCCCATTATGATTGGGTTAATAATACTCAACAATAAATACTACACTGAGTCAGTGGTTGTTTAATGAAGAAGAAAAATATCATAATAGTCATATAACACCTAGAACCCAATAACCCACATTCATTAGTTTTTTGAAAATATTATAATAGAATATAATTTATTTCATTCAAGAGGATTGAATAGTTTAGTAACCATACCAAAAAATATGTATATATATATATATATAAATGCCACATTATATTTTAATACATGAAAAAATACATAAAATTCACATGAGAACATTTTTATTTATTTTAATATATCCCATAAAAAATTCATAGATTTATTTTTGTATCCTAGGGAAATTAATACATAATATACGGTAATCTCGGATGCTTATAATAGATATCATACAAGAGATTATATAATATAATTAACAAAAGAAATGTATTTATATGTCTGAGATAATCAAAAATAAAACATGAAAAATAAAAAATATCATAAATGAGAAAATGACCATGAATAAAATAACAATATATATAATTACATGGATAATAATAACTAGTTTCACAATGTTATAATAAATAAAGTTGGAAATCATAATATTACAATCATGTACTTGACAAATGAAATCATATATAAATAGGTAAGTTGTATAACAAACAACCCAACTAGTTTATCTCATGATACTTATAGATTCATAGATGTGTTATAAAATACCCCACCCATCACTTAATAAGTCCAACAGGTTCATAATATGAATGAAATGTATGATAATTAAATACCTAATTAGAAAATTATTTATATTGAAAATCTAGAATATTAAATGTATATATTTTATATAGTCATTTGTTGATGTAACAAGATCAGAATCCATATGATATAACATTTTTGATTGTTCCATTAGTGTATATCCCTTGTAAAACATAATATTAATTATTGTATATTGACATAGATTAAAATATTTTAAAAATATATCCGGAAAATATCATGAGGAAAATATCTTTTTAATTTAGAAATCACTAATTGAAAACCATAAAATATATAAAAAATTTGAGTAAAATATCATTTGAGATAAACCACATAATCATATAAAGTGATTTTCATGGAAATTAATACAAATGTAAATTAAAAAATTCATTCATCTTGTAACCCATAAGGAAATGATGATTTTCACACCATTTGGGAAAATTACCTCATTTAGAAAATGACATGAATATCCATTTTAAAATTATTAAAAAAGGGTAAAAATTCTTATAATAAATTATTATATAATAGTACAAAACATTTATTAATATTATATAATGAAAATATGGACATGGAAGAAAAATATTCTTGACCATATTTGTAAAATGAAGTCACATTTGATTAAAAAAAATTCAAATTTTTTTAAAACATTAGGAGTGTTAAATGAGTGGAAAACATGTAATTATTATGAATAAACAAAGGAGAGGAAAATATAACATTTTTAATATTAAATGGAAATATAATTCCTCTAATTTAAACATAAAAAATTAAAAATCAAATATAAGTATGAGACAAGGAAATAAACCTTTTCCTAAGGTCATAGCTTATTTGTAAGAGATTCTAACCACCTTTATAATAAATATCAATCAATTGTAATTAAATAAAATAATATTATTAATTAATATGATACCATACATATTTGACTTGTTCAAATAAAATATTTCATTGTCATCATCAATATTTCAGTTGTTCACTAATACATTGTTAATATATATTTCAATTTTACAGTTATGGTATATTCATATTAATAAGGGACCCATAATATATATAATTTTAATTTTGATATAAATATATTATATAGTAATATAATTCTTATTTAGAACCATCAATTAATTCCATTGATATAAAAATTAATTACACCCCTCATGTACATTGTAGTCTATACATTCACATGAACAGTGACTTCAATTGCTAATGAAAATGAGGAAGGAAACATAAATAATATATTAATATTAATAATTAATAATTATATAATAAATTCAATACTTTCTTATTAAATATTCCATTATATCAATTATTGTGATGTGGTGATGAAAAAATCAGTCATATTTTGACTTGGAGGCCGTTGTCAACACATAAACACAAGAAACACTTTTATTTCCCTTTTGACTAGAAGGAGGTGTAAGTGGTTGTCCCATGATCAAAATAAAATATTAATATATATATATATAATACTTTTTTTTATTTTATGATTCATAAAACATATTTATATGATATATAATAATAAATAAACATTGGTAGATTTAGATAATATGATTACCTATTCGTTGAGATACCTCCTTTGGCTAAAACATAAAGCCTACCTAGGATATTATTATGTTAAAAAATTTCTTGAAAAAGGATGGATTCATGGATGTGTTTTGGAATGAAATTTTCTGAGATAGAGGGCTTAATTTTCTTATATAGTGGTGGAGATGTTTTTCCCTTTTATATGTGAGGGGAGGGACACACATGGATTAATTAAAATATTAAAATAATATATAGTAATTTTCTTATATAGGTGGATCTAAATAGAATTGAAATAATTTTTAATATTTTATAGATTTTAAATGTCTAAAAAATTACTATTTAGATCCATTTTAGTGTAATTTTTACCCTTTTCTCTTAGTATTATCCAATATTAAACCATTTCATCCATAAATGAGGTTACATATTTCTACTTTTTAAGCATTAATCATGATAAACAATTGTGTTCAATTTATAACATAATAACAACTACAATGATTTACAATATGGAATAAATTTTAAAATATTAATATTATTGTGGAATAAAAAATTAAACTTAATATATGTCTGTAAAATAAAATGAAAAATATTTTTTAAAAATTTTTATTTTGAAGCAAAAAACGATTTTATATTAAAATAAAACATAACTATTTTAAAATGAAATTATTTTTAATATGTGATGTTAAATTTTTCTTATTATTCTTTATATTTAATCCAATTACAAATGTACCCTTGTAAATATATTATTAAATGAGATTACCTAAATACGGATTGTGTTTGGAAAATAATACTAATTAAATTTTGAAAATGTTATAAATATTTTTGTAAGCTCAAAATTATATTTTCATATAAATTATAATACATATTAAATATATATTTTATCTCTAATAATGATTTCATAAACTTCCAAAATGTTCTTATATAATTACATTTCCATAAAATTGACTCATTTTATAAAACATTTAGTTTTTAATACTTATCGAGAAGTCATTTATTACAAAAAAAATATAAAAAAATAAATGTAAGATAATTTTGAAATTATTAATTCAAAAATTATATTAATATGATCAAATTAAATTAAAAAAAATTAATTTAAGTTTTAATCATAATCATTATGAAACATGGATGCATTGCATTATTTTTATTTATATAGAAAATACAACTATAATTTTTTTCTATAGTGTTACATTATTCCCCCCATAAAATAATTTATCATTAAAATTTATAAAATATCACAACATTGATATATGTGGTTATTTAGTCACTAAATGTTCATTAATTTCCCACATTTCCACTTCCATTTTCTTATTTCTACAAAGTACATTCACCTATCATGTTTTTTTATTCTGAAACAGTTTTTCCCTATTTTTAATAACCTAGATATGATCTTTATAGTAAGATAAGTAATTATCACATTTTATTTCCTCAGTACTTAGAGAAATCCTTGGTTCGAGAAAGTACTTTTTCAATAATAATATATGGAACACATCATGAACTTTAGAGTGGGTAGGTAAAATTGTGGAAGGAAATTCAATAAAAATAATTTTCAAAAAAATTAAAAAGGCTTAGTATGCCTAGGAATTAGTTATCTTTTCTTATTGTACCATATAACAACCTTCCATGGATATACCTTTTTGGAATAATATCTACCACTTGATATTATAAATCCTTCCCTTAGTTATCAGTATAACCTATTTGTCTATTTTGAGGATCCTTTATATTATTTTTAATAATAGTCACATTCACTATTATATACTTCATGAGATCTAAGGCTACATGATTCCATATACCAAATTCATCCAAACATGCTGTAGTTTGATAGTTATTACCATAAAATGATACATATAGTTTAAATGGAAATACTGAATTGTATCAATTGATTAATTATAATTCCTCCCATGGTAAATATTTATCCCATGTTCCAGTAATATATTTTGAAAACAACATATAAATTTATTCAAATCTCTAAATATTACATTCAGACTAACCATTTGTCTAGGGATGATTGGTGTTTCTCAAATATAGCTTGATGTCAGCTGCCTTCTGATGGATCTTCTATAATTATGATGTAAACTGAGAATCACGAATGGAAACATTTTAAAATGGGTAACCAATAAATATCATGAAATTATTAATATGCATCCATGTGAGGTTTTTATTTGGCATATCATCTATTATTTTATAGAAATTTACATACTTGGTATGAAAATAAAAAATTTCCCATATGGGATCATTAATTCTATAATTCATTGTTAATCGAGTGACATTCTCATGAATAATTTCTTCCAATTTCCACAAAGGAATAGGTTTTGGTTTCATGATTCCTTGTTAATGTTCTATTTTAGCCTGGAACTATTGGAAATTAATGAATATTGATATATAGTTTGATATTTTGTTATTTCATATTGTACCACCAAAAAGTTTTCTTTCCATCCCATAATAATTTTGTGAAACTAGCCTGAAAAAATAAGTTTTAGCTATGAACATGTTCTTGTAGTTTCAATTTTTTTCTCAGCCGATGATAGAACACATAAACAATTTATATATTTCAATGTACCTTCTTCAAAGATGAATTCTTCAATCATTCCATCACTCAATGATTTTATTATAATTGTTGTTTATTCTCATCATCATGTATGGAACATATCATTTTCCACAAAATAGATCTTTAGGTTAGAATTTGAAATAGTTTTGGTGTTTCATCTTCCTAAGTGATTCCATTATAAAATATTACAATATCTTTGAATATATTTTCCCTATCAATCCTCATTTTAGTTAAATATCTATGGTCATTTCTACTAAAAATATTAGAAACATAATTTTCCTTCCCAATATCAATCTGTTTTAATGCATCATAATCTCCGATTATTTATAACCTTCTCATTTTCCTTATATTGAGATCTTTTTGGGAGAATTTTTATTTCTAAATCTTTTGATTTATATAAATTTCACATATTTCAGCATAATCTTAATTCTTCCTATTATCAATTTATTTATTATGGGTTTCTTATTCGAATAATGGGTTACATAATTCAATTCTTGAATCATTAATTTTCAAAAATCATATAAAATAAATTTAGAAATTCATTATGAGAAAAACTCAAAGTTCATTCATTGATGCATCTCCATAAATTAAAACCATGTCTCTTCCTGATGGAAACATAAATATTTTTTTAATAACCAATAGCTTCTTTATTTCATCAAATAATTCTTTAAATTATTTTTACTATATTAATATAACCTATATAAGTGTTAAAATTGTTAACATGTTAGCTTATTGAGTTAAATTTTAAACTAATCATTTGATAATGACATACTAACACTTGAAATCAATATATATCAATTATATTAATTGGTTCTTTCCATTAAACATATAATTTTTACTTAGAATGATTTGATGATGTTCTATCTTTATAGTCAATTTGATCATGAATATAACCCTACTAAATCCAAAATACACATTCATAAAAAATTCATATTACACATTTTCTCTAGGAGTGCAAAGAATGATTTTTAAATGAATCTTGTAGTCACCATAGAATTTATATAATAACAATATCTCATTAATAAATATCATAATGAATTGATGGGATAATCTGTGAATACAATATTCATCAGTGCCAAAAATATATATGATTTATCAGCTAATAAAATAAGAAAATTGTAAATTAATAATTTCTATAAATTGTATATAATTACATCTTTATAATATATTCCTTACATATATTATGTAAATGATACCAAAAATGAATATATATCATAAAATAAACTGACCCTCATGATTTTGATCAAATAAGTCAATAATAAAAGGAATAGGATACTTGTTCCTTATTTTAATGGTATTGGAATACCATTATTTGATGCACATCCTAATAAAACTGTATTTATTATGAACAGAAAACATGATTTCACTATAGAGAGGTAATAAGACGTATAAATACCTTATCACAGAACTCCAATAATTGTTTCATTAGTTATTAAAATTATATTATGTCCATCCAATATAAGTTGTTAGATATATGTTTTCGATAAAGGATAATATTAATATAAAACTCAACCTCAAGCTTAGGTGGATATCCTGGTAGTTTATCAAGAAACACAACTAATTATACCTATAAAATAGGTATATACTCTATTATAAGAATTTATTTCTCATTCATGGTTCTTGTCTTTTCTTCTCGTCTGTAAATTTTATTAAGGGTAGCTATTTTAGGAAAATTAATAAATGATTCACATGATATAGTCTCTAATCATAAAATATGAGATTCTATATCTTCATCACAAATCATAATTTCAATAAGTTAGAAAAAAATTAAGTATAATTTGAAATCCAATCCATATAAATGACTATATGAAATTCAGTAACATGTATAATAATAAATATTGAAAATTCATTATGTATATGCATTATAATGGGAACTAAAAGACATATCCTTTTCGAAAAAATATTTCCACTAAGTGTCTTCGTTTTAATCTACCCTCTTAAGGTTCTATGGAAATATCTAATTTTTTTGGACCTAGGAATGTACTACTAGTTTTGGGGCTTATAGACACAAACTATAAATTCCCTCTTCGATACAAGCTATAAATGCCTACAAACAACAATCCATAATTAAAAAATAAAAAATGACTAATTTAATCGATTACAATTGGAGGATCTTATCAAATTTAAAACCATATAGAATTATGACACATTATAATCTAATAAATCCCATGTTCATTTTATAAAATAGAAAAATTCAGTATATATGATAATACGTGATCTACATATAGTTCTCAATATATCTGATAATTTATTACAAAAATTATGTACTTATAAATATGTCATTCTACTATCTATCATCATAATCCGGTGAAATGAATACATATGAAGCAATGAGATAAATTTATAAGTGACAAAAAATATACAAGTAAATAATTTATGTCATAAACCTTACATAAATATTACAATAGGAATAGGTAAACAACAAGAAGTATAAACCAAACATAAACTAAAAGAATTTTTTTCCACGAATGTATAAGTTAACTATGATATCTATAACACCCCAAGATTTCATAGTACATTATTTCTTGAAAGCAATTCAATAACTTGCACTACACGTAACACCGAGTTCAAGAGCACCAGGACTTACCAAACTATCTGTTTAAAAGAGGTTATGAATAGGGCTAACTTAATTTTGAACATTATATAATCCTTATAATTTAAGAATCCATATTATGAGTTTCTAAAACAAAATGAAAAAAACAAATTCCTTTTTTAGATAAAAGATGTATTTATTAAAAAAAGCAATTTTACTACCTTTTAATGAAGAACCTTTTTTAAATCCAATATTTTTAAATTTTAAATGTTCAATTTTTAAAAAAAACATCTTCTATATAAACGGTACATAATAATTTCTTTTCATTAATTGTTTGGTGTTTTTCTAATAACTTTAATATTTTGGTGAATATTGAAAATTACTATATTTTAACTGCAACCAAATTTTTTAATCAAAATAATCTGTAGTATTAAATTATAAATTTTAATGGTTTGGATGTATAAATTTATTATATTTTTACAATTTAATCCAATGTTATCCATTGTAAATTATTTCACATTGAAATTGAACATAAACAAGTATCAATCGTTTGTTTGTTATTATTTCTTAAAAACATGTTTTTTGGTTTTGATAAGAGGAATTAATTTTAAATTAATAAATGAAACTTATATGTTTTGAATTTGTTAAAATAGAATTAATTTTTGAATTCATAATAACAAAATTATCTTAGAGTGAAATTTTGATATTTTTCTGAAAATGATCAATTTTTGATGAATAGTGAAAAACACTAAGTTATTGGATAAAACTGAGTTTTTATTTAAATAATTATTCATTTTATTTAAATTTATTTTTGGTCAAAATATATACATAATACCTATATATATTCAATATAATTCATTGAAGTCATTTTATAATATGTTTACATATATAAAAAGTTTATTTAACTCTTTATCGTGTTTTACCCACCTCCTAGGAGCATTTGAAAATTTGTAGAAAACATAATTTTACCACTTCTGTGAGTTGAATTTCGAAAATCAGAGAGGAACAGTTAACCTCATAATGCAAAATTAGTTTCAATAAGATGAAAATATTTTTTGGTGAATAGTAACTTTTGACTTTTATTTACAGCGGTTAAAGGTAAATAGGGCAATTCAAGGTAAAAGGAATATTATCATAATAAAAATTACCCTAACACTTGTCCGAACATTATCGGATGAGTCATGGAAGACCATGGGCATCTTTGGGTCGATTTTGGGACCCCATGGAGCCACAGATGAATGATAATGACACTTTATTTTAATTAACTCAAAGTAAAGGCAAAAATGACATAAACCAATATCTTTTAGTAATTCAATTTTTACACGAGGTTATGTAAGTAATCATTTTGAATATGAATATTCATTATAAATATAAAAATATTTCATACATAATGGTATTTGTTTTTTAATTTTTAGACATAAATTAAATTAAATTATTTATGGAACAATAATGATGTAATATTTCCCCCCTTATTAAATGATTTAAAAAAAAATTATTAATATTAAAACTATATCCAAAACCAGTATAATTATTATGGGATGAATTTTTTTACCTTTTGGTCTTATTATATAATAATTTTATTATTTTTTGAATTTTTGAAATAGAATATCACTATATAATAATATAATATTTTCACACTTTCCAAAAGAGCCCCTCCTCCCCCTTATAAAAGGACACCACTTCTATCTCATTCCAAACACCTCTAAATCCCCTTATCTTGTCCAAAACCTACCCATATTATTTCTCAAGATACCTATCTTACACCTAAAAGCCTTAATTTAGGCATAAGTCACTTGAACAAGTCCTTTTGGATCAAATTAAAGGAAGTTACCCAAAGTAAAGGTAATAGTTTCTCTTATATTATTTTTATTTATTTTGTTTTATTTTACATTTCCAACCCCCATAAACTATTTTTATTACTTTATTTTATGAAAAACATTATAATAAATATACAAGGATGTTTTTATGAGAATTATTCAAACTAAACATACACACGCCTCCATATAATTGGTGAAGAACATACTGTTTCTATGGTTGGAAACAAACACCTCACGAAACTATGATTGTTCAATTATCTCCTATCACCTATCATGGTGGCCATTAATATGGAACTGTATTTATATATGATATATATATTATGTTTATTTTTTCTTTTTTTTCTTCTTTATTTTCCATTTATATAATATAATTATGGTTTCCATGATGGGTAAAATGTGATAATTTCATTTGAGAAAGTACGGACTATCGCCCCCTCTGAGTGATATGACCTATTAATGAAGTATGTGGGAAATATAAAGTATGGAGTTAAAGATATTATATATTATATATAATGGAATTATAATATACCTATTACTCTTTATTTTTTAATTCCATTAAAATAGAAAATATAAATAAAACTAGCGTTCACGCGTACGTACATCTTACCGCCTCCATGAATGGTGCATTTCATTTCTTGTCTCCAAATTCTATGTACTCTTATAAATACATATATATACTAGAAATATATGATATTTTTGAAATTTAAATGAGTAATATCATTCTATAGATAATGATATTTTCATCACATGCACAATTTATAAATATAACATGTTAATTTTTTACTCAATTTCTGAACATCGACAAGTTGTCCGATATGAACTCAAATAATTGACTAATTGTTTTAGCAAGGTAATAAGTGATATAAAAGTAATAATATACTAGACAATATTCTTAATCAAGTATAAATTTGCTTTTTTTTATTATTCAGAATGAACAAGTAACTACGAAAAAGTCATTTCGGACATGTGGTTAGGGATTTCTTATCTCGCTTTTAATTCCACGAGACTTCCATTGTTCAGCACTTATTTATTGCATGTGGTGTATTGTGTACTCCCATTTGATATATATTATAATGATTTTATTTATATTCATGATATTCTGTGATTTATATGATGGTTATTGATTATTTTTCATACGTCTCGATTGATTACTACAAGGTAATTCTTTCCAAAATCTCCTTATTATCTGAGATTGTTCATGTATAAGTATTTTTTAGGGACATACTTATCATAGATACACATATTTTATAAAAATGATTTCAAAAGGAATATTTTAACGTTTAATGTGACGGTTAATTTATCTAGATCATCATTTTAAATGTTTTAATGATTTATCTTTCTAACACCTTTTAATTAATGTCAGTGTTTTCCAAATGATTTTAAGGATTTATTTATATTGACATGATTGTTTTTAAATTATAATTATTTTCAAAAGTTTCAATGTGGTATGGTACAAATTGATTCAAAAATCCATTTTAAATTACTATGTTTATAAAATGTGATAATTTTAATCAATTTCATGAAAAAGGGAAATTTCTATCAAAGCATTTTACTGATCATTTTCATATATGTCAACATCCATTGATTGATTTTAAACATGTTTGAAGTTGATTTATTATGAAAAAATATTCCATATTTTAATGAATGTTTTTTGATAAGATTGATTGTGGATGTGTTATTTTTATACAATTATTGGTTTATGGAAAAAGTATTGACATTTTGTATGCATGTTTTAATAAGAATTTTTATGTTATATTTCAACCATTTCTTATGATGAATGTGTTGGAATAGTATGTTATGGGTTGGGGACTAGTAAAATTTAGCCATCTGGGTTGGGTTTCGGTTACAGTAGACCCTCCAAATTGGAGTTCGGTTATAGATGCTCTCCGGGTTGGAGTCTGGTTACGGAGCCTCTCTGGGATCGAGTCCTGTTATAGAGGCTCTCCGGGTTGGAGTATAATTACAGGGGATCTCCTAGATATAGTCTGGTTACAGAGGCTCTTTGGGTTTGGTTCCAGTTACAGTTATCCCATAAGTCCAAGCATAATGCCCTGACACAGAAATTAAAGTCTGGTAATATACATTCCCTCACTGTGAAATTAGTTATTACATGTGATTATTCGACTAGTAGAATATCAATGTGCATGTTTATATGTTAATGATTGAATTATTGTTTTCATATTATGTTCATGTTTATGTTTAAAAATTCTATTGTTTTATTAAACATCTTGCATTCAAATTTTATAGCTTCTGCTAAATTATTTACCCTTAATGGGCATCTGAGCTCACTCATTTCTTATGTTTTATTTTCCCAATATATGAAGAAGTTAGTTATGAGTGACTTTTAGGCATAATCTATGAGGCTTGGACGTTTCTAATGGAATAAAATACTGTTGTTTTTCTTTTCGAGTTTTAATGTGGAACTTCATGTATGTAATCTGTTTTCCATGACTGCAAAACTGATCGGTCCTTCGGGACTTGATTCCTTGTAATCATGCAATTATTATGTAATAATGCACTGACTCTGGGTAACTGGGGTCGGGGCGTTAATGTTGGTATGATAGTTAGTTTAAAAATAACCTTGGAATCTAGATTTAAATAAACAGTGATTAGAGCACATTACCCTAAGATATACATTGAGTATTAGTATAAAAGAATGTCCTACAATTTTGTTAATGTAGAGATTTTTTGTGTTTTCCAAAAAAATACATCCATATCTGGAAACGAGTAGGTAGAGGCTGCTCTAATACAGATGTACCTAGGGTTAAAACCAGAAAACACTACTTTGATCTAGACTCAAACATGAACTGGTGCACGAAAAGTGGCCTTGCTGCACTCTTGGTAACGACACTCCCTGGGGATTTTCTTAGGATAATTCTAAGTTTCATTAAAAATATTTATAAAGGATTTAAAAGTATATACCTCCTCAAAGAAAATATTTTTGTGATTATATATTATCTCCATAAACTGTAGAATTTATATTTGTTATTTTATTTGTTATGAATTATTCATTGAAATTAATAAACTGACCTAGTGTATGCCATTGTATAAAAATGGCTCCCAGTAGAAGGAATGTGAGCTCTAACAATACATATTATCTAAAGAGTAGGAAGGATCCAATCTTTTCCAGTATTAAGCCAACATTTATAATGGAAATAGTCTCTTATATATTCTCAACCTATGAATAAATAGTTACATGTATTAATAATATAAGTAAGGAATTATCTATGTCCTATGGCCTTGAGGTGAATAAATAGAAGAAAATGATGGAAAAGAGAAATATGTATAAAGGGAAGAGGGAAAAAAGGATTTTCCCATATGTAATAATTGTGTAAAGTATAACCTTGGTAAATTCCTGAAGGGAATGGAAGTTTGTTATAAGTGTGGAGAAAAGGACAATAAGTATGTGATTGCAAAGGTAAGAAAAAGATTTCAAATGTACACTGCTTCATTTGAAAGGATTTGGGACACAACATGAATCAAAATCCAAATCATCAGAGTATACCCAAAATGATGCTATTAGATAATAATAAAGTTATGATTCTACCAAAGATGAAGAGGAATGATTATATTTCTTACATTATTATTAAAGTATTGTCTCATTTGAGTATTGTATTAATGATTAAAATTTAATAATAATTATAGAGTATAAAAGGATTGTACTGCATTACTATTTCATTAAAGACTACAGATTGTGTGGAACAAAGAAAAGTGAATCAATAGTAGGTTAAATTTTTGGAAAATATATGGGTGAGAGAAAGATAAACCATAATATGGTTCTGATACTGAGGTAGTGATTTTATAATAACACATGATTGATTTGGAAAAATTATATTGGATATTCTTACTACATTGAAACTGATTAATGATTTGTACTTTCCATCATTGTTGGAGTTTACATCATTTTTGGATAGAAGGATTATATCGATTATTTTATAAGGAGTGAGGGAGCATGAATGTAATCAATTGGGTTTTATGGTAATTCAGGATGTTGCAGTGTTTTAAAAGAATAAATGATGAAGGTGTTCACATGTTATTATGTGGAAAAAAGGTTCTTCATTGTGTTTAACTTCCTTATAAATTTTGGACAGTGAGATTGGATAAAAGTATTTTGGATAAGTCTAGTTTGAGATTTTTTTTGGATTTCCATAAAAAAGGACAACCTTGAGGTCGGGCGGCAACCTGTGGTGTCCGGAAAGGCCGTGAGACTTGATCCCGCAACAGAAGGATGAAAAGGGTGTATCACATACCACTCACCCACGTGATGTCCTGTATTGAATAATGAATTTTTTTATAGATCTGGTAGATGAATTATAAATACATTTTTTTGGAAACCTATATGAATAAAATAAATAGAATATTTTTTAATGTTCTATTATATTTTAGAGTTAAAGATGAGTTTGTGGTAGAAATTATTAAAAGGATGGAACTATACTTGTAATATATATATTTTTATTCTCTTATTCTATGAATAAATTATTTCATTAACTTTAGGTAATGTATTTTAAAACCAAAAATGTGTTATCCTAATACTTTAAGTTTTGTTGATCCAATGATATTTGTAATCATCATATATTGATGTTTATAAGGACCTCAATTCTACAATTGTTTGTGACTGATAACCTCAATCACTCCCTATAAATATTTTCATTTTTCAACCAATCATGTGTATCTAACTTCCATAAATTTTCTATTAATAGAGATCATAATTTGGTGGTGACTTTTTCATTCCCCTTTTCCTCTTATTAAAACAAAATATTATTAACCCAATTTCCAATGTGGGTTTTCCCAAAAAGGTATTTTCTATTTTCAACATTTTATTTTTTAAGAACAATTTCAAATTGCAGGGATGAAATTTATTGAAGGAGGAAATAATGTAACACCACAAGATTTCATAGTACATTATTTATTCAAATTAAATCAATAACTTACACTACATGGAACACCGAGTTCAAGCACACCATGACTTACCAATGTAGCCGTTCAAAAAAGTTTATGAATATTATTAACTATGTTTTGACCTTTATATAAGACTTATAATTTTAGAATCCATATTATGAGTTTCTTATAGATAATGAAAAAAAAACAAATTCATTTTTTCATATTTAAGAAGTAATTGTTTTAAAAAAATGCAATTTTACCACCTTTTAATGGTGAACACTTTTAAATCCAATATTTGAAACTTTTATATATTCAATTAGAAAAAATAAACTTCTTCTTTAGAATCAGTACATCAGAATTTAGTTTCAATAAATTTTTGGTGTTTTTCAGATAATTTTCATATTTGGGTGAATAGTGAAAAATACTATATATTAAATGAAAACTACTTTTTTAATCAACATAATATGTAGTGTTAAGTAATAAATTTTAATTTTTTGGATATATAAATAGATTATTTTTTAACCATTTAATCCAATGTAATTCATTTTAAATAATTTCACATTGAAATTGACCACAAACAAGTATCAATATTTTGTTAGTGATTATTTCTTAAAAACATGCTTTTTGATTTTGACAACGGGAATTAATTTTAAATTAATAAATTCATATACTATGTTTTGAATTCGGTAAAATATACATAATTTTTGAATTCAGGATATCAAAATAAGCTTACGGTGAAATTTTGGTATTTTTCTAATAACTTTTAATTTTTGATGAATAGTGAAAACACTAAGTTATTAGCTAAAAAGATCTTTTTATATAAATAATTATCTATTTTAATTAAATTTATTTTAGGTCAAAATAGATACATAATGACTTTATAAGTTCATTATAATTCATTGGAGTTATTTTATAATATTTTTATATATATAAAAATTTTATTGAACTTTTTACCATCTTTTACACTACTTTTTAGAGTAGTTGCAAATTTGCATAAAGAAAAATTTTACCGCTTCATTGAGTTGAATTTATAAAATCCGAGAGACACAGTTAACCTTAGTAAGTAATATTTGGTTCAATAAGATGAAAATTATTTTTGGTATATATTAACTTTTGACTTTTATTTACCGTGGTTAAAGGTAAATGGTAATTAAAGGTAAAAAGAATATTATAATGATACAAAATTACCTTAACACTTTTCCTAACCATATTGGATTAGTCATGGACGACCATGGGCATCCATTGGTCTATTTTGGGACCCCATGTAGGCACTTATGAATGATAATGACACTTTATTTTAATTATCCTAAAGTAAAGGCAAAAATGACAAAAACAAATATCTTTTAGTAAATTAATTTTTATATGGGGTTATATAGTTCATCTTTTCAAATATACATATTTATTGGAAAACTAAAACAATTTAATACATTATGGTATTATATTATTATTTTTATACATCAATTAAACTAAATTATTTATGACACAATAATGATGTAGTATTTACCTCATTAATCAATGATTTAAATAAATAGGATTATTAATAGTAAAACTAGATCCAAAACCAGTCCAATTCTTATTGGATGAATTTATTTTGACCATGAGTAATATTATATTTGACATTAATTAGTTTTGGACATTTAGATATAGAATATCACTATATAATATAATAATATTTTCACAATTTCCTAAAGATCCCCTCCACCCCATTATAAAAGGGCACCAATTCTAACCCATTCAGACACCTCTCAAGCACCTTGGATTATGAAAAACCTACCTAAATAATCTCTCAAGGTTCCTATATTACACCTAGAAGGCTTAACTTAGGCATATGACACTTGAAAAAGTCCTTTTGGTTCAAACCAATGGAAGTTACCCAAATTAATGGTAACGTTTTCTCTTAAATTCTTTTCATTTCTTTTGTTTTATTTTATTTCTCCAAATCACTAAACTCTTTTTATTCCATTAATTTATGAAAAACCCAATAACCTCAATATACTAGGATGTTTTTATGATAATAATTCAAACTAAACATACACACACCTCTATATAATTGGTTGAAAACATATTGTTTCTGTGGTTGGTAATCTAACGCCCCACGAAAAGATGATTGTTTGATTATCTCTTATATCCTCTCAGGGTGGACGTTAAGATGGAACTGTATTTATATATGATATATATATTTTTTTTATGTTTTCTTTGTAATTATTTATTTTTCATTTATATCAAAGCTTTATGGTTTCCATTATGGGTAAAACTAGATAATTTCATTTGAGGAAGTACAGACTATCGCCCCCTCAAAGTGATATGACTCAATAATGAATTATGTAGGATGTATAATGTATGGTTTTAATGATATTATATATTATATTATACTATAATTATAATATACATATGTATAATTATGTTCTAATTCCATTGAAATATAAAATATAAATGAAAGTATCGTTCATGCGTACGTATGGCTTACTGTCTCCATGAACGGTGCATTTCATTTTTTATCTCCAAATGATATGTACTATTATAAATACATATATATAATGGAAAAATATGATATATATGAAATCTAAATTATTAATATAATTCTATAGATAATGGACCTTTGACAACACGGAAAATTTATAATCATAACAACTTCATTTTTGATTCAATTACTGAACATCGAAAAACTATCTAATATGAACTCAAATAATTAAATAATTGTAATCGAAAGGATATATGTGATATAAAAGGATTAATATACTTGAAAATATTCTTAATCAAGTATAAATTAACATAATTTTATTATTCAGGAAGAACAAGGAACATACGAGCGAGTGAAGTCAGACATGTGGTAAGGGGTTTCTTATCTCACTATTAATTCTGTGAGATTTCTATTGTTGACCAATAATTTATATCATGTGGTATATTGTGTACTGCCATATGATATATATTATCATTATTATTTTAATATTGATGATATTCTGTGATTTATTTGGTGGTTATTGACTATTGTTCATACGAATCGATTGATTACAACGAGGTACGTGTTATTTCGTCAATCTCATTATTATCAGAGATTATTCATGTGTAAGTATTTTTATGGGACATACTTATCATAGATACTCATATTTTATAAAAATTATTTCAAAATAAATATTTTATGGTTTTAAGGGAGGGTCTATTTAAATTGATCGTCATTTTCAATGTTATAAAGATTTATCTTTCTAAACCCTTATAATTAATGTACATGTTTTCAAAATGATTTTAATGATTTATTTATATGGACCTGAATGTTTTGAAATGCTAATTGTTTTAAATAGTTTCAAAGTGGTATATGACACTTTGATTCAAAAATCCATTTAAATGACTACCTTTATAAACTATGATAATTTTAAATGATTTCATGAAAAATGGGTATTTCTCTCAAATCATTTCAATGATCATTTTCATCTATGTCAACATCCTTTAATGGATTTTAACCTTCATTGATGTTTATTTATTATGATAAAAATCTTGCATTTTTTAATGAAGGTTTTGTGATATATTTGACTATGGATGTGTTATTTTTATTCCATTCAGGGTTTATGGATAATGTATTGACATTTCATATGTCAGTTTTAATAAGAATGTATATGTTATATTTAAAAAATTTATTATGATGAATGTATTGGACTTGTATGTTCGAGGTGGGGACTGGTAAAATTAAGCCCACCTGTTTGGGGTTCAGTTACAGAAGTCCTTTCGGGTTGGGGTCCAGTTATAGAGGCTCTCCATGTTGGCATTCGGTTACAGAGGCTCTCTTGGTTGGAGTCCAGTTACAGAGGCTCTCCTGGTTGGAGTCCGGTTACAGAGGCTCTCTAGGATGGTGTCCGGTTACAGGAGATCTACAGGTTTGGGTATGGTTACAGTTATTCCAATGGTCCTAGAATGAGGCCTTGACACAGAAACTAAAGTTTGGTAGTATACCTTCAATCATTAGGAAATTAGTTATAACTTGAGATTATTAGACTAGTAGAATATCAATACGAATGTTTATATGGTAATGTTTGATTTATTTTTTCCATATTATGGTCAAGTTTATGTTTAAAAATGCTGTTGTTTTATTACACATCATTCCTTAAAAGTATATTGCTTTCGCTAAATTATTTACCCTTACTGATCATTTGAGATCTCCCTTTTCTTATGTTATATTTTCCCAGGATATGAAGAAGTTAGTTATGAGTAATTTCTAGGAATAATCTAGGAGTCTTGGACATTTATAATGGACGAAATTATTATTGTTTTTTTATGTTGTAATGTTAAAATTAATTCATGTAATATATTTTCCAAGACTGCAAAACTTATCGGTCCTTCGAGACTTTATTCCTTGTATTCATGCCAATTTTATGTAATAATGCACCGAGTCTGGGTAACTGGGGTCAGGGTGGTCCAATATCAATGATAATTATCTATAAATGATGGAATTCATAATGACATACATCAAAAAATATTTGCATGGCCTTATTTTATGGAACATTAAATGACATGAAGATCATATTCAATATATCATGATAAATTTTACATACTTGTGAAATATAACAAAAAATGACTTGTCCTGTGAGACCAGTCAATTCATGGAGGTAATATATATTTTTGATCCCAACATATCATCTCATTATGTATAATTAATTAACCATATGGTCAATTAGGATCTTTTGTGCCATTATTTAAGGAACCTTCCACTAAAAAACATGGTGATCCTTATATTAGTAAATATATAAATCAAATACGTAATAAAATCACATTATCAGTAAATAATCATCATTACCTCCAATACCTCTATAATTTCAATAACATAGAATACATGAGCATAAAGAAACAAAAGAAATAATTTTTATGTTCAAACATTACATAGTAAATTTCCCAATAATAATCCATATTAGAATTACAATATATAAAATTCCAAGACATTTCCAAATATCAATAAATTTTATAACGTGATAATAACCCACTTAGAAGAATATAGTGTATTGGTAAACTATACATAGGAAACATTCAAATAATCATCTATTTTGTATTCTCAACATATATAATGCTAATACCATCCCCATTGAAATTAGAATGAAAATTTTTCTAAGTGAAATTCATCCAATCTGAATTATGTAAAATGTTATGTTCATTTAATATACATAAATATTTATATGGCCAAGATAAAAATTGAAAAATACCCGATGATAATCCATCCATGGAAAGAGTTGGCTGGTTTAAAAATAATATGAATCTATTGAAATAGATTAAACCTAGAATATTGTTGACATAGTTGAAAAACACCCCCTAAGAGAATACAGTAAAGATGAAAACCAGTAATGGATAATGAACTTGATTACTTATTATGACTATTTAATTTCCACAAATTATATATATATAAATATATATATATATATATATTAGTATAAATACTAAAACATAATCCATATAATGGTAAATAATTTTAAAAATGAAATTGGAAGAATAATTTAAATATCAAAAGATCTTTTAGAAGACAAAATATTAACATCCATAAAAGATTATGTTAAGGACCAATTAAAAAATATTTTATTGAATGGTGAAGAGAAAAAGAATTAAACTTTTTACTTAAAAATGATTCTAAAATAATGGTACCTTGAAAATGAAATAAATTTTTCTATAGGTAATGTGGCTCCAAAACATTTGATTATGAAATGGACATTTTTAATATTTGAAATTAAATTTTATTGAAAACACATTGTTAAAAGTGTGATATAAAAGTATTTTTAATAAATATTTATTTCACCAAATAGTAACATAAAATATCAAATACAAATTTATTAGGGTTTTATAAATCTTGAATGGGAAAAAAATTTTCAAGATAAAATATTATTTTTCAAAGAAATAAATTTCTGTTATTGATATCCCTTATAAAAAATTTATCTCAAGATTTGATATATAATTTCCAAGGGTTTATGTTCTAAGAATTTATATACACAAAAAACTATATAATAAAAAAATAATACAATAAAATCATATAAGGTTCCAAACTTATAAGTTGAATAGAATGATCATAACTCAATGAATTAACGTTTATTTGACTAAAATCCTTAATACTAGAAAAATAAAATAATAAATTTAAAATTGAATAAATGAAAAATATTTGTTGAGTAAATACAATAAAATACAACTAGTATGTTTAAAATATATCCATCAAATTTAAAAACCTCATATAATGTAAACATGGTGCTTAACAATTAATATGTGCCAATGAATTAAAATAGAGCATGAGAAAAATATTTCACCTCAGGATGTAGATAAATAAAAAACATATAAATATAGGGCATGAAATTTAACATAAAATATAATTAACAAAATATAATTTATTATATAATATCTAAAAAAATTTTATATACACTACAAAATTGAAATTATGTTAATAACACAAAAGTGTATCGAAGAGATCTATTTTTGATGAAAACCAGCACCTTCATTATAGGCCTAGTTAATAACATTCTAACCTCCTATAAAACCAAAATAAATAACCTATTATTCAATTTAGGAACCTTAATAAATAATATTACCATATTATTATCCTTGTTATAATTTTTATCAAGATTACATTAACTAGTTATAGTGTATTACGGCCATCATGTGTTAATAATGTTAATTATTTTGTGCATGTTTCATAATATTGATATCATTATAAATAGTATGTATAAATGTTCATTATTGGTATATAAATTATTATTATTTAGTATATAACATATTTTAATGTATTTTTTTATTTAATATGTACTTTCATAATGTTTTGTGAAAACTGAATTCGTTGAAGATTATTTTCATAATTTTTGTTGTCGAAGAAGATTAATGAATAATTAATTATATACCTTATAACTTTTAAAAAACATAAAATGATCATTATATTATTATTAACAAATATTTTTATTAATATTTTTCTTCTCATAGTAGTTTATGATCACATTTTAAAGTGTCATTCTTGTATGTTATTAAATAGACCCAAACCTGAATAGTCATATATTCTATGAGTGGAATTGGTTAAGTGGATTTTTATTTTTAAATAAAATCATAATAAAATAATAAAAATGTTAATTTTTTTTGTTATTGGACCATATTTTAATATTGTTGGATATATAATTTAAAAATGAATAAAAATAAAAAAATGATTCTTCAGAGTGGTTGTTGACCGTGCACACGCTTGATTAAAAAATATTTTTATTCAAGGCTCGTGGAAAAATGTAAATAATGATTCAAAAAAATAATATAACAACATATAAATATACTAATTATACTTAATTAATAATGTTATTATACTGATAATATTTTTGGAAGAGTAATACTAAGAAGAAAACATAAGAGGGATGTAATACTTATTATAGAGACATGATCTGTCCATGAATGTATTTTGAGAAATGAGGGGATTAGGAATAATATTAATAAACTTGAGAGATTTTATGGTATAAGGTTCTAGGTAGAGTAAAATTGTATAATTAATAGTTGAAATTTTAAGTTGATGTGTATATTTAAACACTGCAAGTGGTATATATTTATATCTAAAAGTAATGTTACCATTAGAAACACAATTAAATTTTTTAATAATGCAATTTCCCATTATGATTCCCAGGAACCAAATGGAAATATTTTATTGGAAAAATTATTTTTTGATCAAATATAAACCCTTAATTTCATTTAATGTTATTGAATTTTTAATATTCTTACACTAGGTTGAACTGAATTGTCACACTTTATTTCAACCATGATAATTATTTTTAACATTAGTAAATAATTTTGAGTATAAAAATTAAAATTGACATCATTAACTGATTTAAATATTATTATTTATATTAAAATAACCATTTTCTCAAACATAATTTATATAGGTATGAAAAATGATTTTTAAAATAAAAAAACTTAAAGGTATTAAACATTTTTTTGAAATATAACACTATTAAGCTTTAAAATTTATAAATACAAAAAAATATCATGGTTATTGGTTATAGATACATAATTTTATTTATATTGAATTTATTTATATGTATAAGTCTTCAATGTCAATAAAAAACTAAACCTCACCTTGAAAATACTTGATTTTAAGCGAAGGCCAAAATCGATTTTTATATAAAGTAGTATTACACATTAGATATAAAAATAATTGGAATAAGTTTTATTTGTAAAAATAATATTTAAAATATCATATTCATTCTCCCTAATTTCATATTTGTTTAATAAAATGATTGTAAAATATTATAGGATATTTTTCCATAAGGATTAAATCACGGGAATTATATTTTCATAAATGCAGTATTTTCTAACTAAAAACATCAAATTTAAAAAATGAAAAAAAAATCATGTATTGTAAATGTTTATAATCAAAATAAAAAATTTAATGAACTGTTATTAATTTCATATTAAAAATTTATCATTTCAATTTTTAATAAAAATATTTACTAAAAACCAATTTTTATTGAAAAAATTCATTTTCAAATGATAACGGTTCTTATTCCTATTTCATATCATTTTCCAACTAAATTTTTGTGGACCAACTATAAATATATTAAATAATTTTTTATTAATCATGTGATTCTTGAAATATATTTTCAAATATCATAGACATAATTTTCTACAAAAAAAATTTACGGAATAAATTATATTTTTAGAGATTTTTGGAAAATTATTTTAACTTATTTCATGATATATGTCACAATTATTTTCATTCATAAATTTTATAATAATATTCATTATATCTAATTCTATTTCTGGGTTCTACTGGGCATACATAATATTTATATTTTTATTAAATTCTATCATAATTTCATTTTATTTCGATCTTTCTTGTGGAAGATGATATAGAACACACTAAATTATTTAATGATAATCATATATTCAAATATTAGGGTGTTACATTATCACCATATCAAATAAATTATATTATTTTAATTTTGGGAAATTCATAAAATATTTAACAGTATCCATAAGGTATAAATGTTTCAGGGTGATAACATTACTAACATTGAAAGCATAGTATACTCACTTATGAGAATACTTATATATTCATTTTCTTACCAACATTTTCAATAAAATAACTCTAAAGTTTTGATGTAAGATGTATTTTTTTCTCTTTGAATCGTTAGTCATAATTTTTCTAATATATTATAAAAAAATAATGTGAAATATGATTCCCTATTTTGATTATTATTATACATATAAATACACATTAATAGACATAGTACACAAATCCATCTCTCTTATATAAAGCATATTAAACATGGCAGTGTCTATGAGATGTTGACTTATAATAATGATGTTAATTAGGAATGATCCTCTAATTTATAAATCCCATTGAGATCCTCATTTATACCCCTTATAGAAATTGTTAGAGTATTTACATAAAATTCATTAGCCTAGCACATTTCTAAAATATATATCTCATAGGTCAACATATTCAGTAGATAAACACCACTCTCATTTATTTCATTTTGAATGAGTTCCAATTCTACATTCCCCCTAAAAACCACAATCTTAATTATTGGTGGGAAATAAATTTCATGCGACATCTTCTCTAGGTGGAAATTAATATACCCAAATTGGGCCATCCATGATCTAAATTGTTTCTATAACAACTCGATAATTTGATAATTTCTTTTCAAATAAATGTATTCTTTTCATATTATACATTACATTCAAGACTATTTTCAATATGCATTACACACCTCATTGAGTTTAAACAAAATGTGACATATTGTTAATATATTTTTACTTAAAATGATAGTAATATTCTTACTATTTTAATTATGGTTATTAATAATATTAACTAAAATATGAAAATATATGGTTTATATAAGTATATATAATGAATTATTTTCTAAAAACATAAATAAAAATAGAGATAAAAGATATTTGAAATTAATGGAAATATTTTACAGAAAACCTATTTTCATGAATAGAAATTCATATTACCTTAATATATTTGAAAAAACAAATTTGGTGAATGGGTATTCAAAAATTATATATTATATATTAAAACTACTATATAACAATCATATTAAATTTTTTTAGACATGTGGTAAGAAAAAATCTAATTTTATTTATTGAATTGTATTTTCATAAAAATGATTTTTTACTTTTATGCACTTCTTTTGAAGATATTTTATGAATCATTTAGAAATATAATTTTAAAAAATTAATTTCAGTTTTTTCCTTATAATTTTAAAATTATATTATGGTGGTTTTTTTAAATTTTATGAAATGATTATTTTTTTATTAACGATGAAAAATATAGAATTGTAATTGAAAAAATATATTCAGTTTGAAATATTTATAATGTAAAATTATATTTTGAATTATAATGATATTAAAATTAGTTCATTTATATATATAATAATCCAATATATGTTATTGAAATCATTTTCATGTTTAATTTTGATATAAAAATCTTGTAAACATTTAACCATTTCCCCTTTCAATCATATCTTTTCCATCATTTCTATGGGAATAAATTTAAATTAAAACATTCCAGTTGTGAAAATAAATTTTCAAAAATGGATTCTATATGTGTAATCTGAATAATTTATATTATAAATTATGATTAACATAAGATTTGACGAAAATTAATAGTTAGAATAGTTAAAATTATTAATCCTGGATATGGTAGAAATGGGTTTCTCAGAGGTTTAACTTATAATGAAAATGGTAATTGATGGTTCCAAAATTTTTGAATAAAAAAAATACACAAAGAGTACACCAAATCCAAAGGGGTTGCTTCATGAATCTCCTTCACGAAGTCTATTCATGGAGCCCTTCAGCACTGCAGTCTTCACAGAGACCCTCCGTATCGTAGCCGGTGTGAAGCCATGGCCACCTCTAGAATCTTCGTAATGTAAAAGAGGCTGGAGACTCTGCGGTTACGACGAAATTGATAGAAAGATTCACTAAATGGAGGGAACTGGACCACTTCTATGATCAATTAGAAATTGACAAAATCCTGCATTAGTGCCACAGATGAAATTAAGGGGGACTATGTGCTAAGGAGGGGATGATGGTGACTTCCCAGTTATGAAAAACTTAACCCAATCTGCATCTGATCACAACGAATAGTGTGGCTTCATAACAAGCTGTCATATCATTCTGCTACATTTTCCTATAAATTCATGGCAACCCTTAGACCCAAAGGATGGATTCCCCGACATTTCATTTTATTATCTCTCGAATTACAAAGCACACATTTTTCTATGAAACATTTAGAAAAATGAGTACTTCCAGGTACTTGAGAATTTTAAAATTTCTTTTCATTTGCTGAAATACAACCCCTCTTCAGGAATTGATTCCCTTTGTGAATCCCATGAGCCATCGTAGAGGAAGGATCTTCCTTAGGGTAATCAGTTTTTCTCCTCGAACTCGTGCTTTGCGATGTTCCTTCCATTCACACGTGAACCCCAAGCTGAGGCGTGACCACTCTGCTTCATGAATTATATTTCATCGTAGTGCCACTCTTTTCAAGGAACCCATCCTCTATGATGTCCTACTCCACAAAATCACTTGCATTTTTCAATGTACCCTTTATATGAATGTATAACACATTTAAAGTCTTGGCCACTCAAATTCACGAAGCATACCCATTTGTAGAGTCTGTCCACTTTGTGGGTTCCATAGCATTGCAATTTCCCTTCCCGTGACCCACTTTTCTTCACAAACAATTCTCCTGCACAACCCTCCAGGATTGTATGAAGTTATTACAATGTCCCTATAGTGGTGCTTTATATTCTATTTCATGTCCTCATTATTATTCTCATAGGCATGCTATCAGATATTTCGTCTTTCCTTAGCCATACTAACATGAGCCCCTCAATGGATCACTCTATAACACCGCCTCACCCTGGAATTGTTGATGCCTTCCCTTCCCCGAGGGTGGGTGGGTATCAGTTATGTATGTCCATGGGGTGAGGACTGAATCCTCATCATTAGAGAACCAAGATGTTAAACTACAAAATACCATCTTCCTCCTCACATGACATTGAAATGTTGCCTCTCCCCATGCAATATACCCGAGGTGCCTTGTATCAGAAATTTTCAATGACCACTAGTCTCCAATAGAGTGAGATCTTCCTCACATTGAATGAAATCCTTTTTGTTGTAGTGGAATCTATCCCCAAGGATGGGGAACCATCTTGTTTTAATACGATACCCTTTATTGCGGGATGTGGCACCATTTTCCCTCCTTTCTTCTTCTGTACACAAAGAATAGAGGAGATATGGTCATAGGGACCTTCTTTACCCCATCCCTCTTGCTTTGTGATTTATCTCCATTGGGCCTCAAGCCTAGAGTATGTCCCAATATTCATCTACCAGGGCTGCTAACCACATGTACATACTTCTCTTTTCCTCACAGATACATCATTCATGTCATGATCATCAGGCCTTCGCTATCTGTTCTTTATCACACCGAGCACGACTCATGTGGGCTTAGAGTAAGAATATACCATGGAATCCTTTCTGGGATTCCTTAGCCTCTAATCCCTAAATCCAACCATCTCTAATTACGTTGATATTGATCTATTACCTCCCTTGTCAAGGTACTTAAGAAGCCTCCATATGCTTCAAGACCAACACCCATCGGCCCCGACCACTTCACAACGGTTCACCATTGTCCATCATGACATTAAATTGTATACCCCTTTCATCTATAATGACACTAAATTTTATCATTTTGAACTACGCAGGTTTTGATCCATGTATCCTAGACAAGGTATGTAAGAATAATCCCAAAGTTTTAACCCTAAACACTGGGAAACCCACCAAACTACATGGGTTTTGATCCATGTCTCATAGATAGGGTATGTTGGAAGCCTCCTTGAGATTCAACCCCAAAACTAGTAATCTTTTGTGTCCCCTTTGATTGGACTCACATTCTTGTTCCACCCCTTAGTGTTGTCAGAACAACTCTTGGGATGCCAACCACACCTATCCCCTTGAAGGTCGTCAGGTCGCTTTCCTCTGTGAAAACTCTGATCAGATGCCCAATCCTAAACTTCATGGACATTGATACCCTAACATGAGGATATATAGGAATCCTCTTTGAGGATTAATCCCATCACCCATATCCCATTATGGAATTTCCCGTGAGACTTTGAGTTTTGGTAAGGCAATTCCCCATCCCGAAGGTTCTACTCCCTCCAGGTACCATCCATGCAACCTTTCTCATGGGCTGCCTCCTCAGGTGTCCCATCACCCTATGAACTGTGTGGAATTTGATTGACCATCACTGAGATACGTAGGAATCATCTCCAAGGATCAAGTCCAACACTACCATCACTTTCATGATGATTCCATCTCACTCCCCATCCATTTCACTCAACCATCCATTATCCATCCTGATTCCTACTTGGGCCGCCACATCCTGATGGGGTCACACCATTTCCCTGAGGAGATGACCCTGAAATAGCCCCACATGATCCATAACAATCTAACCAAGAGTGTCCCTATTGCGATAAGATGATATCCATGTGCAATCTACAACATGTATTTGACTCATTTTCCTTTTTATAAACTATAATTCCATGTCTTTCCCATCGTAATATGTGATTTTTGATCTCTTTCTCTCAGAATAGGGTATATAGGAAACCTCCCCATTGTTTAATCCCATCCATCATTAAACCATGGTTTCCCTTATATAGGGACCCATGAATCCTCAGATTTGTCTTCATTGGATGTTTTTATCCACTCATCTAGTAAACCCTCATGTGCTCCATCTAGGGGATGCATATATCTGATCCACGCCTATCAGTACTCTAATCAGTCTGATACATCTCTGCTAGACATTAAACTCACAGAATGACCTATAATAAACATAGAAAGCCGAGGAAATCCTTAGGGACATGCCTATGGAATATAATTCCCCGAACTCGACGTGGTATTCCCTGGTCTTCCACACACTCAATAATCCAAATTTTAAGGAATAGATTCTCATATTCATTAGTGTTTTATCATCCAGACACACTAGAAATTTCCTAAGTGACTACTCCCCCAACAGAGGGTCTCTTCCTTATATTTACCCCTTAGAATGTCCATTAAAAAGCAGTGTAATAAATCGGGGCCCCTTAAGATATGGAATAAGGGAAGAGTTCAAATAACAACGTCTTAATAAATAAGGGATACTCAAATTATATAATGAGTTACGAGGAAGAATCCATGGAAAGGGTGACTGATATCCCACCACCCCATTTTGATCAAGGAGAAAACGCCCCTAAATAGAAGATAGATGTCGCCCGCCTTTGGAAAAAGGGAATTTTGGGCTACATACAGTACAATGATTCCCTGAAAGACGGATGTGCGCCCCAGCCAAAGCATCGGAAATAGATATTTTGAACCCAAAATGATGTTCTTATAGTAAATGTGGAGAATAGTAGTGTTCGAGACATTAGAGGATATGTGTGTCCCTAAATCCACCTATATTTCTCAAGGCATTTCCATGTAAATAGAGGGCCTAGAATGAATCTCACAAGAGATTGGGGTAACTAAATGTTTTACATACTGATCTATGATTTTGTCACTATAGATCATTTTTTCCAAACATGGGAGTTGGGTTGTTGGTGGGGCACTGGACGTCACCACCCTTCCTTCAGTGATAATGGTTGAATCTTCCTGCTCTTCCGGACCCAAACTGTTGTTACAGAAGACAGATCACCACCAACCCACTAATGAACGGGATAGGAAAAAACCAACACAACAATACTACATGGCCTCATATCTTCTATGACAGACTCTGTATCCATGGATGATGGGAGCCCACACCCCTTCTAACCATCATAACTCATTTAGAGGAGGTTTATTAACTACCTCGTCTAACGGTACGAGGAATATTGAATTATCCCTACATAGGATATGGCCATATAGGATCAAGAGGATTCGTCACCTCATAATTATCACTGCCCCTAAGGGATGTGTAGGAATGCACTACTCCCCCGCTCCAACCTACAACTATTTTGGGACCCTCTCCCAAGAGTTATTTAACAACTCTCTCCCACATGCTAATGAGGTGAGGGTTATTCGGGCAAGCCCAGTTGTGATCATGTCCCCGAGGACCACCAAAAAGGGCTCCCACCAGGATGTGACAACACCACCACCTGACCCCACAGGTTGAGGATTATGGGTCTTATTCACCTATACCACTGACCCTAGTTCAGTTAACCTGATGACAATGTCGGTTGTAAGCAGAGGGGTATTCCCATCAGGGGGTGTCCTCATAAAAGGCTAGAATTGCACATTCCACCAAAAATAGATACCTTGAATACCCCAATTTACTAAATTTGGGTACATATTTGAAAGACTTGTACTAAGGCCCCAACCACCCAATGGGTTGGTTGGGATGACCCTCTTGGTCGTGGAAATAGGTAGCTCCCAAAGCGGGACAACCTTTGACAATGACATCCATCACAGAGGACCTCCACGTGGTGCCACCAATGAGAGTGTAGGTCCTCCCCCATCCCAAGATCATGGTGCAGGTCCTCCATATTCCATAGTTTGTTTGAGTGAAGGCTCTCCCCCCTGCACTAACACCCATCAAGGAGGTTTTTTCCACACCTGTGATCCCAGGTGGAGATATGTTCCTCAAATCATAGATTGCCAATGTGAATGTCCTTCTCACTATGTCAAACATCAGTGTGGAGGTATTACCTATGTTCCTACCACCAGAAATAATGGTACTACTCATCCCATAAATTAGGGAGGAGGATGTCTTCCTCACATCATCGAAATAAAACATGGAGGACCTACTCATGTTCAGTATGACCTCTACAAAGGCCCCCCTCGTACCAACACTGCTAAAGGAAACAAACATGGGAATTGTGACCATGCTCCCACCTGCTCTAGTGAAGGTCTTACCGCTCCCACAATTCTCATGGATATTCCCACTTCATGCCAACTAGTGGACATAGTGTCCCGCCCCATGTTCCGTTTGACATCTGTCAGGATGCTCGTCGCACCCCGACTCACACAGGATGAATTCCTCCCCACTACAGCACATGTTCGGCCAAAGTTCCTCCACATGTCGAAAACCTACCCTATCCCGAAAAACCATCCTGAGGTTGGAGGGCAGGTCACCACCCCCCAATGGAATAATAATGAGGCATTTCAGACCATGATAATACCCATTTGATTCTCATATTCTAGGATAGAATGTTATTTATTAAGGGAACCCTCACCCTAATCTTTTGTTCCAATGGCTGGGGTAGAAACATAGTTTATAATCCTCATCCTTATGGGATGCGAGGTCCACCATATCCTCAACTCCATATGATGATACAACCTGGAGGTGGAATATTTGGCCTCATTCTTGGGCATGGACGTGCAATCCTCCCAATCATCAACATGATCATTCTCTATGTCAACTAAGGATCATGAACAACTGTTCTACGTAATGATATTGGATGAGAAATGGAATGACCTTCCATCGGTAAAGGAATTCCCTACACGAGAGGTTGTGGCTGGTAGTCCTTCTTACTGGGATGTAGTGGCTTAGCCATTGCACTCTTTAGAGGACATCCCAAGACGAGGGGGGTTTTTAGGTCACTCACTGTATTCTATACTAACTAGTCAACCATATCAACTATCCTATTCAGTTCCATTACCAATCCCTCAGCCACCCCCAATTTATTAATGGGAATCTAATGGCCGGACCCTGAGTCTGATTCGAGGATTGTGTGGTAAATCTTTGCGGTGGACCATTTCCCTTAGATGATCTGGCTTGTTGCAACTACGAACATCAGTGCATTGAAATAATTTACCCAAGAAGATGTCATGTTCTTTCATCAAACCCTCTGATCTACGCACTCCCAGCATCTTTATCGGCAGCTGCCTTACCCCAAGAGCTTGAAACACTTTAAAGCTAATGGCCAACAATTCAGTGTGGTCGACATGGCTGTGCTCCCTATGGACCAACACTCTGAGTTGCCCAGTCAATATGTGACCCTACTACAATGATTTGTTCAGTGATTTAAAGTGATCTATAGAATTATCAAGGAGGATTTCCCCACATCTAGATCCTTATTTGGAGGAAGAATGCAACCTTTAATTTTAGTTCTATCTGGTGCCAACCCGACATTCCAGGTGATATTGAGGATATGCATTCTGGTGAAGGTGAGGTTAATAGTAAAGACCTATCAGATGGATATAATGAGATATAGCTCCTCAAAGGGAACTTACCCCCCCAATGAGTGAAATATTTATTGGATCAACTGGCAAGGGTTACTCTCCCTCACAAAAATTTACTGGGTCTTCCTGAACCTACCAAGTGATTAGCCCTATTTCCAAATCCTAATAAGGGAAGAAAGCATCATGGGGCTGTCAAACCCCCCAACCCATATGGATCAATACAGAAGATGAAATATGATCTTGAAAATTTCATGTTTCATCAACAAATCATGGGAAAAAAATTATCGATGACCTTCTAGTTGAATTTGTTACGATGTGGTGACTAGACTATGGTAACCCTCGACCGGGGCAGCATGGGAAGGTACACACTCCCCCTGGAGAGTTACCTCTGGGTGACCCTGACAATCCCACCCATATAGAGAAGATATAATAAAGATATTATAGAAAAAGGGCGTGATATGCATCACCAAATCCACCAGAATTGCATGATAACCCTCCTCGGGACCTATCTCTAGTACCCTAAACACTCCACATGTCGATTCCCTAATAGTCCAACAGGTCATCCCACTTGACACTCCCCGAGCCTTTGGGAACAAATATCATGTTTGAAAAACTTTCCTACACAATAGTGGTCAGGGATCCTTGTAAATATAGGAATCCACACCCAGATGATCTGAGAGAAGAGATCATTTCCCGCCTTGGGGCTTTGGAAACACAACAGGTATAAATTTTGTTTGATGGAAAGACAAATCTAGCTTGGGTAGATGATATACTAGGACACCCTTGTTTTGAAAATCCAAAGTTTTCCCCCATAAATAGGATGGGAGATCCACTAAAACATCTGACCCCTTCATCTCAAGGTGATGACCCATTATGGGAACTCTAGCACAGTAGGTGGCCACCAAACTCCAGTGTTTGTACCAAAATTTGAAGGTCCCATGTTTTTCTGGCATAAACAGCTACCCATTTGGCCAGTGATAGGATGGGATGATCTATGTAGTTAGTTCATTTACCAGTTCAGCTCCAACACTTAGTAGATGAGTATTTCCGACCTCTGCAGTTCAAACAATGTCCTGACCAGCGTGTCTAGGACATTTTAACATGGTGGAAAGTCCACAACTACTCCAAAGATATGCCGTTGAATCCAGAAAAAATTCTAACATTGTGTGGGGGGAATGTAAAAATAAACATGTACTCTCTCTAATCACCTAGAATTTACCTATAGTATTTTGGGATTTCTCAGACAAAGACCAGCATTTAGAGGAAGCCTTGCAGTAGTCCCACCAGGCATGTCTGTTGCCTCATGTGGTTCCCACAAGAATGGACACCCAGGCTGAGCCTGTAGAGGTAGCACAATTAGAGGCCCCAATTAGCTGCAGTTATTACCAATGGAACCACATTAATAGAATCATATAATATTGTTACCTCTGGTATTGCCTTTGTCCCAACAGCACCCACCTGAAAATCGGTAGGCACCCCCGTGTAACGCACATCCACAACCGCCAAGGGTGGATAACCAGGTTCCACCTCATCGATAGGATCCTCGAGCCCCTATTCCGAGGAATGATTCTAGAGCCCCCTTCCAAGATAGAAGGAATCATACATATTCATTTAATGAGGCTCAAGTTGACTATTATTTCCGATATTCCCTAGAATATGGAATTCTCTGCTTTCCGAAATACTGGGGACCCGAAGAGGCAGATCTCATTGATCTACCCAATTACTACACCTATCATCATATCTTGGGGCACGCCCTAAGGTAGAGATATGTGTTTAAACACTATATTCATGACCTAGTTGATAAAAACATAATCATGTAAGGAATATCCCCAGCACAGGTGGCAATTGTAATCATACAACCTGATATTGACTGTGACAGTGAAGGTGATTGGAAGTAGGTTCCAAACCGAATGACTCAAGATTATGTAGCGTGGAAGGATTTTAATGTAGTTTCATACATTACTGGTTTTATCCACGAATGTTTGAATTTATCCAAGACTTCAGAATTCACCGCATCACCCATAACCACCACTTCTGTATCGATGTATCAGCCTTCCTCTTTCCAAAAGGGTAAGCATTTTCGATGCAAGGGAAAACATAGTCCCCCACCGATGTCATTGTAATCACGTAATCTTGGTGATTTCATGCCCTTAGAGTTTTATAATTCACCCATAATTTGTATAGTGATGGTAGATTCTTCAATTGACAACCAAGGGTACACTTCGGTTAACATCGTGGAGATAGTAAACCCATACATGATTCTTGACGACGAGGAACTCATGCCAGATCCTACCAACATCATCATCTGACGACAAAATCAATGGAGTCATGGTTATATAGATCACAGGGATGAATTGGTCAGTGATTCTATTCAGGATATGAATGCCACAAATACTAGACAATAGGTCCAGTACAGAGCCCGGCACAAGAGGCCTTCAAATCATGCTTCACTAGGTCCAACATCACTGACATTTGTGATACATGATATGGAGGAACCACCACGATCAAGAAATGATTATCCATGTTTTGTTTCAGAACAGCCTCAGTTAGCTATCCCTTAGCTGATAGTCACTCCACAAATTTCAACTAGTGATTAGTGGGACATTCCCAGCACCAGCTGGTTTCCAGTTTATCAGAAGGGATTTTCATACCTCATGCCACAAAATGTCCTCCTATATGGAGAAGATCACGCATGGAACAAATGTCAGATATCCATAAAAATATTTCATGTATTATTACAATTATCTCCATACTAGAGGTTGTTATTTTATTAGAGGATATGCGTGAACCCCTTTCTGATCCTTTAAGAATCCCTTCTAGTTTGAGATGGCGGTAGAATCTCCAAAAGCATTCAATGTTGAAGAAGTAGAGCAAAAAAAATGTCATGAAATTATATCTTACTCGGGAGAAGTTGAATGCTCCCCCATAATATGGAATATCTTTAAAATTTATGTCGTTAGACAACTCAATGGTGTGGAGGTTCACCATTTTATTTTTGAAAAAGGGTCTGGGATTAATCTCATCTGGATCCAGACACTCTGAAAGATGAATTTTCTGAGGATGATCTGATTCCCTGTGATCTAAAAACTAATTGTTATTATAGGATGGAACATACACTGATGGAAAATATCCTCTTTAATACCCAATTTAGTGGCTTCGTTTCTTGTACATAGTTTATGGTTGTCTCACAAGACACTGCCTAGACCACATTGATGGATTTGACATGACCCCAACTACATAAGGTGGTCCCTTATTCCTATCACGAAGTCCTTAAGTACTCCCATAATGGTCTAGGGGGTATACTCCAAGGTGATGCATCTCTATCTTCCACTTGTGAAGTTCAATACCTAGATTTCGATGATTACAAGAGCATAGAGAAAAGAAATTCAGGAGAATGAGGTCAAACACGCTACACCTGCGACCGACCCGCCGACGGTCCTAGAAGATCCCTACAATTTATCAATACACCGATTGGAGGCCATGACACTGATATGGATAGATTCTTTGATGCTTATGGAAAAAGTGGGAGAACATTACTAAGTATAAGGGGCATCAAGAGATCACCTCTTATTAATATAAAAATCAGGCTCAGGTGATCCTAGATCCCTCTAATCCCATAAGGTATCGGGATTCCAAACCCATGGAAATGACAATGTGTCATACATGCTTGTTTATCTAGGCTGGGATAAACCAGATCATGCCGACACACACTATTTCATTGTTATCATTAAGTGTGGCCCCTTGGGTTGAAGACTAGATTTGATCGAGTTGAAAACATTCATCACTATGGTCTCGACAGTACAAGAGCTCCCCAATGTGGTGTCCACCACCACTCAGGCTGGCACCAGTCTCCCATCAGGATCTATTGACTCATAAGAATAACCTCCCACTAAGGATTCATATTGTGTGGGTGAAGAAGAAGATTAGGAGGATACTCCTCCTAAATTTGGAGAGGCTATCTCCACCAAACTCGATGAATTGGTACAGGTAAACCTCGGTAATGAGGCAGATCCAAAACCAACCATGATCAGTACCGCAATGTCTTCCGAAGTGAAATAACGATACATGGACTTCCTGAAGTAGAATAGTGTAGTGTTTTCGAAGATTTATGATGAAATTCCAAGACTATATCCTCATGTCTTCATCCACTTCCTCGATCTCCCATCAAATTATCGTTGGTTCAAACAACCTACTAGAAAGATGCACCATACTCATGGTGCAAAGGTCGAGGCTAAGAATGATCAGCTCATTAGAGCAAAATTCATCAAGGAGGTCTAGTACCCCCAACGGTTAGACAACATTGTTCTCATCAAGAATAAGAATGACCAGATCTAAGATTACATTGTCTTTAGAGAACTATATTTTCCTTGTACGAAGGATGATTTTCCCCTTCCTATGACAGATTTGTTGATTGATGCCACCACCGTGTTCTAAGCTATCTATTTTATTGATGGATATTTCGGGTATAACCAAATTTTAATGTCCCATGAGGAGGAAGATTCCATAGCCTTTAGTGAACTACAAGGTACTTTCTACAACAATGTAATGCCATTCAGTCTAACAAATGTATGATACACCTATCATCATGCCATGATTCACATATTTGAACAGATCCTTGGGACATTGGTGGAATGTTGCATGGATGATCTGCTAGTCAAATATCTCCAATGACAAGTCCAACTCAAAGATCCGGAGATTTTTTTGGCTTCCTCTAATCCCACCATCTAAAAATATATCCCTTGAAGTTCCCATTCATGGTCAACTCTGAAATGCTTCTCAACTTTGTTTTCTTATAAAAAGCCATTGAGCTCAGTCCAGAGAAGATCAAGGCCATAAACCAAATGTCTCCTCCGAGAAACATCTTGGTGCATCGCGGCTTTCAAGGCCACATAGCCTACATATGCCAATTAATAACAAATATGATTGGAAATTGTGATCCATTTTCCCACTCATGAATAAAGGATCTGATTATTAGTGGGATTTGGAGTGTCAGATTTTGTTTAAGGAGATAACGCAGTACCTATTATAGCCTCTAGTACGGATTCCACACATCTCCAAAAAGGCTCTGGTCCATTATGTACCCTCTTTGGAATGACCCATCAGTGCCCTTCATTCCAATAAAAACAAATAGGGAAGGGAAAACTATTTATAATATATCAACCACATTCTCCTCGATTAAGATACGATATATTCCTCTATCGAGAAGAGATTCATTGTTCTAGTGTTCACAGTACATAAATTATGACATTACTTGCAGCACCATGAGATACAGCTAGTGTCCCGAGTAGGTTCACAAAAGTAAATTCTGACCCACCCAATGTTGACATGTCATCTAGATCAGTAGGTAGTGATCTTATAGTAGTTTGACATCATGATTATCCCCCTAAAGTACATCATGTGATAGGAATTGTTAGACATCCATTCTTACCCATCTAGCTCCCACTGACTAGTCTCTTGATCATGACATTCCAAATGAGGCAGTCCTCTATGTAGATCAATCAATTCTATATTGAAAAATGTACATAGATGGGGCTTCACTAATCTCTGCCGACATAAGACTCAATGATCCCATACCCAACAAAGTGGGAATGTGCATCGTATTCATCATGCCAACACAAGCTGTCTTTCCAAATTCATTCACTTTATCGAAAGGCTATACCAACAATGTGACAGAGTACCATGCTCTCATCCTGGGTATCGATATGGACCTAGAGATTGATGTTCCCTAATTAAATGTGAAAGGGGATTCCAAACTAGTCATCTAATAAGTCAATAGCGGCTATGTCTTTAGGAAGCTGGTGCTCGTGGAACTATTAGAACCTACCCACTAGCTGATGGCCCAATTCCCATATCATCTAGAAGTTACTCATGTTCCTCATTCCCACAATAGTCGAGGTGATTCATTTTCCTAATGGGAAGCATCTCTTGTAGAGCATGTCTAGGATGATTTTATTATTTTATGTAGCCCATCAGAGAGTAATCACCCCCCGTTACTTCATACAACAATGATAGACCACATGTAAGCCACCATACCACTAGTGCCTCCACGTCAGGACCCCCAGGTCCCCATGATGTGGTGTTGGAAATGACTCATGACTAGAGGACCCCCTTTATTGAGCCTATCCAACATGTTAATCACCTTGAAGATCAATTTTATTGTGAAGGAATTTGATGGTGTGCATTACAGTTCACCCTTTAGAGTGGTCTAGTTCATGAGAAGACCCTCTAAAGATGAAAGTTTGATGGGGTTCTCCTACGTTGCATTTAAGGGGTTGAGATTTATTAGGTCATGTATGAGGTTCATGCGGGTTCCTATGGGGATCATCAGATAGGGCCAAACCTCCCTCACCATATCCACACATTGTGGTATTTTTTGGCCCCCCATGATCCTTGACTGCGTCGAGTTTTCCAAGAGGTTCCATGAAATGTCTAATCCATGGTAATTTGATGCATCCTACAAGATAACCTTTCTAGACTACCAAGAACTCTTGGAACTTTGTGGTCTGGGGACTCGATGTCATGAGACCATATCCAACGACAACAAATCACCAGTGCATGTTCATCCTAATTGCTATAGATTTTTTTTCCATATGGGATGAGGTAGTTACTCCCAAGTAGTTCAAGGCCTATTCTATCTTTAAACTTGGGAGCTCCAATATCATCTCTCGATTTAGAGTCACTCATACCATCCTCATTAATAATGGAAGAAAATTTTAGGTAACTAAACTAATGAACTTGTATGCGATGTACAACATTTGTTATAACCATACCTCCCACATTCATTCACAAGAAAATGGGTAGATCAATGTGTTCCCAAAAACCCACTATAATATTATGCAGAAGACGGTTTGTAAAAAAATAAGAGTTGGTCAGACAGACTCCCCAACAGTCTTTTGGCTTATCAGACAACGACTCATAAATCCACTTAAGTGACCCCATATTCCCTAGTGTATGGAATAGAGGTGGTCATACCCATAGAGTTTCAATTATCATCATTATGATTAGAAGTCTATGAATAGTGGACACTAGATAATGTATTCTAAATCCTTCTAGATAAAATGGAATTAATTTATGAGAATATGCTCTGTTCCCCACATAATCTAGAGAGGCATCAAAATAAGATAGCCAGAGATTTCAACTAGATTGTTTAACTCTACTCTTCCTTACAAGGAGACATGGTGTTGAAAAAGATAAAGACAATGATACCTAGGAAGAAACCACCCAAACAGGATCCCAAATGGGAAGGACCATACACTTTCACATGTTTAACCCCAATGGCATGTACTCCCTAGTTACCATGGATGGTGACTGTATAACTCTTCCAAACAATGCCAAATTAATCATGAAGTACATTTCCTGATTACGTTATGGTCCTAAAAGACCATAAACTATTTCATCATCATCTCAATATGTTCAAATAAATGATATTTCTTGGATAGAGGACATAAAACCACCCAGAACTCGTCCTACAAGACAATAAACTGCAAAATTGACCATGTTCTATAAAAATAAACTAAGATCTCCCTGCATCATTTCAATATGATGTTAAATTGAAAAACATGCCAAGAACTATATATTTCTTGATTCCCAACCTCAAGGGATACATAAGAACTCTTGTATTCTTCTTCTTAGAGTATAGCCTCCACAATCTTCTCTTTCACTGCCACTTGGAATAGTTCTTTTGGAGGATCACACACAGTGTAGTGTAGACTTCTTTGGACCCCATTTATGCTGGGTTTCTGATGATCACACCATGTTCCCCTCTAGTTTATCTATTCTCCCACATCCTCACACATGAAGTTAAACTACATGGCCCTTTCAGAACTATTTTTGTCCTGATTCCTACCCTCATAGAACACGTAGGAACACCCACACATTTTGTTCGCAAGCCAAGCCCCAAAAATTATGTTAAAATCACTGGTTTGGCCCCTTTGCTTAGATGCTCCTCAAAACACATGGGGTGGTTTAGCCTTTGATGACTCTATTTATGTATTTTTTTCCATGACTACACTTTTTATCCCCTTCCTTGGTGATATCCACTTTTTTATTCCAGATCACATGACATTAAACAACACAGGAATATTCATACTTCACATTTCCCCTTTATTTGGGTCTTCATCAACATTCACATCTAGAAGGGCCCCCTAATGTTGGGATTCTATGATCCAGTGCTCTCATACTGTCTCATTCCATATTCTCATGGGATTTTTAATGAAAATTTTGTACATGTCCCACATTGAGAATTTGGAGAGTGATCGACACTCATCCATTGTTTCCATTTTAGGACACCCAATGTGGTTTCTAGGTTTCAAAATTGGTCAACAACCATCCACCATCGTTATCAATATCCACATATTTTCCAAATATTGGGTGAAATGATTTGTTTTGTCCTACCATCACTTTAAATGTTAGTATGCCTCATGTGTGAATGTTGGTCTAGTTGGGACAGATGCTGCCAAATATCTTTCCTTCATTGTCATAACCTTATGTGCTGGGGAGAACCTAATACCATTCCATGTTTCCCACACTGAGAAATTTCCAAGTGCTATTAAGAGGTTTGGTAAGAAGATACCTGCATAAAGGTTAACGTTAAAAATGGTCTGAGTTCTACGACCAATAACTAAGATCATCACATGTCCTTGTCATCTGACGCTATATTGTATGGAACTTTGAGAACAACATTTAGTGTGATTTCCATCCTTATGGGACACATAAGAATGCCAACATTTCTCATCTGTGGACCATCCTCATGTCGCTTGCCCTTTCCACCCATAGCCCATGTTCTTGCTTATTATAGTTTGGTGTGGTACGAACTCCCTATCGTTGTTCATCTAGGGATGTTTTTTCTATGCCACACGAATCCCCTTGAAAAACCCCCTGAATTATCTTAATTACCAGAAGACATTAAACTTCATGGTTACCACAACACTTTATGCATCCCATTATTTGGGAATCCATCATCATACATATCTGAAAGGACCCCAAACATTATGGATGCTAGGCCATAGTGCTCTCTAACTATCTTGGGACAATGTCCACGAGAACATCAAACATTAATTTGATACAATTCCCACGTTTTGAATATGGTCAGTGGTCGAAGCTAATTTGTTGTTCTAATTCTAGGTCACACGACACAGATACGGTGTTGAGAACATGGTCAACATTTATACTCTATCATTTTTGTTGTTTTTTGGTCTCCAAATGATAGGAACAATGATTCACCCTCTCCACCCATCATTCCCATGAACATGAAATTAAACTGAGCATCTAAAGTCTAATCTCTAAGACTATAAACAAGGATCTATCACGCCCTTATCTCATTAAGTCAAACTACATGGCATCTTGAGAACTATGTATGTCGTGACTCTCACCCTTATAGGATATGTAGGAAAACATTAAAATTTCATTTTTTAGACCAGGTTGGGTTTATTTACCCTTTCTATTGGCCACATGGACTGATTTCTCTCCGAAAAGATGAATGTGGTGGAGAATAGGGGCTTATGTCCTCATTCAGGTAGGGATATTCACCTCTCTGTACACATTAATCATTAATATCCCCCTCATATCTGCATCCTAGTCACATGACGTTAAACTACACGTCACTTACCAAACTACATGTGTCTTGATTCTCATCCTCATTAGATACAAAGGAATGAATGAACATTTTGTCTTTAGGTCTAGCCCTATATCATGGAAACATCCTCATCGCTCTGGCCCGCTGGCCTGATTCCTCTGGGGGGTATTTGGTGTGTTATGAGCTTATGTCCTCATTCACATCGAGTTTACTATATCCATGTGGCATACATCCATCTCGTTGGATCTTCACCCCCATCTTCCACACAACTTCTCAAGTCAACTTATCTCAAATTGAGCCCCTCGACGCTCTGTCAATTCACCAACGTGCCCAAGAGAACTCTTGTTCATGACCTAGATTTGTGGATTCTACATAGACAAGTTTTCCCCATTTTAATGAATCATTTTCTCCTACATTTTGGATTTCTTTCATATTTCATATCCTAAAGGTCCCTCGAAAAAAATAGATTATAGGCGTCGGGTTTCTCATACCATCTCAAGCCAACATCCCAAAGGATTTGGGATGAAAATTTGATACAAGTCTCACATTGTGAATATGGTTAGCATTAAACATTAATTTTTAGATCCCATTTCAAGTCACACGATATGGATATTGTGTTTAGAACAAGGTCAATAGTCATCCTTCATCTTTCTGGAATTTCAATTAATCCAAAAAATATTAGTTTCATGATTCACATACTGTTCCACTCCATCATTTCCAAGTGGAATTATGACTCACTTGGTGCCATCCATTAGTATACATTTATGAATTAATAGGATGAATCCATGATGAGGTGTCGTCTGAGGCTTTGGATCATTTCACATTTTCTCTATGTTCAATGTGGTACAAAGACCTTATCCTATCCTGTTTCCTACATCGAGTGTTGATCACATGGGGTTAGGGATTTTTTAATGCATAAGCCCTTTGGAAGAGACTCACTTCCTCCAGTCCAAACTCTAAAACCATAAACTAAGATCTTCCAGTGTACTAGTCGTATTAAGTTATACTACATTACTATTTAAGATCTATTTATTGATTGATTCCAATATTTATGGGATATGTAGCAATTCCCGTACATTGTTTTTCTTCGGGGCCAACTCAGTCTCCACCAATTAACTCTTATGTTCGGCCTTTTAGCCCTAACATTAATTGGATTACATGTTGTGGCATATGTGTTCTTATTTTTTCATTCATGTTGGGTTTGCAATAGCCACATCATGTACCCCTTTTTAAGAGCTAGTCCCTCCTACCTCCCATATCACATGTCGTTACACAGAATAGTTAGAACTACATATGGATTGATTCTCATCCTCAAGGGATACATAGGAACACCCAAGAATTTCATCTTCAGGTCCATAACTATATCCTCATATCTTCTGTAGCCCATCAGTCTGGGGTTTCTCCTATGGATTTGCGAGCGGTGTGGTGTTGACTTTTCCCTCATTTACATCAGTTATTCATTTTCACCCCTAGAACATTCCTTCTAACCTTATTAATTATGTATATGTCTGAGAAATATTACTTTAAACACTGTTTCTTGGTCACACGTGAATTTAAAATGTTGCATATTTTCTGTGAAATGTTTTGATTTGTGGGATGGTCCAATCATATGACCCCAAACAATTATATTGTCATCTTGGCCGCACGAAAAAAATGACATTGCATTGTTGTTTCTTCACTTAAGGGGACACCATGTTTAGTATCAGTTCTCCACCATTCCATTTTTCAAGGATTACATGTGTATTTATTTCTATACTAGATCATGGATTATCAATCTTAGGATTGTTTCTGGAAAACAAAGACACACATCCACTCTAAAGAGCACACATGATCCATCAAATAACTTTTCTTTTGATTCATGGGCCCAACCTACAAGACAGTATTGCCCCGGGAATTGTAACCCTAACATGACACTGTCAAAACTACATGTGGATTAATCACCATCCCTATGGTATATGTAGAAATGTCCCCAAATTTTTTCTTTAGGTCTAACCCCAGGTATCTCAAATTTTATGCTCTATCTGGTCCCTTGGCCCAAAATCTGTTGGAATCATGTGGCATTCTGAATAACTCTGGGATTCTCATTCACTTTGTGTTTTAAAATAGTTGGACCATGAATCTCCCTTGTTTCTTCATAGCATGGTCTCAGTTCTATGACCATAATCTAACAAATTCATGTCCTAACTATGTCTGTCTTGATTCGTATCCTGGTAGGATGTGTAGGAACACCCAGAAATTTCGTCTTAGAGTCCATACCAAGTTGTGTGTTACAAGATGATCGGCCTCATTTTTATTTATCCACATTGGTATTTTGATACATCACCATCCTGCACACATTCCTTTAAACCATGTCCCCTCTTAAAGTATGAGTTTTAATCCCCAGGACCCTTATTCTTGGAATGGGATTTTACTCCCTCTACTTGACATGTCTCATTGGTATACTCAATTGTGTTGTGGAAAAAAGGCCAATGTGTGGTATTTCACATGGTCATTCCCATATTTCATGGTCACTCTTACTAAACCCTTTATATGGATCTCTATACTCTTCCATGTCCTAAGGGACCCACTATTATGGCATGATATCATGCCACATTTGCTTATCTATCGTCTTGGGCCAATGACCCAAAATAAATCAGACAATATTTTGATATAGGTCACTTGTTTTGAACATGGATAGCGATTGAACCTTATTTCTCTGTCCACATTTCAAGATAACGTGAAAGAGAAGGTCTGTTTTGAACATGGTCAACAGTTACTCTTTATCACCATACCACCTCCACTACAATATAGATATCAGGAACTAGGATACACATCATTCTACTCCTTTATGTTGTTGTTTAATTCTAGAACACTAATTTTTACCCCTCCACACATCTATGTGCATTGAATAGGTAGGTATGTAATATTGGGACATCATTCACCATGCATTCAATTTCCCCTTATGTGTGCCTCCCTATACTAGGAAAGTCTCATAACTACACCATGTTTCCCAAATTGAGCTCAACACACATGGTCTTCATGTTTTTGGTAGTATGTGTACCGGTGTAGGAGAACCACAATTTCCATTCATCTTGGATGATGTTAAAACTGTAATCTAAAAACATCGTATGGCTAGACTTCTTATCCTAATGGGATACGTAGGAAATACTTTGAACATTCCCTCGATTTAATCCCCCTGTGAGGACACCTATGGTCCATCATATAAAGATTATTATTTTGAAAAAAGTGGTATGAGGTAAATGTTTATAGTCTTTATTCATATCGGGACATGTACTGCACCACGCATTTCCTTTGGGGTACACATGTCATCAGTGCATGACATTAGAATACAACCCTACCAAGACCAAGTTCAGGATGCCTCATGATAATGATAAGATGTTTCAACACCCTTGACCAAGAGGATTTCCCATCCAACATTGGTCTTTAACCACAATTTTCTCAAGAACAACTTTTGGATTGATTATCCTCCTTATGGGATATGTAGTAAAGCCTAGGAATTTCACCTTGGGCCTATCCTGGGGGTCATTATCCCTTCTGGCCCATCAGTCCCGATCACGGTCTAGTATCTATGACCTTAAATTGTGTGCCTAAAATTTGTGAAACATTTCATTGAACTATTATCCTTGGTCCATGTTACACAAATATAAACTATGTGCACAATCCTAACTGTACGATTTTAAACTATGAGTCTATCATCCTCGTTGGTATTATGAAAAAGTGCGATCCACTATAGGTTCTCACCAAAAATATCCATTATGAAACTGAGTATGATACTTGATCATAATGACTCACTCACATAATGTTCATTCATCCCAGTGGTGTAATTTCATGAGTATTGGACTCTACTCAATCAACCCATCATTCTACGCCTCTTGATTTTCATTCCATTTTTTGGATCATCATCACCTTTCATGTCTGAAGGAACCCCCTAACATTACAGATGCTCGGCCTGTGGCTCACATATTATCTTGGGATAACATTCTATAGGACTAATGGATGTCATTTTGAGTTAGGTACCTTGTTTCTAACATGGTTAGCGATCAGCCCTTGTTTGTTATCAACATTTCAGGCTAACAGAATTAGGATACTATGTTTTGAACACATTCAATAGTTATCCCTTCAGTTTCATTTCATCCCTATAACGTTCCAAATTATGGCTATCTTGATTCACACTTTCCACTCCCCTCTGTTCGGATTTATTCTCATGCCCCTAGCGTTATCCCGCTCGTGCACTATAGCAGATTCAGAAACTGGAAATTTAACTACTTAGAGAACTCCATTCTCTAGTCATGCCTCCCTCTTTCTTCCAAGGAATCCATATTGGTTGTTCAGATTGTAGATACATGAATCCTAGTTGGCACCATCATATTTTAATGGAATAACATTGTGGCCATCCCTTGTTTCTCACATTAGGCACGACCCACGTGATCTTAGAGATTAATTGCTGGATATTTCCCAAAATTAATGGAAATGCAGTAAACCAAAAATATAATGGAACTCAAGCACACAACCAAAATAAAACAGTAAATCATGAAAGTACACTTAGCAGTTCACACACATTACAACACCCATGGATTTCCCCCTCCCATTGATGGGTTGACCTCTTCAACGGTGCGTCCTCGCTCCACCACTCTCTAGATTTGGCAGGATTCACTATCTTTGATTAATCTCCTGCTCTTCTTGATGGTACTGGGGAGTAATTCTTCACCCTAGATCTAGGCCTGATCATTGTTGACTAGGATAATTGCTAGCTCCTTAGATTTCCACACCATATGCTCTTCGGCCTCTATTAGTTGGGCCTTCAGCCACAATAATATACTCAATTTTACGACGAGGAAAGAAGAGTGCTCATTTTCCAACACCCTCAACCGTTGGATCTAATTTTCATCCTATTGGAGTCTCTTGATGTTCATGTCCTTCTTCTGCTTCCATCCCACACCATGTCCGTGGTCATGTTGTTGTATCTTCTCTGCCATGAAATATCATATGAAAATATGGGGATGTTGGGAATCCACTCCTCCCACGCATTGGTCATGTAGCCAGAAAAGTATCCTCCCCATTTTCTACATCTATTGTGCTTGTGGGGTCTCCCTAATGAATCTCTTAACCAGATTCCATGATCAGGGATGGATTTCCATGTTGTACTCTTCATCAGAAGTTATCTCATCCTATTCCTTAGAATTAGTATGTTCGTATACAGGGAACACATCTAGGAACTCATTAGTTGGGTCTGTATCAAGTGTATGGTTGGGTAGGTTATGTCTCCTATCATCCCACAAATCCCATTCATCAGATTCCACCATGATGATTTTAGGACCGTTAATGTTGATGGTCCCACCTGTGATCAGGAGTGTTATGACTTGGTCAGTATGGGCATCTGATTCCATGACCACTGGCATTTCCCTTTGAAGGGTATCTCTAGGATCCCCAATCATCCTCAACAATGTAGCCCATTCCATTTGAAGAACTGTGAATGTGAGAATATGAAGACATTAGATGTCTTGATTCAATGGATGAAAATTAAAAATTCTGTGAAAAGAAGACAAGGATATCTCATATTTGGTCTCTACCATGTTATGTGGCCACCAGAAACACATGTTGTGGCCCTCTATATGTGTTTGGGAAATCCAAAGACTCTGTGAGAACCACCATGCGTGTTGCACCCCATGTATGAGCGGTAATCATCATCGTCATAGGTACATATCTCTAAGCTTCATCCACTATTGTTTGAGAGCAGGATTTGTGTGTGAGACCCTCTAACATAGGTCACATATTATTTCGGAAGGCCTAACCATACTAAATTATTGTCACATGAAAATTGTTTGTTGTTTACCTCAAGTGCCTCTACAAACTATTCAACTCCAAGTCTAATTTGGAGACATCAAACTCTTGTAAAGATCCCCATCGACGTTATATTACCCCTGGAGGAATCTTCTACTACTTCTAGTAGAAGTATTTGATCCCTCAATTTGTTCGCAGATAGATGCGGAGGGACTGTTCGAGCAACACTTTCACCCGATCCAACATTATACAAGGAGGACCCCAAGAGTGCAAAATGTCCTGCAGCTCAACGATGTACTTATACCCCTCCGCCCGAGAAACTAAAAATCTAGAATTGGTGTGACCAATCCCTTAAAAACCCATCACAATATATTTTATATTGGGCCATATCTAGGATGGATTGAGGAATTTTAAAATGACATTATGGATGTACGAAGACACGAGGAGAACTGCATCTTCAGTGATGTCTATATGGTGTTTCCGCTTCCATAAATCCTAAGTGGACATCCTATGGAACACCTTGGGAATCCTCCCTTCTGGATAACTTTTCCTCTCAAGGACCAATGGGTCTACCACTATCGCCGGCCACTCGGTCATTGTAGGTATCACTAGTACTACTACCCCACCACTATGGGATGTTCTTACTGCCTTTCGGCCTCAACCTCGAGGTTGAGGAATCACCCCATCACTGGCATGTACGGTCTTCCCCTTCAACATCTCTCCTGGGTAGGCTACCTCCAACTCTTTGCATACTCTTTCTCTAACCCATAGATAGTTGTGGGTGAAGGCAGCTCATTCCAAATCTGCCCATCCTTACATGTGAACACAATCCACATTGGCTCATCAGAAATGGGTGGTCCTCGTGGGGTACACCCATGTAGACCCATGGGGTGAGCATATCCATGCTCCAGAACTACCTCGTGAGATGGTGCAGGTTGTACGACTCGCAGAGAGGCTCGCGATCAACATGAACCTCCAGGACTCCATCATCAACGTCCATGAGGTAGGTATGATGCTCCTTCGTTCCCTAACTGTCATTATTCAACACACCTGTCGGAAATGGGAATGATTAGAAGCTGAACTCATCAACCTTCTAGACCCGGTTCAACACCAATGGCAGGGTAAGCTTGGTCATGAAGCTCCCCACTGCATTACAAATGTCTGGTCAAAATTCTAGCCCTAGAGGAGAAATGGCGTTCGAGAATTCATAGGTTCCCATATCCACCGCTAACCCCCAATACAAAATATGGAGCGGCCCGAACACCATATGGGGATTCTTCCCTTCAGTGATATGCCACAGTTAATTGTATAGATTTTCTAACATCAGGATACCTAGGTTGATCTGTTTTTCCATAAACAACATGGATTCCATGATAATCATAATCAATTGTATGCCCATGTTCGTATCCCTTACATTTAGTATCCAGCCAAAAATGTGATTTGATATGAACACAACCAACCTAACCGCCATTTTTTTCGATGCTGACTGTAAACAAATTTATCTTCCACTGGCTATCCACCATGAGTGTCTAGTAGGAGTTCTATTTGTTGCATTGGACCCCCTTTGGGAAAGTGGGATGCCTCACAAGAACCTTCCCATCTACATGGGAATTCAAGAATCTACAGAACCACACATTAAAGTGGAAATCCCTCACTTATATCTAGTACTCTCCTAGAACTATGTCCATCAATATATTTTCTAGTGGAGAAATCTACTCCAGGTACTCCCATGTATTTGTGGAAGGGAGGATATCATCATACATCACCCCCAGGATTAGAATCCCTATGATTTTGTGTAGGTCCTAGAGGTTGATACAAACCTCCCCATGGTGAAGGTGTAATGTGTTAGTCTTTGATGACAACCTACTCGGCAACATTGATATCAGTTTCTTCGATTGGTATATGTGAAATTGGGTGGCCCATGCCACCTCATATAGGCCCACTCACCTCATATAATCCCAAAATTCTCACAAAAGGCATAGACCTAGAAATACCGTGCCAAGTCATCTATAAAATTTCCAAACTAGCACATATCCCACTCATCGGTCTTCCCCTTCTCCAGTTTTCCCAAGGCTGCCTTAAAAATGTTGTGGTACTGTGTGGGAGATACCTCTAGCTACATCTCCTTCCAATAAAAGTTGTTAACATGATTTTATAGGTAGTGGACACTGGTGGTAATATGATATTCTCATGTATGACTATTGGTGACCCTAAATAACTGGTTCTAGCACGTCATACTCTAGAACCAATATGGTGGCTCATCTCTTCTTTATTTAGGAAAAAAACATCATCCCTCAGACCAAAGAGATATAGAGGAGGCATATTTCATAGGGTGTAGTTCTTCTTACTTTCTGACAGCATCTCCAAAAGGGATTTTTGGTCTTAATGAACCCACACAAATTCCATAATACCTAGTATAACCTCCATTTCTTCCCTCCATGAATCATCTGAGAGAACCCCCCTACCATCCCATTGGTGATCCATTCCATCTCAAAACATTGTAAATTTTTATTCTGGAACATGGATCTCAATCTCGGAGCTCGATCACAGAGATCGATGTCAGATCTCGATCACAGTGATAGCTCATAGATCCCTACGATGGACCTCACATGAACAATCTATGGAGCGCAAAAACCCAATGTCAAAAGACTCACTGTGTTCCAAAGTGAAAAGATGAACCTATTTTAAATGAGATGTCTCCAAGCATATGGAGATTTGTGAATGAAGATATAAAACATGATAATTATAAAATAATTAAGGAAATATAAGTATTATCCTCCTCTATTTATAGTCAACGACATTCAAAGCTTCGCGATGCATCTGGCTATGGTGAACATCACAACTTTCTCACATGTGAAGCATGACCCTACTTCGTGATATTGATTTTCAATTACCCTAAAAAATGTAGTGATATAACATCAAGCATTGACCCTCTATTTCTCCTCTGCTATATGTTTGTATGGGGGGCATTTGTTGGTGCCAAAATGTGTACAAAAAGAAAAATAAAAAATTACCACCAAACCCAAATGGGTTGCTTCGTGAAGCTCCTTCACGAAGCCCAATTGTGGGATCTCTTCAGCACTATGGCCTTCCAGAATCCCCTTAGCCATGCTTCCAGTTTAATTCCTTGACCACCTCGGTGATCTCCGCAGTGTAAAAGAAGAGGGATACTCCATGGGTATAACACAATTGATCGAAATAACCGCACTACGGAGGGAAATGGATCACCTTTGGGATCCCTTGGAAATTTACAAATGCCTATAAGAGCACTATATAGGAATATAAAGAGGTCTCTTTTCCAAGGAGGGGGTGACGATCGACTATTCTATTAAAAAAACATGACGCAATCCACTCCTAATCAGAAAGTCCCACTTGGCTTTGCAATGAGCTATTAGAGCATCATGCCACCTCTAACATTTAAATAATTTCATTCCCTCAGACCCAAAGGATGGATACCCCTACCTTTCACCTTTTCATCTCTCAAATCGTTGAGCACCCTCGTCTCTACAAAAAATTGAGAAAAATGAGATATTCAAGAGACATTATCATTTCGAAAAACCTTTTCTTTAGCTCAAATAAAACCCCTCTTCATGAAGGTATTACCTTTACCAATCCCATAGGACGTTTTATGGGATGGAGCTTTCTAAGGTGACTCAGGTCTTTGTCAAGGACTCATAATTTGGGAAGTACCTTACATGAACATGTGAACCCCATCCCAAGGCAGGATCACTATGCTTTGTGAAGTATATTACTTCTAAGTGCCACACTTTGCAAGGAACCCATGCTCCGTGTAGTCCTACAGTGAAAAGAACTTTCACATTATAAATCACCATTTATATTAATTTATAATAAATTCATTGACTAATAAACTCCACATAATGATGCATACCCATTCACGGAGTCTCTCCACATTGTGGGGAATGATAGCTTTGTAAGGTCCCTTCCTGTGACCCCCTTTTTCTTTGTAAACCATTATCCCATATAGCTATCTAGGTTTTTACGAAGAAATTTCAAGGTCTCATGGGTAGTGTTTCATATTGTGTTGTTTAGCCTCATGGTTCTTCATATATGAATGCTGACAACAATATATTATTCGCATAGCCATGATAACATGTTCCCATTAATGGATCACTCCATAACACTGCCTCACCAAGGAATTGCCGATGCCTTACCTTCCCCAAGGGTGGGTGGGAATTAGTTATGAATGTCCTGGGGTGAGGAGTGAATCCCCATAGTCCACGATTAAGGACGTTAAACTACCGCGCACCATAATCCTCATCACATGACGTTACACTACAGCCTTACCCCGTGAAATATACACAGGGTGCCCCGTCTCATACATTTTCCATGTCCACTGGTCTCCACATGCGTGAGATATTCCTCACATGGAATGAGATCCTCTTTCCTCGAGTGGAATCTATCCACTGGGAAGGGAAACCATATTGATGTAAGCCTATTTACTTTCTTGTAATAGGTTGAATCATGGCTTCTTTATTTTTTTCGGCGCAAAGACTAGAGGATAAATGGCAACATGGACCTTCATTTGCCTATCCTTCTCCCATTGGGATTTATCTCAATCACACCTCCATCCTAGAGTACATCCCAATCTCCATATCCATGTGCTACTAAAAATGAATAAACCCTTCTCTATTCCTTGCAGATGCACCTTTCAGGATGTAATTGGTAGGTATTTAATGTCTCTTGTTTCTCACACCACGCACGACTCATGTGGGTATAGAGTAAGAATCGACCATGGAATAATATATGGGCATATTTATCGTGTAATCCCCAAATACCTCCAATACCAAACTACATTTACATTGATATTTTACCCATCCTGGAAAGGAATGTAGGAAACCACCCTGCGGTTCAAGCCCAACACCCATATTTCTCGATCACTTCATGTCAGTTCACCCCCATCCTGCGTGACATGAGACTATATACCCCTTTCACCCCGTATGATGTTAAACTATATGTATTTAAACTATTTGGTTTTATCTTTATCTCCTAGACATGGTACATAGGAAGCGTCCCTTAATTTCAACCAATAACACTTGAAAAACCATACGAACTATGTGAGTTTTGATCCTAGTCTCACAGACAGGGTATGTAGGAAGCCTCCCTAAGGTTCAAAGTCTAACCCAGGTAAACATCAGTGTCCCCTTTACTGGGACCCAAAACAATGGTATGTCCTATAGAGGAATTAGACCAACTCTTGGGCCACATACCACATGTAGACCCTAGCATGGCGTCAAGCATCAATCCTATGCTAACACGCCAATTTTATACCCCATACATAACTATGTGGTCTTTGATTCCCTACCACGGGTATAAGTAGGAAGCCTCCCTAAGGTTTAATCCCATCACCCATGTCCCACCATGGACTCTCCCTTGGGCCTTTGAGTTTTGGGAAGGTCATGCCCTAACCCGGAGGTTCTACTTCCTCCAAGTACCATCCATGTGCCCATTCTCACAGGTCGTCTCCATAGGTGTCCCATCGCCCCTCTAAACTACAAAGATTTTGATTTCCTACCACGGGGATACGTAGGAAGCCTCTCCGATGTTCAAGACCAACGCTATCATCACCTTAACGATAGATCCATCTCACTCCCCATCCATTTCACTCAAACATACATCATTTATCCTGATTCCTACTCTGGCTACCACAACCTGGTGGGATAACACCATTTTTCTATGGAGATGTCCATGCATAAGACCAAGATGATCCATCACTATTCAACCAAGAGTGTCCCACTTGAAATGGGATGCAATCCCCTCATAATCCCCAACATGTCTTGAGGTCATTTTCGATGGTGTACACTGTGATTCAATGTATCGTCCATTCAAATATGTGGGATTTGATCTCTATCTCATGGGAAAGGGTACTTAAGAAACCTTACTAAGGTTTAATCCCAACCATAAATAATCCTTGGTGTCACCTTTTTAGGGACCCAAGCATATTATGATCCGTCTTTAATAGAAATTTTGATCCACTCAAATGGTAAACCCTTAAGGTGATCCCTCTTGGGGATGCACCCATCACATACAATCATATCAGTGTCATTATTAGTCTGGTCCGTCTCTATTGCACATTAGACTCCTGGAATACCATATGTTAATCATTGGAAGATTAGGAAGAGAATAGGGACAGGTGTATGACATATAATTCCCTACACTCGACATGGGATGCCTCAGGCTTCCGTACCCTCGAGAAGACCTACTATAATGGGATGAAACCTAGACACATCAGTGTTTCAACATCCATACATGCCAGCGATGTCCAATTTGACTACTCCACCGATCGAAGGTTTCAGCCCTGGATTGACCCCATTGAATGTCCTAACAGAAGAAGTGTAATTAACTAGTGCCCGTGAAGATTTGGCACTATGGAATTATTTCATAAACAATGTCTTAATAATTAAGGGAGAACTAGACTAGGTAACAAGTTCTCAGGAGGAATCCATAGAAGGAGAGAATAATATCCAATAATCCCATTTTGATCAAGGAGCAAATGTCCCTAAATAAGAGTTGAATTCTTCCTGCCAATGAATATAGGGAATGCGATGCTAAAATCACCACAATGTGTCCCCCACAGATAGATGTGCCCCTAAAAAAAGCATTATGAACAGTTATAATCACCTATAATGTAATATAAAATATAATATATATAAATTTTTTCAACTATAATGTCCTATTTGAGATAATAATTTATTTTTGTGCCTAATAGAAGGATTAAAACTTGGGTATATCTTTTTTCTATTCATAAATTACAAGTTTTTCACTCACCTCACTTATAAAAGGACACCCCATATCCTTTATCATAAGTGAGGTGACTGACACACTTTTAATTACTGAATAGAAAAAAATATACCCTAGTTTTAATCATTATATAAGGCATAAAAATGAATTTTTATCTCGAATAAGACATTATAGCTCAAAATAAAAGAGAGGTATGAAATCCATTAACTTAAGCCTCGAATTCTATCATACACATTCAAACATCTTGTATAATAAATATAAGCTTATTATAAATTGATTATATAATAATTATTATATATTTTATCCTGTATAATAAATATCAGTTTATTATAAACAAAGATGTTATAACCTAAAAGATGATTTTAACTAGGAATATGAAATAAAGTGAAAATAATGGTCAGAAGTAAATCATATATTGTTTGAAATATAAAATAATGTTTATATAATCAATTTATAATAAACTTATATTTATTATATATGATTTTTGAATGTGTATGATGGAATTCAAGGCTTAAGGTATTGGATTTCATGCCTCTCTTTTTTTATAAGACATATGAAAATCCACCATTAATTTATTTTTTATGTTTTATATGTGAAAAAAATGAAATAGAATATAATTAATATGAAAATATTTATTATTTTAATTATTAATATTATGTTATTCATTATTGGGTTTAACATTTCTAAATATTTCCAAAGTGGTAAGGGATTTCTATGTCAATTTTTACTTCAGTGATATACATGACACATTCACCACCTATTTCTTTTAGGTGCTATGAGAATTTCCCATGATGTTATTTTATAAATGTTATCCTTCAAATTATTATGATTTACATTTCCATGTTATTTTCTATATTTCACTATATTTATTGTAAAAAATCATTAAAGGTGAATGTTATTTTTGTCTCAATTTTCTTTCTTCATACATATGTTAATTTATGTACCTATGTGATTTTGCGATATGTATATATAGACACATTCACATGTCATATAATGAATTTATTAATTATAGTTATACATAATATTTCAGTTATTGTAATTCCTTAAAGGGTCTTATAGTTTAATTAATCTAATTGGGTAATGATTTGATGTTAAAATCTCATCATTTGCATGGATTGTTTACAATTATGATTCCAGTTATGAAATATTTTGATCAGTTTCTCAGTAAATTCTTGAATTTTATTCCCATATATTTATGTCCAAATAATATATTTTTTCTCTACTTTTTATGATATTTATATACTCAATATTTCCAATGAATGTTTGTTATAAAATAATATTTATTTATCTCTTTGGTCAAAAACATATTTTTCTTCGAAAAAACATTTTCTAAATAATTTAAATAATATTTTTTACAATATTAAAATGATTTATTAATGAAAAATTTACCAATGTTTTATTTCTTACAAAATTCTCATAAATGAATCATCATGTTGTTTTCTATATAATTCCCATTTTTCATGTATCAAAAACTTGAATGGAATCTCTTTTTTAATGTGTATTTCATAAATGCGTCTTCTAGTCATGCTGAATATTATTTTCATTGAAGATTTTTTTAAATGTTTTAAAGGTAGTTTTTAATATAAAGTTATTTTACAAAAACATCTTTTGAAAAATTAATTTCCAATTAAAATTTATTTTCCCAAGAAATGTTCGAGGGGATCTTTAAAAACCCTTATCTATCAAATAATCCATCATGTAATGTATGTGATTATTCTCTAGTGATATGATCCATGAATACCATTCTTGTTATTTCTCTAAAAGATTTATGATAAAAATATGTTTTTGAAACTTGTTTATTTTTCATGTGTGATAACATGGTAAAACACTTACGAAACCAGCTTATTTTTCCAATGGTTTAGGATATGATGAAATTATGAAATGATTATTAAATATGTCTCAAACCCATAGGTTATGATATGATTAAATGATTGTAAATCTTATTTCATTTCATGGTTTATGAAATAGTGAATGTTTTATGATATCATGTCACAAATAGGTATACTATTCTATATTTGATTGGTGGGACCTATATTTTTATCTTGTTCATTGGGAACTGATGGATAACTCATTCTTAATTAGTTTATGTGTGAACCGATTACATGTTCTCAATGTTATGGGGGATACAGATTCCATGTTCACAATATTATTAGTGAACCATGTTACATGTTCACAATTGTATTTTTGAACCAAATTAAAGAAGAAAAGTAATATAAAAACATTATCATAAGGAATTAATAAAATAAATAAATAAGAAAATTCGTATACAATAATAATATAAATAATCTCCATGGAGGGTTTCTCACCCTTACAATCATTAGTTTGAATAATCATTCTTGAAAATCCTCATCTTTGATTTGTTTTATTCCCTAATCTGGGCTCAGTATCCCTTATTATTTTCATGATCCACTTATATAATTCCCATAAAATACATAATATTAAAATACCCCTATTACGGTCTTAGTCATCTTCTATAAATACACACAAACAAATATAATCTTTGAATACAACTTTTTCTTTTATGACCTTTTCTTTTAAAAGAATTTGATTTTTTATTACATATTCCTACCACTAGATTCTACGTCCCAAAAGGTTAGAATGGAACAACCTTCACATATCTATCTTCTATAATCATCATGCATATTAATCATATCAAACAAACGTGCATGATCACATTATCCTTTTGATTGACAGAATATTGGTTATAAACTCATCTTTTACCATTATAAAAGTTTTTTTAATAGACTGTAATCCCATATTTTTAGCCTTATAAGACTTATAATCAATGTAGATATGCTTAATAACATCTATTGTATCTATCATACAATCAATATTAAATCCCAGTAAAACCAAATTATCTCTAATATTATTGATATAAATAATTTAGAAGTGTTAAAATACAACATAAAAATATTGTATTACTGAATGATTTAACACCCGTTATCATCATTGGTGGCTATAGACTAGGAAAAAATTCATATGCCTAGGAATCGGTAACATAGTTCCAGTGGATATTCTGTTTTCACCTATCATGTAAGATTTATTCCCTAACTAGTGAGAGTCATCAACAAGTCTATGAAATCTCAATTAAATATTCCATTGTCCGACTTCATTCTTAACAAATTAAATCCAGTAACATCATCAAAATCCACATCCAATTAGATTTTATTTCAAAAAATTTAATCTATAGTGTTTCACAAGAATCATTTTTTATTTAGATAAACCAAACTATATATCCTTATTTTCCTTTAATTTCAATTTCTCAATTGTCATTATGGTATACATTTCTCCAATGAGCTGGTGGTGCATCTAAATCATTTGGATGATGTATTATTTTCTTTCTATATAATTCTCATTTATGGAATAATATATTTTTATTAAAGGATCTTTCATAAATAAGGAATACTAGATAAATTTATTTACAACACTAGTTTTTCAATTGATTTACCCATATATGAACAGGAAATATATATATTCTATGAGTTTGAAACTCCATCACCAACAATGTATTTTTTCATTGGAAGTCCCAAACTGTTGTTCCGAATGTTACATTTCCGATGAAAAAATTATTTATTCTCTCATAAGATTCAAAAAAAATTCTTCATCTAAGCTTTAACTAATGAGAATAAAATGAAAAAAAATTCAGAAATATTTATCAATTCAAAAAAATTTATTATTAAATTTATAAAATATTAAATTTAATTTAATTAATAGTTCTCTACCTCAACCAAACATATTAATATTTTCATTCATCTAATTAAAACTCAACCTATGTTATTGAATTAAAAAAGCAGTTAAAATAAATTAGATAATTTAACATTATAAAAAAACAAAAAATATTATCAATATGTTTTTATATTATATATAAAAGTTGAACACATATATCATTAGATATTTAAATCCCATAAAATCCATTTTGTCAGATAAAAACAAAAATATTCTAGTTTTTTTAAAAACATCATATAATGTATGAAATTAATACATTTAAATCATATTTTATTGAAAAAATGATTAATGTGAGGGTAAAATATTATATTACATGCATGTAAAATGAAATATCTTTTAATACCCCATAAATAATCCATTACTTGTCCCAATTTAATAAATAAATCATATTCAAAAAATTAAAAATTATTGGAAATAATTTTAAATTTCATAATAATAGATAATTTCATAAGTGATCATGTATCTTTGAAATTAAAATACTTAAAGAAAAATAATCAATCTATCAACTAAAATGAAACTACTAATTCAATTATATAATTTTTTAAACAAATTCGTAATAAAAATTGATATCAATTATTAGAATTGAAGTGTTAAATTATTCTTTCTATGTTTTCCTTCCTAATATCTATTTTAATCAGGATTAAGTACCCATGAAAACATTAATATATTAAATCATTTAATTCCAAAATTTTTAAATGATGTTGTATGTCTTCATAGTTATATAATATCAATGATTTTATCTCAATTTTATTCAAATAATAGAATAATTAATCACCATGACCTTTTACCAAGAAGTAAGATTATTCACACATGATATTATACTATTTTCAATAGTGTATTCTATGTATTTAAATGAGAAAGTAATTAAATTATAAAAATAAATCAATGAATATAATATACATCAACCCAATCATTACCACATTCAAATACACAAAAACAATTAATTTTATATTAAGAGGACCATAGTCCTTTTTAATGAATTTTGAAATTTTCATCTTTTCCTGATCAATAGTAGAAATTAATAATAGTATTAGTATAATAATACTAAGGTTAATTCAAATTCATTATTTCCGTTTAAAAACACATGGACGAAAAATGGCTCAATGACCCATCTTTAATAATTTATAAAATTCAAAATTTTAAATTAACATTCTCATAAAACTCATCAGAATAAATTTATAAATGTAAATAATAGTATTTAATTATCAGTAATTTGATTTTATGGGAGTATGATATCCAAAAATTTACTATCTACCTAATTATATAATGGTTGTAAAGGATTTTACTAGATCATATAAGAATATATATTTCTGCCTTTAAATATATTTGTGTGAATCCTGAAACTAAATATTTAAAGTGAAGTATTTTAAAAAAAATAAGTGTAATTTTAGTAGTATATAAAGAATAAACTGTAATATACAAATATAAACACTTCTCCCACTATTAAAAATAATATTTTTACAAATACTAAATTCATAAGAGAGAATTTATTTCTTGATTATTATTTTAGACTATATACTTCTAAAATCATCATGGAAAATGGCATTAAAGAAACAATATTATTAGATTTAATAATAATAAATTCATCATGAGTTTTCTTGTTAGGAAATAGAGATTATATAGTATAATTATATGTCATACTCACTTTATTGGAATACTTCTTATGTCTAAAATGTATTTAAATTGTCACAAATTATTTATTATTAACGAGCTTCTGTATTAATACCTTAAATCTCAAATAATTCAAAGAATATATTTATAAATGATATTTCAAATATTAATATAAATTAAAATTAAGGAATGTTATATAATAAAAATATTGTATAATTGTTATTCATTCTTAAAATAATAGAGATGTTATTTCTAAATTTTAATTTAAGGAATGGATTTTTTGATCAAAATAGAAATAAAAATATTTGTCTGTATTAAATTAAAAAGTATTAAAATAATAATTTTGTTTAAATTTTATATACATTATATGTTGTTTGAATGAAATTCTATACCCATCTATGAATTTTTTTGCTCATTTTTATTGGCCATTTTGATTATGTAGAGCCTATATTGTCCTTTTAATGAAGAACATGAATTTCTATTTTAGAGACGAAAATTTTATCATCGAATATATATATTATTTCATAAAAACTATCCCATATCTGGAATATCATGTTCATGAAAATTGAATTATTTTTTTCATTAAATTATTTAGTTAATTTTCATGAAAAATACTGCTATGTATAGAGTTTCTGATACAATTCAATGACTCCTAGATCCATAAAAAATATTCTTATATTTAATGAAAAATTAAATATTATCTTTAAATAATCTGGATAACTAGCCAAAGAGCATAAAATATTCATCAAAATTCTGTATTTAGTAACATTAGTTAATTTTAAATCAATGATGTGGTTATGGGATCCTATTATTCCAAACATAAAATTTGGAATACTGATAATTATTTCAATAACTACAACGAAACAATGATAAAAAATTAAAAATATGAAATGAAAAATTGTTTACTGGAAACATGAAAATATTATAGGATTCCTACGCTAAAAAAATATGTTTTAGGACTTAATTAGAACAAGGTTATTCAATTATAAACATTATTAAATTTTAGGATATGAATTCTTATAACCGAACCAACACATTTTGGTGCATGAACTATGGATTGGTATGAAAATATCACCATATGATTTCGTGAATCTATAAACAGAACTCTACCTCCCTCATAAAAAATGTAACTAAAAATCACTATTTAATATCGAAACCATCTTACCATATACTTTTTCTAACATTGAAAATTTTACTATATTAATACTCTTTGGGTGTGTGAATTATTTATAGGGATTTACTAAGAGATATTAAATGGTAGGCATTTACTACATGATTACCCTATGATCCCATTGAATACTCCATAAAACTACAAAAAAAAATTTAACTCCTCTAGGAAAAACCCATTTATATTATTGTACATAAATTTAATCCCCAAATCTAAAGTTATATTTATTCCAAAACAACCACTATGTCTATTGAATAAGTTTCAATGTATGATAAAACAGTTTTAATATTTTCCTCTCCCCATTTATCAATTAAAAGTTCATTTATTTCAACCATGATATCATTTTCCATAAGAAATATCCTTCAAAACACATCTATTATTTCTCGTAGCTCATTGTCCATGAAATTAAATTTATTTTATAATATTAATTTTTTTGGGTTCCTTAGGATTTGGGAATCCATAAAACTACTCGTTTTCCCAAAAAAATAAAATTATAATTACCATAGATACATTAATGATAAACCTACGTTTTTGGTTAAATAGTTTCCACCATAAATGATAGTTACGTACTTATGATTTCATTACTCATTTTCTCGTGTTTTTAAATAACTTCCTGCTATTACATATATGATTTTGTCACCAGTATTTATCCCAATTGCTATAGAATGATTAAATTTCACTATTTAACTCCTTATTTTTTCCTTTTTATAGTTAAAGATAAATATTATTATTCATTGGGTTTAATTAATTATATTTTGAGTCCATTTTATATTTTTATAAATCTATATTTTTATAATTTGTAAGACCAGCCCCTAAAAAATCTATTTATAATGTTTATTACATGTAATGTTATAAAATTATGTGTTAAATTGAATAAAACTACAACGCATAGTAGGCTTATTGGTGACTAGTTTCTTTCTATGAATCTTTTTTGGGTTATTCTTATAACCCATATTTTAATTATTTATATATTATTCAATGACTAAATATTGTTTACCAAAAAACCAGCATAGAGTCATTTAATGACTATAAGGGATTGTTATTCTTTGAAATAAAATTGTTTTGTTTTTCTATATATTATCCAATTAAATAATTATTCACAATGGTATTTCTATTTTTTGAGATTTTCACTTTATTATTATTTTGGTTTAATATATATTGAAGTTACTTTTGAAATATCACAAGGTATGATATAGAATATTACCCCAAAAAATCACTCTAAATATAACACCTCTTACCTTGATATTTTTGTCGATAATTTTATTTTAGGTTTCTATGAATTAATTAAATTTCCTCATCAATATTATCAGAATAGTTGAACTATGTATCTTTATTTAACTAAATTACAAAAAAAAGAATTATTCATTAAAAAAATGATTCAATTAATATATGTGAAGGAAATGGTGATGAGTGAATAATCTTGTAATGTTCTTAAACACATATAATTAATTATAAAATATATCATACCCATCAAGAATAAAACAAAGGATTTCATTTCCCTTCTTCCATGTTAACCATTTTTGGGAAAACATCATCACAAAGGTAGTGTAATTTTTGGATCAATTGTAAAATATGTTCTTATAAAGTATTAATAAATAATTTTTGTCATATTTATTTAGGTAAAATTCCAATAATCCTAAATTATGATGTTCATTAATCATACATTTAATGGTGGTTAATAAAATTTATTACAAAATATCCAAAATAATGCAATGAAATCCTCATTAGGAATTCCAATAATGGATGACTATAATGATAATAGTGATTATTCCAGTTTATATTTCCTAGATATTTTATACATCCTTATACATGTTGAATATAAAAAACTAATATGATTTTGAGACTCCCTTATCATAGTAATTGATGTTTTTTCACAAATGTTGTCGTTGAAGCTCAATAATACATTTGTTTTCCTTTAATTTTATCCATTTCATGAATACCTATAAATTTTGGAAGAAACTAAAGAGGTGTACTTTTATTGTAATTATTTTATGAATAAAATATGCAGAATTTTTTTTCCTTTTAAACATTAAAATTATAATTGACACAAATTCTGTTTACAAACTATTGAACAACAGAAATAACCAATAGAAATTTTAATATAGTATAAAAATGTGACCATGTTATAATGTCCCCATCAAGAAAAATAACATTAAATATAAAAGAAAATTAAATAAAAATATCAAAAAATGATCAATTTTAGTTTTTAGGTGGATCATATAATAATTTACTAAAAAAAAATTATACTAATATTGGGAAGTATAACATCCTAAGAAATGTATTTTTACATAAAATAAAAGTATAATATGAACAGAATTATTTTAGTAATAATAAGCACTTTCCTTAAAAATGGTTCATTTTTTTTAGTTTTTTTCTAAACAAAAAAAATTATTACTATACTAATCTATTAAATTGGTAGAGTGGGGTCTATTCAAATTGGAATGTGAATATTGATGAGACAATTTGAATTCACTATTAGAGGGTTATTTCTTTTATGAAGTATAAAACAGCGGTAGACCAATGTCATTTAAATTTTAGAGTAATTAATTTAAAACCCCTTTATATGATTGAAGAAAATAGTAAAAAACTAAAAAGTTCTGTGTTATTTTTTGATGAATCAATTGAAGTAAATTTAATTGACTATGAAGAGGAAATTTTTTAAAAATTTATGGGGTAAAATGATTAATTGGGGGAGGGTTTCATCATAATATTGATTTTCGTTAGAATTTTTTTTAAATATACTGACCTCATTCTTTTTATTTTTCAAAAAATATAGAATGGATTGAAATAAAAATAGAATAATTATACAGAATATTTAAAATTGGAAGTAAAAGAATTGAATTTAATAATTATAAATGAAAAATATAATGTAAATGAATAAAATGATGATGAAATTATATAATGGATCTTTTCATCAAGAGCTATCTCACATCTACTATGAAGGAAAATGTAGGTACATAGCGTCTACTCTTACCTAAAGAATCATATCTATGGACCCCCCATAAAAAAGGGAAAAAATAAAATGTTATATATTGGATGAGACAATAAGGTTACAAGTTGTTACATTTTTTATTGTAGAAATTTGATAAATTATTATACTCAAAATTTAACAGATAAGTTTACATTAATAACAACTGAACTGAAAAACCATATTGAGGGAATGATTTTTAAAATAAATTCTTATAGGATTTGAAAGAAAATTATACTATTATAATCCCTAATGATTCCCATACCTATGAAATCATGAGATTATATCCATGTTAAAGAGTGTGGTCCTTATTTGAATTCATAGACCATTTTTTACTTATCAAATTATAAATAAAAACAAATTTAAGAAATTAAAATTATATCCCAATGAGTTAGAAATTTTTTCAATATATTTAATGTAGAAATAATGATATTATAATTTTGAAAAAATATATCACAATGTCTTTTAAATGATCAAAATTATATTTTTTATATTATTTATGAACTACACATTTAAATTATAAAATTTATTTATGAAGAAATATTTGTATCAATGTGGTGAAATTATATCTGTTATTATAAAGTGAATATTTAATTAATTTTTTATATCGAAGAAATGGTTGTTTAGGATATTAAATTTCTTAATAAAATACACATATACAAGAGGAAGGAAAGGCATTTATTGTAGTATAAATATGACAACAGAGACGATACACATTTAATAATTTGAAAGACTAAGAGGTAGTGAAAACAATTCATGTGAAAAAAACATTCATTTATAGGATACTATAATTATTTAGTTAAACAAAATACTTTCTCCTCATGTAAAAAATGTTAATCCTCACTATAATATAATTATGAATAATTGTGGTTTATATCACCTCACGACAACTATGTTATTTAAAAATTCCTATATTATTTTTATAAAAGTGTTATTTTTCAATCAATATTAAATAAATTAATTTCTATTTTATTGAAAATGAAATTTATTGGTCTAAGTTTATTTTTACACCAACTAATATATTCTGAGAAAAATAAATAAACCATTCATCACTTTTCATTTCATAAAGTGTTGATTAAAATAATTACATTAAAAAAATCAAATGATAATATAATATATAAAATTAAAATTGTTTTTCTACTAATTATCACCATCTCATTCTATAAATTTATTCAAAAATAATAAATTTATATCTTATTGAAAATTTTATTATTGTTAATCATTACATGTAAGATCATCAATAAATTAAATTAAGAATAATTCAATGATATAATTATCACGTTTTAAAAAAAGAGTAATGTAGTAAAATAAATAAGAAAAATATTGATGATAAAAGAAGAAATCAATAAAATTTCCCAAAAATAGAAATCCTCAAGGAATGTATGTATTCTCAAAAAAATTGAGAAATTCTTGACATAAACATAAAATAATGTGAATAAGGAAAAATAAATGAAATCTTCTAAATTAAGGGATTCTATCCCTTTTCATTTATATCATCATATTTCATTCTCCATGAATCCTCTTCATTGCTTAGTCTTTTCCCCCTATTGAATTTGGGATCCTGTCTTATATAACTTGTTACACATGTATTCTTCCTATAGAATTAATAATATTTTAGTTCTCCCTTTATAGTCTGGGTCATCATCTAGAAATCAATTACTAAAATCTTAATCTATTAATCACATTTGCTCAAATATGGCATAATATTCTTATAAAAGACCCTAGATTGGATCTTTTTATTTCCTCTTGAGTCTTCATGTCAGTCGATTATAGAAATTCAGACATCACTCCACTTCCATTGATAATTCTTCTATCATTTAATCTACTCTATCAAATAACTAACTTCTCCTTAACATCGATCATAATATATTATTAGAGATATCATGAGTTGAACATTTATAACATTTTTCTAATTGACATATCATAAATGATTTTAACCACTAAAACCCTCTAATTTGTGTTTAAAATAACCATCTCTTCAATAAAATTCCCCATAAAATCACTAGAAAGTCTTGGTCAAACAATATTATTCTCAATAACATATATATAATCTAGTTAGTATTGTTACAATCCAATATAAACCTAAATTACAACTCAATTATTAGATCCTATAAAGATAATATGTAACTACAGACCTCATATGTGATAAAATCGTATGTCTTCATTTATTCCGCCCATCTAGATCTACATTTGGTGCTTCTCTAGTAAGATTCAATCATTATCTAGCGATAATTAGTCACCATGTCTTATAAAACTCAATAAAAAATTTCTTTGATAGATTTAACTCTAATTTGATTGAATATAGTTGTGTTATAAAAACCTATAATCCGACTAAATTTTAGTCCCCTTATTATAATTTTCTATGATAGTTCTTAATCACCCTTAATATAGTTACCTCTGTAACATACCAACAATTTCTCATATTATTATTTAGTCAAATATTTTTTAGGATGATATTTTTTATGTGAGCGGGTGGTTTTTCTTACTTATATCATTTAATGTTTTTATTAGGTCTAGTTTGGAATTTTTTTAAAAATTTACATAACTATTGATGATGATTCATATATGGGTTGTCTTTAATAAAATTACATATATTAAATGTACTTATAATGAATAAATCCATTATTAGTGAATTTATTAATCCATTATTAATGAATTAATCCATTTTTAGTGAATTTATTAGTGAATTTACTAATTAATTAATATATTAAATGTACTTCTAATGAGTTTGGGTTCTAAACACCCAACATTGAACTACTACAGGACATTCCTATGGTAATAAATGTGTTTTATATTTATCTATGTTATCAAATTTTAGATCTGAGATTTTTATTAAGTGCTATACCATTTATTTAATAAAATATGTATGAAGAAAATAATACATATTTAATATGTTTATAAAATTAATTTTGGGAACAATTGCCTTCAGAATCACACACAGTCTCAGCACCTATCTCTTGAAATAAAAAGAAATATTTCAAATTTTTACAAGGAAAAAACTAGGTCACTAGATGATTCAATATTTCAAAAAAAATCCATAAAAAGAATATATAAACATTCATCTTAAGAATATATGACCCCACATGCCTCTCCATCTCCCAAGAACACTCTTCTATACTCTTGTGCTCCCACAACATGCGAACCAATGGGATGGTCCACCCATGAAGGTTCCTCTCCTATCGATCCTTGATCACCACCAGGTTCTCTAAAACATTTGTACATCCTCAAATCACATCTCACTAAAGTAGATGATGTGTGTGGGGTCATGCATTTATCTTCTTAGTTGTCACATGTAGAATACATTGTGAACCTACACTAGCTTTGTGGGGAGGGAGAGTTTGTATGAAATTGACAAAACCTCTGCCTAATATTGAATGGCATAATGATCCTTGGGGGAAATCTTGGATCCCTATCAAAAACTCCATAATATTTTTCATGGGGATACACATATGAAAATTTGGTCCCCTTTCCTGAACTCCAATAAACTATGAATGTGATCTATATATGATTTTTGTTTCTTTAGGCCATCCTCATCTACTCATGGAAGACATATACTTTATATGTCATCAACTACACCATCTCTAGGTAATTAGAAAAGTCTTACTGATCTCTTCCTAGCATAAGGGTGGCCTACAGGGTCTCACTTATAGGGCCTCAAAATGTTCCATGATTATGGTAATGTGGAAGTTTTTGTTGTACGTAAAATTTACAATGGATAGGTGATCCACCCAACTCTGGAAGAAGTCTAACAATCACCCCCTCAACAAATCCTCTTACACATGGATTGTGATATTTGTATTCCCATTGGTCTGGGGGTGAATGGTTTTACTCATCCTCATTTGGGTCCTGAATTCCTCTCATAGTCGTCTGCACAATCATTACATAAACCTCATATCATGATTGGAGATAATCATCTAGGGACACCCCTAAAAGGGAATACTCTTTTATATGTACAAATTCCATGAACTATCCAACTATATATATTCTCAAATGAAAAATAAGTATTTGTAATTATTGAGTTATTAAACTCTCACCTTGATGGTATGGTGGACCTTCACAAATCATGGAATCCTTGTGATAAATTCCATGGATATTCTATCCTATTACAACTCTAGGATCTCAAGGGGCACCAAAAAACCATTCAAAACATGGTGCTCAGCCTTCACCTACTGATTTATGAGGCATCAATAGATGATACTGACTATGATTCATCTCATTCTAGACCACCAAAACTGTTTCTGAAGGACTCTATACATCTTCCCTACACTAGGATTTATTGTTAGGGGAGATGTGTGTAACACTTACATCACCTCCTCCAACATTGTTTATAGAACCAACAGATATCCCTAGAAAAGGTATATGTAATTACCTTATTTATAATGTCTATATAGGTCATCTATGGTGGATATATGGTCATTTAAGGCCTCGAAGATTATGTATCCTAGATGGGACTCTCACTCACAATCGAGAAGTTAAGGCATCAACACAATGAATTGCAGAAATATTGTACCCTTATACTCCTCTACGGGCAGCTTTCGGGATGCCAACTTCTCTAATTATTCATAGACATAGAGAGTTTAGGACTTTCAAATAAAGAAATCTACTTTAAATTTCTCCTTCCATGGAGTATAGACTATATCATAGTCGTATACCTATAAAAACTATATCTAGATTCATTGTATCATGTTCGAGTATCACTACATGAATATGTACCTATGACTTTGATAGTATGAGTAAACCAAAAATTGCTCTCCAAAAATTTACTGTCTTTACATTATCATTGGGAAATAGTAATTCTACCATCTATAGGTTTTGTGTCATATAGTTATTCTTGATTGGTATCATCATCCCCAACCAATATGAGATAACTCTCTATCACTGCATGAACTCGCATCAGAGCCCAACTCCTGAGGAATCGCAATATGCTTCCTATTCCACAAACTCATCTAGTAATCCCAACACTGGAACAATCATCAGCCTTAGTATCAACTACTCAATGTCTATCTATAACTACATTTAATATGTAAATGAATTCAATTTCCATTTTAAGTTGGTCAAAGGGTATTCAACTCTATATAATTATTTTTACAAAACTCATATAGTACTAGACCATGAGAAGAATGTTTCGCACCACTGAAATGCTCTTGGGTGGTTCCCAAAAAAGAACATAATTGATATTCACTCAGTACACATCTAAAACCTTACCATAAAAGAAATTCCCTGGATATAGTATCTTCTGAATATAGAACAAGAACCTAATTAAATTTACGTAAAACTTGTTCTCTCTAAGAAAATCTATCACCATCATAAAGTGCTCTATATATTCCTCATCTGATGTAGAGTAGTTGAGTAAGACATTGATATAGACAACCAAAAATTGGTCCATGTATGGATAGATGATATGGTTCACAAAATCCATTAACATAATTGGGTAATTTGATAAACGAAATGGAATAATTAGGAACTCATACTGTCAGTACAGACATAAAAATTCCATCATCTGAATATCATCTTCATGCACCCAAAACTAGAGCTAGAAGGACATGAGTTCGATTATAGAGAACTATATTTCACTTTGAAATTGGTCATAGTTGTCTTCAATACTCATTAAGTTTTACAAATTCGTTGTGAAATCCTATTTCAGTTGATAATAATCAATACCCCATCCATTATCTGAATCAAATACCAATTATTGTGTTTGAATTTCCTCGGTGAGATATTCTTTCTTATAGATCCTCTCTTGCTTACTTCTTTTCTTTAATGAGTTATTAAAGGTCGAACATTTTTGATGTTTTTGAAGATCTACAGTGTTCATGTTCAATTAAAAGGCTGAGGTTCAACTATATTGACCATACAATGTTGAGTTATGTGGTTTTTTCTTTATCATTGTTGTCTTTTAGTTATGTTGGAAAATAGTTCTGAATGACCTAGTTTATGGTATATTGTCTTTCAGAATCTTTACCCTGATGATGCATTTTGTTGTTTGGTTCCTAGATTAAGGGTTATTGATTATGAATTAGTTTTAATTCCTTGATTATCGATGTGTTTCCCATGCTTGTTGATATTTTCCATTGGGTCATGAACTTTTTATTTGACTGTGATTATTTCCATCCCTAGTATAGCTATGATAGAGTTATTTATATGACATGCTTTTGTTATGGATTGTAGTTATTTATCCAAGTAGTAATTTAGATTTACTTTGGATGTTGGATATCGTTTGTGCAAAATTTCATTACACAGGGCTATGGGAACTATGTTTTGTTAGAATATAGGGGGAATTGACATTGAGGTGTCTCCCAGATTGGCAGTTATACATTCCACATTACGAGACTATAGTGGGGATTTACAGTGAGTTCACCCTGAGAGTGTCTATAATATACCATTACAAGAACAAAATGGGAATTGATGTTGATTCATTGCTTATATAGTCTTTAGATTATCATTAATAGACCACAATGAGAATTGACGGTGAGTACTTCCTTAGAGAGCATGTGTTATCATGTGTCCAAAGTTGATAGATTTCTTGATCATTCATAGAAGGTTGTAATATCCTTATTATTTTAAATGATAAGTTGAACAAGAGGGGTTAAAATTAGAGAAAAATCCCAGGGGGTTTATTGTGAATGATTGGTTAAATAATTAATAAATGCAAATGAATGTAGTTTCAACTATAATACTGTTATATTTTCATAGCTTCCATGTTTATTAATTCATTTCCCATTTTTCATGTTATATATATTCACTAATAGTTAGGCACAAATCTTTGGGTGGATTCCTACTAGGATTCATCACACAACTAGTTTGGGCAATGATTTTGGGCCCACACATATTATATTTTTGTAGGTATACATATGGTTATGCTCCCTTTTACTTTAGGTACTTGATTGATGTGGAGCTGGAGAGCATAGTTGAGGCTTGCGATGCTGTTGGAGTTTACTTGTTTTATTTTCACATTGGTGTAGTAATGTATTTATAGAATTGTGAATTGTTTGGATAACTTCCTCAACATATGTTCCATGAATAATTTATATACGTGCTCTAGTTGTTTATTAACTTTTAGTCTTCCACTATTTATTTATTTTATGGTATTACTGCATTGGTTTTTGTATATTGTTGTGTATTGTTTTATATTGTTGTTATTTTGTTGTGTTACTCTTCTAGTGATGACATAGTTTCCCCAATATCACACACAATGCCTTAAATTCTAGTCAACAACCTATGGCATTTGGGGAACTGCACTTGAGGCCGTGTGACCTACCAGGTATAGGACAGCATTGTGAGGCACTCGGAACCGAGACATTACACATAAAACTACAACCATATATGTAGAAGCTTGGAAGGGGTCATTCGATATTCCTCGGAAGATATTGGAGCTGTATTAGGATACAGGTTGATGGAAAAATCTGTCTACCACCTCATAGGATTCCCTAGATCATCCTTAAAAAAGGATTCCGTTTAAATATCTACAATTTAAGGAATATGGATTAATGTTGAGTCCACTTGATCATAGGGTATAATCATAAACTGATGGGTGAAGTAATGAATCATCCTCCTTGAAAAACCACCCATACCTAACATAAGATCTATCATTTCAATAAAGGAGAATCTAGTTCTATCAGTGCAAGTGCATCAGACTGGTCTATGGTGATAGTCAATCTAGGCTAAAACCATAGAAAACAAATCTATACCCAATATTATGTCATATGGTTCCATTGGGATGACTGAAAGTAACTATGGGAACCTCTCTCACCCAATCAATAGCATGCATAGTTGAAAGATATAAGATTCTAATGATGTATTCCCTATAGATATCTCTAGACGATGTTATTGGGATAAAACCTCAATTGGGGGCTACATATCTCACACAAAAATTATATATATAAAGGAATGATTAGAAATTGTGTCTACTAATACTAATTTATATGTATAATAAACCCATTTCTTACCTCTAATCATATTATGGAATGCAACATAATAATCCTCCATAGCTTATAGTTTCTCACAGTCCTGACCCCCATCACCGTGAGCCTAACTTGGGTAACATGGTGGTGGTAGTTGAAGGATCACATAACATCATTCGCTAAAAATATCTCCTCATGATCCTCTTATGGATCTACCTCCCTAGTGACCACCCTGGCCTCACATGGTAGATCATTGATCACAACAATGCCACTATTGTGGTAGTTTATCAGCTATATTCATGTGCCACTCATCCCATCTATTTAGGATAGTCTTATGTTATGTGAAATCTCTCATTACAAGAAAGGAACCATCCCTATCTAGGATTCCCAATCCCTCTATACTTCACATGATCAAAATAATCAGTTTTATAACAGATATTTATCTTACACTAAGATCAATTCACCTGACATTTTATAGCTACTATAGATGTTTCCAATGATTGGCGCCCAAGACCCCCTACAGCTATCTAGAATATCTTTTAATGAAATATATCTATCATTAGTGATCTCTCCAGCACCCTGATATTTTTGTGGATGAAAAAGGGCATGTGGCTGGAATGTATCTCTCTATGGAGACCCGAATTAAGATATTTTTTATTGGAATAATACACCCCAGATCAGGTCTAGAGAGTACTCTGTATGTTCAGTTATCAACGCTGCATACTATGAAGCCATAATCGCTCTTTGTTGTATCCCCATATTCTCTTACATCCCGACTGAGTGCAAGCCGGAGGGTTTGTAATCCTCACATAACAACTAATGGAGGACTGCCCATGAGAGTTTCCACTCATCAAGCATCTGAGTAACATGACTCCACTAGTGCTCAACTACTCAAGGAAAAAATATTGTTATCAAGGAAACCAACTAATCCATTTGTGTTTTTAAGAGACTAAATACAAAGAACACCGACTATAGGCAATCTTATCCCATCGGAGGATCTAGACCTCCATGGGACATCAATATCCTCTATCTCTAGAACTACTAGAGAACATTAAGAATACAAGAATAATAATCCTTTTATGGGGGAATTATCTAATACTCAATAGGTCTAGGTTCTTTTACCAACCCACCTAGAGTGCAAACCTTGTGGCATGGACCATGAACCATTTCCTTGTCGCTCCTTGGGTCCTCATCATGATATGGAACTAGTATTTTATTTTTCTGTTATTGTAGAGGAATTTTTAGATTCATCGAGATGTACTACGGCTGGATGATCATATATTTATATATATATATAATGAGGAGCATACTCAAGAATGATATTTAAATACTGAATCCTATATGAGGCATGTTCCATTGATCCCTATAAGAAATGTCTTGGTATCCTCAGTCAACTAGTGGGAATTCATGGTCTTAGTGAATGGATGTGTCAGCCACCCACACCATCACATGATTCCCTAGCCTGAGATCTGCACTCGAGACACATTAACACTGTTTCCAAAAATCCATGCAAATTATTTTAAGGGTACTAGTCAAAAAAATTTCCCATGGAATAAAATATCTCTATTACCAATTTTTTGTGACCTGGCCCAAGATGGGGTCAATCCATGACAACCCCCAACCTACCTCCATAGGCCAGGTGGTGGAGACCATTGCTGAATGAATATCTATCACGGGGAGGCATTTTCCCATGTACAATTATGTACACAAATAACAATCTCGATGCACAAGTGTATAGGTGTAGATTATATTATTCCACACAGAAAGAATGTAATAAAATCATGCATAAAATCTACGATGTATAAGAGTATGATAGTGAAAACTAGAAATTAATGTGTCTGAATACACACCCAACCTGAAATATGTCCCAACCTGAATGAAATGGTAAGAGTAAAATGTTGAAGATCCCATTCCCCGGATCCGAAGCTACGACCATAGTATGTGGTCCCCAACACCCAGTATCCCTATTCTCTTCTAAAGTAACCACCAATAAGTCCATCATCTGTATAAGACATGACACATGAGAGAATATATAATACAGAGGTGATAATTTACATACCTAGTAGGATTCCATGAAATCTATTGGGATATCATAAAGAGATACAATAGGAAATAAAGAAAATACATAGTACAAAAGATGCAATATAATGTGAAAGATAATACCTCAACCCAAACTAAGGGAATAATACCTCATCAAAACACAAGGGGATAAATAAGGTGAGTAGTTAATATATATGTTGATTTATTTCCACCTATAATAGGAGATTATACTAATCCAACCATGATAATTTAAAATCCAAATAACATCAAATACCCCATATATCCTTGCCTCTTGTATAAAGAGAGTAACATAATCCATGGTGTATATACAGAGGATTATATATATGATCAGTCAAAATATGCTCAAACGAGTGGGTATGCAGATATCGATCTCAATGGTGGGCATAAGAATAAGTGTCTCCAATTTTTCCAAATGAACATCAATGATTCACAACACCTAACACATCGGTCAAGACATTACCATCCATGTTCAGCCACACCTCATCACTATATTGCACACCTGAAGGACCACCAACTCAATGTAGGGAAACTGTGACCTATTACATCAGGGGGTTCCACTCTAAGTATCCGTAGTGGAACTGTTCCAAAGAAAATGGAGGGGTTCCACTCTTGTGTCATGGGGACACACACACAATACAATATATGGGATCATCTTAGGAGGAGCCTCTAGTGATCTCACCAGATCATTTCCATGAACAAGCATAATCTCAATAAGAATTGTCCCACGAAAACATCCATAATGTATCTTGAATATACCAATGAAGGGAACCATCATGTTCTATTCGAATAAACTTAGATAAGTAACTCATGGTCCCAAATATTAGTACAAATATATGATATAAAGAACCATGAAGTTTCCTAAAATGCAAGTAAGGGGTACATAGTGTGAGAGGGAACCCACAATGCATGTGGTCCTACTCCAATCCCAATACATGTCCATGGAAATCCCATGGATCCCAACCAATGTAGTAGTATATTCAATGTAGTTGGACTACATGGCACATCTCGAATAACCTAGACTAGGATGTGTACCACTAGTCATGTCTCTGTACTGACCTTATAACTGTGTACTTATGTACATGGAATGCTTCTACACATGGGGTTCCACTAGTGTGACATGGTAATGTCTATGTAATTAGGTACATGACCATGTGCCAGGAAATGTACTTCCATGTGGGTTTCATTCTCTTGTGAATCATTACAAGGATTTTTTACCTATAGATAAGGTACATTGAACGTAGGATGGATACAATCCATGAAATCCTTATCTTAACGTGAAACTTAAGCAAAAGCACTTAAGAGGCTACACGTTGTGTGATTTCCTTTTAAATGGAATGTACTCATGTTTTCCCTATTCATTAAGATCTATTTTTCAAGCCTTGATTCATGTTTCTCCACTACAATTTTGGACCTATCTAAACCCAATATTTCCATATCTAGCATCGACCAATGGATTATGTCCCTCTAGTTGATAGAAATACAATTCCATAATACCCACACCAGTTTCTTCCTTCGATCAGTACACATTACATGTCTCAGTTCATCGCAAAATTGATTTCATCATCCTTAACCATTGAAAAAATACTATAAGACATAACACCACCTACATCTCGAATTATATCTTAAGTACAAGCCCTTGTCATTTATTTTTAATGATTCCAAGTGTACGATTATGCTCGGTATCACCCATAGATATCATTATAGGACTGTGTGGTCATACTGGTGATGAATGTGATGAATAATATAAGGAAAGGTTATATAAAAATTGTTTAACTGCCATTTGGGAAGTGTTCTAGGCCAATGATAAAGAACAGTGAAACAAACATTCGATAATAACTCCTAAACCAATTTAGTCTAGTACAAAGGAGAATTCCTAGGCGACAATTGGCATAGATTGATAGAAGGGATTGATCTTCCCCATCAATTTAATTAATACATGCATTAAAACAATTTAATGAGTCCTATCTGGATAATGGATCATTTCTCACCAAATAACATTCTCTAAAATGATTGGAATATGTTACTGTGTGTTCTGCATCGTGATCCTCTCTGATCTGTTGTTTCATCATCGTCTAAGGTTATTCACCAACGAATTGGGAAGTAGGAGCTCTGAAATCCTCCCAATATTTATACGGATAACCCTATAGGATTTTCTTTGTAAATGAATTATTATAATATTTATTTATGTCTTAAATGAGTTAATTAATCCACTAAATTTATCCCTAACGAGGAATGTCTTTGAACGCCCCATGAAAACTTATTTTAGTTCATTCATTGAGTGAACAACATGTTACCGACTCTACCGTGATTTCATATTTCTAATCTGAGCTTTCGTTGAAGAGTCATTATGACTTTTGTTAAGAAATCGTATTAAAGAAACATAAAATATATTTAATATTTTTAATAAATTAATTATAAGAACACTACGTCTCAGAATCACACATAGTCTCTTCACCTAATTTTGAAAACAAATATAAATACATCCAAGTATTACATTAAAAAATAGGGTCACTACATTAATACAAATAAAATAGGTTGTGTAAATATATAAAATCATTTCCCATAACAATTTTTTATACCATGCTATTTTACATTTATGTCATTTATTTTTTATTTTATAATCATACGAATAAGAAATTTTATTATTTAAAAAAATTAAAATAATATTTTTTATAAATTATTTTTTAAAAAATTCATAAAATATGAATCAATCTTTATAAACATATTTATTATCTTGGGAATCTATTTTCTTTTCATAGAAAAAAATAAGGTAATTTTTTTTTTAGAATGATGTTATATTATTTATTAAATTTTTTTTATTTAGTTAAGAAGTCTTAGTTCATATTGAATATATATTCCTTATTTCTATATTTTCCAAAAAAATTAAAAGATATTATAAAATTTTGATAAAACAATTTTTATATTATTTAAATATTTTAATTATAAATTTTATCTACATTTTATGAAAATATTATCTTATGAAAAATGAAAATTAATTTTTAAATATAACCCATACTGTATGTTAAAACCCTGATTTTGAAACAAAAATTTCTTGAACTCTTATTTATAAAATATTATTTTTAATCTATGACTTGTATGTATAATTATATTAATATTTTAAAGATGCATATTATTATATATATCATTTATATTATTACCAAAATATTTTATGTTTTTTAATGTATACTATTCTATATAATGGATATGTTAAATAAAATTTATCTAATTCTCGATGGTTAGATACCAAAGGATACCTTAAGTCATATTACAATGTATATATTCACTCTATTATAACATTTAAAATTATTCATATAATAATTTTAGAGGTTTATATCCTGGAATTCCTTTAGCTATAAACATAGACCAACACTTACTTCATGGTTCTTTGATTTTTAGGATTCATTTGTATATAGTTGTATCCAATAAGTAGAGAAATTGACCACCATATAATATTTAAAATTTAAATACTAATAATATATTTTAAAAACTAAAATTGTATATTCCACCTAAATTGGATTATGAAATAAATAATATATTTCTCCCTTTGGTTCATAATAGGGTGTTTACCCTCGAGTAATAGTATAATAATTTTAGGGTTTATTTATGTTTCGTCATGGAAATAATGATCATTTTTTATAATTAATAACAGATATTTATTAATCTATTGAAAATTTAGACATTAAATCATAAATAAAATATCAAATGTTCACAGAATGATGCTTAATTTTATTCTAATGGATATTTGGATGCTCAGAGTTGTCATGTTTTTTTAGGGAATCCGTAGATGTTAGGAAAGTATTTTCAGATTTGGTCATTTGTATCTCTTACTAATGAGAATAAATAAATAACTTATAAATCATGTGTTATATTGGAAAAAATATACATGAATGATTAGAAAATGGGTGTTTTCATTTGAGTGATTTTTTGGAATATTTAGACATATTAAAACTATCGTAGATAATTAAATGGGTATATAGATTATAAAACAATTTAAGGGGAATTACATAACTATCAAAACATATGTCTCACATTTATCACACTATCCATACCTTTATATCAACCCTAAGGTATTTTGGATAATGAAATAATGGAATAAATTGGGGTTATGTGTCAGGATGGTCAATTCGGGGTATGGTTCCTTGTACCTAAACCCATACTATACTTTCTTCATTAATATTAATATTATTTAAATTCAATTTTTAGTTATATGGATATACAAAAATATTTTATGAATTATATATATATATATGAATGTCTCAAAGGGATGACTCTATCAGTATATATAAATTAATGATTTGATGACTATATTGAATAATTTATAGAGAGGAGTTATGAGAAACAAATTTATCTCTAGAATTCAAGAACCAAAATTCTAGAAATAAATAACAGGATATTGTTTTAGGATTCCTGGGGAACAAATGAGTTAGTATTAATATTTTCATGTGATATTGATATGATCAGGTAGGAAACATTTACTAGATACTCCACTGTAGATAGTATATTCTCCAGCATCAAAGGGGTGATATAATGGAATAAAGGGACACAATCCAAAAATATTAACAAAAAAGATGTTATATAATAAATGTTTTAAAAAATTAAAATCATTACCCACATAAGGTAGGTCCTAGTTTGGGGCTAGCCACATCTGGGTTCTATCAACGCACATCATGGTCTAGGATGGGTGGGGGAGGTGATACCCTTTTCCAATTATAATATATAAATTATAAATTATATAATTTTATTAATGTTAATAATAATATTATTAATGTTAATATTATAATAATTAATTTGAAATGTGCATTTTTGATCACGTTCCCAAATAAGATAAATGAATAGTTTATTTCATATGATTTTCCCCAAGGATTACCATTGAGATATTTTCTAAGGGATCCAAGATCTTCCAATGATCATTTTAGGTATTCTAAAATAAAGGATGATTGGATTGATGATGAATTGTCCTATAAAATATTATATGTATTCACCTTGAGAACTTTTTCAGGTATGGAATGTGCTGACATCCATTCATTTTTTAATTGGGATTCACATATAAAATAAAGAAAGGGATTTTCAATTTTGGATTCGAATGTTTATCTTTTCTGTTTGATAGAATGCATTGTTAATGATGTAACATGGGATATAACATTGAGGCACTGACCCATTGATATATATATTACATTTATAGATTCATTTAATTCTCTTATTTAGTGATGATAAATTGAAATATATATTATTTTGGTTGGATAAACTATTTGAGGTAGTGTATTCCCTTGTATCATAGCTATGGGATTTTTGAATGTTTTTAGTGTCTACCAAAAAAGATCACTAATCAAGAAAATGATTCTTCCCTAATATAATGACATAATTTTTAATGTTAATTATGAAATAATTAACCTCATGGTGTTATCCTTGTATTGGAAATTCATATAATGATTAAAATTTTTATTTTGAATATGTGATGTATTGTTTACTCAGTATAATCAAATTCTATACATATTAGGTAAAACAATTGGACTCTTTTCAAAATTCATCATGAAAAAAAACAATGGTTTTTTTGATGTAGTTGAATTTAAATAATAATCAAAGGAAAATCCTTTTCTATCACCCTTTTCTCACCCTTTGAGTGACACATGTTTTGGTAAACTTGTTTGAGACTATAAAAATTCTCCCCTGAAGTTATAGGTGGATTTGGACATGGATATGATGAGATGAAAATTGAGAAATGTTAATGTGGTCATTAAATAATAGGTGATGGAGTATTATTAATTATAAATTATGAAACATTTAATTGTATGATGAAACATGAATGAAGAACCTCAAGATACATATTATAATATAAACATGCCTTTTATGAGGTTATCATTATAGACTGTGATATGAGGGTGGAGAGCTGAATAATTCAATAACAAACATTAATAGTTATTGAATTATCATTTAATTAAATATTTCATGGGGACTACAAATAAATTTATGAAGATTCTTTTTTTGTATTTCTATATTGGATTCCATTTTTTAATGATATATGGATTTGTAACAATAATTTAGGTGTTTTTGTGTGTATTCATTTCAATGAAATTTAATATAGCTTGTGGCTACTGAATATGATGTATTAAGGGATGAATTGGTGTATATTATTTACACTCAAACTCAATTTACAAATATATTTTTATAAAATTGACCATACCATTCCCCACCCTCAAATCCTGGTGGAGTATAGGGATGAAACATACATGTATATACCACAACTCACCCATTAATCCATGAAAGAAATGGTCATATATTTCAATGAGATATTTATGTATGAGTAAATCACCAAAAATATAATTTTGGATAGGTAGATATTGGTATTGACTCTATAATCCTTAATAGTATAATAATATGGGTGTTAATTCCCTAGAATGGTGATAGTTTTTCAATTGCATGACTTTTCATTCAAGGATGACTACAATGTGAAAGATATCATCAGTACTCCACACCCACATATATAGTATTGTGTATAATAAATATTTTGTTTTCTCCCTAGATATCTATATTTCCTAAAGTAAAATATTTTATAACATTATTTTTAGATATGTGCATTTTCTGCATGCATCAAGACATGCATACATTATTATGAGAAAAGATGTGTATTTACTATTGAAAATATCTTTGTTTCCTTCAAATAATTCATAGATAGACAAATATTTGTATTTCCTATAGTGATACTAGTACAAGGATAGATTTTAATTTACTCTATCATATAATGACCAGTCAATAGAGGGAGAATTACTGGGAAACGATTCTATAATGGGTAGGGATATCCAGTTTAAAATATTTCAAAAAGTATAAATATTATTAGATAATAATGATGGTTGGACATGAAATGAAATCCTTGAAATGTTTTATATTTTATTAAATTATTGGTAGAAATTTTTATGTTTATAAAATACCTACGCATTATTGATTCTCATATGAACTAGATGTTTATGTGGTTCAATTATTACTTTGTATGACAATACAAGTATTTTTTATTTAACAGTACATGTTCTCTTTAGTGTTGTTCTCCTTGTGTCCAATAAAATTAGTTGGTGTATGAGTATAGATGATCATTGAAGATATTATCATTAAGGACATATCAATGTCATGAGTTTTTGGAATTGAATTTTTTAGGGTGGGATGTTTATTCATAGTGTTTTAAATGTATCATTCAATATAATACTCAATATATTTTTGTATATATGAAAATAATTCATTGTTTATTTTTATATTCTATGAATGTTGTGGATAATGAAGATGTATGATAATAAGTGAAAATATTAATATATATTTATTATATATAATTATTTTGTTGATACGTCAATGTTATTCAAAATTAAAGACTCCAGTAGATGAGGGATTTGGGAGTCACATATTTGTATTTTTTTCCTAAAATGATTGTAATAATAGTGATAGTATAGTGTTTGGAGTAAGGTATATATAAAGATTATTTGGATAGTTACAAAGAGTCTTACAAAGGATCCTTATTACATGTATTCATATGAAATTCAATTATTAATTATGTGTAAATTGACAAATTCATAGGAATTATTTTTCTTGATAAAATATGATTTATACATTATCATATAAACTATGATTTTAAAGTGTTTTTCTCACATATAGTATAGATTAAGGATATTATTTATTAATTTGAAGAATGTTTTGATTGCATCCATTGATAGTCTGTGTCAGCTAGACTAGCAAGAGATCACTAACATTCCTCATAACATGTCATTAATTTGATGTCTAGATGTTTTATGGGATACAATAGATAAATATTTTGATGATTTTTATGTTTTTATATGAGTTTATTCTTGTAATAGAAATATGATATAGATACATATGATTAAATTTTATAGTATGTACCTTTGTAGATAATTTTAGATGACCTGAACTGACACGTATAGAATTCCTATTACATGGATTTATTTATCCCTTTAAAATAAATAGAGATAATAAATGATATATTTTTTATTAATTTTTTATAGGAGTTTCATGAAAATATTGAGACCCTTCGTGAGTGATATTTGATGATTCTTGGACTACTTTGTAATTTTAGGGGATTGTAGCATTGAGTTCAAACCTATTAGAGTGCCCCCGTTTGTGTTATTTATGTATTTGGATTGTTGGTATCATGGTATAACCATGTAATCATATTGACAGATGGGAAGTCTAGTGGTGATTATCATTTTTGTGAGAAACTCCTAACATAATAAAAATTTTCTAGGATGATTGATCTATATAATTATTTGAAGGGATGTAACCAGTGATACTTTTTCTAGTATCAATGAGAGTGGAAATTATATTTTCGTAGGCTTTATAACCCATTTTACTTAAATAAATAATGTGTATCTAATTCCAATTAATGACTTGTCGTTCCATCAACGGAATTAGAATTGAATTGGAAATGAGTTTCATAATATATGAATCAAACTAAAAACAAATTATTCAATGAAAAGGAATCATTACAACATAGGTACATGAAACCATGTTTTATATTCCATGGATCATTACATATCATGGATGACTCCATCTATTAAATTCTCATAAATTAAATGTGGAAAATAAACAAAAATGAATAATATTTTTATAACATGGAAATCCTCTAGATCATTTTCTCTTTGGAAATTCACCCTTAGAGTAACAAAACCAACGATGAGAATGGGAAAAGTGAAATGATAAACCAAATAGTAAAATCTAAAAATAAAAATATTGTAATGTGAAGATTAATTTATGAATTTTGAATTTAGTCAGCATATATGTTATAATGGGGGAAAAATAGCCATTATTTGATCATTATAAATAAAAATATAGAAGTTTGTTATAATACTAGAAAAAATGTTACTAGTTTTGAATTTAGAATATATGGTTAATATTTATAAATTTTATTTTTATTTATATAATATAAATGTACATTATAACAAATTTAGTCGAGGTAAAATAAATAACTACATAATATAATTAAATGATAGAAATTGATTATAGAAAATACTTTTGTTTTATAAAAATTATTTATCTGAAACATGAGTTTTTAACTTATTACATTTAATTAATGAATTAAATAAAATAGTATGATTAAAATTAATGGTTTGTTTAGTAAATTAATAAAAATTAGGAAATAACTGCCCAACCTCAGTTAATACTATTTTAATTATTCAAATATAAAGAGAAATGTTTTTCATAACAACATAGTTTTTATGTGATTTGATTTTAAATATATGATAATTATATATTGAATATTCATGAAATATTTATTTATACACATAAACAAATAAATAACAATTCCTAAATTGATTAACAATTGGATTAAACTCTCTAGTAAATCATTTAATGGTATAAATATTTACATTTCAAATATATTTTAAATCAGTAATGTATATTTATCTTAATAATTTTTATTAATCATAAATAAATATTTTTGATAAAAATTTAAAATAATATAGTAAAATAAAATGATTCTAATATTTATTAAATAGTAAATAATAATAATAAAATCATTTTATCCATAATAATAGTTTTTTTGAATCATAATTCCAGGAGTTATGTGTTCTTATATAATTTTTTTTATCAAAATTTGAAATTGAATAAAATAGTTTTTTATATTTTGAACCATTACATTCAAATTTTATTTTAATTTTAATTTCAATTTTTGAATAAAAATAACATACCAAAGTATAAGTTAGTTACCCCAATAAATGTGAAAGTTATTTTAAATGAAATACTTTTAAAATTGTTGTGTAATTATTATATATGAAATAGAAATTGATATGTTTTAAATGAGGACTATATTTATTTATTTACTATGTAAACATGGTATTTAAATTTATTTAATAATTAATTGATAAAAATTATATTAATAAAAATTAATGTAAATAAATAATTTTATTAAAAAAATAATTTTCTATATAATCAATGCTTAAATTTAAAAGTGAATTTTGTAATGTTTATAATTTAATTATATTAAATTTATTCTAAATCCCTGATCTGAACATATATGTTGTTTAAAAGTGGAAATCATATATTTTTTGTAAATAAATAATTATTTTCGAAAAAATACAATTTTAAAATTATGCAAATAATTTTTGGGGAAATTTTCATTAATTAATATTCTATTTATAAAATCGAAATTTCATCTATTTTTTAGGTATAAGATATAAATTTATCTCCAAAATATTCTCACATTATAATCTGAACTCTCTAGTAATTGCATCTTTACCATTTTCCTACCATAATTTTGCGAGGAAATGTCCCATATTTTAACCTATAAGTATAGCACACATAAACCCCTTCCAATCTAACATTATAAATTAAAAACATATATAAAAACAATTCACTATTCATCTATTATATTCTTATAAGACATTCAAAATCCTCTAGTTTGTGGTCTAGTGTTTTCATCCAATTTGAAATTTCCTCTGAATTTGAAAATTTTCATTTACTAGAAAACCAATTTTTAAACCAATCATCAGAATGCAATTATGAGAGTTGGAAAAAATTAATGCGTTGTTTCTAAACTTGGTTAAAGGCCAATGTAGTGCATTGTAGGTCTCACTGAGTTTTGGGTGTTCCAGACTACGAAAATAATAGGTGTGGAGTGTTTGCATAAGGCATTTGGTTTGTCTGAAACTGTGTGGTCCTCAACAGTAAACTATGAGGAAACAAAAAAGGAGAATAAATATATCCCATGGGATACACATGGTATACCCAAAACATGACCTATCCAATATCGTTAGTGCCAACTTGATAGTATGTTATGATTGTTCATCACAATGTTGTCACACTATTTGGGTAACAACGCATCCAAAAATGTGAAATGTGTTCTTTTTAAGAAATTAAATTATTTACATTTAATATTTTAATAAAACAAAATAATATACCACATCCACACATCCATACTTATGTAAAATACCCTCCTCTCTTCCATGGTTGTGTGCCCTTCCATCATCCGAGCTCCTGTTCCATGCCGTTGCATCACGATTCCTCCAGGATTGTCCATCATTTCCTTGAAGAATGTACTTTGGTGCCCATATCTTATATTAGTTGGATTATTTTTACTCTCGTCATCACATATATTAATTCAACTGAAACCTAGGGTTAGTTTTGACCAAAATTTTATTGTTTATTCCTTGGACGGGGTGTAATAAGGTCATCTCATATTGGCTTATGTATTACTCAGTGTTCGTCGCGAAAGGCGATGCATTTTGGGACATTTGTTTTTTCACTGGTTGAGGTAAGATATTCTTCCACTATCTTGGATAGCCCAATTATACATTGGGTCTCATAGTGGGTTTTACCTCCTAGTTTTATTTGTAGTGCGTTTTGGTCTCCTTGAGGTTGGTTCGAGTCCAAGAGTATGAATTTACATACCGCATATGTATAGGTCATCATATGTATATGTATATATGTAAGTTCCCCAGTTATATATATATATATATATTTATATTTTTATATATTCACTAATGGTAGCTATAATATATATTGAGGAAAGCTGTGATTTTGTATATATATGAAAAATGCATACGTGTATAATGGAAAATAGGTATATGAATAGACATGTATGTCTATAAGGACCCCCTTTTACATATTCATGTCCATATTAATATGTACATAGGGTATTTGTGTCTTTATGTATATGAGAAGGTGTATATTCTCAGGGGTGGGGTAGAGTAACCGTGAGTGGTCATTGATGAAAACATCAGGTGCTGAGGTGTTTGGTTCCTTCATATTCTCTTTAAGGTAGGACACCTTTCAATTTCACATTAAATATAAAATGAATTTATGGATTTATTATTTCAACTTCAATATATTATAATTAGTACTCTATCTTTTTTAGAATAGATTATTCATTCGTTTTAATTTAGTATGATTGGTGAATGAAATATTTAATACAATAAAAGAGATGTATGTAGAATAAGTTTGTGTTTTTATTATAAAAAACCCCTTGATGAAGGTATGTTATATAATAAACTAAAAAGTAATGAATATTTATATAAACCACACAAAACTTGTTCCATTATTTTCCTCTAGGATTTTATTCTTTTTTTACAAATACTTTTGTGGAGTGTTTAAAACATGGAACTTGGGGATTCCCTAAATGATATTCCCCTTAATGGTGAAATGATTATTGCTTGTAACATGAATTTTCTTCTTTCATAGAAAATAAATGTATTTTCAATTGAAACATGAGTATTAAATAGAACCCAATGACCCTCATAAGTGATTCACTGACTTATTTTTTGTATTTAACCCTATAGTTAAATTCCCTTTTCTCCAATGACACATCCTAAGTTCTCATTGATCATTATTAATTATTTTCCTTCCTTTAGTACAATAAATCGATAATAATACAAGATTTTCAATAGTTATGATGATTTTTATTCCTTTAGTTTAAATAATATTTTAAATTTAATTGAATTAAAAATGAATAGGTTGGAAAGGACATTCTCTTTGTTCAAATATTGAAAAATAATTTTATTGAAATATTGTGCCCTTTTTATGACTGGGATTATTAAAAGCAGAACATGAGAGGTAATTCATCAAGGATTTAGTTGATAATAATGTTATATAATGATACCATTATATAGGATTGATAAATGTATGTCCTGAGAGGTATTTCCTCATGGATATTTGTTATAATTATGATATTAAATTATTGAGGCTGTGTACAATGGTAAAGGATGTTGAGCTAGGATGAAAATCTATGGCCCTTAAATTGGGTGTTTAGAATGGTGTCTCGCACCAGCTATACTATATTGGTGATGGGATTCACATTCTATGTTCCATGATAGATATTTTCCATGAAATATCACTCACCACCCTGAGGGTTGTGACATTATGTATCTCAATATTATAGGGTTTTTGAGCATGTACCTAATTCCAAGGGATTTTAGGATCATTAGAATGGTTGAGGATTCATAAGTAATGCCTCATTCTGGCTACTAACTAGAATTATAGTTATATGGACATTAGGCATTGTTACACACATAGTATATATAGGTTGATGGAATATATAACTAATATATATATATATATATATAATTATTACTATACATATGGACAATGATAATACATTTTTTTTTCGTAGTGAGCCGAAGCAGGTAGTGTTACCCAAGTGACCATTTGGAACCTGATATGCCCTATGTTATTATTTTAGTATTATTTATTATTTCATAGTTCATAGACACGAAATAATTTATATTGCACAAAATGGATTTGACTAGACACTATGGGATCTGGCTTACTGAGATTTATATCTCACGCCCTCCATAGGACCCCATTACCCTGGGGACCTGAGTATACATTCTGTTTATATGACTGTGGGATATAGCTTGAGATCAATTACTTATACCTAAAAGTTTGGAGAATAGGATAGATATGGATCTCAAGATACTCAGGGTTCTAGTTTTTATCCAATTTTAATTTTATTACATTGTATTTTTTTAAAATTCTAATATATTGTACTTGTAGCATAATTTTTCATGCATGCATAGTTGTAAATAGGCATTAGAAACTTTTTAACTTCTGGTGATTATTATAATTCTTTGACAATACTTTTATTCATTTATTACTTCTTTCATTGTTTCCTTCAATTTATTATATGATAAACCATGTTTATACATTGATATAATGGTATATTCACCTACCTATTAGCTTTTGAGACCCTCTCTACTATTCACTAGCCTCTCGCATACCTGGAGGGGAGCATGTGGCCATGTGATCCACTAGTTCGGCTACCGTATTAGTGGTGAACCAGGTAGGGATGTTAAAAAGTTATATCATTGGTTTTTCATTTCCTTTATATTACTATTTTCGGCTAATGAGTAGGAGACTAGGAAGGTGTTTGAACATGGTAAATATAATTTTTTGGTATTTATCACACTACCAATAGGGAAATGACTGAGTGGCTAGTGATAGGATTTTTGTTCATGATGTTCGATGTTACTGTTGATATGATTTCACAATGAGTGACTAGTGTATATTCCATTATTAATTAATTAATTAATCTATATAATTTTACCCTTTTCCAAATATGGAAATGATGAAGCATTAAATACATCATATAAATATATTCCCATAGGAAATTCATGTTCCATACATATTCTGTATCATATTGTTTCATATGTATGTTGTTTTTTGGATTTATTTTCATACCTTGAGTGTTATTCCATGATTAGTATTATTCCTATCTAGGATTTCCTTTTTCATTCTATTCCTATTTATATTCCATAATTCTATGTTTATAGTATGTTTCTAAGTGTTATATTCCTATATTAACAGGCTAGATTTATTTTTAAGATTATTAATTACATTCATGGGATGAATATAGTTTTTTCCATCAAACGATAACAATTTTCCAAATATATGGTGTATGTGATCCTTATATTTGGAAAAGTTGACCAATCTATTCAAACAATCATTGAGATGTATACATGTTTATAAAATATTTTTAAAACGTAATGGATTCTAATGATTAAATTCTAAATTGAATTGGTTTTTATTAATTGGGTCAAAATACCAAACAGTAAGGTGTATAAGTGCTTTATAGATTATTATATGGAGACCCATATGGCTGATGCATTATATATGATCATTGTATATATATTGAATTGTTTAAAATTTAAAATATATATATTTTTTTTAAAATTGGTTGATTAAGTTAAAAAATGTTCAATTTTTCCAAATTAAGTCAGTTGGGGATGTTTTTTTTGAGATAACCATTTGCTGGTGTTTTAAAACCTAATTAAATAAGAAATGCTATTTGGTGTCATTTTGATGAACTCATGTTATCTTATCAGGACCCCCCTGAGACACCTTATTTGTTATAACATAAAAAAAGTTTGATAAGTCTTTTCTGTCAAGATTTACTTTTTTAATTAAAATATTTCAAATGATTATAGAGTAAATTTGACCTAGGGTAAATAATTTCAAATAGAACCCATGTTTATTTAGTCTATTTAAAACCATAATCAAATTCATTTTATGTTTCTCTTGAGTGGCCTTCGATTGAAAATGTGAATGTTTTCTGTAGGCCCATTTGTTTGTTATAAATGGTTTAATTAATTGATCTTGAGACTGGTTACATTCTGTTTGTCTTGACCTAGTGATAGGGTTGTTGTTTTCATTCAAAATGGGATAGCTCGTGGTAGGTAGCACCATTAGATTTTTAAATTACTTTATAGTTCTTAAAGTTTTCTATTATGTGGTTCCATTCATTTGAGGTAGTACATTGTATAAACTATTAATTTCTCAAAAAAATCATTATCAGATGGGTGGTATTGTATTCGTCAACCCTTTTTATAGGCTTCATCATGAGATGATGATCAGTTTTAGTATATTAGACTTCTCAAGGGCATATTTATCCATTTCATAGGCCTTGTAACCCTCTTTCATTTAAAGGGTGACTCAGGAGGTTGTTAGTATGTTTTGTTCATATGAGTATTTTATATGAAATCAATCTAATAAATGATTTCATAGTGGTGACAAGCCTATGGGAAATATCTAGATTCCGCATCCATACTTCTAAAATCCCAAATATTTAGGCATTTATATACACGGTACCCATTGAGTTTGAAAATATTGTAACATCTTAATAAATTTGGATAAAATCATTGAGCACTGAGCTATAATATACATTATCGGGTCAACTCTAGGGTATAGTGACCTAGGAATTAATGGAATCATGTTTATCCTAATACTTAATATTATTTTTCAAAATTATTGGGTGATTTGAAACAACAATCAGGTGGATTATGTCCCTAAGGTCCAATGTATTGTTTTAATGACATGGTGATTGTGACTTAGTTGAGTTACACATGTATGATTAAAGTAGAACTAAAATAATGCACTTATGATCGGCTGGTATATCTATTCTTTTGAAAAATAAGAAACTCTTAATGAGGGGTGAATTGGGTCAGTTCTACTCAATGTTTTTCCACTCTTGTTTATGGAGCACAATGATGAAATTAATTTGGAAATGGGAAGTAATTATTGAATTCATTTGAAGATTTCATATTCTGAAATAATGCCATTTATAAATTATAGCATTGAGTTTTTATTCTTGTCCCTGTTTTAAACCCTTGAGAAATGTCATTTATTTCGGGTAGACATCGGTGGTTAATTCTGAGTGAGAATTGGATGCCTTGAATGTTAAAATTTTTTTGGTTTGATGGAAGATGATTTAGTAGGTGACGTTGATATCTATTGAATAATATGACTGGAAAGGGTTTGATCGTTATTTATTTCATTGGATTTCATAGTTTCCTCCTACTATACTCTTTTTATAGGGATGATCATGTCCCTTATCGTAACATCATCCTCGATTCACTAAGAGAGTGTTGGTCCTACACTACACTAAATCTTTAATAGCTATTGGGATTACTGGGGTGGTTTTCTCTATATTTCACATTAGACGCAAGGTTGTTTAATGAAGTAATGGTTAGTCCTGAGTATACTAGGATTTCTATGTAGGAATTACTTGGATAGACTCTTGGACACTAGCCACTTCCTTTAACATGACTGCCATGAAGATGTCATTCTAGGCTCAATTAATGATCCAATATAGAATTTTTTGGACTTTTACCAATGTATATCATGTAATCATGGACCATTTACTACCATAGGTTAGTTCCATGGACTCCAATTTAAGGAATCCAAGTGTACCCTAGACTTCGTATTAGGATCACAGGTTATGTAAGTAGGGGTGATGATTATAGTGGGTTCGATTTCAGTTACTCTCTTGTTTAGATTGAATAATGATAGATTAAATGGTCATGTTATGTTTTGAACAAAGATCACTATTGGAATTTGAGTATGAGGTTTAGTAGAAGAGTTCATGATAAACATATGAATCCATAAAATAAGGCATCATTGTCCAGTTCAAATTGTGCTGGTCAACTAAAACGAGTGTTTTTAGGAAGGTCAGAAGGAGGTAGCCCATTCTATTCTCATTCTTGTTCAATTTTTTGAGTGAATGGAACTATTTTTAAACACACCACTATGTTAAGATGAGTGTGGTTTAAAGGTTTATTTAATTCTTTCATGAATAGACTGGTCAACTAGTTCTAGATAAGTAGTATGGGATTCAACTATTTCTTTATGAAAAAATCCCCTATCATGACCTCATGTGTAATCATGTTCACCTTGTTAATGAAAATAGGTATGTATCGTCGTTATAGTAATGGGAAAATTCATTATAAATAAATAATGATGGTGGTTAGTGTTGTGGATGAAAAGTGGACATGTTTAATGTTAATGTCTTAGTTGGGTAGTATCTTTGGCCAAATGTTTAATGAGATAGTTATGTGATCATATATATAGATCAAGGGACTTGAGTATGGCACATCTCAATGTTTTAACTGGGAAATGGATGTCTGGTCATGTTTTGATGGTTTAAGTTTCCCTGTGCTTAAATGAATTCTCAAATGTGGGATTAGAGTTTGAAAGTGAAATACTACCATTGATTAAAGATTTGAAACACTTGTTTTTTAGATTATTTTTATGTTTCTCATGAGGGATTCTAGTGTATGATAAGTTATTAGGTGCAGAGTTTTAACATTCAATGTTTTTAGAAAAAGTGAAATTCGAAAGGGTACTTCAACCTTTTTCATTTATTATACATTATATTTTTGAAACTGATCTTTGGAACACAATTCTAAGAGTTGTAACACATTAATTTGTTGTTTCTGGACGTTGTTAAAAGTAGATTGGTCCCTTGAGACTCTCATAGAGTATCAATATAACAGAAAAAATCAAATTTTTAGAGGGTATGTGCAAGGTGAATAGATTTTCTGAAATCTCGCGACCCTCATCATCAAACAATTCGGGTGTAGAAAAGGAGCATAAATTCCCCATATGGGATACACATGGTTTACCAAAACAATGCAGCTATCCCACAGGGTTACTTCCAGATGGAAATTATGATCATACTATTCATCACATGGTTGGGGGACGGTATATCTAACAATGTGACAAAAATGTGTGACTTGTTTTTAAAAAAAATAAATAAAATAAATAAATTTACAATACATAATCTACCCCATTCGTTTATATACTCTTGTGATATCCCCCTCATACAATCCATGTTTATGCGAAACTCCCTCTATTGATCTCCCATTCCACGTCATTGCACCAAAATTTCTTCAAGGAATCACAATCATATCCTTGAGGTAAGGACTCCAGCTCCATTCTCCTCCCTTAGTTGGCATTTGTTTGCTCTCCTCGTCACCTAAATCCATCCGTCTGAACACCATGGTTATGGTTAACCCAATTTTGGTTGTTTGTTCCTTTTCTAGGGTGTACGGAGGGCCTCTCGGGTTATAATTGTGAATTTTTCAGTGTTCGATACTAAAGAAGATGAATTTTGTGTCCTTTTAATTTTTCAGCAAATTCATGGGGTATGGTTTTCTCCAATTATTTTGTCTAGACAAATTTTATTTGTTGTCTTTTACTGGTGTTGAGTTCTTAGTTTTATCTATAATGTGTTTTGGATATCCTTGAGGTTGGTTTGAGTCTCCAGATTCAATGGATACTTACATTTTATGCATAAGTATGCATAAATAATATATATATATATATATATATATATATATATTTTCAACTTTGGTGGAATGAATACATATATTGGGGACATGTGTTCTTATGTATATATATGACAAAAATCAAATATTTGTAAGTTTAAATAGGTATATGCTTACATAAGAATATATCTAAGGATCCCCCTATGTATTTTCATGTCCATGATAATATATACATAGGGGAAATATGCCCATATGTATATTAGAAGGTAAATCATCTTAGGGGTGTGAAAGAGAAGCTTCATGTGGTCGATTATTAAATTGTTTTTGTGTAGAAGTGTTTGGATTCATCCTCTCCTCTTTGAGGTAATATCCCCTTCCATTTCGTTTTAATTTTATGAAGGAATTAATTTCTCAATTTTCTTAGCATTATTATATTTTATTTCGTGCTATATGGATTGAGTATGATTCTTCAATGATATGATTAATTTTCTATATGAGTTGTTTGACAAACAATGTCATTTTTTCATGTTAATAAACCCCAATAGAGGTGAGATATATTTTATAAATGAAAATATTTATTAGTGATATTAACTATTCTTATATTGTTTAATTGTGAATCCTCAAATCTATGAAGCCTTTGTTTTAGATATTGTTGTTGCATGTTTAGTTTATGCCCCTTAGAGTTTCCCCAAAATTAGTTTCCCACTAATGGTCAAATGATTATTTCATAGAACAGCTAATATGATTCCTTATTATCCTTTAGATGAAATTTATGTGGAAACATGAATATTAAATGGAACTCAATTCTCTAATTAGGTGATTTAACTAATTATGGTTATATTTACCCATGTAGGTAAATGTCCTTTTCTCCAATGACCCCTCCAAGTGTTCACTGAGCTTAATAGACTGTTTTCTATACTTTATTAAATTAAATATATTGTAATACCTGTTTTTGTTATGTTCACGATGGGTTGTATTCCTTCAATGTAATGAATGTTTAAAATTGAATTGAACTAAACATGTAAAGGGTGGACATGTCATTCCATTTATTATTGTATTTATTAATGCTTTAATTTTTTTTGAGGCAATGTATATGAATGGGCTTATTAAATATTTACAAGTAAAGGTAATTCATCATGGATATGGTTGATATTAATGTTATATAATGATACCCTTATATGGGATTGATAAATGTATGGCATGAGAGGTACTGCATCACAGTTATTTAATATAATTATAGTATTCATTAAAAGGGGATTTTTATGATGGTAAGGGGTGTTGTTCTAGGAGAGAAATCACAATCACATACATCAGGTGTTTAGATAAAGAATCTGTAGTAGTGATACAATGTAGGTGATGGCCTATATGTGCCAAATTCCATGATTGAGTTTTACCATGGTGGATCACTCACCATCCAAAATGTTTAATCATGGTTTCTCTCACTCTTCTTTTGATATATGAAATTTACTTTATTTCTTGAGATGTAAGTCATGATAGAATTGTCATGGAAGCCGAAATTACACCCATATCCAACCACCAACTAGTATTTCAGGTATATTTCCACTAGGCATTGATATGTACATGGTTCATATAGGTGGGTGTAATAAATGACTTAACATTATATATATATTTATATAATTACTACTATATATATATAGTTACTGATCATAGATTCTTATTAGCAGTGAAATGAAGTAGGTAGATTCGGTTTTGTGTCTAAATGGAACCTGAGCCAATATATGTACTTATTTTAGTAATTTTTATTGTATCATATTACTTTCATACAGTTTAATTTATATTTTATAAAAATGATTGGGATAGATACCATGGTTTTTGGCCTACTGAGTTATATATCTCACACCCTACAAGGGCCATCATTACACTAGGGTACTCGAGTAGACCATATGTTTGTAGGACAACGTACTATTGCTTGATATATCTTGATTGTATATGGGATTTAGGATTTGAGTACCAAGCATGATATCAAAATGATTATTAAGTAAGTCGTTGGGAAGTCATTATTATATTACAATGTAATTATATTCTAAATTCTTATATCTTGTAGTTGTAACATCATCTTCCATACAAGAATTGTTGTAAATTATCATTGGACACATGTATTCAGTTGATTATTATTATTCTTCTACTGCACTTTTATTCAATTTTTATTTCTTATGCTATTGTCTTCTCTTTATTATATGAAAAAAAATATGCTACACTAGTATGAGGGTATAGTCTCCCCACATTCACCAAATGAGACCGTCACTTCTAGTCAATAGCCTCTAGAATATATGGTGGCATGCTTCACACCATGTGACCCATCTATCAAGCTACCATCGTAGTGGTCATTTTGTCTATGTTGGTACATCTGTTCACAAATGTGTGGCATATGGGCTTCATTATTATGGAATATATTATTAGAAAAAGTGATTTCACTGAAGTAAGTAATAAGTTATCTATCATTATTTTCAATTAATTTAACAACACTTCTCTTAATAACCCTCATTAGAAACTCAAAATATGTTTTCTAAACCATCATTGTTATAAAAAATTGTATTTTCTCAATAAAATGTAATGTTCTAACACATTCATTTATTATAACATGTTTGTTTTTTGGTCAGTACCATTATGCCAATGAACAATGATAAAAATATTTTATATCGAATGATTAATAAAAAATTATAGTAATGTATTTTTAAAAAATAATGAACTCATGATTTATTACGGATTCTTGAATTTTAGTATTATTATTCAACTCACTATCATTATAACATTTTTTCATTAAAATTATCAAAATGATCGAGTTAAGGATTTCATCATTGGGAATTTTAGCTTAATATAAAATGGAATGATACTATTAATTCATAAATAATTATGTAAATTCTACTATTGAACCTATATAGTTAATATTATGATGATATCATGAACATTGAATAATGACCCAAAATATTATATTGAATACCTATAAAAAATAGTTTAAATAATTAAAAATTGAGGACGTTTAATAACTGAAAATATGTAATAATTGTGTAATAAATTAATGTAATATATTTATATAAAATGTATTATAGTTAAATAAGGTTCCAAAATAGATAATTCATGATCCTAATTTTATTATATAGAATTTTATATCACATCAGACCAAGATGGAATCCAAGGTAACTGTTTTTCATTTCAGTTAACATTCATTGTGAAATGTTTTTTATTATAAACATATTTTCATTTATAATTTTTATATACTACATATATTACATGTTAAATTATTATAATATATATATTAATGTTAATTATTTTCAATTTATTTCTATCACGTTTAATTGATTTTTTTTCAAAATTTAAATTTTTAAGGGTTTCTCTCCACTCAACTATATTTCTTGAGTCACAATCATTCCTCTTTAACAATGATATTTAATTATTGATTTATCATATTCTTTTATAATATTGTTTTTAAACATTAATTTTGGTCCAATATAAATCTTCACATCCAATTATTCATATTTTATGTCTTTATTTATTTAGAAAACATTACATCGTTAAGAATAAAATCTCATATTTTATAATGAATATTTCTCTTCCAAATTCATAATATTTATTTCCAAAATTAATTACACAAAACAATTTCAAAGATAAAGATGTATAATATTATTTATTATATATATCTAACTTTATATAGTTTAAAAATGAATTTTTATAAACTTTTCATCAATGTGTATGTCTCAATAAGATATATAAAAATCATAAAATAGAAATTTAATTTCACTTTCTTCACAGATGTATATTCCAAATTGAATTACATAAAAATAATTAATTTATTTGAAATTTAAAATTATTTGGTGAATTATTAAAATCAGGATTTCAAATACAATTTTCCTCACATATTTGAAATGGATTTTTAAAATTTACTCATATATATTTATTTTTATGATAATGTTAAAAGGAAATATAAAATATATTATATTTATTTTTTATCATTTTATTTTATATCAAAAAAAGATTTATATCTTATTGGTAATGATCAAGATCAATCACTAAATGCCTTTATTATATAAAAATTTTTACAGAAAGATTTTTTATATCAAATAGTGTGATTTTTGATATAATCTCAGGTGAGACCTTTTGAAAATGTTATGTAACAAATTTTCATTACATGTGTTTTAATGATAATAAGTATGAATGATTTCATTTGGGCTGTTAGTAAAATTTATTATTTTGTGATGCATAGGGTCTTATTTAACCATTTATTGAATTTTTGTGGTTTTATATCTCATGATATAATGATTTTAATTCATGTGAATTATTTTATTTAACCAGAACATGATTTTTGGAGATGATTGGGGTTTTTCACAACTTAATTCATGTAGATGATTGGGTATCCTCACAAAATTATGTGGGGACATTATTGGATGTGTTCCAAACTTAATGTATGGGAATTATTTGGTTGGACTATAGTGTTATGTTTTCTTATCCAAATGTTTCTACCACATTTCTATTTTATATACATATGTTTTGATCAATGGATTCTGATTTTTATCTCTTATTTCAATAATCTTATGATGAGGAATAATATTGATCCTTCATGGTAAAATACACTTCTAGAATTCATTTTGGATTTCTATTATTGTATTAGGATCCTTTTAAATAGATATTTCCCACATTATCATCTTTTCTTACATGATAATGATTTAGCCCATGTGACATGGTGACTTGTTTCCCTTTATTGAGCATTTTAGCTGACTACATCATTGTTCTCAACCTCAATATGGAATTTTAAAATGGATTATGATAAATATATAAGCCATAAGTAGTGAATTTTTTAGGTTATGTTTGATGCATGTTTATGATAATATGTTTACATATATAGTCTCTGAATACACTAATCCATTGGGAACTTTGATTATTGGATTATCTATGAAATATAATGCATAAGTTATTGAAATAATGTTAAATATATTCATGTTGAGTTTAGTTTTTCCCACATATGACCTAATAATGTGCTATGATTCTTCTCATTCGTGTTGAAACTATTTTCCAATTGACTTCTATATATTTTAGTAATGCACTATGATGACTAGTTCATATATAATAAGGATATTTATGTTAGACATCCTAGAAAATAAATAAATTCCCATTTATTAGGTATGAAGTTAAACTAAATATTATATCATATTTTTAGGTGTTTTGTTTACATGGATAGAACCATCCACTCAAATGTGGTGTCACTTACGCTCAATTATTCAACTATTTCATGTGTTTTGTAGGAGTGTTTTTTGAGGATTCAATTACTCTTTGATGATATCTCCATTAGTAGAGTAATTATGAGATTATCCTTAATTTTTACTACATATTGAGTAAAACATGAATGAAATAATTCACTGGGGCATAAATAATAGAGTAATTATGAAGTAATTATGTGATAACAAGAACATAGTCATAAAATATTAGTTTGAGGATAATGATGAAATGAAGTTATTGGTTTCTTCTAGAATAATAATTTTAAACAATGTCTGAACACTTTTCATAGTTAGTGTACATTTATGATCAATTAAAAGAAATATTTTCCCTATTATGTGTTACGTGGGAACATTATAACAATGAGTTGTTATCATTATATTGAAGTGATCACCAGGGAGATAAATATTCAATGTTAGATGGTATTGTTTAGAGTGGTTGAATGATTTCTCATGATTTTCATCAAGATTATGTATGAAAATTTGACTTTTTTATGTGTAATTAACATTTAAAAAATTATTTACTTGAATTAAAGAGATATATATGATATTAAAGAAGTGAATCACAATGATTAAATTGAAAATAATTAAAAGTAGAAAATGAATTATTTTATGTTTTTTATTTACCGTTCATTATTGGATTTATTAAAAGGGGTGAAATATAATTGTTTCATTCTTGGAGGAATGTGGGAGGCACACATGGTTACACTCATAGTTGGTTTTATTAAGGAAATATTATTTGATGTAATGTTATGTATGGAATCTAAGAGAACAACAGAATATGAATGTGATCATTTTAGATTTTTAATTAATGGATAAATTGTCCATTTAAGATGATATAATTAAATTATATTTGGTTAGTGTTGTAATGAATTGTTATAATATAATCCATTCAAAAGAGGTAGATAATCATTTTGAATTGAAACATATTCTAAAATTAGGTTTTACCGGATCTAGTAATCGTTTTTGAAATGACACATTAAATGTTTCATATTGGTAACACCTGAGAAAAACCAAATGGAAAAAATTAATTACCCAAAACACTGAGATTTTAATTACTTCAACCATACTAGGATACATTTACGGACAAAATATGAATAATTTTTTCATATTATACATAATTACTTCAAAAAAGGGTTTGGCTTATAAATTCAATGAAAATTTCAATATTAATCCATGGTTAATTGAATATTCATATATTTCAATCCCTAAATTATAATATTGTTACATAAACCAAAAACATTGATTAATATGTCAAAATAAAAACAAATATGATATAATAGGAAGTAGTAATGGTTATTTTCCATGTTTGTTTCCCTACTTCTTGATCTAAATAGTTATACATGGTTACTCTTCAATCCAAAACATTTTCATCAAATGGAAATCATCACAGCCACAACTCGTACATGAATTGAAAATATTTAGTAAGTCATATTTATTATTCACTATAAAATTTATATTTCTAATGTCCTCTTGAAATTAACTATATTTCTTTTAAATAAAATATATTTGTGAAATTATAAACTATCCATTTAAAATACAAATTCAATTTCAAATATAATTAACCACCTTGAAATTTCTCTTCCTTAAATCCATCGATTGGATTTCTTCCATGTGAATCACTTAAAAACATATTCAAATCAGTTGTTAATGTTCATCCCAAAAACATGTCAAAACAGCTTGTGAGTTACACAACATTTAATACTAATTAATTTTTCATTTCATTAATTTTCATGATGTGATAACATCCCCTACGATATGAAATGTTGGTTTCTTAATAAATTTTTATAAACTATATGATGTATTACTATGTAATGGAATGTTTAATGATTAATTATTATTTATTGTATCTAAAAAATATGAAAAATAACTTTCACAACCCTAATTATTTATTTTTTTGTCAAACCATTGTAGTGTATAGACTGTAAAAATGGCTTGACTTTTTTAATTTAGAATTATCAAATTCCATATCATATATCAACTACTAGTATATTTTGTTACAACATTTTTTTTCTAAATGTATAGATATAAACTTACTTATCTAGTAACAGAAACATTTAACCATATATTATAGTGCTCCCCTTATAATAAACATTTTACTTTCACTCCCAGATCTAGTGCGAAAAAAAAATACTTTATGAACATGATTTGATACCATGTGGGATGATCCTTAAAACCCATTTATATATTTCACATTAATTACATAATAAAATTAAAAATATATCAGATAATTCAAGAAAAATATAGTTTAGTGTGTTTAGATATTTTCTATATAAAATATTCTTTTAATATGACTCTATAACCACACTATACTAGACAACCCTCTATACCAATCCTATAGTATACTATCCATCATTACCGACGAAATAGAAGACATAATAAAGGGATCATCTCAAAGGATCAATAAAGAAAAAATATATCTGCAAGTCAAAAAGGTGTTAGGTATTAATTAATAAATAAGATCATGGGAGGGATATATAATAAAAAAGAACATGTGTTAATAATTACTTAATAAGGTGTGATAGAAGGATATATCAAGTCAAATAAACAAACATAGTTCATTTTTAATGTGTGAGGAAATATGAGACAAAAATCTTGATCAATTAGGTGTAACATACGATTATAACTTTGAAATTTTACATAAGACTAATAATAGGAAATAATATAAAAATGGGGAAGGTATCACTACATGTTTCCCATAATATAGTGGATTAATAATTATTTCTAGATTTCCATACAAAAGTGGATCAGGTATCACTACTCGATTCCCATTACATAGTGAATCAGAAATCAAAACAAGATTCAAATAGTGTAGTGAGTGTTTGTGCATGTGAATATTTTCTTTAATTTGATTTCAGGTGATTTTGTTTGATTACATTTCCTTTGTATTTTGATGAAATCATAATTTATGTTTTTTTGGATTTTTGTGATTCTTAACACGTTGGAAATATAATATAATTATATATACTTTATTATTTAGTGATGGAGTTTGAAAATGCGTATCTATTTCCTTAAAAATTCAATGATGTTGCTACTATGTTTTTAAAAACTCTTCATTTCACTATTTTAAAACATTTTTGTATTAATTTTACTTAAACATCTACATTTTTCTGATTTTCATGAAACATGATTCTATTGAAAGATAAAATGTTTATATAGATTTCATTAGTTTACCTCAAAGTCCAAAAATATCTTTTTGAATGGACTTTTAATTACATGAATTTATGAGATCCTATATTCTAGTAGCAGTTTTTCTAGAATTGTTTTTCTTTTTTTTAATTATTTTGAGATCTGTAGATGTTGGTTTTAATTTATTAATTTGTTTTGGAAAGATAATACTTTTTTATAAAAATAAATATTTTTGACCAATGGTTGAATCTTCTATTAAGATCCATTAAAAATTCATTGAAATTTGTCAAAACAATCTGTCCAGATTTATTACAAAAGTATGGTTCAATTTTTCTTAGAAAAGTATGGTTAATTTTTATCTCAAAATTATGGTTAATTTTTATCTCAAATGTATGGTTCATTTTTATCTCAAAATTACGGTTCATTTTTATCTCAAAATTTTGGTTCATTTTTATCTCAAAAGTATGGTTCATTTTTATCTCAAAAGTATGGTTCATTTTTATCTCAAAAGTATGGTTCATTTTTATCTCCAAAGTATGTTTCATTTTTATCTCATAAAATTATGGTTCATTTTTTATCTCAAAAAATGTATGGTTTACTGTTCATACCCTACGTTAATGTTCATACACTACATTACTATTCATACCCTACATTACAATTTTCTTCACTTGGATGTTAATTTTCACTCGAAAGTAACTTTTCACTCCAAAGTTACTATTCACTTTGAAGTTACTATTCACTCTGAAGTTACTATTCACTTCGAAGTTACTATTCATTCTAAAGCTATTGTTCATTCCGTGCAATTTTGTTAAAAAATTGATTTTTTGCAAATATATGGATTATTTTTTTACAATTTGTTTGTGAAATATACTAATTAAATAAAATGATTATAATCAAATAGTTTTTAATATTTTTGGTGATATATTTAGAGAGAATAATTAATAATGTTTTTCAACACCATTTACAAATAAATTTGGATGCTTCATGATTGTATAAATTCAAATGTTTGAATATAATTTCAGAATCTGCTGCTAGTTTTCAAGATCGGATTTGACTTACATTAAATCATTTTCAAGGTTTTTTATATTCTGGAGATTTTATTGGAAGACTTATTCAAAATATTTTGAATTCCTTTATTATATATTTATTCTATGGGAATAAAAAGGAAATTGTGTTGTTATTTTTATGGAGATATTTATGGGACCTCTTGACTAAATTAATTTTAATATCATAAGGAAGCAGAGTTTCTACACCTTCTAGATATTTTTATTCTCTATATATATCATTCTATCTTGTAGAAAAAAACAATACAACACAAAGAGAATGTGCAGTGAACTTTGAATCTGATGTGCATATGCAACGTCCTGTGACACTTTGCTTTACCATCTGCTCGATCTCTCAAGCGCTGAATTAATTCTGCTTCGACTATAATTACATTGATGAGATGTTCTGATCTAAACCTCATGAACCAGTACATGTGCTTTAATTTTTATCTTCTCTTTAATATGCTTCTGAGTTTGTAACACTACTTCCCATCTCTCACACGCACTCTATTTTTCTATTTATGATTTTTCAAACAAAAGCATTATTTGTTATTATTTTTATTCGAGTTGGGACTCCCGGATTCTAATGTCAGGATTAAAGGGTTGTGACTCCCTGTATCAGAAATCAAGACTATTTTGGTTTTGACTCCCAGTTTCTAAAGTCAGGTTGTAAGAGTTGTGACTCCCCACACAAAAGCCAGTGTCTTGGTTAAATCTCCACTAGAAAAGGATATTGTAATTGGGTTATGATTCCCCTTTAAAAATCATTTTTAGTTCACACATATCTCTCTCCAAGTAGAGAATTATAAGAGTAGAGTAGGCCCACTTTGGACCGAACTACTATAAAAAAAATCCTTGCATTATTTAATTTTTCCAGTGCTAATTAAATTTATTAATTAATATTGATAATTAATCTATATGATTATAATTTTTAATCTTGACAATTCAGCCCCCCTCTAGACCATCTACCATTACCCTGTCCGACCTAACAATTTGTATCAGAGGTTAACCATCTTAAAAATATTTTTTCTCTATATTTATATTTCTTTACACCAAATATCAGCCCCATTGGTTATTCATTAAGGAATTTATCCAACTACTTTTTTTAGTCTAATATTATATTTTACTATACTAACCTATTCCTAGTGTAACATTCCAAGTATGTAATGAATAATAGATATTTTATCTATGTCTATTAATGAATTAGATAGTGTTTTAGAGGCTTAAAATGAAAATAAATCCAATCTTAAGCATGGAATACACTAATATTCTTAAAAGATTGTTTTACTGCCTTTGATGGCAAAACAATTTTGCATCTATCTTTTGAAAATTTTATAAACTATGTTTTTCAATATAGACTTATTCTTTATGATTGGGACATCAAAATTTACTTTGTGTGAATTTTTGGTATTTTTTTGACAATGTTCATTTTTTAATGAATAGTGGAAAATACTGCATTTTACATCAAAACTGCTTTTTAATATAATTTATTTATATGATTAGATTATCTTCTGAATTGGTTTTGAAGTGAAATTAGAATATATTTTTACCATTTAATCCAATTGTGGTCATTGGAATCAATTTCAATTTTAAATTGGACTTAAACTGGTGTCAATCTTTTGATATTTATTGTTTTATAAAAACACGCTATTTGCTCTGACAGCGGGAATTAATTATTAAATTAATTAATGTGACTTATATGTTTTGAATTTTGTAAAATAGACTTCATTTTTGAATTCATAATATCAAATATAACATAGGGTGATGTTTTGGTATTTTTCTGAAAAACTCTAATTTTTGATGAATAGTGAAACCACTAAGTGGTAATCAAGCAAACTGATTTTTTCAGTTAAATGAAAGTTTACCACTAATGTGTATTGAATTTTGAAAATCTGACATACATGTTTGTCATTAGTAAGTAAAATGTGGTTCAATGGGATGAAAATAATTTTTTGGTGAATAGTAGCTTTTTTTCATTAATCGCGATTAGAGGTAATTAGTGTAGTTTAAGGTAAAAATAATGCTTTAATAAAATGAGCTGAGCTTGACACATGTCTAACCCAATTGGTTGTGTCATGGCTGACCAAGAAAACCCATGGGTAGATTTAGGGGACCCCATGGAGCCACTTAGGTGAGATAATGACTTTAATGCCTTTTTTTTTAAATAAAGGTGAAAATGACACTAACATAAATTGTTTTACTAAAACAATTTTTAGAAGTGGTTATAATAATCCTGTTTTTGTCTATAAATATTCATTAGAAAGATAAAAAGCTTTCCAACATCATATTATTATTTTTATAATTTTTAGACATTAAATAAATTAAATTATATACGACATCATGATGATGCAGCGATGACCTCATTATTTAACGATTAAAATAAAATGGAAAGATAATGTAATATCTAAGACCTAAACCTGTCCAAAAATAATTGTATTGGAATATTTCGAAGCCTTATCATCTTATCTTCTAAATATATCAATGTGGGACCTTATAAATTCGAAACACTTTTGAAAATAAAATAATAGTTTCATGATTTCCAAAAGTGCCCCTCCTCTCCTCTTATAAAAGGCCCCCTCCTCTACCTCATTTCACACACTCCTCAAGCCTTTGGCTCGGCCAAACCCTGCCCATTTACTCTCTCTGCATCCCTCTCCTCATCCTTGAGGATTCTATTTGGGCAGAATCCTTTCAAAGGAATCCTTTAGGCTCAACCAAAAGGAGTTACACTTTTAATGGTAATTCTTTCTCTCCTGTTCATTTGTTTTATTTTTCTTCTCCAACCCCCTAAACTCTTTTTATTTACTTCTTTTGTAACCAAACCAGTATCTTCAATATACTAGGATGTTGTTATAATATTTATTCGAGGTACACTCTCACACAACTACATCAAATGGTTAAAGAACATACGGTTTCTGTGGATGGCGAAATTCTGCCTCCCGAAACGATGATTGTTCAATACTCATCTAACACCTTCAAAGGTGGCCATTATGATGTAACTATTTTTATATATGATATATAATATGTTTATTATTTCCTTAAGCTTCTGTATTTTTCATTTATGGAATACCACTATTTTTTCCATTATGGGTAAACACGATATCTTCATTTTAGGAAGTGCGGACTACCGCCCCCTGAAAGTGATTTGATTCGTCAATACCATATGTGGGATGTGTAAAGGAAAAAGTTAATGATATTATATATGTTATTATACTGGAATTATAATATACTCTTATATCATTATGATTCCATTCCAGAAAATACTAAATAGATATAGAAGTAGCGTTCATCCGTACGTACGACTTACCGTCTCCATGAACGGTGCATTTCATTTCATAACTCTGAATGTGATGTAATATTATAAATACATGTATATGATGAATATATATGATATATATGTTATCCCAATCATTAATATGATTTTGGATATAACGAAACTTTGACCAAATTAACAACATGTAAGTGTAAGAAGTCTATTTTTGACTTAAGAACCAAATACCGACAAAATGTACATTATTAACTTGAATGATTACATGATGTTCATAACACGGTATAAAAGGAATAATGGTCTTGAAAAAGGTTCTTAAGCAAGTAGAGATTAACTCAAGTTTATTATTCAGGAGATTAAAGAACGGTCGGGACAAGTCAGATACGAGGTATGGGACTTCGTCTCAATCTCCTTTCATTGAGGCATATTTTATTTCATACACAACCTTCTTTTATACGGTGTATAAACCCCTTTGACTTTTACGTTTATTCAAAAGGAATCTTTTTTATACAAAGCGTTTACTAAACAACAAAAGGGAATGTTTTTGTCGTACGTATGCGGCGACAACGACTTCTCCGCCGTCGTGACCATTATTTGAGTTTCGGATTCCTATACAAGCCATACCTTCTTTTTTAAAAAAAAAATAAATACCATGTTTTACTTTTCTTTTATTTTGGTATTGAAAATTATTTTCATAATGTTTTTATATCAATGTGTTGTATTTATATCTTGTGATTGAAAGGTGGGAATGTTATGCATGTTTTATGTGATATGATTATGTTGAGGATCTTGGGCATTATTATGAAAATTGGTGGTTCCGTGATAAACTAAGGGCGGGTGAGCTCGATATAGCTCTCCAATGCATTGGGTAACGCGAAGGAGTGAAACATTAAGGTTTATCCAAAGAGATTTAGGGAATATACTGTGATGGGTTTTCCAAATGTAACCAAGAGGGTTACTCCCTACGTAAGAATGTTATGAATGCCTCAAGTTACCTTTATGTCTTATGATTTCTATGATTGATTTTATGAGGTATGTTAAAGTGCCTATGTTTTATGGGTAATGTATGATTTCATTCTTATGTATATATGATATCATGTTTCCTTTCCATGTTTTTTTATAACCCATACTGAGTTTTTATGCTCATCCCAAGTTTTTGAAATTTTTTTCACAGGTCAAGGGAAAGGTACATGATAAGATGATATAGTCAAGGATGTTTCAAGAATGAATCCATGTTTTATTTTAAATATGTTTCCATTGATGGGAAAAAATAATACTATCTTTTATTGTATCCACTTTGTTTAAATATAGGTTGTAATGCATGTTTTAAGATCTGATTCTCTAAAATTCTAAACCTGAAAAGATCCTCAACGTGTAATCTTGTGATAACTCAAGATTATTTAAGGTTTACGGCTGGGGCCTTATACCTAGACCTCAGAGTATCAGGATAAGGATATTATAAGATGACAGGATTGAACCCGAATGATACTTGGAATCTTCAGACGCCACTAAATTTTGATAGCAATGATTATGGATACTGGAGATCCTGAATGGAGGCATACCTAAAATAGTTGAGCATTGAGAACTGGTCTATCATTTAAAAATAATACACACTACCTGAAGCTGATCCAGATACTCATACAAGAATTTATGCTTCTAGATATGTCTCAAATTACAAAGTTGTTAATATTTTATATTTTTTTATTAACAGATGTGTTTTTAGTCATGTTTTTGCATGAAAGACAGCTCATGAGATTTGGAAGATTTTGCAAGTTACTCACCTTGGCTCTAACAAATTGATCTGAACCAAACATTGAATGCTTTATACTGAGTATCAAGACTTCAAGATTAGTAAATATGAAACTGTAAACCAAATATTCCAATGATTCAAAAACATTGTGAATGGAATGAATTCACTTGGAGAATCTCTGGAAAATCTTATATTTATTGATATAGTCCACACGCATTACCAATGAAATGGAATGCTAAGAAGGTTTCCATTGATGAAACCAAGAACTTCAAAGAGTACACACTTGATGAAATGATTGGTTCACTACTCCAATATGAACTCGAACTAAAGAACATAGTTGATGAGGAGACAACAAAAAAAAGGTGTAGCATTTAAGTCTGTAAATGTTATTTTTAATAATTCTTCTGATTCTGATCAACAAGATATTGAAAAGGAAGACATGTCTCAGATTATAACTGGAGTCTACAAAAGAATGAAAAAGAAAGGATTCAAAAACCAGTTTAGCAGAAATCCTCAAAAAGAAAAATATAAGGGAGATAATAAAGGTGATAAAAATTACAAGGATTGAGATGTATCTTGTTATGAGTGGAGGAATAAAGGTCATATCAAACCTGATTTCCCTAAACTAAAGAATAAAGACAAATTCAAAAAGAATGATAGAAAGGCATTGAAAACCAGCTGGAGTTGTACTGAAGAATATGATTCTAGTGAACAATCTATCAATAACAAAGAATTTTCTAACTTTTGTTTCATGGAATCACTGGATAAGGTTTGTAATTCTTGTTATTATTTTGAATGTTCTAATTCTGAATATGAATCTGAAAACCCCCAATGTTTTTTAATTAAATAAATAAATTGAATGATTAGGAAAATATATATTCAAAGATGCTGATTTATATGATAAACATAAAGAATATAATGAAAAACCTATTTCTAAAAATAAATTATTTTTTCATGAAAATAAAATTTTAACAAACACTGCTTCTGATTCACATTCAACAGTTTATGATAAATTGAAAACTGCTCAATATTTGAATTAGAAATTGAAAAATGAAGTTGAATGACTAAAACAAAATTTATATGCTTTTATTCAAGGTCGTGATAAATATCATTAGATTATGTCTTTGACTAAAACTGATAAAAATAAATAAGGTTTTGGTTATGATAAAAGATTACCTCAAATGTATGAAACCTGTTTTGTTAAAGGTAAAAATGGTTGTACTTCAACTGTTACATGTTTTAAATGTGGCATTAATGGTCACTATGCAAATGACTACTCACATAGATTTAAAAAATCTTTATGATTTAGAAAAACTAATATTACAAAAACCTTTTTATCGAGAGTCCCTTACAATACTTGTTTGAATTATGTATGGGTACCTAAAAATTTTATTACTAATCATATTGGACCCAATGTAGCTTGGGTACCAAAATTGTCAATTAATTGGTTTTTGTAAGAAAAATTCCTTGGATGTCTCAAGAACGACATATGGTACATGGATAGTGGATGCTCTAGGAATATGACTAGAGAACCATCAAATTTTACCTCATAAAACAAATGTGATGGAGGCGCTGTTACTTTTGGAGACAATTCCAAAGGAAAAGTAAAAGGTTTTGGTAAAGTTGGTATTTCAAATTCTACATTTATTTCAAATGTTTAATGTGTTGATGGTTTAAAACATAATTTAATTAGTATATCAAAATTATTAGATGATGGAATGGAAGTAAAATTTCAATATAATAAATGTTTAGTTTTTGAAGACGATTCTTTATTATTTAATGCTAATCGAAAAGGTAATATTTATACTATTGATTTTTTTGAACTAACTATTCAACATGTAATGTGTAGGAATACTGTACAGAAGGACAACATCCTTTGGCACCGATATTTAGGACATGTTAATTTCAGATTTTTGCATATTCTCTCAAAGCATGAGAATGTTTTACAACTTCCGTCTTTGAAGAAAGAACATCATCATGTTTGTGACGCCTGCATGAAAGGTAAGAAACAAAAAATTTCTTTTAGACCTACCAATCATATAAGTACTAATAAGATGTTACAGTTGGTACATCTTGATTTATTTGTTCCATATCAAATTTATAGTCTTCGTGGAAATAAATAAACATTATTTATTGTTGATTATAATAGTAGATTTACTTGGGTATAGTTTCTAGCTCATAAAAATGATTCTCTATCTAAATTCACTGCTTTCTCTAAATTAGTTCAAAATGAAAAACGTTGTATGATTATTTCTATTAGTAGTGATAATGAAGTTGAATTTCATAATTTAGATTTTGAAAAATTCTGTGAAAATAATGGATATTTTCATAATTTCTCTTCTCCTAGAACACAACAACAAAATGCTGTCGTAGAAACGAAAAATAAAACTCTTATTGAAATGGATCGAAATATGTTAAGTGAATATAATATTCCTAGATATTTTTAGGCTGAGGCTATTTTCTCTTTATGTTAAATTTTAAATAAAGTTATTATTATAACTTTTCTAAAGAAAACATTGTATGATTTATTTTAAAAAAAATCCTAATGTTTTTTATTTTAGATTTTTTGGCTGAAATGTTTTTATTTTAAATTCAATGGATTATTTATATAAATTTGATGCTAAATATGATGAAGTTATTTTTCTTGGTTATTCTAATAATAGTAAATCTTATAGAGTTTATAATAAATGACTGATGGTTATTGAAGAATCTGTTCATGTTATGTTTGATGAAAATAAAGTTAAAATAAATTTTAATTATAATGTTATTTATGATGAGTTTTGAAATTTTAATTTCAGTGAAGATATTCCTGAATATAATAATGAATTAATTGAGTGAGAGAATACTCCTTCTCAACCTGATCCATGATCATGGAGGATTGACAAAGATCATCCTCTTGAAAATGTAATTGGCAATGTTGATTCTGATGTAAAAATCAGAAATTCTATTTTAAATTATTGTGCCAATTCTGCTTTTATTTCTGATTTTGTTCCTATTAATATTAATTATTCATTAAAATATGTGAACTGGATTGTTCTTATGAAAGATGAATTAAATCAGTTTGATAGAAATAATGTTTGTACTTTAGTAAAATTTCCAAAAGATAAGCAGGTAATTCGAACTAAGTGGATCATTAGAAACAACCTGGATGAATCTAGATAGAATGTCAAAAACAAAGCCAGAATTGTTGCTCAAGGATAATCTCAAGAAAAAGGTATAGACTTTGAAGATTCATTTTCACCTGTTTACAGGTTAGAGGAAAATAGATTTTTGATAGATTTTGTGTGTTTTAAAGGTTTTAAATTATATCAAAATGATGTCGAAAGCACATTCTTAAATAGATTTATTACTGAAGAAGTTTATATTTCTCAACCCCCAAGTTTCGAAAATGAAAAAATTCTCAATCGTGTTTTTAAATTATCCAAAGCTTTATACGGTCTCAAAAAAGAACCTCGTTCTTGGTATGAAAGACTTTATATAATTTTATTAAAAACTGGTTTCATGAAAGGCAATGTTGATCCCACTCTTTTTATTAAAAGATCTTCTGATGATATTTTAATTGTTCAGATCTATGTTGATGATATAATTTTTAGATTATCTAGTGAAATACTTTGTAATGGTTTTTATTTATTGATTTCATCTGAATTTGACATGGGTTCAATGGGAGAATTAAAGTTATTTCTTGGACTTCAAATTTCTCAAAGGAAAGAAGCAATTTTTCTTAATCAATATAATTATGATAATGATTTAGTTAAAAGATTTGTTCTTCATTCCTCTAAATCCATGAAAACTCATATGGCTAATAATTTTAAATTAGATACTGATGCATCTGGAAAATCAGTTTATTTTAACGTTTATAGAGGTATGATAGGTAGCTTGTCATATTTAACTACATCTAGACCTGATATCATTTTTTGTGTTTGTTTGTGTGCTAGATTTCATGATTATCCAAAAGAAAGTCATATTAATGCCCTAAAAAGAATAATTAGATAAGTTAATGTAACTGTTGATTCTGGTTTATTTTATCCAAAATATAACTCTTTTGATTTAACAACTTATTCTGATTCTGATTTTGGAGGCTTTATAATTGACTAAAAAAGTACATCAGGTATGTGTCATTTTTTAGGGTAATGTTTAATTTCCCGGTCATCTAATAAATAATCATCTATTGCATTATTTATGGCAGATGCTGAGTATATCTCTACTGCTAGTAGTTGTTCTCAAATTTTATGGATTATGCAAAATTTATGTGATTTTGGTGTTTATCTTGATAAACTACCTATTTAGTGTGATAATACATCTGCAATTTCTATTTTTAAAAACCTCTTACAACATTCTAGAACAAAACATATTGATCTTATATTTCATTTCATTCGAGATCATGTGAATAAGGGTGATATTGTTTTAAAATTTATCCCTTCTGAAAATTAGCTTGCAGATATTTTTACAAAGCTTTTAGACAATTCTCAATTTGAGAAAATTAAATTTTATCTCGGAATGTTGGAATTTTAAATTTTATTTGTTTCATTTTTTAGAGGGAGCATGTTTCCACTTTTTTGTTTATTTACAAAAATGGGGAGAAGTTTTTGAGAGTATTTTTGGTGAGAAATAATTTTTTTATAATTTGAAAAATTCATTTACAGCTTAAATGTTTTGGTTTTGTAATCAAACAAAAAGGGGAGATTATTTGTACATGTGCATATTTCCTTTAATTTGATTTCATGTGATTTTGTTTGATTATTTTCCTCTATATTATGATGATATATTAATTTGTGATTTTTGTATTTTTATGATTCTTATTATGTTGGAAAGATAATATATTTATCTATATTTTGTTAGTTAATGAGGGAGTTTGAAAATTCTTATCTATTTCTCTAAAAATTCAATGAAGTTGCTACTCTGTTTTTTAAAACACGTCATTTAACTATTTTGAAACAATTCTATATTTATTTTAAAGAAACATCTACAGTTATCTGATTTGAATGAAACTTGATTCTATAGAAATATAAAATGATTATCTATATTTCATTATTTAACATCAAAGTCTAAAAATATCATTTTAATGGACTTTTAATTACATGAATTTATGATATGTTGTTTCCTAGTATAAGTTTTTCTTGAATTTTTTAGATTTTTTTTAATGATTTTGAGATCTGTAGGTATCAGTTTTATTTATATTTTTTGTTGGAATTATAATAAGTTTTTCTACCAATCAATAGTTTTTACCAATGTCTGAATCGGCTATTAAGAGCCAGTAAAAATTTGTTGAAGTTTTTCAAAACATTCTATACATATTTATTATAAAATTATACTTCATTTTATCTTACAAAAGTATGGTTAATTTTTTCTTACAAAAGTATGGTTCATATTTATCTCAAAAATATGGTTCATTTTTATCTCAAAATTATGGTTCATTTTTATCTCAAAGGTATGGTTCATTTTTATCTCCAAAGTATGGTTCATTTTTATCTCAAAAGAATGGTTAATTTTTATCTCAAATGTATGGTTCATTTTTATCTTAAAATTATGGTTTTTTATCTCAAAAGTATGGTTGATTTTTATCTAAAAAAGTATGGTTCATTTTTATCTCAAAATTATGATTAATTTTTATCTCACAAGTATGGTTTATTTTTATCTCACAAAAGTATGGTTCATTTTTTATCTCACAAATGTATGGTTTACTATTCATACCCTACGTTACTGTTCACAACCTACATTACTGTTCTTACCCAATCTTACTATTCATACCATACGTTACGATTTTGTTCACTCGAAAGTTACTGTTCCCTTAGAAGTTACTGTTCACTCCATAGTTACTATTCTCTCTAAATATTCTATTCACTCCGAAGTAACTGTTCACATAGAAGGTAATGTTCATTCCGAAGTTACTGTTCATTACGAAGTTACTATTCATTCGGTGCAATTTTTAAAAAAAATGATTTTCTAAAAATATATTGATTATTTTTTAACAATTTTATTTCTGAAAAATACTCATTAAATATTAGGATTATAATCAAATTGTTTTTAATATTTCTGGAGATAAATTTAAAGCGAAAAATTAATTATGTTTTTCAATGTATTTTACAAATAAATTTGGATGTTTCAAGATTGTTTAAATTCAAATGTTTGAAATTAATTTCAGAATATGCTGCTAGTTTTCAGGAACTGATTTGACATCATTTAAATAATTTTCAATGATTTTATTATTCTCATGATTTTATTGGAAGACTTATTCCAAATATTTTGAATTCCTTTATTTGATATTTTTTCTACGGGAATAAAAAGGCAATTGTGCCACTATTTTTATGGATATATTTATGGGACTTATTGACTCAATTAATTTTGAATGTCCTAAGGAAGCGGAGTTGTTGCACCTGCTAGATATTTTTATTCTCTATATATATCAATATTTCTTGCACAAAAGAACAATAGAATACAAAGAGAATGTGTTGTGAACATTGAATATGTTGTGCATTTGCAACGTCTTGTGGCACTCTGCTTCACCATCTCCTCCTTCTCTCAAACTCTGAATTAATTCTTCTTCGAGTACAATTACATTGATGAGACGTGCTGATCTAAACCTCAAGAACCAATACCTATGCATTATTTTTAATCTTATCTTTCATCTGGTTCTGAGTCTGTAACACTACTTCCCATCTCTCACACGCACTCTATTTTCCTATTTATGTATTTCACACAAAATAAATATTTGTTTTTCTTTTTCTTTGGGTTGTAACTCCCAGATTCTAAAGTTAGGATCTTAGGGGTGTGACTCCTTGTATCTAAAGTCGCGACTATTTGGGTTGTGACTCCCAGTTTGTAAAGTCTAGTTGTTAGGGATGTGACACCCCACACAAAATTCAGTTCCCTGGTTATCCCTCCACTAGAAAATGATTTTGTAATTGGGTTATGACTCCACTTTAGAAATCATTTTTAGTGTACATGTATCTCTCACCGAGTAGAGAGGTATAAGAGTAGAGTAGGCCCACATTGGACCAAACTAATATAAAAAACATCCTCGTGTTATTTACTTTTTCCACTGGATATTAAATTTAATAATTAACTTTGATAATTAATTTATTTGATAAAATTTTTTAATCTTCCCTCTTCACCCCCCCTCTAGACCATCTTCCATTAGCCTGTCTAACCTAACAGTGAGCATACAGATTTTTTTCATGTAATTAACTCATGAGACGTACAACATTAAATAATTCATTGTAGTGATATATTTGACCCCACCCATCACATAATGGAAGTCCATAAACATGCGTGTTGTAACAACATAATATTTTACTATATAATTTCCCATTAAATAAACACTAGGTTGAGAGGTTTCATCAAATAAAACACCAAACAAAATGAACCACCAAACATTATATGATAGTTGAAATATAGTCATTTAATTAGTGGGTAAACATATAGACAACATCATTATGAAATACATGTTAAAAAATAGAGGTCATTTTTAATAAAAATTCATTGACAAAATTAGTGTCGATAAATATCTAATATTACCATTTTACACTAGAAATATATTTTCATTGAAAATTTTATATTTTAAATAATTTATTTTAAGAATATAAAAATATTATAGGTAATATGTATTTTCCTTATGAATAATATATTTCTTAATATTAAAAATATATTAACGCTAATTATTTTACATATTGATAGAAAAAAATAATAAGAATGGTTAATACTTTGAATATGTGTTTTAATTTAAAATAGATGTTCATTATATTTTTTGATTTCATATAGATTTAATGTATAAAAACTTTATAAATATAAATAGATAAAAAGAACAAAAATTTAGGATTTAACATGCTCATATTATCTTAGTATAATATCATGATATTTTGTAAAATAAATAATTTTTATATGATTTTGTGAAAATAATATATTTCGAAAAATTTAACTTTTTTATATTTAAGAAATAAATATAATTCTATAAACCATTTAATTGATAAAATATTTGTTTTATAGGTGAAACAACACATTAAAAAAATATATAATTTAGTTTTTAATACATTTGATTTTAATTTTCGGAATATAATTAATATTTTCTAATAAAAATTGTTAGTAGGAATTTATTTCACTTTAGTAAAATTTTCATCTAGTTTGGAATTTAATATCATTGAAAGACAAATAAATATTTTTTTATTATAACACAATTTATTTTCTAAAAATCAAAGACACTAATAATTTTACTCCACAAAAACATTTTTATGACAAATATAATCTATTTCAAAAAAATAGTCCTTTATGAGTTAAATGTGATAATGTTAAAATTGAAATTTATTTGACATAAATATTTTCTCTTATAATATGGATTTTATAATAAGAATGATTATGTACAAATTAGGTAAAAATTTCTATTTTATGTTTAGAGAAAATATATTATTTACATAAATTAAAAATAGTTTCCATTATTAAAAATTGTAAAAGTTAAAATTTATAAAAGAGTACATAAAAAATGTGTAGAATAATAAAAAAACAAATATTAGGTTATTCACGGACCCATCTTATCCCCACTCCATTATCTTCCATTTTTAGAGCCACATGAAATGTTTATAATGTAATCCCATAATATTCAGTGGTTATAGTTACAAAAAATTCTATCCTGCCACTTATAAAACATTACTCTAACCACCACATAAAGACCACTCAATGAAATAGGTTTCTATAATAATCTATTCCCATTATATTTACATTATAATACTATTCCTTTTCCATGGGAATCTATGTAATGGCACAAACCAAACTAGCCTAGGGTCCGTGATTACATCCTCATAATGTCCCAATATACAATTAATCACATCACAATGTACATAATAGATTAGTCGTCTTTTTAATCTATACATAGACATGAATTTAATATACATTTAAGAACATCAAATAAAAAATGTATTTTTTAGACCATATTTCTTTCTTCTAGCATGCCCCTTCATATCATTCAGAAATAATTTCTTTTAATTGTAAAGACCCAAACTCTAGTATCTCATACCTAGAGATTAGACTATTCCATTTCCTCTGGATACAATATATCACGTCCCAATGGATAAAATTTTATATTATTCATGGAAAACAATATATATATTTGAACATAAATTCACATTTTCCAACAATAAATTAAATTATTTGTTTTCTTTGAGGACACCATTATTTTCTCCAAATATAACCTTTCATATCATCCATTATATATTTCACTGAATAATGGGGAAAATTAACATAATAAATGGTTGATAAAGTATGCTCGTTAATGATACCCATATAGAGGAAGATAAATAACTCTACAGTATTATGTATGAAATAAATAATGATCAAATAATTAAATATAATAATCACATGATATAGAAACACATCCATGTATATCAAATCTATTGATATAATCGCATTGACATCAATAACTGATTTCATAATGATAGAATAGATAATTTAGTACATATAAAATATACAATCAAGGACTCGAAAAATGAATAAAAAAATATTGTTATTTCCTTGGTCCACAAAATCATAAAAAACGGGTAAGGCCTTGGCCAAAACTAAAGCTATATTTTTAACTGATACCTTCCAATGCATAAAGGGTCTATAATTGGTCATGTAAAAAAAGTTACTATGTTAAATGGATTCCACATATAAAAGGGGTGATGCATAATAAAAATAATAAATCATATAGAAACTAGAATACTAAATTTTAATAATTTTCCTTATTAATAAACATAATCAACAACCATCCCGATAAATATGGAGAATTGATTCAAAATTGTACATCCCTAGTCACACTAATCATAAACTATATAGGGAAATAATAAAGACTGTATAATTAAAACATATACATGTAGGATTATAATTTTAATACCTTTTTAGGAAATTATGAATATAATTTTTATAAGGATGCATTTTAAACATTTTGGAGGAAATTAACACTTTCATGTTGAAAAATATATTATTAAAATATCAATACTTTAAAAGTAATAAAGAAATAATTCTCATTGAAAATAACATTATAAACATTAAAATTATTCTACAAAGAATTATGTCTTAATAATGGATGTAAATATGGTATATTATATATATGTTTTAAAAAATTTATTTCAATGTTGTTGGAAATGATAAAATTACCTCATTCAAAAAATAACAGGATGATTCCATTTAAACAAATGTGACTAAATCCCAATTGATTGAAAAATAAAATTTAATTATATAATGAGAATATTAAAAAATATTTTTTTAGACATGGATATAAAATATGAAAATACCATAAGAGAGATTTATATATAAACAATCCTACATATTGATGAGATAGTGAAGTAAACCCTTACCACTTGTGTATAATTTGAATCATATTCCCCCTGAAAGAAATAAATTAAAATGAAAAATTAAATACCATTAAGAGAATTTTATTAATCATTTAACATATAATAGTATTATTATATACTCATCTGAAAACAATAAGTGGTAAATAAGACATATGTCTCACAGATGAAAATGTGAGACAAGGAACTCTTACTATAAGTCTGAATACATCCAAATTTGTTCAAACTAAATATAGAATACATATATATATATATAATAAAAATATTATTTAATCATGATAATATATTTAATACCATATATGTCTTACATGTAATCTTGTATCAGCATTTTATTAAAAATTATTTTTTAAAAATAACTATTTAGGGTAATAACTTTTCGTTTTTCATGTTATTTTGTTCAGTAGTTAAAGTAATGGAACATTAATATCGGTTAGATAATGTAAATAATGATAATAATGTAATAAATTTACCAAATATTCATTATATACAAATTTAGAGAGAAAAATAAAGGATATAGTTAGAAAAATTAATTTCTCTATTCACGGAGACAATATGTCGTAAGTATTCAAGAAAGATGTTTTCATTTTTCAAAGAATGGGAAAAAATCAGGGTAGATAATTACTAAAATTTATATAATAAGTCATAAATAATTTAAATCATATATATTCATAAAATAACTCTTTATTACCATCAAAGTATAATATAAATAGAAAACAATCTCATCACTTCCAAGAGGTGGTAGTCCACATGTACGCACATGTGACATTATCGTTTTCCCAATAGATTTGATAATAATAATTTAAATATGATATTGTTATTTTCATGTAAAATTATGTTTTAAATAATATATATCTACATTATATACCCCATGATGACCCTCAATAAAATATGTTCATGAATAATGTTTTTCCTCAATATAGAGATGGTAAATCGTATGTACGCATGGTCATTACATTCACATCCATTTTTTATAAAGAAGGTGAGTAATTGTATTTTAATATTCATGATAGCATTTAATTATATTTAGGATAATTATTTTACAAGTTAATACTATATAACATAGATTTATAGGATGTTTAATATAAAATAAATTTAAATAGGTTTTGTAAGACGATTACCTCTTCTTCGGGAAACCTCCTTTAGATACCTCATTGAGCATGCTAAGGATGGCCATTTGAGGATACCACCACATATAAAATGATTTTATAGATTTTTATAAGATAAATGTGTATATATTTTACAAGATAAATTCCTCAATGTTGTGTAAATAAGTTAGGGAATATGTTCCATTTATAATTGATGTGAGGGGAACTTTTGTAATTTCATAAAAAATTAAAATATAATACCACTCTTCTATATCCAAATGATTTAAAATGGTAATTAATTAAAATTAAAAGTGGTTATAGATTAAATAAAATAATAAATAAAATTTATACTTGGTTATATATCATTCTAATCCTTATCTTTTTTATTCAACCATTTTGCATTTCTTTGACCTGAACAATATTAAGTACAATTTTAATCACAAAGGGTTAATAATGATACTAAAATTGGAAAATTGAATCATAAATGTACATTTTATTATCATTATAAACCATATTACTTTCAAATGGATGATCATAATATTTTAATTAATTTTAAAAAATTTAATTTTTTTTTGAAAAACTATCATCAATTTAAATTTTAACACTAATAATTTAATTTGACTTAATTACATCATGGAAAGGGGATATTAGAATATAATGCATTATAAACACTATATTATATCAAATAGATCTATAAAATTCATGTAATACCATTAATTAATTCAAATTATATAAATATTATTATTTTCTAAAAATTTATTTATCTTTTATGTTCATTAAATAAATATTGTATAAGTGTTTCACAAGAATTTAAAGTAGTTATATAATTTATAAATATGGATATAAATTTATCTAATGATGGTATTTCTATTAACAAAAAAATATAATTTTAATTTCATTCATCTATTTTTTTACTTATGTGGACACTTAATGATAGTACAAAAAACGAGAGTGAAATTTTGTAACTTTCTTTGATTTCAATAATATATAAGCCATTTTCTAGAAAAAATGCTTACATAACTACTCAATTTCGATCCTATTTGGTTAAGAATTTAATTAAATTCATAAAATAAAATTAATATGAATATTTATACATTTAAAATTTTATTATCCTTTATTAGCTTAGTTTCTATTTATCGAGGTGATAAATTTTATCGAAGATAGTATTCATAATTCCACCAAAATAAAAGGGACCTATTTAAAGAAATTTCATCATGGTTTAAAATAGGGAATAAATTTTAAAAAAGTAATTCTATATTAAATTATTAAATTAATTATAAAATTTGTTTCCAAAATGTGATGAATACGAAATTTTAGAATCATATATTTTTTCGTAAAAATGTTTTTTAAAGAAAATATGTTTATAAAAAAATAACATATAAAATTGATTAAAATTAACAATTTTATAGTATTAATAATTTTATATAACTTATTTAAATTTTAATATATTATAAAAAACTGTTAATTTGGAAAATGAACGATGCATAAAAAAAGATTTCTGTAAAAATCTGTTTTTCACTATTCACAAGAAAATAATTTATTTAGAATAATTTAATTTTTTCACCCTAATATATTTTTTTTGATGTCTTAATAAATGATATTATTTTTATATATGTTCATTTATATATATTCAAAAAACCATATAAAATATTTCCAAAAAATTCAATAAAAATATTTTTAACGAAAACGTATATCTGAACAATAAAAAACATTAATAAAAATGGAGGAAATTTTTTTAACAATAAATCAAATATTTTTCATTTATTAGGTAATTTATATATATATTAATATTTAGTTAATACTATTCATTTCTGCAGATATATGAGGTAGATTATAATGATATAATTTAAATAATATTATTTTGTGGTTTTTTGACTTGATGATGTGTAGAATATAAACTATCAAACGTAATGTTCTTTTAAAATAATGTGTGAAACATTCTACCCAAATCCATAAATTGTGTCCTCACAATTTGTACATTTTATCAGTTATCATTTTCATATATTTAAAAATACTATTTAGGAAAACCCACATCATAAAAAGTGTAAAGGAAACGTCCTCTCAAAAATAGGGAAATGGAAATGAAAATGTCAATAGAAAACTATGTTATCAAATTGTAATACATTAGAAGAATGATAAAATATATAAATAGTAGAAAAAAACTATCACACAATGATTAAAATATAGTGATAGAAAACATGGTGTTAAAAAAGTCAACGATAAAAAAACCATAAATCTGTTATGGGTAAAAACTATATTTATATCATGGTAAGAAAACATATAGAATTTTTTATAATTTAATGTTCCTTATTTTAATGTTTATGGATTATTTTATTATTCATAAAAAATCTCATGAAAATGACCATACATTAATTACATCAATGAAAAAATAATAATGTCGACATTTTGTTGTTCTTCGATAAATTTCTACTTCAACACTTAATACAAACATATGAGTATTAAAAACTATTTTTTTAAGCTTGAATCACATTTAGAAAATCATAAAATCTATAATCCACTCATTCTTCCTCTAAATATTAAAAAAAATTGTAATCATATATTATCCAATAATAATAATCATTATTTAACCTCAAATAATAATATCCCAATATCAAATAAATCAATTCCATAAAATGTTTACCTTAAGACTCATCCAAAATATTACTAAACATATTCAAAACCTAAAAATTTTATCAAAAATTTATCGCTAAAAAACATAATTTTGTTCATAATTTCACAGTACAAACATGTGAATACTTTGATGACATATACTAATAAATTGAATCACCCTTAAGATTATCTTTGATCCATATATACCAAATAATTCAATAACCTAAATATAAATGAATATTTTTTACCCCAATTTTTATCTCACACTCTTAATTTTTAAATTCCCAAAAAGTAATACAATTCATCCCAAATAATAATTTATTTTAAACATAAGGGTCACATATATATTAAACCTAAAGAGTTTCTCCTGGAATGTCAATAATCATACCAAAATCCCAAAAAAAATTATTTGATATTATCATATTCTTCCCAAAATAATATTAAAACATATCTATAAAATTATATAAGGAAAAAACATACACTAACCAGGCCATCATTTAGGATAGTTATATTAATCAAACACTTATCCCCCTTCGGGTGAGGGTTCAACATCATAGAAATTCTAGATCAGAAAAGTTATCCCCTGGTATGTTGTTTTTCCATCTTCTAATATAATAATATTACACTAAATTTGATTAATATACTAAAAAATAATATTATATATAAAATCACTTTTTTATAACTGCAAATGTTTTCAATGTGATATATTCAAAAAATGTTCAATCTTTTTTATCCATATAATCCATAAATAGTTTATTCTCAAAATCATATTACCCTAAAAGTATATTAAATAAATTAAAATTATTTCTTCAAAATAAAAAAATGTTATCTCCTAAAATAAAATCATTGAAAAACTTATAGTACTCCAAAATATTGTATTCTCATACAAGACATCCAAAATATTTTTAATCATTTGAGACCCACATATAAAAAACATTTCTGAGTGATTTATATGACTATAAAATTAAAACTAACCTTAGAATTATCATCCCATATTACTTTAGTTTTATCCGGATATCATACACATATAAAGAGTTTTCAATCCTCAATCATGTGTTTCTAAAAAATCCGTCTAATCAAAAAATAAATTTTTATTATTATGGGTACTATTCAATATATTATATCAAAACATTGAAGAAAAACTATTGTGTATCCACCATTATATGTTACATGATTCATATATATATATATATATATATTTTTAATAAATATATAAAATAATTCTCTTATACTAATACATATACTGTTAAATCCTTACAATTCATGTTTTATATAGCATATGTATTTCCTTGGTTTGGGAGTTAGAACTTCAATTATTATATTTATTCAAATAACACTCATATTCCCCACAAATTATTCATTGGACTGAAAATGTATCCATAGTATGTATTATAACACCTCTAATCATTTTATTTATTTTCCCTACAAAATTAAATAATTTATTCCCTTATTTTCCACACATAAAACATTTCTCCAAACCTTTGAGATATTATCCAATATGTATCATTCGAAATTACATACATGGTTTTTTTCATTTTTTTCTCATATTCTCCACTAACCAAGTTCTAATAAAAGTCTAAAATTCTCCTCTTTGGTGAGATAGTGTGTTTATTATAGTGGAAGATGATAATCATAATCATGGTAATTGATTAAAAATAGTAAAAATATCAATCACTCTAGTAATCATCAATTTATTCTCATACTAACCATATTTTCCTAAACCGTTTATGTCAACATGCTTCCCTCTACTTCTAGACCTTGAATAAAATAAAAAATAATAGTATTAGAAACAATTATCCTAGTGGGAAGCCACATAATATTTACCATAATTATGTTTATGATGTTATCCTATACTTAGTCTTCCACACAATGTTAATCATGGGGTTATATTCCCTAATAAAAGTTTTCCTAAATATAGTTCCCTATTTATTATACGAAACATTCCCTAATAAATATTATAAAGAACACAATTCGAACATCAGATATTTTGTGTTAAATTTGATACATTAGAGGTGGATACATGAAATCACATTCAATATGAATGAATAATTTAGAAATCTTGAAAAAAAATATACATAACTAAATTTAAAATTACATTTGAAAACATGAAAAAATACTCTATGTTTTCATCGATGAAAATATTATTTCTTCTAGTATAACCCTTCATATCAATCATATAATATTTATTCAAATTCTAGGGAATGTAAAAATAAGAATGGGGTGATATCAGATGCTCCAAAATTGTATTAATACTTCAAAAGATATGCAATTCATGAATAATATGGGAAGAATTAGTGCTGACCAAATAATTTCATAAAACTAATTTCAAAATCTCTAATCTAATACACTAACATAATAAAAAATCGAATGGAAATACTTAAATACAATCATAATAATATAATGAATAATTTTAGTAATATGTAAAATATTATAAAGGCCTCAAATGAGACATCTACATATACCATCAAGGCCTTATTCCATGAGATCTAAATATATGGGTAAAGCCTCAACCAAAACCCAAACTTGATTGTCTCATGAGACCAACTAAAGTATCGAGGGGATATTGAATGGAACACACATCACATACTATGTCCAATGAATTCATTTTATGGAATCAGTAATATATAATCAACACAAACATTCTTATTGAAATCATAATACGAAATGTTAATAATTTATCAATTAGTAAATCTAATCAGAAACAATCCATAGTAAAATGAGAAATGGTGTAAAAATTATAGATCAACTATCAATATAAACGTAAACCATCTAGATAAATAATTAGGGTGTTATCATTGAAACATATTTCAGATGAATTATATATAGAATAATGGTTGTAGAAGTTTAGGAATATAATTTTTATAAGGATATCTTAAAAAACATTCATGATGAAAATAACCATTTCAGTTGGAAAATCACTTCTTGAAGTCTAAAACCTATACATGTAATTAATAAATAATTTTAAATGATATTAAAATTTTAAATATGTAATTTATTCATCCAATAAATGAGGCTTCATGACATAGGAAAAAATTTTCAAGACATATAAGATAAGAAAACATTACATTCACACTATTGTAAAATATGTTTAAAATACACATCTCTTGGAAAATGATAAGAAAATTCATTTTAATTTTTTTTCTAAAATAAAAAACAATATTGAAAATGATGTTTTCAATAATAGGAGAATACGAAGAATTTTTTTGAAAAAAATCCAAAAAAAACATGAATATGGAAGTGAAATATCTAATAGAGGAGACATAAAAATAAAAATCCTGATTATTAAGGAGATTGTGAATTAAACCCATACCACATGGGTATATTTTGAATTATAATACCCATGAAATAAAATAACATTAATAAAACATTAAAAAAATAAAAATAGAGTTAATACATAATATATCAAATTCGTATTATATACACTACAAAAAATAAATATGTTTGGAATATTGCATATGTTTCACAGAAGTAAAATTGAGATTAGAAACCCATAAATCATGTCTGAATTCCTTCACATGTGTTCAAACCTCCTATATCACAAATAAAAATTTATTATAAATCAATTATAGAAATATTATCATAAATACAATACTATATATTGTTTACCTATAATATTTTGTCACAAATGTATTAGAAATTAATTTTATAAAATCACTTTATAGGGTAATAACTTTTTTGTTTTTCATTTTTTTATCTGTAGTTTTATTCATTATACATTTATTATTATTCCATAATCAAGAAATGTTTATAATGATATTAATATCATGTATATTCACCATATGCATATTTATTATCATCCATAATGTTTAGAGTTTAAAAAAATGAAATTCACTATTCTTGGAGATGGTAGGCTCTACGTATGGATTAACATTGTTTACATTTTTCAAATGATGGAAATAATAAATGGTAGATATTTATTAATGTTTAAATAATTATTATTATATCATATAAATAATAAATATCTATAAAACCTGTCTTTATTTCCATCCAATTAAAAATGAGAATAAAAACAATTCGCAACCCACTATGGTCGTTGTAGTCCACATGGTTGTAGTATCAATGTTATCATATCCCAATTCATTATATGAAAATATGTTAAGTAAAATGGACTAGATACCACGATAGGGGGTTAATTAAGTTATGGATATTCTTTTCCTACTTATTCATCCTACACCACTGGATATTGACCACTTTGTTATTAGGGTCACTTTGTATGCACATAAGGATTTATGAATACCATATTTGTTTCATATTTATGTTGTGATGATTTTTTGAATGATATGAAGAGAAAAAAGTAGCCAAACACATTGTTTTTTAACTTGGTTCACACTCACTAGGCTACGTCGATGGAGTATATATCAGCAATGTGCTGATGTACCAAATCTACTAAATCTCACTGCCGATTTACAATGTTTAGGCTAGAAAACATCAATTCCTATGACATTGCCTTACCAAAGTTTACTGTAATATCATATCATTTCCAAGGGTTACTACCTATTTTTCTCTCTCAAGCTCACTGCCAGTAGAAAGGATCACTCTCTTCCACTTCCTTTGCTCACTGCTCTGGAAACGATCCCATAAAAGTGTAAAGACTTGTATTTCTCTTCATTATCTTAAATGAATATATATTACTCTGTATATAGATTATCTTTTTAATTCCAACATTCACCCTCATATGTATCTTGTAACACCCCAATCTTTCATAGTATTCATTTCTTTGAATAAATACAATAACGTGTGTTGTACGCAACTTCGAGTTCTAACACACCACAACCAATCAGACTAGCTGTTATGAATAGTAATACCCACTTTTAGAAATTTTATCAATTTTATCATTCAAAATGGATTTCATTTTTGGATTTAGAATATCAAAATTAGATTAGGGATAATTTTTTGTATTTTTATGAAAACATTCAATTTTTGATGAATAGTGAAAAACATCGAGTTATGGTTTAAAACAAAATTTTTATTTAAATAATAATTTATTTTATTTAAATTTATTTTATGTCGAAATAGTTACATAATACCTATATATGTTCAATGTAATTCATTGGAGTCTATTAATAATAATTTTAGATATATAAAAATTTTAATGAACTTTTTACCGTCTTTTACCCACCTCCTAGGTGCATTTGTAAATTTACATAAAAAATAATGTTACTTCTTCTATTAGTTGAATTTCAAAAATCTGATAGGAATGATAGATAATATTAAGTAAAATGTGGTTCAATAAGAAGAAAGTAAAAAAAAATTGAATAGTAACTTTTGACTTTTATTTACCACGGTTAAAAGTATATAGGGTAATTAAAGGTAAAAATGATATTATTATTACCCTAAAACATGCCCATATTTTATTGTATAAGTATAATTTGACGAAAAACACTTAGGAAAAATATATGAATGTCTTTTTTCTGCTTGTATTAGATTAGGACATTTATTATTATTTAATTCAAAGAAGAGTTAAAAGTGTCAAATTAAATGTTTAATAACTAAACCATTTTTAATATAGGGACATATATAAGTTAAATTCGACTAAAAATATTTATTAGAACTCTAAAAGGACTCCCTAAATCATGTTGTTTTATTTATAGTTTTTAGACATTAAATAATTTAATTTATTTATGACATAATTTTGATGTAGTAATGACCTAATTAATGAAATATTCAAATAATTGAAATTATAAATATCCAAATAAATGTTATATGGGACTTTTTATGAATTAAACTAATTTAATATGTTAATATGACATGTTAGGGTTTCTAAGATAATCTTTTTCGATGTAATAATCTTGTTATGAATTTTGAAAAAACAAAATACCAAAAAGTGTCAAATTGACATAAAAAAGTTTTTAAAACAAATCTTATATTATTAATTGATATTTTATTCTTAAAAATTTTACATTCATCCAATTGTCATGAATAATATTATATATGTCATTAATTAACCACTTGAGGTTTTTTAATAAATTTATAGTATGTTTATTAACCATATAATATAAAAATACAAAGAGACATGGTAAATGTCAAACAATTTAACTAAGAGTTAAATCTAAATGATAATGTTAATATAGTGACCCAACCTATCTCAAACCTATTGGTTGAGTGGTTTTCGACCCATCCCTACCTTTTCCTTTAAATAATTTATTTTTGAGCCATTATAAACTGAAAATTAATTTATTATCAATAAATATTTCTAGCTTTCCCTAAGGTGACCCTCACCTCTCTTATAAAAGGGAACTCACTCATCCCCCAAATTCACACCTTCAATGCCTTTTGGCTCAGCCAAACCCGGCCCAAATAACCTCTAATATTTCTTAAATTCATCCTAGAGGCCTTACATTAGTCAAAAATCTATCTTATGGAGCCCTTTTGATCAAATCAAAAGGATAAACCGGAAGAAGAGGTAAATATTTCATCACCTCTTTCAAGTTAATTTCTTCTTCCACTTCCCATATCATTTTTGTTTTAATTATAAAATAATAAATACAGTACCTTTTATTTACTGTGATGTTATTATAAATATGGTATAACCAAATTCATTATTATATCAATCCTTTAAATGACATGTCACCATACATTCGTACGTACGACTTACCGCCTCCACGTCGTGGTGTATTTGTTATTCAATACATTATTATTTGGATTGGTTTATTAATGATATGTAATTTATTTAAAAAATAAATATAATATGATAATTATTCTGTATATATGATATACCATCCTATTATATATTATTTTAATATTAAAAAAATGATATTTCCGCTCGTGCGTACGTATAGATTACCGTCTCCATGAATGCGATGAGATTCATTCCCCATCGTATCCATTCAAGAATAATTTTCATTAGAAGATTAAAAATAAATTTTAAAGACTCAATATCATTATGAATATGTATAATATACATCATATCCATAAAAAACAGTACTTACAAAAAAATGCATACAAAGGAAAACAAATCAGTTAACACCAGAAACGATTATAATACAAATATATTATTAACAAAGTAAAGTTAAAAGATCATATATGATTTCATATTAATATATATGATTCTTGAATAATTTAATAACAATTATTTCACCATTATAAAGGAGTTTGTCCTACCATTTTCCAAGGAAAATTATAAGGTAAGGGTTAATTTCACAATATCTTTATTATCAAAGGTTGTTTTTATGTAAGTATCTACTTGGACCTCTTTTTTATCAACATCCATGTTTCTTAACAAATTATTTGAATTTTTTTTACTATTTACTATAATATGGTTTAAATTCATTTATTCCATTGTTTGACTTTTTATAAAATGGTTTGAAAGGAATATTTCCATTGTTTTCTGAACAAGGTACCTTGTGACCTTTTCGAACAAATTAAGGTAAGAATCTTTTTATTAACTTATACGGTGGGTGCAGATATTCCACCATTATAACTTATTCAAATATTCCCTTACAAGATTGTAAGAATATTATGAAAATAAATTTTTTCTTAAATGATTTCTATATAGAAATAGATATTTCTCAAAAAAAATGTTTTTATTTCATCCATGTTAACACCTTTTGATGGATTTTAAGCTTATTTGATGTTGATTTATTATGATACAAATCTTCCATAATGTATTTAAGGTTCTGTGATATGTTTGACTATAGATGTGTTATTTTCATTTCATTCATGGTTCATGGATAATGTATTGACATTTCTTATGCTAGTTTTAATACGAATTTTTATGTTATGTTTAACGCTTTTAATATGTGGAAGGCATGAAACTTAGTAAGTGACGGGTGGAGCCCGCTATAGATCCTCGATGCATTGGTAAGACTCATGAGAAAAACTAGTGTCTTGGAAAAATTTATTGAAAAAATATTGTTTGTAGTCTTGGAAAAAGGCCTAGACTATGTGCTTATTATAGTGACCCAAGGCTTGACTTACACAGACATTACATTACATCAGCGGAATACATAATACATAACAAACACATACACACAAGGACCGTAATAGTTTATTGTCTTTAGAAAATATTAATTTAATCTTCTAATCATGGTGAAAGTTCTTCAACATATCTCATAAATATCTTCCCCTTTTGTTTTCTTACCTAAAAACTAACTTTATACACTGGGTAAAATAAAAACATAAAAAGGGTGAGCTCAAATTCTCAGTAAGGGTATGCATAGAGAACATAAAACAATCCATGAACTTTTGAATGCAAAATCTTGAACATAAAATATAAACATCAAATTCATGAGAAAGGACATAAATCTTGGAAGTACGTATGGAATATATTATAAAGGAACATCAATCTTGATAAAATATCATGGAAATAAATCATGTAATTGTGGAAACCATTCAGCACTTTTTATGATTCCATAGTAGCCAAGGCATTTCTGCCAAGACCATCTTAGTGGACAAAGTCCATTTCTGAATCGAGTACACACCTCGTTCCAGTCCTGTATCAATGAACCGAATTAACTTATCGTTTCATCCATGTATATCTCATGAGATATAAATCTGTACCCAATGAATTGGAGGGAGATATAGGTCACACCCATCTCATAATGAAACCATTCTTATGTGTGCCACAAAATCATAAATCATACATCATTCATCATATCCCAATGAATAAAATGGGTTTCATAAACATCATCCCATCATAACAAAATCCATATAAAACAAATAGATGTAATTTCATTATAAGAGAAGTGAAACCATGTAAATAATAGATACATTATACTTGAAACATACACATACGAAATAATTTCATCTTAGATGGAAAATGGTTTTGATAAAACACTTGAAATAAATTCGTGAGGAAAATATCCTTTCTTATTCAAAATAATTTTCATTTCACAAAATTCCATGAAATTTTCAAATAAAAGGATTTTTTTGAAAATAATCATGAAATATTTTAGAGTAAGCTTCTTGAAAATAAGGCATTATGAAACCATAAAAATCCATCCGTGCCGTATATGTTAAAAAACATTCTTCTCGTACTTTTGCCAGAAAAGTCAAAAAGTACCTCGTTAAAGAAATATTCCTTACATACCATGTAGTAAAATTCAAAAATGTGTAAAAAGGAGTTTAAAAATACATGAAACCATTTTTTAGAAAACAAGGACATTAATGATAAATATAACCCCTGTAAATACTTACAAATAAACAATCTCGGATAAAAACGAGATTGGAAAAGTTATCCCTTACCTTAGGTCTGATATGTTTCGTACGTATCCGAACCTCCTGTATAATGATTTAAATAATGTCATTTAATTTTTAAATAATTATATTCATTGTTATGATATCTTATATGGTTCACTTATGACTTTATATTACCTATTCTTTTGTAAATTCAATGTTAAAGCAGTGTTTTGGGTAAAATCGTATTATTACCGTACGTGTTTGGACTAGTTGTTGTTGATATTATTATTAATTATATCTTGATTTTCTTACTTCCATAATGTAAATCATGATTTATATATCATATATATATTCAGTAATATATATATATATATAATAGATAGATAAATGAAATTGAATACACCGTTCATGGAGACGGTAGGCCGTACGTATGAATGAATGATGTTTTTATTTGTTTCCTTATTGAATTAAGTAGATGACTTACATATATATATATACAGAAATAAAGTAGAATTATTATGTCATATATTTCATTATTATTCATTATATATACTTTATAATAATACTTGAATGGTTAACATGGAAAATGAATCTCATCGCGTCATGGATACAGTAGTCTGTACGTACGCACGAGCGATGATATCATTCCCATAATTATTGATTTGAATTGAAGTGGATGATAAAACATATCAGAATCATTATGATGTTATAATAACTATTTATTGTTATTATTACACCATCATACCCATCCAATTAAGGTGGTGTTGGAAAAAAAGATTACACCATGACGTGGAGACGGTATTCCAAACGTATGCACGCGCGGTGATTTAGTTTTCCGTAGGATGGATAGAAGGTAAAATAGGGGTTTTACATATTTATAATAACATATAAGTATATTATAGATACTGATGTGATTACTTTAAAATGAAACAACTAAGTACGAATAAGTTGAGGAAGAACAAAACTTGAAAGAATCATTAGAAGAGATTACCTCTTCTTCGACGCACCTCCTTTAAGCTTCCTCTTAAGGAAGTATAGTTGGCCTTTTTAGAAGACAAGAAACTAAATAATGTTTCTAGAAAAGTGGAGAAGAGAAAGTTTCAGGGGATGGCCGAGATTCAAGGCTTAATATGTTGTGAAGAGAAGATGGAAGGGGTGCCCTTTTTATAAGGGAGGAGAGGGGCACATTTGGAAAAACATTAAATATTATTTTATAATAAAAAATATTCGGTTTTTAATAGGCCCAAAATGATTTATTTCGAAGATATAGTGGGGATGAGTATAAATCCTCTCACCTAATAGATTTTAGACAGGTTTGGGTCGTTATATTAACCGTATCTTTTAGTTTTAACTCCTAGTCAATTAGATTGACATTTACCATGTCTCTTTGTATTTTTATATTATATAGTTAATAAACATACAATATACATCCAAGAGACCCCCAAGTAGTCCATTAATGATACACCTATCATTATATAAGTATCTAGGAAGAACTTTATATTTTTTGGAATATAATAACACATAATAATATAATATTTGTTTTAAAAACTATTTCATGTCAATTTTGACACTATTTGGTAATGGATTTTTTTGAAAATAATAACATCATAATTAGTTCTAAAAAAGTTAATTAATTAAATAATAACATGTCATGTTAACCTATAAAATTAGTTCAATTTATAAAAAGTCTCAAATTACATTTTTTTGGGTATTTATAACATCAATTATTTTAATATTTCATTATTTAGGTAATTACCGCATCACCGTTGGGTCATAAATAACTTATATTATTTAATGTATAAAAATTATAACTATAATAAAATTAGGTAGGAAATCTTTTTATATTTATAATGAATATTTATAGTCTAATTTATCCTATGTATAACCCTATATTAGAAATAATTTAGTTATTAAAATTTGATTTTGACTATTTTAACTCTTCTTTAAATAAAATAATATTAAATGTCCTAATCTAATCCATGTGGACCTAAATGGTCATATATTATTCCTAAGGTTGTTTTTGGTCGAATTAAACTTATATAATAGAATTATGACATGTGTTAGGGTAATAATAATATCATTTTTACCCTTAATTACCCTATTTATTTTTAACCGTGGTAAATAAATGTAAAAAGTCACTATTCACCAAAAATTATTTTCATCTCATTGAACCATTTTTTAGTCCTTGATGTTAATCACATCTACCAGATTTTCGAAATTCCACTCATAGAAGCGGTAAAATTATGTTTTATGTGAATTTCCAAATTCTCCTAGGAGGTTGGTAAAAGACGGTGAAATGTTGAATAAAATTTTTATATATCTAAAATTATTATAAAATGACTCCAATGAATTACATTGAACTTATATAGGTATTTTTATCAATTTTTACCTAAAATAAAATTATATAAAATAAATAATTATTTAAATAAAAAGTCTGATTTTGAATTGTAACCTAGTGTTTTCACTATTCATCAAAAATTGAATGATTTCAGAAAAATACCAAAAATTCATCCAAGTATAATTTAGATATTCTGAATCCAAAAATGAAGTCCATTTCGAAAGATAAAATTTATAAAACTCCAAAAATTGGGTATTACTATTCATAACGGCTAGTTTATATAACATATCGTTTAGAGAAACTTGGTATTGCATACAACACACGCTATCGTGGACGGTCACTATTGTGTGTAATGAAAGAAAAGCCATGGATGTGTGTCATGCAAGCTAATTTTTGTGTAGTGTACAACACAAGAAATTAATGATATTAAAAATAGTATTTTTCATAAAATCTCGGGGTGTTACATTCTACCCCCCTTAAAATGAATTTCACCCTCGAAATTCATCAGGATTATAAATGGTTTACTAATCAAAATTTTCTTTAATAGAAACCCTCATCGAAAAAAGGAATACCAAAACTTGAATTTAAAAAATAAAGTATGAAACATAATGGTTACCCAAATTAATTAATCACTGGGTTTCCACATAAGAGAACATAGGTGAAAATATTGATATGGAAGAGAAATATAACCGTCCAGGTCTGATGGAGAGTGGTAGATAACATGGCTATGAAAAAGCCAAAAATCACAAAGCCATAAATTTTTGATGATCTTGGGTACCATCTGATTCATTGGATATAAGGGCACTAGGACAACATTTTTGGTTTTCAAAATCATTTCCCTAAATTTGAAGAATTAGAATTAGAAGAAATACATACTTTATTTTTGAATAATCTCACCGTTGTTCATGCCTTGAACAATTTCCACTTCATCTCTTTAAGAAATGAAGTTGAATTTTTCTTTCGATAAGTTTTAGCATATCATGCGATAGAATGATAGGTAATTCAATCTATCTCAAACATAAGTTAGCAAAAGTTATATACATAATTTTATCTGTGGTGAGATTAATCATATATGTTTCCAAAATGGACATAGACTTCATCTATCATCCTTCAAAATAAAATAAAACTAGTTTCTACTAACCAAGGACATCTTGTAGGCCAGTGGTAGAAAATAAAGGCATGTCGCACTTCGGTTGTGGGTTCAATTCCCAGAGTGTTGTCCGACATGACGGTTGTTGCCCGTTCTGCAGGTTGCCCTTATTTTCTAAAAATAATATATTATACCCTTCCATAAATAATATTGAAAAAGTTCTAGACTTAAATAATACTAACTTATTTCCGACATAATCCATTTAAATCTTTTGGCTTATCCAAAATACTAGTGTTCATCTCATATTATAGTGAAAATGATTACCAGAGAGTTCATATAACAAACAGGTTAATACCATCGTTGATCCCCATATATAATAAGATACGTCTTGTTGGTCACATTCTTAGGCCTTAATCATGTATTATCTTGAAAAATGAATACCCATTGAACCTTAGTGAAAACATGAGTGATGTCATAAGTTAACTCTTTCCACATACGAAACCCCCAAAATTCTATATAATCAAACCATGATATAACTATTTCCTTATATTAGTCATGAGCTCATGAATACTGTAAAACATTTCATTTTATCCTTATCCCTTCATTATGTTCATATCATCTTCTTTCCAAAAATATCTAAATAATTATTCATGGTTACCGGTACCATTCAACATAAACATTCAAAAACATAAGGAAAAAAATATTGCAACAATCCTTAGATGTCTCTTTATTCCATAGTACCATGAGATTACTTATACAACATTACTCTTGATAAACATGTAATCATTCCACTACCTTCTCAAAACATTGATTGATCTTGAAAAATTATTTCATCTCACATATCATTTGTAGTCTTTTCATCATCATCAATATAAATACTACCCATAGGACCATTCTGATTCTCTTCATGAGATTTTCCATTAGGACATTGGTTTGCATAATGCCCGTACATTCCACATTTAAAATATTTAACCATTGTGGATGTGTTAGAAATACTATTATCCTTGTCCATGGTGTTAACTAAACCTTTTCCTTTGAAATTATTGTCTTTGTGTTCTTCTTTTCCACACCAAAAGCATCTTCTAGATCCTTGGAAACATTCTCCTTGATGTCTCTTCCCACATGATTCACATGAGGAAAATTGACCTTTCTTTCCTCTATGATCATCATGAAACTCCTTATTTCTCTTATTAACTGAGTCAAGAAACATACAAAAGTTGTTATTATTCATCATATTATGATATTTCTTGTTAGGAATAATAACGATGTTTCGCTTTCCAAATCCCATTTTATTTTCTTGATAATGAAGAATATCATTCCATTGTCCATCATTTTCTCCATTAACGTGAATCTTCCTATTTCCATCAATTTTCTAAAACCCAAAAAGAAAAGTGTGAGAGGCATAAATCTTAATCAAGGGGGAGTAACTTCAATATATAACATCTTAGGTTAAATTATAATATCTTTACCATAATTCTAGGACTATAACCTATACTTATATGTAACCATAGGGGTATCCATAGACATACCATAGAAATATCTCTAGGGATCTCACTAAAGTTTTCACATCGTAGTTTCCAACGGTTGACTAAACCTTTCCTCTGATACCAACTGTAGAGACCTGAATCTTGACATACATGGATATTAAATAACTTTAGCATAATACTTAATACATAACAAACACAGACACACAAGTACTGTAATAGTTTAGTGTCTTTAGAAACTCATAATTTAATCTTCCAATTGTGGTGAAAAATCATCAAATTCTCCCATAAATATCTTCCCCTTTTGTTTTCTTACCTATAACCATTCTTTATACCCTAGGGAAAAGAAAACATAAAAATGGAGAGCTCAAATGCTCAGTAAGGGTAAGCATAGAGAACATAAAACAATCCATAAAAATCTGAATGCAAACGCTTGAACATAAAATCTAAACATCAAAGTCTTGAGCAAGGACATAAATCATGGTATTACGTAAGGAATATATCATAAAGAACAAAAATATTGATACAATTTCATGGAAATAAACCATGTAATTGTAGAAACCATTCAACACTTCTTATGATTTTCATAGTAGCCACGTCATTGCTGCCAAGATAATCTTAGTGGACAAAGTCCCTTCCTGAATAGAGTTCACTCCTTGTTCCAGTCATGTATCACTTAACAAGATTAACTTACAGTTTTAGTCATGTCTATCTCATGAGATATAAATATTTACCCAATTAATTGGAGGGAGATATAGGTCCCACCCATCTCATAATGAAACCATTCTTATGTGTGCAACAAAATCATAAATTACACATCATTCATCGTAACCCAAAGAATAAAATGTGTTTCATAAACATTATCCCATCAAAAAATAATCCATATAAAACATATGGATATCATTTCATCTTAAGAAAAGTGAAACCATGTAAATCATATAGACATTATACTAGAAACATAAACATATGAAATAATGTCATCTTATATGGATAATTGTTTTGATAAAACACTTGAAATAAATTCTTGAGGAAAATATCCTTTCTTATTCAAAATCATTTTATTTTCACTAAATTCCATGCAATTTTAAAAGACAACGATTTTGAGGAAAATAATACTGAAATATTGTAGAGTAAGCTTCCAGAAAATAAGGCATTAAAAACCGTAAAATTCCGTTCGTGTCATATAAGTTAAAAAAACATTCTTCTCGTACTTTTTTTTCCAGAAAAGTAAAAAAGTACCTCGTAAAAGATAGATTCCTTACATAACATGTAGTAAAAGAAAATAAATTGGTAAAAAGGACTTTAAAAATACATGAAACCATTTTTAGTTTACATGTACATGGATTATAAATATAACCCCAGTAAATACTAACAAATAAACAATCTCGGATAAAAACGATATTGGAAAAGTTATCCCTTACCTTAGGTCTGATATGCTTCGTACATATCTGAACCTCCAGTATACTGATTTAAATAATTTCATTGACTTATTGAAGAATCAAATTCATTGTTATTATATCATATATGGTTCACTTATGACTTTATATTACCCGTTATTTTGTAAATTCCATGTTAAAGCAGCATTTTGGGTAAAATCGTTTTATTTATCGTACGTGTTTGGACTTGTTGTTCTTGATATTATTATTACATATATCATGATTTACATACATCCAAAATGTAAATAATGATTTATATATTTTATATATATTCAGTATATATATATATATAATAGATAGATAATTAAAATGAAATACACAGTTCATGGAGACGGTAGGCCGTACGTACGCATGAACGCTGTTTTTTTTGTTTCCTTATTGAATTAAGTAGATGGAATACATACATATATATAAATAAATACAGTAGCATTTTTATGTCATATATTTCATTATTAGTCATTATATATACTTTATAATCATTCTTGAATGGTTAACATGGAGAATGAATCTCATCGCGTCGTGGAGACAGTAGTCCGTACGTACGTACGAGCGATTATATTATTTCCATAATTATTGAATTGAATTAGAGTTGATGATACAACATATAAGATTCAGTATGATTTTATAATGACTAGATATAGTTATTATTTACAACATTATAATCATCGAAGTAAGGTGGTGTTGGAAAAACAAATTAACCACGGTGTGGAGACTGTAATCCGTACGTACGCACGCACGGTGATTTCTTTTTCCGTAGGATGGATAGAAGGTGAAATAGGGTTGTTTAATATTTATAATAGCATATCAGTATATTAGAGATGCTGATGTTATTACTTTATAATTATACAACTAAATAAGCAGAAGTTGAAGAAGAAAAAAACATGTAAGAATCATTAGAAGAGATCACCTCTTCTTCGGCGCACCTCGTTTAAGCTTCCTATAAAAGAAGTAGAGTTGTTTTTTTTGAGAATTCTAGAACCTCCAGAATGTATCTAGAAAAGTGGAGAAGAGAAATGTTTAGGGGTTGGCAGAGCTTCAAGGCTCAAAATGGTGTGAAGAGAATAGGGAAGGGGTGCCCTTTTTATACGGGAGGAGAGTGGCACCTTTTGAAAAATATAAAATATTATTTTATAATAAAGTCATATTCGGTTTTTAATAGCAAAAAATTGATTTATATTGAAGAGAAGGTGGATATGGGTCTAAATACTCACAACCAATATATTTTAGATAGGTTTGGGTCATTATATTAACCTTATCTATTAGTTTTAACTCTTAGTTAATTATATTGACATTTACCTGGTCATTTTTTATTTTTATATCATATAGTTAATATATATTACATATACATCCAAGCAACCCCCAAGTGGTCCATTCATGATATGCCTATCATGATATTAGTATCTTGGCCGACCCTTAAATTTATAGGAATATAATAACAATTAATAATCTAATATTTGTTTTAAATACTATTTTATGTCAATTTTGACACTATTTGGTAATGGATTTTTGTGAAAATCATAAATGCATGATTAGTTCAAAAAGAGTTAATTAATTCAATACTAACAAGGCATTCTGACCTAGAAAATTATTTTAATTCATAAAAAGTCTCAAATTGCATTTATTTGGGTATTTATAACATCACTTATTTTAATATTTCATTATTTAGATATTTAATGCATCACCATTGTGTAATAGATAACATGAATTATTTAATGTCTAAAAAATAAAAATAAACAACCATTATGTATGAAATATTTTTATCTTTCTAATGAATATTTATAGTCTAATTTATCTTATGTAAAACCCTATATTAAAAATGATTTATTTCTAACACATTGATTTTAACTATTTTAACTCTTCATTAAATAAAATAATATTAAATGTCCTAATCTAATCCAAGTGGTCCCAAATGGTAATATTTTATTCCTGAGGTTGTTTTTGATCGAATTAAACTTATCCAATAGAATTATTACATGTGTTAGGGTAATTATAATATAATTTTTACCCTTAATTACCCTATTTACTTTTTACCGTGGTAAATAAAAGTAAAAAGTTACTATTCACAAAAAATTATTTTCATCTCATTGAACCATATATTAGTCCTTGATATTAACCGTGTCTCTCAGATTTTTGAAATTCCACTCATAGAAGTGGTAAAATTATGTTTTTTGTGAATTTCAAAATTCTCCTAAAGGTGGGTATAAGATGGTGAAATGTTCAATAAAATTTTTATATATCTAAAATTATTATAAAATGACTCCAATGAATTAAATTAAACTTATATAGGTATTATGTATCAATATTGATCTAAAATAAATTTAAATAAAGTAAATACTTATTTAAATAAAAAGTCATCTTTTGAATAGTAACCCAGGGTTTTCACTATTCATCAAAAATTAAATGTTTTCAGAAAAATACCAAAAATTTACCTTAGGCTAATTTATATATTCTAAATCTAAAAAATGATGTCCATTTCGAAAGATAAAATTTATAAAATTTCAAAAAGTGGGTATTACTATTCATAACAGCAAGTTCATATAACATATCATTGTTTAGCGAAACTCGATATTGCGTACAACACACACTATCGTGGAAGGTCGCGAATGCGTGTAATGCAATACAAGTTAGGGATGCGTGTCATGCAAGATCCTTTTTGTGTAGCGTACAACACAAGACATTAATGAAAATAAGAAGTATATTTTTCATAAAATCTCGGGGTGATACACTTATGAAGTCTAACATTATGCATTCCATCATTATGAATGTTGATATTGATATTGCATGTGATTATTCGACTAGTAGAATATCTATCTGAGTAGATAAATGGAATTATTTTGATTTATATTTTCCATATGATGATGAATTTTATGTTGAAATGGGTTTTTTAGTTTTATAAATCACCATCAATTATTATCCTTATTTATTAATGTTTCCTCTATATTTTTATCCTTATTGAGCATCTGAGCTCACCCATTTCTATGTTTTATTTTTCCCAGGATGCGAAGAAGTATATTATGACTGACTTGTAGGGATAGTATATGGGATCTCAGTGTTGTATATGCACACAATGTGGTTGTACTTTTCCATGTTATGAAGTAATGTAAACCTTATGAATGTATCTCGTACTTCCAAAGCTACTAAACTAATCGGTATTTTGATACATGATCTTTTATGATCATGCCAATGATACGTAATAATGCACCGACTCTGGGATTTTGCGGTCGGGGCATTACAAATGGTATCAGAGGAATTTTAGTACAAACCTGAGAATCTAGATTTAGAAAAACTCTGATTATAGCTCATTACCCTAAGATAGACATTGAGGATTAGTATAGAAGAATATCCCAAAACGTTGGTACTATAGAGATTTTTTGAGTTTTCCAAGAAATAAATCCATGTCTGGATTTGAGAAAGTAGAGGCAACTCTGGCACAGATGTACCTAGGGGTAATACTCGAAAACGCCGCTTTGAACTAGACTCGAATGAGAACTGGTGCACGACAACGGGCCTTGCTGCACTCTTGGTTACAATAATCCCGGGGGATATGCTTAGGATAATTCTCTTTTTCATTAAAACCCATTATAAAGGGTTTATGAGTATATATCCACTAAGAAAACATTTTTATGACTATGGATTATATTCATAAATTGTTCAATTTATGTTAAGTGTATTACAAGTTTGGATTCATGTATTTTGATTCATAAACTAGTCTATTTTATGCCATTATTTAGAAATGGAACCTATTGGTAGGAATGGAAACCGTATCAATGAACTCACTCCATGTATGGATTTCCATCCTACTCAAGATAATTATAGTGGATCTAGTGATTCAACTGGTGCTAATCAGCTAATCACCATATTGGGACAACTCAATCAGATTATAAATAATATCCTTACTTGTATGGAGCACCCTGATCCGCAGCGTGGAAGATCAATGTCAAATCCCTTCATGAGGAAAAAACCACCAACATTTAATGGGGTTAAAATCCATTATTATCCAAGTAATGGATAAATTCATTATAGAAAATATTCCACTCGTTGGGGAGTAGCGAAAGAGAAAAAGTTTTCATGGCATTTTACCGCCTCACTAGAGATATTGATCAATAGTGGTCATTGATTCAAAAAAAATGGAAGATGATAAAGTATCCTATATGAAATATAGGGATCTTAATGAAATTTTCATAGAAAAATAATTTCTTCATGACCATCAATCAGAAATGGAAATACAATTTCTGAGTCTGAGACAAAAGGAGGATGAGAATGTTGCAATGTACGAAGCATACTTTACAAGGATAGCGAGTCATGGTGTAGATTATATTAATAACCCAAGAAGTAAGATTGATCATTTATTTGAAGGGATAAAACCATTTTTTCATAGAGCATTAGTCCTAGAATCCGTCTCGTGATATGATGATATTGTCTGATGTGCTATCAAGACTGAAAAAGAATTATCTATGTCTTATGACTCTAAAGAAAAGCCAGAGATGAAGAGATCTACTGAACACTCTGGAAATTAAAATAAGGGGTAGAAGGGAAAATTTTAATATCTATACTATAGTAAATGTGGGAAGAAACACCCAGGTACTAGCCTTAAGGGAATGAGAGTCTGTTATAATAGTGGTGAAAAAGGTTACAAAGATCGTGATAACAAGTTGAAGAAAGAGAATGTCGATGATGAATTCTACAATTGTAGAGAAAGAGGGAATTATGAGAATGAATTTCCTATATTTTAGGGGAACATACCTCAGAAAAGGCGAGGGGATTAAGGCCACACTTATGTTATCACTACCACTGAGGATTAAGCTCCAAAAGATGTGGTGGAAGGTAATTTAATGTCTTCCTCATGTTTAGAAATTGCTTTATTTGATACTGGATCATCTCATTATTTTATATCTTCCCAGTTTGCTACGAAAATTAGATATTCCCAATTTGATTTAACAAGGGAGTTTTCTATCAAAAATCCTAAGGGAAGTATCATTGCAATAATTTTTTGTGAATCAGTCCCCATTAGGGCATATAAATGTTCATTATCGTCTAATCTCATTATCATAACCATGAATAAATATGACATTATCATTGGTATGGATTGAATTTCAGACCATGATGTAAAAATTTATTATAAGAAGAAATAGGCTACATTTTGTGATAATGATAAGGAGAACCATATCTTTAGAGCATAAATTTCACCACTTAATTATTATCTAGATCCATCCCCAGTATCTCAATTAAATTGAATTATTGGGGAGGAAGTGAATGAAATAATTTTGGATGGAAAAAGGAAGGTTCAAATATATGATGTACCAATTGTGCAAGAATATATTGATGTGTTCCGAGAGGATTTACTCGGACATCCTCCAGAATGAGAAATTGAGTTTTCCATTTATTTAATTCCTGGTTCAAGGCCAATATAAAAGACCCCTTATGGAATAAACACTGGGGAATTAGTGGAAGTAAAGAAACTACTATAGTAATTGAGTAATAAGGGATTTATTCTCCCTAGGTTTTCTTTATGGAGATCCCCTGTCCTTTTCTTTAAGAAGGAAGATGGATTTATGAGGTTGTGCATGTACTACATGGAGATCAATGATATAACAATAAAGAACAAGTATCCCCTACCTCACATTGATGAGTTATTTGACCAACATCATGGAGCTCAATACTTTTCAAAGAATGACCTTCGATTTGGACAACATCACTTGTGGTTGAAGAAGGAAGACATTCTGAAAACAGCATTTCGAAACTGGTACGGGCATTACAATTTTACAGTAATTCCTTTTGGATTGACTAACGTACCCTCTAACATCAGAGATTTAATGAATATTATTTTCAATGAATATATTTATGACATTGTAGTGGAATTTTTAGATGATATCTTCGTATACTCCAAAAGCTACGAAGATCATGAAAATCACTTGTGTATTATCCTAAAGGCTCTTAAAAGACATGAATCATATGGGATGTTTAGCAAGTGTGAATTCTGGATAGAGGAGATTTCTTTTCATGGCCATATTGTCTCTAAGGATGAAATCTTGTTTATCCTTCTAAGACCAAGGCAATCCACGAACGTTCAACACCAATGAGTATAACCGAGGTACACAGTTTTTTTTGGTTTAGCAGGTTATTATCGACGATTCTTCTAGAATTTTTCTCGGTTGGCTAACCCATTAACAAATCTCAGACAAAAATGGGTAAAATTAGTTTGGAAAAAATTGTATGAAGAATGTTTTGAAGAACTGAAGAGAAAATTAGTCAATGAACCTATATTGACTCTACCGTCGGGGAATGATGGGTTTGTTATTTATAGTGATGGTTCAATTAAAGGAAATGGTTGTATCCTTATGCAGAATGATAGGGTTATTGTCTATGCATCACGATAGCTAAAAATTCATAGAAAAACTATCCTACTCATGATCTTGATTTAGCATCTATAATATTTGTTTTGAAGATTTGGATACACTATCTCTATGGTGATAAAATGTGAGATATATACAGATCACAAGAGTTTGAAGTATACTTTCTCACGTAAAGAACACAACATGAGGAAAAGGTGATGGATTGAACTACTCAAGGATTATAATTGCACTATACACTACCACCAAGGGAAGGAAAATAAGGTGGTACAATCTTTGAGTAGAAAGGATCGTGGAGTTTTAAACAAGATAAGAGTTGAAAAGGATACTGTATACATGGATCTAGTAAAGATGGATATGGGAATCAATATGGAGTGTGAAACATCAGTACATTTTCAAATGGATTCCAAACCATCTTTACTATAAAGGAGAATGATATCTCATACTCATGCTGGAGAGTTTCAAAAGAAGACTAAAGCCGTGAATAATGGGAGATTGAGTGAATTTGTGTATGAAGATGAAATTTTGAAATTTGGGAAGAGGAATTCTGTTCCTGATAGACATGATCTAAAAAGGAAATTTTGGGATGATGATCATAGTTCCGATTTCTCTATACACCCTAGTAGAAGTAAGATGTATAGTGATTTCAATGAACATTTTTGGTGGGAAAACATGAAGAGGGAGATTTCTGATCTTGTGTCAAGATGTATGTTTTGTCCACAAGTGAATGTTCAAAGGAAACAACCTGGAGGAGTCATGAAACCTCTTCCCATACCATAGTGGAAATGTGATAATATTATGATGGACATTCTCATGGGACTACCAAAGACTCCTAGAAAGAATGATGCAACATGGTACAATGTTGACCGCCTTACCAAGTCAGCACATTTTCTTACTATAATAGAAGATTTACCACTTGAATGTTTAGAAATACTATATATTAATGAAGTTGTAAGAATTCATGTAGTACCACTATTGATTGTTTCTGATCGTGATCCCCATTTTACATCAAGATTATGCAAAAGTCTTCAGAAAGCCCTGGATACTGAGCTTCGTTTGAGCACTGCCTACCACCCCCAAACTGATGGACAATCAAAATTCACTTTTCAACCCTTAGAAGACATGTTGAGATCATCCTCACATGACGTTCAAGGTATGTAGAATCTGAAATGACCGAGAATTCTTGTGAAGTTTTGTAAATACATTTAAATTTTACGAGTCCGCAGTTTCTTATGGCACTTGATTCCGAGGCCCGCTGTTCCCAGAATCAATTTTGGAATTTTGTATGGATACATTCAGTGAACGTACGAGCGGGATTTTATATCTTTTGAACCGGTGTTGAGAATATAAATATGAGGACACAATTGAACTTGAAGCACATATATTTTCTTAAGAAGACCTGAGAATACATGTTAATTTTTGGGGTTTTTAATCAAACTTAATGAAAATATGTGTTAGCCATATTTTTATTTGGGGTGGTATTTAGAACCTCCATGGGTAGGTTAGTAGAGGGGCCCACCCTCACATAACCTCCGATGGAAGGATGTTATATGGTAGGGCCCACACGAGCATCAAACCCCCCTTAACCCCCCTTAACTCTTGAACTCCCCATCTTTGTCGATGAAACTCTATCTCAATAATTGAAACTCTCCACCTCCCTTGTTTTGAATTTTGAATCCATTACTCCACAATAAATTATTTGAGTTGTCACATTTAATTGAGGACAACTCTTGTGTTGTTGTGCCATAAAAATAATATAGGACTTCCTCTATTATATTAGCTTAGACTTTCTTTGGTGGAAACTTTGGAGAATCCTTGGTGAATTATCCTCTCCAATGAATAACCATCACCCATGAAGAATGCCTCTTCCTTCTAACACAGAACGTGAAGAACACCAGTGACATCCTTCAATATTCGACTTCTTCTTGGATGTATTCTTCCATTACAACTACGAAAAGAATGTAAAGATGCCACCAGTGAAGAATATCTCCAACGACGACATCATCTCCTTCTACGTCAACGGAATGGCACCACCTTCCCGCGACACTGCAGAGCGAACACCGATTACTAGGTAGGGGGATTAGATTATTTTAATATATGAATTATACCCTCATTATTTAACATTTATATTAGTTCAATGGTTTCCAATTTTTATCACCTAATGAGGAGGGAGAGGGCTGAAAAAACATGGCCCGACGTCCCTCAAATGAATCTTGTTTGGTTATAATCGGAGGCGGAACCTAAAGGGCGCAGTACCATCCCACCGCGCTGGAGAAGAACCATGGAGGATGAAAGAGGTGCAACACCGTCATGCCACGATGCGCCGGATGTGTGGAACCATGACTAGGGTGGTCCGCGCCAATGGGGTGTGGTTCCATTGCACCGAAAGGGAGAGGAAACGCGACATGGAGGGTTGTGACGGATGGAGAAGTGTGGCGTCATCGCACGGTGCGGTGGAGCCGAAGGCCGTGGCCAGGTCGGGCAGCTGCAGCGATGGCGTGACACAACCTCCCTCGCATGGCCGAGAGGGCCTCCATGGGCTGGGCCACCTCAGGCGGGTTTCCCATCTGCTGGACCACACCTTGGCCGGGCCACCTCGGCCGGGCCGCCCCTCGGCCGGGCTGCGCCTTCGGGCAGGGTCGCGCCTTGGGGCCGGTCCGCACATTCGGGTCGGGCCGCTCCCTGTGTTCGGGCCTCCCACTCGGGTCAGGCCTCCCACTCGGGTTGGTCCGCACCCGCAGACTGGGTCAGACCCCTGTTTGGATTGGGTCAGGCTGGGTCGGTCCGACTGGGTCGGACCGGACCCGGACCCGCTATAACCATTTTCACCATTTCACCACTATCTTGGGCTTCAAGTGTCTAATTGATTAACCACCTACGGAGATGGAATTATTGGAGTGATAAAATTATATTGGTATACTCCACATGAGCTTCGGACATAGTTGGGGTACGGTCGGGTTGTTTTGAGCCTAAAAACTAACATGTCCCCTAAAACAGAAATGCCAATAACTCACAGACCGGGCGTCTGATTGATGCTATGTCTGTCGCATTGGGTTCCTTATAATGAGATGAAACTATGAGATACATCAACTCAGGACTATATGATAGTTGATGTATCAACACTTGGCTCGAGGTGCATAAACTCCTGGAATCGATCGTGCTGTGTGCGGGAACCCTAGGGCTGGCTGTGAAGAAACTATACCAGGATCCTCCATGGGTTGTAAGTGATGACTACTGTTTTAGGATCCTCTGTGGGTTCGACAACGATGACTATTATACTAGAAACTTCTGTGGGTTTGACAATGATGACTACTGTACCAAGATCCTCTGTGGGTCTGAAAGTTCCGACTTCTGTTCTGGTATCTTATTCGGGTCTGACAGAATAGCTGGTCCTGTATCCTGTGTGGGTCTGACAGCTTAGCTGGTCTTGTGTACTGTGTGGGTATGATAGCTTAGATGAATCAATGACTACACATGATCATATCCATCACACTAAAAAAGATGTATAGCTGTGTGAGCTGGGTTTTTTCTTTTAACCATTATTATCGTGGTGATTTACTTTACTTCTTTTGTGGAATGGTTTGTGATTCGGCTCGAGAGTTGGATCCGGACTGTGATTGATAACTTAGGTATATGTATGGACATATATCTAAGTAGGGTTGTTTGATACGTTTTGATTGTATCTTTCTTCTGTGGTTTATCCTTAGTGGATTTTTGGAGACCTTCGGGGGTCTCAGGTTCCCCTATTGAGTATAGATATACTCACCCCTGCATGGGTTTCGCCTACACCTTGTTGTGTTTTGTGTAGATGACGGACAACAGTGATCGAAGATGAGGGTGACGGACGAGAGGCTACTCGGAGCTGGACTAGATGGGACATACCGCATGGATGCGTTGTTCGAGTATTGTACCTACCCTTCATGTAATATTCCCTGGTATACGCTCTAGGAGCTGCTTAACTTTTTAATTTTACTTGTACTTGTTGTTCAGTTGGGTTTGTATTCTGGCTCACTTACCTTCAGCACAATTTTCCATTCTATATTAGTACCTTTTGCTTCTACAGCTTGTGTTCATACTGTATGTGTTATAGGTCTAATGGAAATGCCTTCCATTTTTATCGGGATTATGACTTTGATGCCAATTGCCAGCCCCCAGCCTATGGAAGGTGGGCTTGGGGTAGTCACGACACGAGCACCGAGGATGGGTCATGACGAATTGGTATCAAAGGAGGTGGTTCTACCGCCAAACCTGGACTCTGATTCATTTAATGGAAATAGTGTTAAGTGTTTTGGGTGTGGTTATCAGTTTAGGGAAACCAGTGGTGGTGTGGTGGATGACGTATCCATACACTAGGAATATAACTTCTGATCTTCGACTCAATGCACCAAAACACTGATTACGTGTGTGTTTCCTTTGAAAAATATTTTTTCGTGATTACAATGTGGTAACTCACTAGGTATACTTATTTAACCGTGGCACACCTATTTCTTTTCAGGATGGCTCCATGAAGGTAGCCAGCTAGGGTTTAGAGTTACGTGTGAGATGGTATCCCACTGAGCGACGATGCCTCGGTGCAGGGCCCCATCACAGAGGAGGTACCAGCGATACCACTACCCGCTGGGCCACCGATACCACTGGCTCCAGCAGTAGAGATTGCATGCCATCTAAGTGTGTTGCATGAGTTCAAATTCTAGAGGCCACCCAGGTTCCGGGGTCAGACGAACCCACATGCAGCTGAGGATTGCCTAGAGGCTGTCGTGAGAGTTTTCAGATTGATATGGACACCAGCGGACCTCTTGATGATCCTAGCAGTGAGTCTCTTGTATGTAGAAACATGAAGATGGTGTAGCCTGATGATCCAATTGCATGACAAGGCATCATTACTCTGGATAGACTAAGATATTCTCTTCTGCTCAGAGTTTATTCCAGCAAACCTTCATTAATTGTGGATTCAAGAGTTATTTCACATGCAACAGGGTTGTATGACAGTAGCTCAGTACTTAGCGAGGTTCACCGACCTCTCTCTCTACACCAAGAATTTGGTACGAGACCCGTTCGTCAGGGCCCGGACTGTAACGCCCCAACCCCAGCTACCCAGAGTCGGTGCATTACTTCATAACATTGGCATGATCACAAAAGATCAAGTCTCGAATGACCGATTAGTTTAGTAGCCTTGGAAACACTAGATACATTCATAAATGTTACATTACAACATAAGGTAAAAAACTAAAATAACAAAGTCTTCATAGTCCACACTCATATCCTCTTCTGACTATCCCTGCAGGTCATTCCTAAAATACTTCTTCATATCCTGGAAAATATTAAAACATTGAAAGGGGTGAGCTTAGATGCTCAGTAAGGATAACAATATTTCGGAAGCTTTCAGAAATAAACATAAACATTTAAGGCAATGTAAAACTAAAACAAAAGCCTTTTAAACTTGAACATCAACATAATATGGAAAAAGTAAAATGAGATAATGTCAGTTACTTCTTCACATGGATATTCTACTGGTCGAATAATCTCATGAAATATCATTAACCACTTTAATAATGATGGAATTCATAATACCAGACTATCATAACCACGTAGCCAAGGCCTTGTGCCAAGACCACAAATAAGATTTTGTTAAGGCCTCATGCCAAGACACTAGTTTGTCTCATGAGACCTGCCGATGCAATTTTTTTTAGAAGATACTTACGTTCAAAATTGTTCAAATATACTCCGGTGTTTTTCTGAAATCATTATGCAAGCTTCTGAAAACAAAATAACTAATTCTGAGACTTCTCGACTAATTACAGGCTATGATGTGTCCACTCCCAATCCCTTCTTGTCTACCACACTCGAGAGTCGGGTTTTCTGAAAACATTTTTAAGTTTGCGTTAAATAAGTATACATTTGCACTGGATTTTCATATATTAGAGAGAAATATAATTTTTTTGAAACCATTTAAAAATAACATAATTATAAAAGGAAACCATTTGAATAAATGTAAAATTCAAAGGGGTTTATACACCGTATAAAATAAATTTGTGTATAAAACAAAATATGCCTCAATGATGGGATATTGAGACGAAGTCCTAAAAAAGATCATTTTTAAAATAAAATAGATCTATTATGTGTATTCACTATAGGTACACATAAATATCGTAAAAAAATACAAAATAGGACATAATAATATCATGACATAATTTGAAAGTAGGAGATTAACCCAAAGAATAGAAATTTGGTTAAGAAGTTCCCTTACCTTGTGTCCTGTCCTGACTCGACCATTCTTTAACCTCCTGAATAATAAACTAGAGTTAATTTCTATTTACATAAGAACCTTTTTCATGGTCATTATTCCTTTTATATCCCTCATTACCATGTTATGAACATTATGTAATTATTTAAGTTTATAACGGTCATTTTGTCGATCTTAGGTACTTGAGTCAAAAATAAAATTCTTATAATTACAAGTTGTTCATGTGGTAGAATATCCATTATCTCTAGAATTATATTCATGATTTAGATGTCATATATATCATATATATAGATTATATACATTAATTTATAATATTACGTAACATTTAGAGGTAAGAAATGAAATGCACCCTTCATGGAGACGGTAAGCCATACGTACGCATGAATGATACTTTCATTTTTATTTCATATTTAATAGAATGAAATCATAATGATATAAATGTATAATATAATATCAGTATAATATAGTGTATAATACCATTTACTCCATCCTTTATACATCCCACATATGTCATTAACGATTCAAATCACTTTGAGGGGGCGGTAGTCCGCACTTCCTAAAATGAAATTATCGCGTTTACCCATAATGGAAATCATAAAGTATGCCATAAATGAGAAATACAGAAGCATAAGTAAAACATAAACATATTATATATAATATATAAATATAGTGACATATTAATGTCCACCTTTGAAGGTGTTATATGAGTGTTGAACAATCATCGTTTCGTGAGGCAGAAATTCGCCATCCACAAAAACCGTATGTTCTTTAACCATTAGATGTAGGTGTGTGTAAGTGTATCTCGAATACTTATTATGACAACATCCTAGTATATTTAGGATACTGGTGTGGTTACAAAATAAATGAATAAAATGAGTTTAGGGGTTTGGAGAAGAAAAATAAAACAACACAACATTAGAGAAGACATTACCTCAAAATCAGGTAACTCTTTTTTATTTGAGCCAAAGGCTTCCTTGGGAAGAGTTCTGCCCAAATTGGGGATTCTAGGAGTAAGAGGGGGAAGTTGGGAGAGTATTTGGTCAGCGTTTGGCCGATCCAAAAGGCTTGAAAGTGTGAATGAGTTCGTAGAGGTGGGGGCCTTTTATAAGTGGAGAGGAGGGGCACTCTTGGAAAGTAAAGAAACGTCACTTTATTATAAAATGAGTTTCGGATTTTAGATATCCCAAACTTATATAATTAGATTATAAGGTGATATGGGTTAGAAAATCAACCCATACAATAGGTTTTGGACATGTGTAGGTCTTAGATATTACATTATCTTTCCATTTTATTTAAATCGTTAAATAATGAGGTCATCCCTGCATCATCATGATGTCATAAATAATTTAATTTATTTACTGTCTAAAAATTATAGAAAAAATACTATGATGTAGGAAATCTTTTTATCTTTCCAATGACTATTTATAGTCAAAATTATGACTTGTATCACCCCATGTAAAAATTGTTTTAGTAAAACATTTCATGTTTGTGTCATTTTTTACTTTAACATTAAATAAAAGGTATTTATGTCATTTTCTAACTAAAGTGGCTCCATGGGGTCCCAAAGTTCACCCATGGATTGTCTTGGTCGGCCATGGCGCATCCAACGAGGGTAGGACATGTTCCAAGCTCATTTAATATTGTTAAAACACTATTTTTACCTTAAACTACACTAATTACATCTAATCGCGATTAAGAACTTAAAAGTTACTATTCACCAAAAAATTATTTTAATCACATTGAACCACATTTTACCTCTTAATGAAAACCATGTGTGTCGGATTTTTGAAAATCAAATCAAAGAAGTGGTAATATTTCATTTAAACGAAAAATCAGTTACTTAACTACCACTTAGTGGTTTCACTATTCATCAAAAATTGAAGTTTTTCAGAACAATTCCAAAATTTCACCCTAAGCTATAATTGATATTCAGAATTCAAAAATGATGTATATTTTAAAAAATTCCAAACATATAAGTTGAATTAATTAATTTTATAATTAATTCCCGCTGTCACAACAAATAGCTTGTTTTTAAGAAACAATTTATATCAAAAGATTGGCAATTGTTTTTGTCCAATTTCAATGTTAAATTAATTCTAATGACCAACATTGGATAAAATGGTAAAAATATATTCTAATTATACTTTAAAACCACTAAATAGTATAATTTATCACTATAAATTATTTTGATTAAAAAAGTTGTTTTTAAGTATTTTTCACTATTCATAAAAATTAGAAGTTCTCAGAAAAATACCAAAAATTCAACATAAGATAATTTCGATATTACGAATCCAAAAATGAAGTCCATTTTGAAAAATAAAATTTCTATAATTTAAAAAGTGGTTATTACTATTCATAACTGCTACTTTTATTAGTCGCGGTGTTTTAGAACTCGAAGTTGTGTATAATGCAAGCTATTGCATTATTGAATGAGAAGCGTATTGTGGAAGCTCGGGGTGTTACATTCTCCCCTCCTTCAATAAATTGCGTCCTCACAATTTGAAATTTTTCTTGGAAAATAAAAGGTTGAAAATAGAAAATACCTTTGTGGAAAACCCACATCAGAAATAAGAATAATAAAATTTAGCATTAAGAAGAGGGAAAGGGAAATGAAAAAGTCACCACCCAATTATGATCTCGATTAGGAGAACATTGGTGGCAATTAGAGACATATAATGGGAGGAAAATGTAAATATTTTTAGGGAGTGATTGAGGTCATCAATCACAATAAACTATCAAATTGAGGGCCTCAAAGCCTTCAATCTATGTTGATTTAAAATATCATCAGTTCAACAAGAGATAAGTTATTAGGATAACACATTTTTTTGTTTTAATATCCCTTTACTAAAGTTTAAGAATTAATTTATTCATTGAATTAGAGATAGGTATATATATATTTATGCTTGACAATTAGAGTTTCAACCTTCAACTCATATTTCACTCAAAAAGATAACAGAACTCAAAAATATTATACTTATCCTAAATGTATAAGGTTCCAAATTTTAACACATACCATTTACATTAGAAAAACTATTTTGTAAAAACCAGGGACTTCATTAGTCCAGTGGTAGGCGATTAATCCCAATCTCACTATGGTTGTGGGTTCGATTCCCACAGCTTTGTCCGACGCGATGGGTTGTCACTCGGTCTGTGTGTTGTCCTTTTTATAAATATCCAAAAATAACCTTAACAATAATATCAAATGTAAAATATAATCCATTCCAACATTTATAGTTATCCAAAATACTTCTGTCCAACTCACAGTCCGGATTTTATGAGGAAGGTAAACATAATGAAGCTCCTTTTTTTTCTGCGTAACAACATGTGAACACCTTCATCATTTATTCTTTTAAAACACTGCAACATACTGTATTACCATAAATCCTTATTGATTACATTCATGATCCCTTATTCCTTATAGAAATCTAGATATACTCCTTCTATCCAAAAATGTATACAAATCATTAATCAGTTTCAAGGATGTTAAGAATATCCAACATAATTTATCTGAATCAATCATGTCTTATTCCAAACTCACTATCTCAGTATCAGGACCATATTATGGTTTATCTTTCTCTCAACCATATATTTTCCAAAAATTTAACCTACTGTGGAGTCACTTTTCTTGGTTCCACACAATCTCAAGTCCTAGATGGAATAGTACTGCAGTACAATCCTTATATACTCCATAATTATTATAACAAGTACATCATTGATGCAACACTCAAATTACAAAATTCTTTAATAACAACATAAGAACTCTAATCATTCCTCCGCATCTGTGGTAGTATCATAACTTGATTATTATCCAATAACATCATTTGGGGCATACTCTGATGATTGGAACATTGGTTTGCGTAGTGTCCCCACTCCTTGCAGATGGAGCATTGTACATTTGAAACATTTTTATTACCCTTGCAGTCACGCACTTGGTGTCCTTTTTCTCCACACTTATAAAAAACTCCCATTACCTTCAGGAAAATTCCAAGGTGTTTCTTCCCACAGTAATCACATATTGGAAAATTCTTCTTTTCCCTCATCCCTTTATCCATCATTCTCTCTTCCATCCTTTTCTTCTCTTTCATCCCTTCAAATCCATAAGACTTAGAGAATTCTCTACTTATCTTATTAGCATATGATATTATTTCTTCATATGTTGATAACACATGGGAGAATATTTCCCTTCTAAATGTCGGCTTAATACCATGAAATATATGATCCTTCTTACTCTTTGGATCATACGTATTGATGGAGTTCACGTTCCTTCTACTGGGCACCATTTCTATAAAATGCCATAAACTAGATTAGTTTTTGAATCAAAATACATAATTCCATACATATAAAATACATAACATAAATTGAACTATTTATGGATATAATCCATAATCATAAAAAGGTTTTCTTTGAGTAAGTATATACTCATAACCGTTCATAGTGGTTTGAAAAGAAAACGAGAATTATCCTAAGCATATCCCCCGGGAGTGTCGTAACCAACAGTGCATCAAGGCCCGTTGTCGTGCACCGGTTCCCGTTCGAGTTTAGCTCAAAGCGGTGTTTTCGGGTTTTACCCCTAGGTACATCTGTGCCAGAGCCGCCTCTACCTGCTCGTATCCAGACAGGGATGTATTGCTCGGAAAACTCACAAAATCTCTATAATACCAAAATTCTAGGAAGTTATTCTATACTAATCCTTAAATTCTATCTTCGGGCTATGTGCTCTAATCAGAGTTTATCTAAATCTAGCTTCCAAAGTTAGTACTAAACTTTCTCTAATACCAACTGTAACGCCTCAACACCAACTACCCAGAGTCGGTGCATTACTTCGTAACATTGGCATGATCTCAAAAGATCAAGTCTCGAAAGACCGATTAGTTTAGTAGCCTTGGAAACACTAGATACATTCATAAATGTTACATTACAACATAAGGTAAAAAACTACAATAACAAAGTCTTCATAGTCCACACTCATATCCTCTTCTGACTATCCATGCAGGTCATTCCTATAATACTTCTTCACATCCTGGAAAATATTAAAACATTGAAAGGGGTGAGCTCAGATGCTCAGTAAGGATAAAAATATTGCGGAAGCTTTCATAAATAAAAATAAACATTTAAGGCAATGTATAACTAAAACAAAATCCTTTTAAACTTGAACATCAACATAATATGGAAAAAGTAAAATGAGATAATGCCATTTACTTATTCACATGGATATTCTACTGGTCGAATAATCACATGAAATATCATTAACCACTTGCAAAATGATGGAATGCATAATTCTAGACTATCATAACCGCGTAGCCATGGCCTCGTGCCAAGACCACAAATAAGATTTTGTCAAGGCCTCGTGCCAAGACACTAGTTTGTCTAATGAGACATGCCGATGCAATTTTTGTTAGAAGATACTTACATTCAAAATTGCTCAAATATACTCTAGTGTTTTTCTGAAATCATTATGCAAGCTTCTGGAAACAAAATAACAAATTCTGAGACTGCTCGACTAATTACAGGCCATGATGGGTCCACTCCCAATCCCTTCCTGTCTACCACACTCGAGAGTCGGGTTTTCTGAAAACATTTTTAATCTTGCGTTAAATACGTATACATTTGCACTAGATTTTCATATATTAGAGAGAAATATCATTTTTTTGAAACCAATTAAAAGTCACATAATTATAAAAGAAAACCTTTTGAATAAATGTAAAAGTCAAAGGGGTTTATACACCGTATAAAAGAAATATGTGTATAAAACAAAATATGCCTCAATGATGGGAGATTGAGACGAAGTCCTTAAAAAGATCATTTTTAAAATAAAATAGATCTATTATGTGTATTCACTATAGGTACACATAAAGAACGTAAAAAAATACAAAATAGGACATAATAATATCATGACATAATTTGAAAGTAGGAGATTAACCCAAAGAATAGAAATTGGGTTAAGAAGTTCCCTTACCTTGCGTCCTGTCCTGACTTGATCATTCTTTAACCTCCTGAATAATAAACTAGAATTAATTTCTATTTACTTAAGAACCTTTTTCATGTTAATTATTCCTTTTATATCCATTATTACCATGTTATGAACATTATGTAATTATTTAAGTTTATAACGGTCATTTTGTCGATCTTAGGTACTTGAGTCAAAAATAAAATTCTTATAATTACAAGTTGTTCATGTGGTAGAATGTCCATTATATCCAGAATTATATTCATGATTTATATGTCATATATATCATATATATCCAGTATATACATTCATTTATAATATTATGTAACATTTAGAGGTATGAAATGAAATGCACCGTTCATGGAGACGGTAAGCCGTACGTACGCATGAACGCTACTTTCATTTCTATTTCGAATTTAATGGAATGAAATCATAATGATATTAATGTATAATATAATTCCAGTATAATATAGTGTATAATACTATTTACTCCATCCATTATACATCCCACATATGGCATTAACGATTTAAATCACTTTGAGGGGGCGGCAGTCCGCACTTCCTAAAATGAAATTATCACGTTTATCCATAATGGAAATCATAAAGTATGCCATAAATGAGAAATACAGAAGCATAAGTAAAACATAAACATATTATATATCATATATAAATATAGTGACATCTTAATGGCCACCTTTGAAGGTGTTATATGAGTGTTGAGCAATCATCATTTCGTGAGGCAGAAATTCACCATCCACAGAAACTGTATGTTCTTTAACCATTAGATGTAGATGTGTGTAAGTGTAGCTAGAATACTTCTTATAAAAACATCCTAGTATATTGAGGATACTGGTGTTGTTACAAAAGAAATGAATAAAAAGAGTTTAGGGGGTTGGAGAAGAAAAATAAAACAACACAACATTAGAGAAGACATTACCTCAAAATCGGGTAACTCTTTTTGATTTGAGACAAAGGCTTCCTTGGGAAGCGTTATGCCCAAAGTGAGGCTTCTAGGAGTAAGAGGGGGAAGTTGGGAGAGTATTTGGAAAGAGTTTGGCCGTGCCAAAAGGCTTGAAAGTGTAAATGAGGTGGTAGAGGTGGGGGCCATTTATAAGTGGAGAGGAGGGGCACTCTTGGAATGTAAAGAAAAGTCACTTTATTATAAAATGAGTTTCGGATTTTAGAGGTCCCACACTTATATAATTCTAGGATAAGGTGATAAGGGTTCTAAATCCACCCATCCAATAGGTTTTGGACATGTGTAGGTCTTAGATATTACATTATCTTTCCATTTTATTTAAACCATTAAATAATGAGGTCATCGCTGCATCATCATGATGTCATAAATAATTTAATTTATTTAATGTATTAAAATTATAAAAAAATACTATGATGTATGAAATATTTTTATATTTCCAATGACAATTTATAGTCAAAATTATGACTTGTATGACCCCATGTAAAAATTGTTTTAGTAAAACATTTCATGTTTGTGTCATTTTTTACTTTAACATTAAATAAAAGGTATTTATGTCATTTTCTAACTAATGTGGCTCCATGGGGTCCCCAAGTAGACCCATGGATTTTCTTGGTCGGCCATGGCACATAAAATGATGGTAGAACATGTTTAAAGCCCATCTAATATTATTAAAACATTTTTTTTACCATTAACTACACTAATTACCTCTAATCGTGATTAAGAACTTAAAAGTTACTATTCACAAAAAAATTATTTTAATCTCATTGAACCACATTTTACTTCTTAATGACAACCATGTATGTCGGATTTTTGAAAATCATATCACATATGTGGTAATATTTCATTTAAACGAAAAATCAGTTATTTAACTACCACTTAGTTGTTTCACTATTCATAAAAAATTCAAGTTTTTCAGAACAATGCCAAAATTTCACCCTAAGAAATAATTGATATTCCGAATTAAGAAATGATGTCTATTTTAAAAAATTACAAACATATAATTTTAATTAATTAATTTTATAATTAATTCCCGCTGTCACGACAAATAGCGTGTTTTTAAGAAACAATTTATTTCAAAATATTGGCAATTGTTTTTGTCCAATTTCAATGTTAAATTAATTCTAATGACCAACATTGGATAAAATGGTAAAAATATATTCTAATTATACTTTAAAACCACTAAATAGTATAATTTATCACTATAAATTATTTTTATTAAAAAAATTGTTTTTAAGTATTTTTCATTATTCATAAAAATTAGAAGTTCTCAGAAAAATACCAAAAATTGAACATAGGATAATTTCAATATTATGAATCCAAAAATGAAGTCCATTTTGAAATATAAAATTTCTATAATTTAAAAAGTGGTTATTACTATTCATAACGGCTACTTTGATTAGTCGCGGTGTTTTAGAACTCGAAGTTGTGTACAATGCAAGCTATTGCATTATTGAATGAGAAGCGTATTGTGGAAGCTCGGGGTGTTACATTCTCCCCTCCTTCAATAAATTGCGTCCTCGCAATTTGAAAATTTTCTTGGAAAATAAAAGGTTGAAAATAGAAAATACATTTGTGGAAAACCCACATCGGAAATAAGATTAATAAAATTTAGCATTAAGAAGATGGAAAGGGAAATGAAAAAGTCACCACCCAATTATGATCTCGATTAGGAGAACATTGGTGGCAATTAGAGACATATAATTGGAGGAAAAATGTAAATATTTGTAGGGAGTGATTGAGATCATCAATCATAATCAACTGTCAAATTGAGGGCCTCAAAGCCTTCAATCTATGTTGATTTAAAATATCATCTTTTCAACAAGAAATAAGGTATTATGATAACACATTTTTTTTAATATCCCTTTACTAAAGTTTTAGAATTAATTTATTCATTGAATAAGAAATAGGTATATATATATTTATGCTTGACAATTAGAGTTTCAACCTTCAACTCATCTTTCACTCAAAAAGATAATAGAACTCAAAAATATTATACTTATCCTAATTGTATAAGGTTCACAATTTTAACACATACCATTTAGATTAGAAAAACTATTTTGTAAAAACCAAGGACTTCACGTAGTCCAGTGGTAGGCGATTAATCCCAATCGCACTATGGTTGTGGGTTCGATTCCCACAGCTTTGTCCGACACGATGGGTTGTCACTCGGTCTGCGTGTTGTCCTTTTTATAAATATCCAAAAAATAACCATAAAAATAGTATACAATGTAAAATTTAATCCATTCCAACCTTTATAGTTATCCAAAATACTTCTGTCCAACTCACTGTCCAGATTTTATGAGGAAGGTAAACATGATGAAGCTCCTTTTTTTTCTACGTAACAACATGTGAACACCTTAATCATGTATTCTTTTAAAACACTGCAACATACTGTATTACCATAAATCCTTATTGATTACATTCATGATCCCTTATTCCTTATAGAAAACTAGATATACTCCTTCTATCCAAAAATGAATACAAATCATTAAACAGTTTCAAGGATGTTAAGAATATCCAACATAATTTATCTGAATCAATCATTTCTTATTCCAAACTCACTATCTCGGTATCAGAACCATATTATGGTTTATCTTTATCTCAACCATATATTTTCCAAAAATTTAACCTACTGTGGAGTCACTTTTCATGGTTCCACACAATCTCAAGTCCTAGATGAAATAGTACTGCAGTAAAATCCTTATATACTCCATAATTTTTATAACCAGCACATCATTGATGCAACACTCAAATTACAAAATTATTTAATAACAACATAAGAACTCTAATCATTCCTCCCCATATGTGGTAGTATCATAACATGATTATTATCCAATAACATCATTTGGGGCATACTCTGATGATTTGAACATTGGTTTGCGTAGTGTCCCCATTCCTTGCAGATGAAGCATTGTACATTTGAAACCTTTTTCTTACCCTTGCAGTGACGCTCTTGGTGTCCTTTTTCTCCACACTTATAACAAACTACCATTCCCTTCAGGAAAATTCCACGGTGTTTCTTCCCACAGTTATCACATATTGGAAATTTCTTCTTTTCCCTCGTCCCTTTATCCATCATTCTCTCTTCCATCCTCTTCTTCTCTTTCATCCCTTCAAATCCATAAGACTCATAGAATTCTCTACTTATCTTATTAACACAGGATACTATTTTTTTCATATGTTGATAAAACATGGTAGAATATTTCCCTTCTAAATGTGGGCTTAATACCATGAAAGATATGATCCTTCTTACTCTTTGGATCATACGTATTGATGGAGTTCACATTCCTTCTACTGGGCACCATTTCTATACAATTCCATAAACTAGATTAGTTTATGAATCAAAATACATAATTCCATACTTATAAAATACTTAACATAAATTGAACTATTTATGGATATAATCCATAATCATAAAAAGGTTTTCTTTGAGGAATTATATACTCATAACCGTTCATAGTGGTTTGTAAAGAAAATGATAATTATCCTAAGCATATCCCCCGGGAGTGTCGTAACCAAGAGTGCAGCAAGGCTCGTTGTCATGCACGAGTTCTTGTTAGAGTTTAGCTCAAAGAGGGGTTTTCGGGTTTTACCCCTAGGTACATATGTGCCAGAGCCGCCTCTACCTACTCGTATCCAGACAGGGATGTATTTCTCGGAAAACTCACAAAATCATTATAATACCAAAATTCTAGGAAGTTCTTCTATAATAATCCATAAAGTCTATCTTCGGGCTATGTGCTCTAATCATAGTTTATCTAAATCTAGCTTCCAAGGTTAGTACTAATCTTCCTCTGAAACCAACTGTAACGCCCCATCTCCAGCTACCCAGAGTCGGTGCATTACTTCATAACATTGGCATGATCACAAAAGATCAAGTCTCGAAAGACCGATTAGTTTAGTAGCATTAGAAACACTAGATACATTCATAAATGTTACATTACAACATAAGGAAAAAATCTGCAATAACAAAGTCTTCATAGTCCACACTCATATCCTCTTCTGACTATCCCTGCAGGTCATTCCTAAAATACTTCTTCACATCCTGGAAAATATTAAAACATTGAAAGGGGTGAGCTCAGATGCTCAGTAAGGATAACAATATTACATAATCTTTCATAAATAAACATAAACATTTAAGGAAATTTATAACTAAAACAAAATCCTTTTAAACTTGAACATCAAAATAATATGGAAAAAGTAAAATGAGATAATTCCATTTACTTCCTCACATGGATATTCTACTGGTCGAATAATCACATGAAATATCATTAACCACTTGCATAATGATGGAATTAATAATGCCAGACTATCATAACCGCGTAGCCAAGGCCTCGTGCCAAGACCAAAAATAAGATTTTGTCAAGGCCTCGTGCCAAGACACTAGTTTGTCTCATGAGACCTGCCGATGCAATTTTTTTTAGAAGATACTTACATTCAAAATTGCTCAAATATACTCCAATGTTTTTCTGAAATCATTATGCAAGCTTCTGAAAACAAATTAACTAATTCTGAGACTGCTCGACTAATTATAGGCCATTATGGGTCCACTCCCAATCCCTTACTGTCTACCACACTCGAGAGTCGGGTTTTCTGAAAACATTTTTAAGCTTTCTTTAAATACGTATACATTTGCATTGTATTTTCATATATTAGAGAGAAATATCATTTTTTTGACACCATTTAAAAATCACATAATTATAAAAGAAAACCTTTTGAATAAATGTAAAAGTCAAATGGGTTTATACACCATATAAAAGAAATTTGTGTATAAAACAAAATATGCCACAATGATGGGAGATTGAGACGAAGTCATTAAAAAGAGCATTTATAAAATAAAATAGATCTATTATGTCTATTCACTATAGGTACACATAAATAACGTAAAAAAAATAAAAAATAGTACATAATAATATCATGACATAATTTGAAAGTAGGAGATTAACCCAAAGAATAGAAATTGGGTTAAGAAGTTCCCTTACCTTGCGTCCTGTCCTTACTCGACCGTTTTTTAACCTCCTGAATAATAAACTAGAGTTAATTTATATTTACTTAAGAACCTTTTTCATTTTCATTATTTCTTTTATATCCCTTATTACCATGTTATGAACATTATGTAATTATTTAAGTTTATAACGGTCATTTTGTAGATCTTAGGTACTTGAGTCAAAAATAAAAATCTTATAATTACAAGTTGTTCATGTGGTAGAATATCCATTCTCTCCAGAATTATATTCATGATTTAGATGTCATATATATCATATATATTCAGTATATACATTCATTTATAATATAACGTAACATTTAGAGTTAAGAAATGAAATGCACCGTTCATGGAGACGGTAAGCCGTACGTACGCATGAACGCTACTTTCATTTCTATTTTGTATTTAATGGAATGAAATCATAATGATATAAATGTATAATATAATTCCAGTATAATATAGTGTATAATACCATTTACTCCATCCTTTATACATCCCACATATGGCATTAACGATTCAAATCACTTTGAGGGGGCGGTAGTCCGCACTTCCTAAAATGAAATTATCGCGTTTACCCATAATGGAAATCATAAAGTATGCCATAAATGAGAAATACAGAAGAATAAGTAAAACATAAACATATTATATATCATATATAAATATAGTGACATCTTAATGGCCACCTTTGAAGGTGTTATATGAGTGTTGAACAATCATCGTTTCGTGAGGCAGAAATTCGTCATCCACAGAAACTGTATGTTCTTTAACCATTAGATGTAGGTGTGTGTAAGTGTAGCACGAATAATTCTTATAACAACATCATAGTATATTTAGTATAATGGTGTTGTTCCAAAAGAAATGAATAAAAAGAGTTTAGGGGGTTGGAGAAGAAAAATAAAACAACACAACATTAGAGAAGACATTACCTAAAAATCGGGTAACTCTTTTTGATTTGAGCCAAAGGCTTCCTTGCGAAGACTTCTACCCAAAGTGAGGCTTCTAGGAGTAAGAGGGGGAAGTTGGGAGAGTATTTGGGCAGAGGTTGACCGAGCCAAAAGGCTTTAAAGTGTGAATGAGGTGGTAGAGGTGGGGGCCTTTTATAAGTGGAGAGGAGGGGAACTCTTGGAAAGTAAAGAAAAGTCACTTTATTATAAAATGAGTTTCGGATTTTATAGGGCCCACACTTATATAATTTGAGGATAAGGTGATAAGGGTTCAAAATACACCCATCCAATAGGTTTTGGACATGTGTATGTCTAAGATATTACATTATCTTTCCATTTTATTTAAATTGTTAAATAATGAGATCATCGCTGCATCATCATGTTGTCATAAATAATTTAATTTATTTAATGTCTAAAAATTAATAAAAAAATACTATGATGTAGGAAATCTTTTTATATTTCTAATGACTATTTATAGTCAAAATTATGACTTGTATAACCGCATGTAAAAATTGTTTTAGTAAAACATTTCATGTTTGTGTCATTTTTTACTTTATCATTAAATAAAAGGTATTTATGTCATTTTCTAACTAAAGTGGCTCCATGGGGTCCCCAAGTTGACCCATGGATTGTCTTGGTCGGAAATGGAACATCCAATGAGGGTAGAACATGTGTCAAGCTCATCTAATATTATTAAAACATTATTTTTACCTTAAACTACACTAATTACCTCTAATCGCGATTAAGAACTTAAAAATTACTATTCACCAAAAAATCATTTTAATCTCATTAAAACACATTTTACTTCATAATGACAACCATGTATGTCGGATTTTTGAAAATCAAATCACATAAGTGGTAATATTTCATTTAAACGAAAAATCAGTTATTTAACTTCCACTTAGGGGTTTCACTATTCATCAAAAATTGAAGTTTTTCAGAACAATGCCAAAATTTCACCCTAAGCTATAATTGATATTCCAAATTAAAAAATGATTTCTATTTTACAAAATTCCAAACATATAAGTTGAATTAATTAATTTTAAAATTAATTCCCGCTGTCACAACAAATAGCGTGTTTTTAAGAAACAATTTATATCAAAAGATTGGAAATTGTTTTTGTCCAATTTCAATGTTAAATTATTTCTAATGACCACCATTGGATAAAATGGTAAAAATATATTCTAATTATACTTTAAAACCACTAAATATTATAATTTATCACTATAAATTATTTTGATTAAAAAAGTTGTTTTTAAGTATTATTAACTATTCATAAAAATTAGAAGTTCTCAGAAAAATACCAAAAATTCAACATAGGATAATTTCTATATTCCGAATCCAAAAATGAAGTCCAATTTGAAATATAAGATTTCTATAATTTAAAAAGTGGTTATTACTATTCATAACGACTACTTTGATTAGTCACAGTGTTTTAGAACTCGAAGTTGTGTACAATGCAAGTTATTGAATTATTGAATGAGAAGCGTATTGTGGAAGGTCGGGGTGTTACACGGACCTTCGAGCAGGGAATCAAGCATGTGATCAGGGCTTCGATGATCCCCCTCAGCATACTGACGCTGGTGGGGGTGCTACCGTGAGCCATTCTAATGGAGAGTTTTCTTGCTGAGAAGACACCAGCAGCGAGACCCACCACAAGGTGACACATAGCAGAGTCTTATACTTCCATTAGTAGACATATGACTTAGAAGTCCATGCGGACCAAGCCTCCAGGAGGGCGACCCCAGGATATAGGTTTGGTTGTGTGGGGCACACGAGATAGAACTAACTATACGAGGAGCAGGTAGTGCTATGCATGAGGCTGGTAGGGACACATAGCTCATGACTACCAGAACCGCCATGATGATGAGAAACATCCAGTAGAGGGACCTCCTAGGCAGAGGCAGATGTTCGACCGTGGGGGTCCACCAGGAGCAGGCGAACAAGGCAGAGGAGCTGGCCGAGCATCAAGTGGTGGATGACGTTTCGAAGTTCTACCACCACCACCACCTGGAGGTCCACCCAACCATAGGGTGATGGCAGAAAGAGATGGGCTCAACTTTAGGTAGTCGAGGACTATGATCATGGCACACCTGAGATGATTCAAGCTACTATCTGTGTCTAATCCACCTTTTCTATAGTACTTATATACACATGTGAAAGTTATTATTTTATTGACACTTCCCTCGTTCGGAGATCAGAGATTTGGATCTAGCTTTTGGCTCGATCCATATTACTAGAGACTGATATGGGAGAAGTCTCGATGATTACGTACTAGTTCTGGCGATGTGAGTTTACTCTAGGAAGAGAGATCTTCGGGTGGGATCTTCCTATAGCGGCGTTGAGGCCATACGACGTCATCATGGGTATGTAATGGTTATCCACAACCAATGCTCAGATTGACTGTATTAGGCGCATAGTGAGATGTATCCACACGGATGTGACCAGGTTTACCTTCATCGGTGATAAGGGAGCCTTTGCAGTGTAGGATGGACTTACTAGTGGAGGTGGTATCCAATCACAAATTAGTTTTCTAGTATCATCTTTAGAGTGGATTATGTGCGGAGTCTGAGTTTTCCTATTACAGTGGATCAGTACGGGGATGTTTTCCCTGAAGATGTTCAAGGACTACCTACTCGTAGAGAGTTAGACTTGTACATTGTCCTGTACCCCTGGACGACACTGATATCTACTCCAGCATTTCGGATGGCTCATGCTGAGCTTCGTGAGCTATGGGTATAGTTGGAGGACTTGCAGGGGAAGGGATATATCTGACCTAGTGTTTCACCCTGGGCATCTCCGATTTTGTTCGCCAAGAAGGCGGATGGGAGCTCGCGACTTTGTGTTGACTACCGTCACTTTAATTAGCTGATAGTGGAGAAAAAGTACCCACTACCAAGGATTGATGACCTCTTTGATAATCTCAAGGGATCATGATGGTTCTCAAAGATAGAACATAGGTTCGGAAATCACTAGCTCAATTTTTGAGACGATGACGTGTAGAATATTGCCTTTAGGTGTCGGTATGGCCACTACGAGTTCTTGGTTATGCCCTTCGGCGAAACCAGCACTCCAGTAGTGTTCATGAGCCTCATGAACATGATCATCCAACCATAACTCGATCTTTTTGTTTAAGTATTCATCAACGACATACTAATTTACTCGACTACTTAGGAGGAGCATGGATACCATTTACAGGTAGTAATAGGCACACTCTGAGAGGACCGGCTTTATGGTAAGATCTCCAAGTCCCAGTTCTAGATTCAAGAGTTCCACTTTTTGGGACACGTCATCTCAATGGCTGGAGTTGCATTGGATCCAGCAAAGATTGAGGCAATTCCTTCTTGGGAGGCACCCAGGAGTGTGACAGATGTATGGATTTTTATGGGAATGGATGGTTACTATCGGATATTTTTGATTGACTTTTCTAGAGTTTCATAACCGCTTTCAACATTGACAAAGAAGTGGAAACCCTTCATGTGGTCAGAGATATGTTAGTAGATCTTTTAGGAGTTGATGTGGAGGTTGACTAGTGCACCCATCTTGAGGCTACCGAAGGATGGCGTAGGGTATGTAGTTTATTGCGACGCATTAGGGACCAGAATCGGGTGTGTCCTGATGCAAGAGTGAGTAGTGATTGCGTATGGTTCTCCATAGTTGAGACATCATGAGAAGAACTACGCTACCCATGACCTGGAGATAGCAGTAGCGGTCTTCTCCCTGAATTTGTGGCAACACTATCATATGGGAAAGCATTTTACAGTCTACTACCCACCAGAGTCTCGGGAATTTTTTATCGCAGAAGGAACTGAAGCTGAGACAATTATGATGGCTCGAGTTCCTCAAAAACTATGGCTTCGAGAGAGTCTATACTCTTTGGAAGGGGAACGTTGTAGTTGATGCTCTTAGTAAGTGATCAGGCATTCTGCTTCTAAGAGAGGTGTCAGAGTAGCTGGACACGTTGTAGATATCCTATGTGGATAGAGATGGAGCATCCTTTCTGCAGTCTCTCATAGTTACGCCTCCTCTTCTTCAGTGAGATAGAGAGTATCAGCATGTGGACGTTGACTATGAGACGCGTTGTGCTCAGATATCCACAGGGTAGGTACCTAATAGATTTTTTGAAGGTGGGGAGCACATCATTCTCTTCAGAGGATGGACCATGGTACCAGTTTCACTTTAGGAGGTAGTGTTGAGGGAGTTCCACACATCTCATTTGGCGGTACATCCATGAGTGGAGATGATGTATCAGGACCCCTGACGACAGCACTGGTGGCCAGGTATGAACAAGGCAGTAGTAGCATTTTTCTGACGATGCCTCACTTGTTAGCAAGTGAAGGCGGAGCACCAGGTTCTAGCAGGATTGGTTCAACCCTCAGAGTTCATAGAGTGGAAGTAGGACAGGATGTAAATAGATTTTGTGATGGGACTTCCACGTACATGCAGATAACACGACTCTATCTGGGTGATCATTGACTAACTCACCATGTCGGCTCACATCCTACCGATCAGAGAGCAGGGGTCAGTAAAGAGCCAGGGACACCTCTACATATAGGAGATCATACCACTTTATGGTGTGACAGCGAATATCATCTCCGATAGAGATGCTTGTTTCAATTCCCGGCTAAAGAAGGGGTTGCAGGAGGAATTCTGGAAGCATCTTTTCTTGAGCACTACCTTTCATCCTCAGGAGGATGGTCATACTGAGAGGACCATTCAGACACTTGAGGACATGAAATGTGCATGTGTCCTCAATTTCGTTCGCACCAGGGAGGATCACTTACTATTGGTGTAGTTTGCATATAACAATAGCTACCACTCCACCACCAGGGTGGAACCTTATGAGGAATTGTATTACCAACATTGTACATCACCTTTCTGCTGGACTGAACTAGGGGAGTCAGCACTTGTAGGACCATAGATGGTGTATAATACGATGGAGAAGGTGTAGATCATCCAAGAGTGGTTGAAGATTCCATAGAGCAGGCATGAGTTCTATGCTGATAGGAGACAGAGACCATTGGAGTTCGAGGATGGTGACCATGTATTTCTATGGGTCTCACCTCGATGAGGTCTACGGAGATTTGGCCGAGGTGGCAAGTTATATCTGCGATTCATCGGACCTTTTCAGGTCCTCAGTAGGGTAGGCGAGTTGGCTTACCGCCTGGCTCTTCTACCTCAATTGCACCTGGTGCGCGACATCTTCGACGTATCTCAGCTAAGGGGATACATGCATGACCCGTTCCAAATCATCGACCACGGGGAGATGGAAATCGATGACGGGTGACATTCACGGAGGTTCTAGTGGAGATTGATGATCGACAGGAGGGGGTCCTACGTGGATGGTATATTCCTCTAGTGTGTGTTTTCTGGCAGCATGGTAACCTCCAAGAGAACAAATGGGCGTGGGAATCTCAGATGTGTGCTCAGTACCCCCATTTGATTCCTTAGTGTGAGTTTTATCTTATGGGTATGTAATGCACTAAAGTGGGGAGAATGTAAAGACCTAAAATTACTGTGGGAATTTTATTAAATACATGGGAATTTTACGAGTATTCAGTTTCTGACGGTGCTTGATTTCAAGGCCCAGTGTGCCCTGAATAAATTTTTGATGTTTTGTTTGGGTACATTCAGTAAACGTTCGAGCAGGATTTTATACCATTTGATATGGTTCCCGAAGTAGAAATCTGAGGACTCCATTGAATTCACAGTGCCAGTATTTTCTTAAGGATACCTTTACCGCAGTTTCATTTTATTGATATTTCAAGTTACTTGTAGGGGTATTTATTTAAACTAAATGAAATATGTGTTAGCCATATTTTTATTTGGGCTGGTAGTTAGAACCTCCAAGGGGAGTTTAGTGGAGTGGCCCACCCAAACATAACCTCCCATGGATTGATGTTATAAGGTGGGGAAAAATGAGCATAAACCCCCCCTTTAACCCCCCATAACTATTGAACTCCCCATTGATGTGGATGAAAATCTATCTCATTAATTGAAACTCTTCACCTCCCTTGTTTTGAATTTTGAATCCATTCCTCCGCATTAAATTATTTGAGTTGTCACATTTAATTGAGGACAACTCTTGTGTCATTGTGCCATAAAAATAATAGAGAACTTCTTCTATTATTTTGGCATAGTCTTTCATTGGTGGAAACATAGTAGAATCCTTAGAGAATTATCCTCTCAACTAAAGAACCATCACTCGTGAAGAACGCCACTTTCTTCCAATGAAGAATGTGAAGAACACCGGTGACATCCTATGTTCTTCAACTTCTTCCTTGTACGTCTTCTTACTTTCAAAATAGGGTATGAAAGGAAAGACGTCGCCTGCGAAGAACATCACCAATGACGACGTCATCTCCTCTAACGTCAATGGAATGACGCAACCTTCCCGCGACTCCGCCAAGCGAACACCGATTAATTATTATGGGAGTTTGATTTTTTCCATATATGAGTTATATCCTCTTTCTTCAACATATATTTTTATTCAACGGTGGCCAATTATTATAACCTAATGTGCAGGGAGCGGGCTGAACAAACATGGCCCGACATACCTCTGTTGATTCTCGTTTGGTTGGCATCGGAGGTGGAACCGGAAGGGCGTGGTGCCAATGCACCGGGCTAGAGACGAACCGCGACAGACGAAATAGGCGCGACGTCGTCATGCCATGCCACGCCGGAGGTGCGGAACCATGACCAGGGTCGGTCGCGACAAAGGGGTGCGGCTCCGTCACACCGCATCAGAGAGGAACTACGGCCGAGAGGGATGTAGTGGATGGAGAAGCACGGTACCTTCGTGCACGCGGTGGAGCCGAAGGCCGTGGCCAGTTCGGGCCGCGTCAGTAATGGGGTGGTGTCGTCGTGCCACATGGAGAGCAGGAGGACTGCAGCGCCATGGTGGGGGTACTGTGGTGGAAATCTGGGCTGGTCTCCAAGGAGTCAGACACGTGGGACCACCGGGGTTCTCCAGCCCCTGAACCGGCGCAAGACACCGGTTCTGTTCGATGAACCATGGACGGGCACGATACCCCCTCCATCACATGGCCGGCTGGGCCACCGTGGGCCTAGACTCCTCGACCGGGACGCACCTTCGGGTCGGGCCACAGCGTGGGGTTGAGCCGCTCCCTTTGTTCGGGCTGCACACTCGTGCCGGGTTGACCACTCGGGTCGGGCCACAACCGCAGACCAGGTCAGACCCTAGTTCGGACCGGGTCAGGCCGGGTCAGTCCGACTGGGTCCGACCGGACCCAGACCTTCTATGGTCATTTTCACCTTTTTTCCCCAATCATGGGCTTTGGGTGTCATATTGATGAACGACATACGGTGATGGAATTCATGGAGAAAAATATTCTTATGGAATTCTCAACTTGAGTTTCGGACCTAATTGGGGTATGGTCGGGTACGATTGAGCCTAAAACCCAACTGGGCCCCTAGAATGGAAATGAAAATAACTCACAGACCATGTATCCAATTGACACACCCTCTATCGCGTTGGGTCCCATACAATGATATGGATAACATGATACATAAAATAAAGACTTTGTGAAAGTTGATGTATCAAAACTTGTATCAAGGAGCGAACTATCCCAGAATCGAGCATGCTGTGTGCGGGAACCCTAGGGATGGCTATGACGACACTATACCAGGATCCTCCAGGGGTTCAATAGCGATGACTACTGTACCAGTATCCTCCATGGCATCGACAACGATGACTACTGTATCGAAATCGTCTATGGTTCAAAATCGATGACTATTGTACCGGGATCCTCTGTGGGTCTGACAGTTCTAACTAATGTTCCTGTATCCTCTGTGGGTCCAACGTAATAGCTGCTCGTGTATCCTGTATGGGTCCGACAGCTTTTCTAGTCTTGTATCCTGTGTGGGATCGACAGCTTAGATGAATCAGTGACTACATCACTTCATCTCTATCACTCTACAAAATATGTATACCCGTGTGAGCTGTTTTATGTATTTCAACCGTTATCATCATGGTTATTGACTTTACATCCTTTATGGAATGGTTTGTGTTTGGGCTCGATAGTTGGAGTCATACTTTGATTGGTAACATAGGTATATGTATGGGCATATACCTAAGTAGGGTTGTTTGATACTTCGTGATTGTATCTTTTTTCTATGTTTTATCCTCAGTGGATTTTGGGATACCTTCGGGGGACTTGGGGTCCCCTAATGAGTGTTTTTAAACTCACCCATGCACGGGCTTCGCCCTCGCGTTGTTGTGTTCTGTGCAGACAACATACACAAGTGATCGAGGAAGAGGGTGATGGACGGGAGGCTTTTTAGAGCTGGACTAGACAAGACGTACTGCTGGGACGCGTTGTCAGAGTACTGTACCTACCCTCCAGGTAGGTTTCCCCAGTAGACGATCCAGGAGCTACTTAACTTTTTACTAATACTTGTACTTGTTGTCCAGTTGGGTTTGTATTCTGCCCCACTTACATTCAGCACACTTTTCATTTCTACATTAGTACTTGTTGCTTCTACAACTTGTGTTCAGACTGTTTGTGTTACAGGTTTAAAGGAAAAGCCTTCCCTTTTTATCGGGATTATGACTTTGGTGGTAGTATCTATCACCTGGCCTATGGAAGGTGGGTTTGGGGTAGTCACAGCATGGGCCCTGAGGAAGGGTCGTGAAAGGATCAATATTTTCCACTGGTAGAATTTTCCTATAACAATAGCTTCTATTCATGTATTTAGATTAAACAATATGAAGCGTTATACAGAAAGAAATTTCACAGACCAACCTGCTGGGGTGATAGTGGTGAAAGAAAAATCGTGGGCCCAAAACATGTAGGGGAAATGATGGAAAAGGTGAAGGTAATCCAAAATCACACCAAGGCAGCTCAAAGTAGGCAGAATATCTATGCCTATAACCGAAGGAAGGATTGGGAATTTTAGGTAGGAGATTATGTTTTCTTGAAGGTATCTCCCTTTAAGTCTGTTATACGTTTATGTAAGAAGGGAAAATTAAGTCCCATGTACATTAGACCTTTAGAAATTCTAGAACTAATTGGGGATGTAGTTTATCATTTGGTAATGCCTCAATGTCTCTCGAAAGTTCACAATGTGTTCCACGTATCACTATTGAGAAAATACATGCCTGAACAAATTCATGTACTTATCTATGAGGAACTAAAAGTAGATCCCAATCTGTCTTATTGGGAAAATCCTATCAAGGTTCTTGATACAAGGGAACAAGTGCTAAGAAACTGGACGACTCATCTTGTAAAAGTACTATGGAGAAACCATAAGATGGTAGAGGCAATGTGGAAACCCGAGGAACTTATGATGATGATACACCTAAGTCTTTTTACGCAGTAATACTCTAGAAATTTCGAGGACAATATTATTTGAAGGAGGGGATAATGTAACACCCTAAGAATCCACGGTACGCTTCACTTTGAATAAATACAGTAGCATGTGGTGTATGCAACGTCGAGTTCTAACACACCACAACCAATCAAACAAGCCATTATGAATAGTAATACCCAATTTTTGAAAATTTATAAATATTCTCTTTCAAAATGGACTTCCCTTTTTGATTCGGAATATCAAAATTATATTAGTTTGAATTTTTGGTATCTTTCTGAAAAATTTCAATTTTTTATGAATAGTGAAAAATAATGAGTTATAGTTTCAAACCGAATTTTTATTTAATTAATTGAAATTTATTTTTCGGTCAAAATAGATACATAATACCTATATAAGTTTAATATAATTAATTGGAGTTAGGTTATAATAATTTAAGATATATAAAAATTTTAGTGAACATTCTACTGTATTTTATCCACCTCCTAGGAGAATTTGCAAATTTGCATAAAACATAATTTTACCGCTTCTGTGAGATGAATTTCAAAACACTGAGAGACATGGTTGATATTATAATGTAAAATGTGGTATAATAAGATGAAAATAATTGTTGGTGAATAGTTACTTTTTACTTTTTTTTACCACGGTTAAAATTAAATATGGTAATTAAGAGTATAAATGATGTTATTATTAACATAACACAATTCTTAATTCTATTGGATAAGTATAATTCGACCAAAAACAACCTTAGGAGTTAAATTTGTACCTCTTTATTCCAATTGGATTAGATTAGGACATTTATTATTAATAAATTTAAAGAAGAGTTAAAAGTTTTAAATTCAATGATTAATTACTAAACCATTTTGTATATTAGAAAAAACATAAGATAAATTAGTATATAAATATAAATTTGGAATCTTAAAATATTTACTACATAATTTTATTATATTTATAATTTTTATCCATTAAATAATTTAATTTATTTATGACACAATAATGATGCAGTAATTACCAAATTAATGAAATATTAAACTAATTGATATTATAAATATCCAAATAAATGTAATTTGAGACTTTTTAGGAATTAGACTAATTTTATAGGTTAATATGAAATTTTAGTGGTGGTTAGATGAATTTTTTTCCAAGTAATAATGTTGTTATGAGTTTAGAAAAAACAAAATACCAAATAGTATCAAAATTTACATAAATGAGATTTAAAACAAATATTATATTATTACTTGTTATTATATTCCTAAAATTATAACAACCAGTAAAAGATCATAAATAATATTATATATTTCATTAATTAACCACATTAGGTTCTCTTGGAAGTTTATAGTAGGTTTATTAACCATATAATATAAAAATACAAAGAGACATGGTAAATGTCAAGATATTTAACTAAGAGTTAAATGTTAAATATAATGTTAATATAGTGACAAAAACATATCTACAACCAATTGTATGAGTTATTTTCGACAAATAATCACCTTATCTTTTAAATAATTATTTTTTGAGCCATTATAATCCGAAATTGATTTTATTTTAAAATAATATTTCATGCTTTTCCAAAGGGCCCCCTCACCCCTCTTATAAAAGGGAACTCCCCCTTCCCCCATGTTCACACCCTCAAAGCCTTTTGGATCTTACAAACCATGCCTAAATACCCTATAAATCTTCCTCCATTTATCCTAGTGCCCTTATTTAGTCCTAAATCCATCCTAAGGAGCCCTTTTAATCAAATAAAAATGAAGAACTTGAAAAAAGGTAAATACTTCATCACCTCATTCAAGTTTCTTTCTTCATCCACTTCCTCTTTCATTGTTTTTTACATTATAAAATAATAACTGGAGTATATTATATATAATTTTATGTTATTATAAATATAGTACAACCAAATTCATTATTCTATCCATCCTTTGAATGACATGTCACCATACGTGTGTACGTACGGATTACCGTCTCCATCTCGTGGTGTAATTGTTATTCAATACATTATTATTTTGAAGGGTATAATAATGATGTGAAATTGATGAAAATATTAAATATAACATGATAATGATTCTTTATATATTTTATTCCACCAAATTTTATATTATTTTAATATCCAAATAATGTTATTGTCGCTCGTGCGTACGTACGGATTACCGTCTCCACGAACGCGATGAGATTCATTCCCCATCGTATCCATTCAAGACTAATTACCATTATATGATTAAAAATAATGTATAAATACATAATATCCTTAGGAATATGAATAAGATACATCCTATCCATAACCAACACTACTTACATAACTAATCATATAATGGAAAATGAATCAGTTAACACCTGAAACGACGATAATACTTAGATATTATTAACCAAACAATGTTAAAAGATCATATATGATATCATATTAATGTATATGTTTCTTCTATAATTTAATATCAATTATTTCACCATTATATAAGAGGTTAACCTACCCCGACTGAGGAAAAGTACATGGTAAGGGTCAATTTCACAATCTCTTTATTATCCAAAGTTGTTTTTACGTTAGTATCTGTTAGGACCTATTTATCATCCACATACATGTTCTATTTAAAATATATTGAAAACATTTTTTCTATTTACTAGACTATGGATTAATGTCATTTATACAATTTTTCAACTTTTTATAAAATTATTTGAAATGAATCTTTCCGTTGTTTTCCAAACATGGCGCCCTATGACCTTTTCTTCAAAATTAAGGTAAGAATGTTTTTTTAACTAATACGGCAGGTGAGGACATATTATACCATTATAACAATGTCGAAGAATCCCTTAAAAGCTTATAAAAATATTTTCAAAATAAATTTTTTCTTAAATGATGTAAAAAAAGAAGAGGATATTTCTAAAAAAAATTGATTTCATCTATGTCAACATCCTTTGATGGATTTTAGGTTTATTTGATATTGATTTATTTTGATACAAAACATCCATATTGTATTGAATATTTTGAGATATGTTTGAATACAGATGTGTTATTTTCATACCATTCATGGTTTATGGATACTTTATTGTCATTTCTTATGTTAGTTTTAATACCAATGTTTATGTTATTTTTAGACCTTTTCGTATGAGGAATTCATTGGAGTTAGTAAGTGACGGGTGGAGCCCGCTATAGCTCCTCGATGCATCGGTTGGTCTATTGAGACAAACTAGTGTCTTTGCACAAGGCCTTGACAAAATCTTATTTGTAGTCTTTTCATAAGGCCTTTACTATGTGCTTATGAAGTCTGGTATTATGCATTCCATCATTATGAAAGTGGTTATTGATATTTCATGTGATTATTCGACTAATAGAATATCAATGTGAGTAAGTAACTGGATTTATTTTTATTTATATATTCCATATTATGATGAATATTATGTTGAAAATAATTTTTTTTTATTTTCATACATTTCCTTGAATGTTTATAATTATTTATGAATGTTTCCGCTATATTTTTATCCTTAATGAGCATTTGAGCACACACCTTTCTAGGTTTTAATTTTCCTAGGATGTGAAGAAGTATATTTTGACTCACCTCTAGGATTGTCTATGGGATCTCAGGGTTTTCTATGGAAACAATGTTGTTGTAGTTTTCCATTTAATGATGTAATGTAAAGCATATAAATTCATCTTGTACTTCAAAGGCTAATAAACTAATCGGTCTTTCGAGACTTGATCTTTTGTGATCATGCCAATGATACATAATAATGAACTGACTCAGGGCTTCTGGGGTTGGGGCATTACAAATCTCACATTTCACAGGATGTACAATGAAAACATCTATCTTTCGTGTAACCCTAGTATGATTGACATACTTCTATAACCCTAACATGATTCACTTTTCCTACAGTGCAAGTGCCATCTAACTACATGAGTGACAATCCATTCTCAAACTTAGAACATTGGATACTCAAAACATTTTATGTCCAAACCAACATTGGCACACAACTATCAAGTGGTTCACAACTTCTGAATATCTTTATACTTGCATGACCAAACCACCACTTGTGTGACCAAACCTACTTGCATGACTAGAGATCTAATTATATCTAAGTTTTGATATTCTATGAAAATGAGTATGGGTAGACCTATATTTCATGAATATTGGTCACCCTGAGCACCACACATAAGTCTCCTCCCGACGCGCAAGTCCAGCTGCCTTAGACTCTTTTTGTTCCACCTTGAGATCTTACATTCCTTTATCGAGGTGCTTCTGTAAATCATGGATTCTTAAGAATTTCTCTTGAACTCAAAAACTCACCATGTAAGCCCAATTTTTTCAACAAATTTAACATCACATTCTACTTTGTCAATGAAAACATCGTGGAGTCCCGGTTTTTCCACAAACACAATCACCTCATAAATGATTCAATGAAACCTTCAGGTATTTTTTACCAACATAATATGTATGATATGATATTGCTATTAAAGAATTATAATTATTCCATTAAAATTATATATAAATACTAAACCTATCATAAAATATGTCCATTAAATATGGTGGTGAAAACTGAATTTTACCTCTATGTGTGGGAATGAATGTTTTACATACGCATGAGTTTTACTTCAAATTTCATTTGATCGGAAATATGGTTAATAAATGTGGTTTAAAAATAATGATAAAACATCAGTATTGTAAGGTTTGTTATGTTACAGTTTTTTTATAAAATCCATCGATTAATAAGACGTAGATGAAGAAATAAATTAAAAGAGGTTGAGAAAAAGGATAACATCTTCTTCAGGAGACCTCTTCTCAATTATTTCATAAGGACCATGATGTTGGTATTTTTAAGAGACCACAACCCCTAAAATTTTCTTGGGGAATTTTATAAGAGGAATGGTTAATTGTTTTTGAAGATATGTATATCAATGTGGGGTAATGAAATAAAGGAATTGTTAGCCCATTGATAATTGTGGTAATGGGAACTTTCAGAATTTCCCAAAAAATAAAATACCTTAATACTATTCTAGATAAAATTCATAAAAAGTGGATATTATTAAAATAATATACATCAAAATAAATTTACATAATTTTTGACATAATTTTTTCCTTATCATTTTTACTATCCCATGGTTAATTATTCATGTCCATAACTACGGTTACTGGTATATTAATCACAAATGGATAACAATTATATAATTAATTGAAAAATTAAAAATATATAGATCATTTAGGATTTTTCTTCAATATTAAAATTATATTTCAAAATATTATTGTTTTATTAATTTTAAATCTTTAATAAAATATATTTTTTTAATTTTTCATCATTGCCAATATTGATTCTATCCATTTAATTTGATATCAAATAAATTATTTAAAAAGTGCTAATTCAAATTTAATGTATTGAAAGTAATATATATTTTCATATGAATATATAAAATTCATTTTATAAATTATATCATTCAAATTATATCATTCAAATTATACCACATTAAATAATTTTAACATCCTTTATATTATTTTTATTTAAATTTGATAAATATTGTGTTAGTGTTTCACATGAATTAAAGGAAATTATATAATTTCTAAAAATAATAAATAAATGTATACAATAAATATAATTATATTAAATTCAATGATAAAATTTGGGTTTATTTATATCATTATTTTTCACTAAGTTGAAACATAAAATATATAAAAAATAAATAGATTGTTATTTTGTAGAATTATTTTATTTAAATAATATGTATTTAATTTTCAAGGATGAATGTCCACTAAATAAAAATATTTTGTGATTAATGTTTTAATGAAAGAATTAATTTTATCATATAATATTTAGTATTAAATTTAATGCCATTATAATTTATTTTATACCAGGTTAACCTTATTTACTCTTTATTGAGGTGTTAAATTTGTCCATAGATACAATTCATAATTCCCAAACATGAAAGAAACAAATTTAGAAATATTTGAGCATAATGAATTGTAAATATGGAATCCGTTTTATTCATTTAAATATTTATAAATTATAAAATTTAATTTTAAAATATGGGTGAAAAATTATTGAAATGTACTTTTAAGAAAAATTCATTTTTCGTAAAAATGTATTTTCTGTATAAAATTATTTTTATACAAAATTATTTTATTAAATTACTTCCAAATAAAATATTGGATTATTTATAACATAAACTAACAATATTTAAACTCCAACAATTTTTTATAAATTTATTGATCTCAATTGGTTTTCTGAAAGAAATTCAATTTTCAATAAAAAATTAATGTTTTCACGATTTTCAAAAAATATATTATTTTATAAAATTACAGAAGGATCGCCATTTAAAAATTTTGATATGGTGATTTCATATATTTAATTAGTTTTATAAAATAAATTTATAAGTTCAACAAATTAATTATAATATTTTTTTAAAAAATATAAGATGCCAATTTTGAAGAAAACTTATTTATGAAGCATAAAATAATTTTTCTAAAAAGTGAGTACATATTTCCAAAATACCCATCAATAATATTTCATTTATAAGTTATTTTTTTATATTTTATTATTCAGTTGATACAATTCATTCTCTCCAATTTAATTATGGGTATAAAATGGAAATATTTAAATAATTATATTTGTGTTTTTTAAGCTCGATGTATCATGTCATATACTTTATAAAAAATATTTATATTTTAAAATATATTGGTTTTACAAGAATTCTAGAAGAAGGAAAAAAACAAAGGTCTGAGAATAATCCTATGTATGGGTATTGATATAGTTGAAGAAATCATTAATAAATAAACATAATGTATATGACTATTTAAATAACTACAAAACATTCAATTAAATTAATTAATTGAAATTATATACAAGGAATAAATGATGATAAAATAATTTAATATTATAAATAAAATGATATTTAAATAGAAACATAGTTATCCTTAATAATAAAGTAATAACTTGGACCATCATTTACTAATCTCATAACGAGGGAATGTATAATAATGTACATCTGATGCTTACAATCAAAACATTGTACAAGTTATTTTAAAACAGTTAGAAAATAGTTTTTATTAATTAAAAGAGAGTTTTCTATGGAAAAATATATTTTCACCAGGGATATATTTATAATTGGTCCCCATCCATCACTTAATTAGTTCTATTAACTCATCATATAAAAATGGAGAAACATAATCAAGATAAACATACCTATTTAAAAAATTACATAATAATTTTTAATTCATAACACAATCAAATAATATAATCCCAAACCTAATAGATTTATATGGTGACGGGTAGTAAGGATTTATTTCGTAAGCCAAAATTATCATAAAACGTCCAAATAATATATAATTATGATACCAATACAACAAATCCCTTTTTATTCATATGTATAATAATGATTTGGTGTTTTGATGAATAATAATACTATAAAAATTCCATTATAAACATTATTAAAGAAATCAACATTTTCAATTACAATATATTATTAAAAATAATATTTCAAAAAATATTTTGATAATATATTTCTTCGAAAATAACGATATAATATTATAATGTATGCTTTAAAACATTATGTTTCTATAACTATTGGGATTTTTTTTCATGTTCTACATGTTAAAAAAAGTATTCCTTTTACATTTTTTGGTAAAATAAAAACAGGACTTTTTAAAAAAAAAGCATGAATATTAATATAAAATATATTTTTTAAAAGTAATAAATGGTTAAAATTTATTTAAATAAATCATTTGGAAAATCATAAAAACAATTTTGAAAAAATAATATAAAACATTTTTCTAGAATAAAAATGATATTCGACTGAAGGGATAAATAATGTCAGATTTAATAAAAAAATTATTTTAAGTAACAAAGATATTAATATGATACTGGTATTTGAAAACATCTTGAATAACCATATGAGATGAAAATAACATGGTCTTTTATAAAATGATCATATTATTTATTTTTATGGAAACTCATGAAAAAACAATCCCAATTAAAATGTAATTGATACCTATATCTCATCACACATTGGAAACTTTTGAATAATAATCCACATGAAATGAATACAATCAATGGAACAATTAAATACCAAAAACTATGATATATTAATGATATAACAATTTAAAGGGGAATTATGTACACCACACAAAGGAATAAGTGGTAAACATGGAATATATCTCACTGATGTAAAAGTGATATGAAAAACCCTTACCTCAGGTCTAATTTCCATCATACATGTAATTATATTATATTTATTAAATATACATTTATGATAAATATATTATATTACCCTAATAATATATCATATACCATATATTATCCTCTTATAAAATATTACAGAATGTTCGTTAATAATAATTCAATATTTTCATTGTTTTACGTGTTAGTTGTCATGTTTTCTCATATGTTATTAAATTAATGTTTGTATTTTTTTTGCCTAAAATGTTGCTCAATAATATACATAATCATATTTATTTTATAAATATATTTTTGTATATATCCTAATAAAAATTATAAAAAATCGGGAATAGAAAATGATTTGCATTACATCATGGAGTCGTTATATCATATGTATGCAGGAGGGATGCTAATGTTCCCATAATGGGTTAATTTTAAAGGAAGGACATGATAAATTTATTTAAAAATTTATATTATGTCAAATAAATAACATATCTTCATTAAAAATTTCGTTTTTTTAATTTTAGTGTAATGTAAAGGAGAAAAATGAATCACATCGCTTCACCAAGCGGTAATCCAACTTACACATGAGCTACATTATCGTATTTTTAATAGAATATAATTTAATAAATAATATGTATTATTATAAATAATAAGTATAATTATTTCAAAAATATTTTAATTAAATACATTATAAACATTATAAAATAAATCCATGATAGGTTTTATAGGAATGTATTTATATCAGATCGTGAGGCGGTCGTCCTCAATATAAATGATTTACGATTTCTTTTCCATTTTAATCGAAGGGGATATAGATAAATATCATTCCATAAAAAATAACATCTCAATATATTTTAATTAATTTAATTAAAATATTATATGTTTTATGTCTTAACAGAATTTTGTAAAATAATAATGAAAATGATGGTGCTCAGTGAACACAATTACATTATCTCAGAGAGACCATAAAAAGATCTCTTCTTAAGGGAAATAATGTTGGTGTTTTTAAAATAAATGAATCAATATAATGTTAAAAATATTTTTTGGGAGGGGATTTTTTGGGTTTTTCAAGCTAAATGACTTGATAGGTGTGAACAAGTGATGGTAAAGAGTTCTCTTTTATAATAAAGGCGTGAAATTTTTTCTCAATACCAATGAATATTCAATAATGTGAAGTAAATATCACTCCATGTGACACCAAAATTGAAAAATAATTTATTTTATATAAGTAAAGGATGATCCAAATCTCCACCAAAAAAAATTAAGCATGTATCAAAAATGTTATTCCCATATTCATTAAGCTTACTCCCTTATACCATTTCTGGTTTTCACTACAGTAATTAATTTAAGTAACCATGAAATTATCAAATAATCATAATATTAAGTGATCCTCACAAGATAACTAAGGCCAAAGTATTTTAAATATTAAATCACAGTTATCACATAATAATTTTAGTGGTGTGTAATGTTAATTATAACACAAGTATGTATAATTCAAAAAAAACTCATTTTAATATTAACCTTTATAATTAAATTATTAATAGTTTTACTAGTTACTGTGACCAAAATATAAATTTCGCATAACAAATAATATTAATTAAGATGATTCTAAATTGTTCGATAATGTTATCAAATTCAACACTCATAATTTATTAATATTATTGAAAAATTAAACAAGTCGGCATAATTAAAATATTGTTTTCTAAAGAGAGAATTCTTATAATTATAGAGAGTATTACAATAAAAAGGACATGTGAAATGGGATTCACTAAATAAATTTCAAATTATTGTAATATAATTTAACTAATTAAATTTAAAAATAATAATTAAATAAGGAACCTTTAATTGATTTAATCAAATAAGTAGTTTATAATAAAAAAAGTATTTTTCATTATTCATCAAAAAATTAATATTTTAATAAAATAAAATAAAATAACATTAATATTTTTTAGACTATTAATAATTTAATTAACTTCATTTTCTAAATACATATTATAATATTTTTGAAAATTAATAAAATAATTATGCCAAAATTTTAACAAAACAACCTATTTGAAAAATATAGTTTTTCATTAAAAATTACATTTTATTTCAACTCATATTTATATAATTTATTAAAAATATATATCTATTTATGTTTTTATAATTTTTTTTAAAAAATGATTTTCCTAATTTATTTGTTCCTATTCATACCTAGAATATTAATGGCTCGGTTATAATGTCCATGATTTAATAATAATATTTTAATAGAGTAAATTTTTTTTATATAAATCCTAAATTGAATGAATTGAATGATAATAATGATTTATAATTTATTTAAGAATAAATGCATCCTAAATACTTGTGGTGTTATGTTATTTTAAAAACATTGTGTTTTGTATAATACTTTCTATCGAACATTATGGTTATCTTTTAAAATCCCAGTTCATTGTATTCTACCCATATAATGAAATGGATTCCTTGAAATTTGATCATTATCTTAGTACCCAAGGGTTTTAAATGTGAAATTAAATTTATTTTAAACCCATATTGTTAAGAGGATTATTAAAAAAATCCACTTGAAAATAGAAAATATGAAGTACAAAGGTAATCTATAATAGAACAATCTAGGATTCCTTATTGTAAACATTGGGAGGAATTTAAAATATTGACATAGATGAAAAATTTATATAATTATGTTGAGTGATAGAGATTATTGATAAAAATATTTTTAATTATCTATTATATTTAATGAAAAAAACCCATAAATCTCTTATGAGTGAAAGAACCATTATTTCATCAGAAATCAATATAATGGGATAAAATTTAATTTCAAGATCCTCTACCGAGAGTTGTGGAACTACTATTACATCTATAGTATGGACATAAAAAAATAAAAATAATTGAAAAATATAATTTCAACCTTTGGTAGATCATTTATCAATGTACCCTTTATTTCTTACTCCAATAAATTAATATACAAGATGATATTTTTCTTCTTGAATCACTAAAATAAACTTTTATCAATTCATAAGATACACAAAATATTTTATAAACATTAGAATTTCCTTTATTAAAATAAAATATTTTATCACATGTTATCCAATATAATATATTAATATATAACACCACAACAGTAACTCCATAAATTTATAATAATCTATTGAATAAATGGTTAACATTAATATTCATCCAAAATACATCCTACTAAATTCAATGTCTAATTTTTTTGAAGTAATTTCTCTTAATAAATATTATATTCCCTAGAAAATATATAGTGTCACTTATTATCACATTCCAAATATGTGAGTACCTTTATAACCATAAAACCTTAATGGAAATATTAATTCTTCAAAAAATACGATGTTCCCAAATATATTTCACAAATCCAAACAAGTAATAAATCCATCGACCATAACATAAACCCTCAATTCACATAACCAATTTTACATTCAAAAATAATATCCCATAAATTTCACATTATCCCTATTATCTAAACAAATGGGGAAAATTAGGTTTTATCATTCCTCAATCTTATATTTTCTCAAAATTTCAACATTCCACTAAATCACTTTCAATGGTATAGTTAAGTATTTAATTTGAAATACTTGAATAAAAACTACTATAGTATAATACTTATACCATTAATGATTCTTATCCTACGAATATAATTAGTGAAAACAGTCTAAAAATAATTCTTTGAATCCAAACAATTAAATGATTCAATCAGTAAACATCATTCATACACCATTAACATGCTTTCTTCACCTTATTCATTAATACTTATTTTCTTTCTTATATCATTCGTAATCTATTCATCATCAATAGAAAAACAATTAATCACAAAATAAGTTTGATAAAATTAATGAAACTTCCACCTACAACATTAATTTTCATAATTACAGTAATATAATCATTTAAAACCTTCATCCATTTAAAATACCTTTGGGTGACCAATTTTATCATTCATTTCATTTATAGAACTTTTCTTTTTAAATTGACAATTACTTACCTTGTACCATTTTTCTCCACATATAAAATAATATGTTTCATTTGAGGCATTCACTTGAGTAGTTATTCCCACATTATTGACATATAGTATATGAAATATTATTTTATATATGGTCTCCACAATTTAAGCACTCACCAAACAATATCTGCATCTTTTTTGGTGTCTCAAAGAGTTTTTTCAGTTATAATTTTTCTATAATATAACCTAAAAAATAATTAGAAATCTTAACTATATACTTCACAATAGTCATCATCCAATTTTTTTTTCTCATCAATACATTTTCATTAATATTAAATGTTATTCCAATTCCATTTTTCTACAATCATAGACTAAAACCAAAAAGTAAAATGATTTGAAGAATAATCCTATTGGAGAATCAAATACTGATGAAGAATAATTTATAAGATTTAAAAATCACGACACTCTTTTTTCATAAAATTAAATATTTGTTTTAGCCTATGACATTCATGGTCATAATCTATTAAAATATTACATGATGGTTCTTATAGAAAATTGAATTTACCCAAGCATTTCCATCAAGAGTATTGAAGTGGGAGCACAATAAGGCCCATTTTCTTATACTAATTTACTCTCATTCTACCCCAACATTCTTTTTTTCAGTTAATACCCCTGGGTACATCTATTGAAGATACAAATATACTTCTTATATCTGAAAAAAGATGTATTTCAAGGGAAAAAATATCTACCTTACTAAAGGATCATTATATTATCTAAAAAATAGAATTATCATTAATGTAATTCATAGGTTTATATTTCTTAATCAATGTTCTCCTAAATATAGTTCCCAAGGATTCTATTATACTTCCTCTATTACAAATTGTAAATACCCTGAAACTAGTTTCCCAGAGTCGGTGTTCAAATTATTATATTGGCACTAGAAATTAGGTATCACATCCTAGAGGACCAAGTAGTTTAATAAAATTGGTAAACTAGTTTAATTCAATAATTTCACATACATTTGAAAACATAAAATACAATAACTAATTTTCATTGTGATCAAATTTATTTCCTTTTGCATGTCCTTACATATTAATCAATAATGATTATAAGGATCTTGTGAAAAGGAATCATAATAAAGGTGTGAGATCTGATTCTTATTAAGGTATTTATATAGTGGAATATATCATGAATAAATAATAATAACAATATTTATAGGTAAATAATTTTAAAAAAATCATTCATTCTATTACTTGATCAAAAAATAGCATTAATAAATAATAATCAAATAATACCATATACATATTCACAAATGTTTTAAATAGAATCATGAATATTATAACTAATATAATAGTCACATTTAATAATAATAATTAATCACATAATAAGATAGTACCAAAAATCATAAAACTTAACAAAACATTCAATAACATTCAAAAGATTGTTTATAAGTACGCATAAAACCCCATTGAATTTTCCCAAATGATTTTTTCTCATATGACCGATCGATGCATCAAGGAGATATCTATAACCATGACCCACACATAACATAATTATTAAATTTCATTACATATATTAAATGGGTGAAACCTAATTTACATAAACATTTTTATTGAAAAAAATACATAAAAATATTAATATATACAATAATAAATTAAATAATTATAAACCATCCATAATGTTATGGTGGATGGTAAAACTATTGTATATCCTTAGAAAAAATGACCATAAAAAATAAACAATTAGGGTTTTATAAATACAACATATCCCCAATGGATCATATATATAATAAATGGTTGATTTTGTTGTTGAATATGAATACCATAAAACTGTCATTAAAAATATTCTTGAGAAAAATAATATTTCCATCTTCAAAATAATTTTTATAACTTAAATTTTGAAAATTAATTTGAAACTAATTTTAATTCCAAATAATCTTTTAAACATAAAAAATAGTCTTGAACAAATTTATTGTGAATGGCTATAGTAAATTGCATTTAAATAGTACTTGTCAAAATAATTATTCCTTTAACATTTTTATTAAAATTCAAATGAGACTTATTAGGAAAAAAAATATTACATTCAAAAAAATATTTATAAATAAAAACAAAATAAAAATGTATTTAATAAATGATGTGTATATATTTGAAGACATTTTGGAAAAAAATAGAAAATATTGTTTTGGAATAAAATGAATTTTCAACTGGAGAATGATGTAAAGTCGTATTTTATTAAAAACTATTTCTCAATAATTATATGTACAAAAGAGTTGAATCTATTGATATTATTTGAAAAAACGATGGACAAAGTAAGATGAGGAAAATTAATGGTTCTTATTTTATAATTATCAAGTAATTTCATTCTATGGAATTTCAAATATAAAAAATCCCGATTAAAATTAGATTAAAACATAAATATCATACAATATTTTTAACATTCGAATATTATTCCCAATAAAAGAATTAAAATCAAATAAAACTATAAATAACATTAATATTAATATAATTTTTATATGAAATATTAATAGGGTGATTATATATACCAAAAAATGTATAAGTTGTTAATAAGGCATATGTCTCTTGGAAGTAAATGTGAGACAATAATCCCTAACCTCATGTCTGTTTTCCATTATGCATTCATATAAACAATGTATAAATATTATATATTTTTTATAACAAAACTAAAGAACATGATCATATATACCAAACCATATATTATACTCTAATAACATTTTATCATCTATTTGTTGATAATATTTCAATATTATTAATTTTTTGGGTATTAATATCTTGGTTTTATCATGCCCTTTTATTATGAAAGATATGGTTATTGTGCATTTGATAAAGTTCCATAATCACAGAAATTTTAATATTATTACAAATATTATTCCTTAAATTTCATACACCAATAGAATATTTCATTAAAATTGGAAATATAAAATTAATCGCGTCACTTTGTAGAGATGATAGGATATACATACACATAAAAGATAATATCATTACCTTAAATGGTGAAAGGGTAAAAAATTGATTTATATATGTAATCAAAATAATCTATATAATTTAATGCTTATCACCTTTGTTAGTTAAATTTTTCATTTTTTTGTTCCTAGAATAGTGTATGTGAAAAGGGAACCACATCACTTCGCATACTGGTAGTCCGCTATACCTACAAGCAACATTATTATATTTTATAGAGAATAGAAATGTAGAGGGAATATGTGATATTTTAAATACCGAATTATAATTATATCATAAATATTATATATATATATAAATATTAATTCAATCATTATATCCAATCATGATTTTTTACATAAAATGATATAGATCAGTTCAGTAGGAGGTAGTCCACCTTTCACATGAATAGTGATTTCCTATCCCATTTTATGGATATTGAGATGGAAAATATTATTTGTTAAACAGAATAATATCTAATTATGTGGTATAAATATTTATATATACTTTTATATTATATATACATTAATCCAAAATTAATTTTTTGAAAGAATAAAGAATATGAATGTTCTTGGTGATGTCAATTACATTCTTATAGCGATTCCTCCATTGGATCAATTTTTAAGGACACTAGGGTTGTTATTTTGAAATTCCAATAGATATATAATGTGTTTAAGGATGTATTTTAAATGTGTTTTTGTTTATCAAAATGGATTGAGATATGTGAAAATGTGAGGCTAGGGAATTCCCTTTTTTTAATTGAGGAGGAGTGGAATTTTCATAAACTCAAAAAAAAATTAAATAATAGGAAGTCACTCTCACCCAAAGTGCCTAAATATATGATATATAATAGATTTTATTGAATTTAATATTGATAATAATGTTTACCACATAATATAACTAATGTTTTTATAACTTATTCTTTATGCTTCATGTTTACTCACTTTTATTATTTTAGTTATAACTATGGTAATTAGTTTCTTTAACATAGGTAATTTATTTATTAATACTAAAATATAATTTATATATTATATAATGTAGGAAAAATAAGGATAAATATTAAACAAAAATACTAAAATGAAAATTTTATGTGTCTGGAAATGTAAATTTATCATAAGTTCATGTAATGTAAAAAACCTCTTCATAACATTAAACTCGTTTATATATTAATTATTTTTTTACTAATTATTATGACAAAAAATTAAATTGAATTTTTCATATAATATTAATAATAATTCATAAAAATACAGAAATCATTTTAAAAAAATCAATCATAGAAGTGAAAACATATAATTAAAAATTAAACACCACGATGTGTTAGAAAATGGGTTTTCCAAGAAGAAAAAACTCAAATGTATAGAAATTTTTAATAACAAAATTCAATATTAAATTGATTCCAATAATTAATTTTTATTTATTATATTATAATTTTAATAATTTTACATTTATAAAATTTTTCTATCAAAATTGAAGCTTAATTTCATGCAAACTAATTATTATTGTAATAAAAAAAATATTCACTAACCATTGAAAGATTAATAATCTCTGCAAAATATAAAAAATTATCCTTAAGATAAAATTTTTAGGATCATTTTTAAATGAATATAATTTAAAATAATATATTTTAAAATTATGAAGAATTATTTATTAATTATGTGAATACAGTGCAACAAACTGCATTTTATAAAAATACCGATTTTATGAAAACATATTATTTTTAATTAAAAGTTTCATATTTTATTCATAATCAATAGATATCAATATAATTTATTTTATATATGAATAGAAAATATAAATATCATAATTTATTTATTCATATTCATACCTTCCAGCTTAATGGTTAGTTTACAATGGTCAATTTTTTATAATAGTATTCTAATAGTGTATTTTGTTTCTCTTAAACTCAGTGTTGCGTGTATTGCAGGCTATCAAAGAAATTGAATTTATTTAAAATATAAATATATCATCAAGTATCAATGTCACGACCCGTCCTCAAGACCTGTGCCGTGACTACCCCAAGCCCGCCTCCCATAGGCCATGTGCTGGCGACTAGCACCAAGGCGTAAATCCCAACAAAAGGGGAAGGAATTGCCTTTATAAAGTAAACAAACACTAGAGAGTAAGCAAGATTCAGTAAAAACTAAGTAAAACTGGGTAAAAAGTAGTGCAGAAAAGTAAGTGGGCCAGAATACAAACCCAAACTTAATGTAAGGTACAACTGAAAAGAAGTACAACAACTGAAAGTAAAGCAGCAATGTCGAGTCGTCCACTGGAAGTCCCACATGAAGGGTGGGTACCGATAACCTCCTCAGATCCTCGGGTCCAGCCATCCACTCTGTGTATGTCCCGCCCAGTGGTCCACCTCCAGGTACCGACTTGTTCCACAAGCCTCAACCACAATCAGCGTTGTCCGTTGTCTGCATCCAACACAATGTAGTGCGGGTATAGCCCGTGCAGGGGTGAGTATACGCTACTCAGTAGGGACCCCGAGACCCCCGATGGTCTCCTAGAATCCACAATGGATAATACACAATGGAAAGATACAATCAAGAAGTAAAAATCCAACAATACTTAGGTATATGCCCATACATATACCAAAGTCATCAATTCCAGTTCGGCTCCAACATCCGAGCCAAAGTTCGATCACGTCCACACAGGAGAACACAAACCAGTCCACATAGGAAAGTAAGTCAATCACATCGAAGATAATGATTGAATGTCAAGACTCAACTAACACAAGTATACTTCTTCGGTGATAGAGATGATCAGATATAGCCACTGATTCATCTAAGCTTGGACCCACGTAGGATACTAAACCAGTCAAGCTGCCGAACCCACATAGGATTTCAGTGCAGTCAGCATTGTCGTCGAACCCACAGAGGATTTCAGTACGGTCTTCATTGCTTCCGAACCCACATAGGATTTCAGTGCCATCTTCATCGCCGTCAAACCCATATAGGATTTCAGTACAGTCTTCATCGCTTACGAACCCACATAGTATTTCAGGGCAGTCTTCATCCCCGTCGAACCCACATAGGATTTCAGTACGGTCTTCATCGCTGCCGAACCCACATAATATTTTAGTGCAGTCTTCATCGCCATCAAACCCACATAGGATTTCAGTACGGCCTTCATCGCTGCTGAACCCACATAGGATTTCAGTGCAGTCTTAATCGCCGTCGAACACACATAGGATTTTAGTAAGGACGTCACCGTCGTAGTCACAGTTGGAGTCGCAGCTGGCTCTAGGGTTTCCGCACACAACAAGCTCATTTTCGGGTGGGTATTCTCCATTATCCAAGGGGTAAATACATCAACTGACACATATTCTGGAGTTGATGTATCCAAAAGTTCTGTCCCAACAAAAGGAACTCAACGTGATAGATGGCGCGTCAATCAGATGCCCGGTTGGTAAGTTATTGGCTTTATCGTTCTAGGGGCCCAGTTGGTTTTTAATTCAAAAAAAAACTAGACCACACTCCATCTGCATCCAAAAATTGAGCAGAGTAAGAGAAAAGGTCCGTCTCACTAAGAGGAATCCAACAAAGTTGACGACACTTCAATCAGACATCTAGAGCTCACGTTATAAGTGTTTCCACTCCGAGGCCCCGGTTGGTTTCGTGTTTGAACAACCCCGGCCATACAAAAAGTTCTCCAAAACCTTTAGTGTAATATACCAAAACGAACATCTCCATCCAAGGATCGAATCACAACTGACGGTGCGTCGATCGGGGGTCCATAGCCCATGTTACGGGTTTTTCAACAAACATATCCAAGAAAAGGGGGTTTGGGGCCCTGACCGACCCGACCCAAGACCCCTGGGTCGGCCCAAATCGGGCGACCAGAAACGGGTCCAAGTCCAGCCCATTAAGGCATGGCCCAGACCGATGGGTGCGGCCCGGCCCATCCTGGGCCGCCCGACCCATCATGGGTGGCCGGTGGCCTGGCCCGATCACGCGACCCGCATGGTGAGCTCGGCCAGCGCCGAGCTGAGCAGAACAGAGGCAGGGGGGGGCACTGCCCCCCTGATTGAGAAACTGCTGCCCCCACGTGGGGGTCTTCTCCTTTGACCAGTCGGGCGTTACGACCCCCGGTTTCATGAAAGCCGGCCGGCCCGGTCCGGCCGGCCGGTGATGCTGCCGCGAGACCGCCAGGGTCCCACCCCTCCAAGGTGCCGATGGCCTGCGGTTCCGGCTGCCCGTCCTTGTACCACCGTAGTTTCAAGACACAGCCTTGTCATCCAAGCGAGGCGTGACGACTCCGTGCCTCTTCATTGCAGCACAACTCCAGCCGCAGGTTCATTTGGCCTCAACGGCGCGGCGCGACGGTGCCGCACATCTTCACCACATTTCCCCATGTTTCTGCGCGGTGTCGTTGCACCCCGCCGCCTTCTTTTGAACCACAACGAACACAATCAGCAAAGGGGGAGGAGGGTCATCTGTGTTCGTGCGGTCCGACCTCCTCGCGTTATTATGATAACAGGCAGCCAAATAGAAGTCTATGAACGACAAAGGAATATTTCACGGGAAAAAACAATTAACCCCTACCTCATGAATTGTTGAACAATGGTTCGTCGCGAGGAAGGAACATCGCGGAAGACGGCATCATGGAAAGAGGATCATCGGCATCGTTGTACACGACTTCACGTCATCGATCTCCGAGAAACTAGCGTTCTTCGTCGTCTTCCGTCAGAGGTTGGCATACTTCGTTGTTCTTCACGTTCTCCAATGAAGAAGATGAAGATTCAAAGGCTTTGAGTAAATCCTCTCCCAATCCCTCTAGCACAATGAAGCAAAAATAATAAAATAAGGTGTTTCCATATTTTATTACTCATGCCATTGGTTTTTGAAAATCAAAATTAAATCACGATTTAATTATCGATCATTGACCAATTAATGAGGCGTTTAACAATCCAATTAACCGCAAGAGTTGACTCGACATTTAAGAAAAGTGGGGGTGTGGGTGAGTTACATAATTAAATACATGTGGGAGGTAAAAAGGAAATAATGGGGGGTGGGGATCGTGTGGGCCCCACCTCACTCATATCCTACCTAGGAGTTAGGATATCAGTGGTTCCCACTCCAACAACCATGCCTTGGTTAAAACTATGTAGAATAAAAATAAAATCTGTTGAACAATATTTTATTTTATTCTTTAGTTAACCAAAATAATTAATAACCTCACCCGAGGAAATGAAAATTTAGAAAAGGAATTCTTAAGCACTTACCGGCACTGCGATTCCATCAGTGCCCTCAGCTTTCGATTCTGAGCACCGATTCAAAAGTTAGGAAAACCCATGCATTCGTTCGCTGAACGTACCTGAGCCAAAGTTTAAAAATTGATTCCGGGCACACCGGGCCTCAGAATCAGGTGCCGTCAGAAACTGTGTTCTTGTAAAATCTCAATGAAAATTAAGAAAAAAAAATCCCTTCAATTTTACAGGTCATTACATCACTCCCACCTCAGGGATTTATGTCCCCGTAAAGATACATCATAATCTAGGGGAACAAATGTGGGTACTGTTCACGCATCCGAGCCTTCCGCTCCCAAGTGCTCTTCTGGAGGTTCCTGTGCTGCCATCTGATTCACACTAGAGGTATCGACCATCCACTTAGGACCCGCTCCTATCGATCCTCAAACTCCATCGGGACCTCCGCAAAAGTCACCCCATCGTCAATGTCTAGCTCCCCATGGTCGATGATATGCGTCGGGAAATGCATGTATCTCCTCAACTGAGATACGTTGAAGACTTCGTGCACCCGGTGCAGCTGAGGTGGTAGAGCCAGACGATAAGACACCTCGCCTATCCTGCTGAGCACCTGAAAAGGTCTGATGAATTTTGTAGACAACTTTCCGCCTCAGGAAAATCATCATAATCCTTGTCGAGGTGAGACCCGCAAGAAGACATGGTCGCCATCCTCGAATTCCATTGGCCTCCGCCTCCTATTAGCATAAGACTTCTATAGGCTCTGAGCTATCCTCATCCACTCCTAGATGACCTGGATCTTCTCTGTCATGTCCTAGACCATCTCTGGTCCCAGAAGTGCTGACTCCCCAGGTTCTGTCCCGCACAGAGTTGATCTGCAAGGTCGGCCGTAGAATGGCTTGTATAGTGCCATCCCGATGGTGGAGTGGTAGCTGTTGTTGTACGCGAACTCCACCAAGTGTAGGTGGTCCTCTTAACTACGATCAAAGTCAAGGGAACATGCACATAGAATGTTCTCGATAGTCTGAATGGTCCTCTCCGTCGGACCATCCATCTAATGGTGAAAGGCGGTGCTCAGACCTAGCTTCAAACCGAATGCCTCCTACAACCCCTTCCAATGCCGGGAAGTAAAGAGAGCATCTAGATCAGAGACAATAGATGATGGCACACCATGAATCCGTACAATCTCCTGATCATAGAGACATCCCAAGAACTCTATTGAGTCCTGCTCTCTAATGGGTAAGAAGTGAGAAGACTTGGTGAGTCGGTCGACAATCACCCAAATTGAGTCGTGACCTCAATAAGTACATGGAATTCCAGTCACGAAATCAATAGATATCCTGTCCCACTTCCACTCCGGGTCCACCAAGGGTTGTACCAAGCCTTCTAGTACTTGGTGCTCTGCCATCACCTGCTGGCAGGTGAGGCATCGAGAAACGAACTCTACCACAACCTTCTTCACACCCGGCCACCAGTACTGTCGTCTGAGATCCTAGTACATCTTCTCCACTCAAAGATATACCGCTAGAGGGGAAGTGTGAAACTCTCTCAGCACCTCCTCCTGTAAAGAAACTGGTACCGAGGTAAGTCCACTAAAAATGACGTCGTGCTCTCTTCCTATAGAGAATCCATCAGGTGCATTTCCTGAGGATATCTGCGCATGCCGCGTCTCACAGTCAGCGTCCCCACGCTGTGCCTCTCTGACCCGCTATAGTTGTGGAGGAGTGATTGTGAGTGACTGAAGAAAGCCTGCTCCATCTCAATCCAGGAAGGATATCTGCAAAGCGGCTAGGAGCTCCATCGCCTCGCCGAGCAGCTGAGTGCTAGTCCTCCTGCTGAGGGCATCGGCTACCACGTTCCCCTTTCTGGGAGTATTGACTATCGCAAAGTCATAATCCTGCAGGAACTCGAGCCATCACCGCTATCTCATATTCAGATCCTTCTTTGAGAAGATATACCTGAGACTCTGGTGGTTATAGTAGACTGTAAGGCGCTCGTACACCAGATAGTGTCACCACATCTTCAAAGCGAAGACCACAACTGCTAACTCCAAGTCATTGGTAGCGTAGTTCTGATCATGATTCCTCAACTGACGTGACCCACAGGCTATCAAGGACCTCTCCTGCATCAAGACAAATCTGATTCTTTTCCCTGATGCATCGCAGTAGACTACGTACCCTACTCCCTCCTCCAGTAGCCTCAAGATAGGCGCGCTGGTCAATCTCGGTCTCCGCTCCTGGAAGCTCTGCAGACATCTTTCTGACCACAAGAAGGGTTTTCTATTCTTTGTCAATGATAAGAGTGGTTCCGAAAATCTGGAAAAGTCTGGCACAAATCTCCGGTAGTACCCAGCTAGCCCCAAGATACTCCTCACCTCCGTCACTCTCCTGGGTGGATCCCAAGCTAGCACTGCCTCGATCTTCACATGATCCAACACAACTCCCACCACAGAGATGATGTGTCCCAAGAAGTGGACTCACGTATCCTGAACTGACATTTAGATAGATTTCCATAAAGTTGGTTCTCTCAGAGTGTATCTAGTACAACCCTCAAGTGGTAGGCGTGCTCCTCCTCAGTGGTCGAGTATATCAATATGTCGTCGATGAAGACCATGACAAATCGATCGAGGTATGGAAGAAAGATCTTGTTCATCAGACCCATGAACACTACTGGAGCGTTGGTTACGCCGAAATTCATAACCATGAACACATAGTGGTCATACCGACATCAAAAGGCCATCTTCTACACGTCCTCCTCTCGAACTCTGAGCTGATGATAGCATGATCTATGGTATGTCTTTGAGAACCACCATTCTCCCTTGAGGTGATCGAAGAGGTCGTCAATACTCAGTAGCGGATACTAGTTCCTTACGGTCACCTGGTTTAGGGGACGATAGTCGACACAACGTCTCACGCTCTCATCTTCCTTCTTGGAGAAAAATATCAGGGAAACCTATGGTGAAACACTAGGTCAGATGAATCCCTTGCCCTGCAAGCCCTCCAACAGTACCCGTAGCGCTCGAAGCTTAGCGGGGGCCATCCGATATGCTGGAGTGGATATCAGGGCTCTCCCGGAGTACAGGTCGATATAAATTTCTACCTCTCTATGAGGAGGTAGTCGTGGAACGTTTTCAGGGAAAATGTACACATACTAATCCACCACTACATGAAAACTAGGACTCTGCTTGTCAACTGCTCCTAGTATGAGGCTAGCCAACTGATAAGTGATGGGATGCCCTCTCATCTGCGTGAGTACATCATGTGCTGCAAAGGTTCCCTTCTCACCGATGAAGGTGAACCTACTCCCATCGGTGCGTACACACCACACCTTGCACCTAATACAGTCAATCTGAGCATGGACTGTAGATTACCAATCCATGACCAAGATGATGTCGTAAGGCCTCAATGCCACTACGGGAAGATCCCAGCCAATGATCTTGCCTCCAAGAGTAAGCTCACACTACCAGCACCTGTGCATAATCGTTGAGTCTGCTCCGATAGGAGTCTCTGGCTGTAATGATCGAGCCAAAGGCTCCGTCGGAATCTCCGAGCTCCGATCAAGGGCAGCAGCAATAATGGAATGACGTGCTCATGTGTCTATAAGAACTGAAGAAAGGGTGGAGTAGACATAGATTGTACCTCAAATCATCTCAGGCGTGATGTGGTCGTAGGCCTATGTTGCCTGATGTTGAGCCTGTCTCTGGTCGCCAGCTCCATGTGGTCTGGGTGGACATCCTGGTGATGGCGGTGGTAATGCCTCAAAGTGTTTCCCACCACCTGCTGCTCGGCCAGCTCCCCTGCCTCGTCCGCCTACTCTCGGAGGACTTCCACGGTCGACCCTCTGCCTCTACCTGGGTGGCCCCTCAACCGTCTATTTCTCCTCTGCACGCCGGGTCGGGAAGTCACAAGCCATGTGGCTCTGAACCCCGCATGTGTATCACTGCCTGCTCCTCGGAAGGCTGGCTCTGCGCCCTGTGCCCCACACCTCTGAGCTAGTGTCCTGTGGTTGTCTGCCTGATGGTCCGGTCCGCCTGGACCCCCATGACATCCGTCGACTGCCAGCTGCAGACGACTCTGCTACGTGTCGCCCTGTAGTAGGTCTCCCTGCTGGTGTAGGCTCGGCTAGAAATCTCTCTATGAGAATAGCTCACTCCAGTACTCCAGCCTGTGTTGGAATGCTGAGGGAGATCATCGATGCCCTGATCTCCTACATCAGTCCCTTCTCAAAGGTCTGGAACCAGATGAATGGGTCCCTTACCATGTCCGTCGAATAGCGTGAGAGGTCGGTAAATCTCACCGAGTACTGGGCCACCGTCATGCTTCCCTGCAACAGCTATAGAAGATCCTCGATGTGCACCGCACGGAGGGTGGCTGGGACGAACTCCGATCAGAAGAGGCTCTCAAATTCCATCCAGAGGAGTGATGCCTCGTCGTGAACCTGGAGAATCATGATCCACCATCTGCCTACTGCCGCAGGCAGGAGGCTTGCTGCGAGGATCTACATGAGGTCAGCTGGTGTCCCCACTAACCTGAAAAGCTCGCACAACTACCTCCAGCCAATCCTCGGCTGCCTGAGGGTCTGTCTCCCTGTGGAACCTGGGTGGTATCTAGGCTGAAACTCATGCAGTGCACTAAGGCGATGTTCACTATTAGTGGTTGGGGCTAGTAGCATCAGTGGCTCAGCGGGTAGAGGTACCGTCGGTGCCTCCGCTGTCAAAGGGCCCTGCACGGAGGCCACATCGCTCGGTGGGTTGTCGTCTCACACAATGCTCGGAACCCTAGCTGGCTGCTGTCGTGGGGCCATCTTGAAAATAAATAGGTGCGCCACGGTCAAACAGTATACCTGGTGAGATGACACAATGTAATCACAAATATAACTTTTGAAACATACATGTAATCAATATTTTCATGCATTGAGTTGGAAATCAAGATTCAGTGTCCTAGTGTATGGATACGTCGACCGCCGCACCTACACTGGACTCCCTGGACTAATAACCACACACAATACCCTTAACACTATTTCTTCACATAAAAGAAAGATCAGATTCATGAGTTCTGCGATAGAACTGAAATCCTCTAATACCAATTTGTCAGGACCCGTCCTTGGGACCCGTGCCGTGACTACCCCAAGCCCGCCTCACATAGTCCAGGGGATGACGACTAGAACCAAGGCATAAATCCCAGCAAAATGGGAAGGAATTGCAATTATAATGTAAACAAACACCACAGAGTATGCAAGTAGAAGTAAACACTAAGTAAAACCGGGTACAAAAGTAGTGCGGATAAGAAAGTGGGCCAGAATACAAACTCAAAATGAAAGTAAGGTACAAATGAAATGATGTAAAACAACTGAAAGTAAAGAAGCAACGTCGAGCCATCCACTAGAAGTCCCACCTGAAGGGTGGGTATAGATAGAATCCTCAGCTCCTCAGGTCCAGTCGTCTGCTCTGTGTACATCCCACCCAGTGGTCCACCTCCAGGTACCGACTTGCTCCAGAAGCCTCAACCACGATCAGCGTTGTCTGTCGTCTGTATCCTACACAACGTAGTGCAGGCATAACACATGCCGGGGTGAGTATACGCTACTCAGTAGGGACCCTGAGACCCCTGAAGATCTCCCAGAATCCAAAAAGGATAATCCACAAAGGAAAGATACAATCATGAAGTAACATCCATCACTACTTAGGTATATTCCCATACATATACCTAAGTCATCAACTCTAGTTCAACTCCAACATCGTAGCCCATGTTCGATCACGTCCATTAAGGAGAATATAAACTAGTCCACATAGTAAAGTAATTCAATCATATCTAAGATAACGATTGAGTGTCAAGACTCATCTCACACAGTTATACTTCTTCGGTGATATTGATGATCAGATATAGCCACTGATTTATCTAAGCTGGGACCCACAGAAGATACTAAACCAGCCAAGCTGCCGAACCCACATAGGATTTCAGTGCAGTCTTCATTGTCGTTGAACCCACGGAGGAATTCAGTACGGTCTTCATCACTACTGAACCCACATATAATTTCATTTTAGTCCTCATCACTGTCAAACCCACATAGGATTTCAGTACGGTCTTTATCACTGTCGAACCCACATAGGATTTCAGTGCATTCTTCATCGTCGTCAAACCCACATAGTATTTCAGTACGGTATTCATCGATGCCGAACCCACATAGGATTTCAGGGCAGTCTTCATCGCCATCGAACCAACAAAGGATTTCAGTATGGTCTTCATCACTTCCGATCCCACATAGGATTTCAGTGCAGTCTTCATCGCCATCGAACCCACATAGGATTTCAGTACGGTCATCATAGTCGCAGTCGCAGTCGCAGTCGCAGCCAGCTCTAGGGTTTTCACACACAGCATGCTCGTTTTCGTGAGGGTCCGCTCCACAAGACAAGGGTTCGATACATAAACTGATACGTAGTCTGGAGATTATGTATCAAAATGTTCTTTCTAAAAAAAGGAACTCAATGTGATAGACGGCGCGTCAATCGGACGCCCGGTCTGTGAGTTATTGGTTTTTTCGTTCTAGGGGACCGGTTGGTTTTTATGTCAAAACCATCCCGACCGCACTCCATATGCATCCAAACCTCGATCGGAGTAAGCCAAAAGGTCCATCTCACTAAGATGAATCCAACAAAGTCGATGGAACGTTAATCGGACGTCCGGAGATCACGTTTTAAGCATTTCCGCTCCGAGGGCCCGGTTGGTTTCATGTTTGAACCAACCCGGCCGTACCCAAAGCTCTCCGAAACATTGAGTGTAATATAAATAAACGTCCATCTCGATCCAAGGATCACATAAAAACTGGAGGTGCGTCGATCGGGGGTCTGTAGCCCATGTTACGGGCGTTTGAACAAACCTGTCCAAGAAAAGGGGGTTTTGGGCCTGGACCAACCCGGCCCAAGACCCCCACGGTCGGCCCGAACCGGTTCGACCCGAACCGAGTCTGGGTCCGGCCCATTAGGGCAAGGCCCGGCCCGACCTGGGTGGCTGATGGCCTGGCACGCTCGCGCGGACTATGTGGCCAGCTCGTCCAGCACCGAGCTGAGTGGAACAGGGGGTCGGGTTTCCCCCCTAATTGAGAAACTGCGCCCCCAACGTGAGGGGCCCCTCCTTCGGCCAACCAGGGGTTAAGACCACCGGTTTCTTGGAATCCGGCCAGCCCGGTCCGGCCGGCCGGTGCGGCTGCCGCGGGACCGCTAGGGTCCCTCCCCTCCGAGATCATGGCAGCCGGTGGTTCTGGCCGCCCGGCCTTGCACTATCGCGTCATCGAGGTGTGGCCTTGTCCGACCGGCGCGGCGCGACGGCGCCACTCACCTCCGTCACGGCCCTGCTCCGGCCGCGGTGTCTTCGTGGTTCTCCGGCACGGCGCGACGGCGCCGCGCCCCTTCGATGCGGCCTGACTCTGGCCACGGGTTCGTTTGGCCTGAACGGCGCGACGTGACAGTGCCACGCATATTCGCCACATTTCCCCATGTTTCCACGTGGTGCCCTTGCACCGCGCCGCCTTCTTTCAAACCACAACAAACACAATCATCAAAGGGGGAGGAGGGTCAGCTGTGTTCGTACGGTCTAACCTCCTACCGTTATTATTATAACAGGCGTCCAAATAGATGTCGATGAACGACAAAGGAATTTTTCACGGGAAAAAACAATCAACCCCTACCTCAAGCGTTGTTGAATGAAGGTTCATCGCGGGAATGAACATCGCGGAAGATGGTGTCGCGGAAGGAGGATCGTCAGTGTTGCGGTACACAGTGTCGCGTCGTCGATCTCTAGGAAACTAGCGTTCATTGCCGTCTTCCATCGGAGGCTGGCGTTTTTCGTCAATCTTCATATTCTCCAATGAAGAAGATAAAGATTCAAAGGCTTTGAGTAAATCCTCTCCCAATCCCTCTCGCACAATGAAACAAAAATAATAAGTCATTTCTTTATTTTATTACTCATGCCATCAGATTTTGAAAATCAAAATTAAATCACGATTTAATTATCAATCGTTGACCGATTAATGAGGCGTTTAATAATCCAATTAAACACAGAAGTTGACTCAGCATTTAATAAATGGGGGGGGGGGTGTGCGGGTGAGTTACATAATTAAATGCACGTGGGAGGTAAAATGGAAATAATGTGGGGTGGGGCTGGTGTGGGCCCCACCTCACTAATATCTTACCTAGGAGTTAGGATATCAGTGGGACCCACTACAACCACCATGCCTAGGTTAAAACTACTTAGAATAAAAATAAAATCTGTTGCACAAAATTTTATTTTATTCTTTAGTTAACCCAAATAATTAATAACCTCACTCGAGAAAACGCAACTCCGGAAAAGATGATATTAAGAAATTACCGGTGCTGCGATTCCATCACTGCGCTCAGAATTCGATTCCGAGCACCGATTCAAAATTTAGGAAAACTCGCTTGTTCGTTCACTGAATGTACCCAAGCCAATCATCGGAAATAGATTCCGGGCACACCCAGCCTCCGAATCAGGTGCCGTCAGAAACCGCGATCTAGTAAAATCTAAAAGAAAATTACGAAAAACAATTTCCCTTAAATTTTATGGGTCTTTACAATCAAGATGTTGAATTAATATATTAAGATGGTGTTTCATGTCATATATGCTACTGAGTATGATGTTACTCTTTTGAAATCTCTAGGACACTCTGGTATGAATGTTTTTTCTTAACACCACCATTTTCCTGGAATCATCCTATGAAAAGGAAATGCTCTCAATGTGAGAAGTCATTTTTTGAAACTAATATTCCTACCTATAAATATTTATCATTTATAAATTTCACAATACGTTATAATTACCTCATAATTTATTATATATATAATTTTTTTTAATCAATTGGAATAACTTTTAACAACCATTTTTTATTATGAAAAAAGAAACCATTATTCATGCAATTTGTAGGCAGCCTCCACCATAAAGTGACGACATCAATTTATCACTACCACCTATCAAAACTATTTATATGGGTTTAATTAGGTAATAATTGTTACTTATATAGTATATTTATGATTATAGAGAGACAAATCATAATTCACTTTCTTTCCCACTCATTAATTATGAATATAAAATGATAATCACCTTTGTTTGAAGTACATCATCCACCAAGTAATTTATCATTTTTTATGTAGTATCATTATTAGTTAATAATATATATAAATTTATGATTCAAAACATTAAATTTTTCCAAATATTTTAATTATTCATCATTAATAAGTATATTATTCTAAAAGAGAGAACCTTTAGACTCATAATCAACCCTTAATTATAGTATGACAATGTTTTGGTTGGTCTAACCATCAACCTCAAAAATGATATAAAATAATATCATAAAGGATAATGAGAATAAAATTAATTATAATATTTTATTTAAATAAAAAAATAATTTCTTAGTTCTTATTTTTATTGATAATATTAATATAAAACACATTAAATATGATATAATTTTTTTTAGATAAAATACACTAAATCATGCTTGTTTCAAATTTCATATACATGATCCATAACCAAAACATTAGTGTAATGAAATTATAAAATTATAAAATATTATAGATAATAATTTATTGTAACATTTTTGATCTATTATAGAAATCATTAGTAAAATAATTAAGAACAACATCGCTTCTATGATACTAGTTATGAGTAATTAAATTGACTGACACCTTACATTGAAAATAGATTCTAAATAATTAGCATACATATAGAGAATAATTTTAAATTAAATATAAAAATGGGGTTATATATAAATTATATTTTAAAAGATGGAAATAAATAGTTATTTTTATTGTAGAGAATGGTTCAGTGCTTCAGTTGATGTCATGAATTACGGATTGTGTTTTTGGATCTGAATTTTTTTATATAGATTTCATTTGTATTCACCTCAGTTTTCTCCATTGTTGTGTATATATTATAAATGGTTTTATTTTTTTTAAAAAATTTCACTTAATATAGTGTATTAAAAAATATATCTCATTTTCTAACTTCCATGAATTTATAATTAAAAATAATATGAGGTTGTAAGGGTTTTTTTAACTTACACTGCATTTCTTTGAGTTATTATGTATTATCTCTAAATTCCTAATTCAAATATTGGTTTCTTATGCATTGATATTTTATAATGAAAATATTCATACAATATGAAATATCATTCATTATTAAATTAAATGGCCATACTAGGATGAATTTATTTCTGAAAAATTATAATGTTATTGAGATTATCTCTCATCCCCTTCCACGATGGTTTTTCCTCAGTTTTAATAATTTACCTTCCATATAATATTATACTTTTAAAATGGAATCCTAACTATGAATTATTTATTTTTACCTTCATATTTACCTAATAATATTTTAAAAAGAATGTTTTATTATAATTTATAATCTATTGTATTTCAATAAAGTGGTTTTAAAAAATAAAAATGTGATCCTATAAAACCACCTTATCAGTTATGGGATACAATTTATCATTAATATCACTACATATATATATATATATATTAGATTCATCTATTTGTTACATGTTACTTAAATGTGTTCCTTACTCATATACACCATTTAATAGAACTTTCTCTGATTGGGTGAATAAATGTCTCAGGTTACATTTTATATTTCCAGAGTTACGTAAACCTGACATAAGGAGACTTTTTTATTTATTATTTTAACACTAATTTTACCTTAATAAAAAATTAACCATGAATAAATATTCAAACCATAATTATTTCATATATAATAAACCTAGATCATTTCGGGTCTAAAGGGAAATAATAATCTACTTCCTTCTTTAAAATATTAATTGGTAATTTCTCAAAGAAATAAATATGTAGTTTATATTTTATTATTACTTATCTGTGATCCTTTACATAATGTTTCATACATTATTATTCAAATATAAGGAATAAATTTCTTTATGAATATATGAATATATGATAAATATTTAATTTATTATTATCTTTTGAATACTTATGATATATATATCAGTTATTCATTGTTAAATATTATGAAACCCACTACATTCTCAGGAGTTTTATAATGTTAATTGTCACACCCCGACCATATATATCCTTTTTTTATTCTTTCCTTGATTTTGGATCTTTTGGTTGAAGATTGGGTTGATTGACCAACAAAATTCCTTGTGTTTTTGTGGTTTTGTGTTTCCTTTTATACCTATTATTAGTTATTATTTTTGGGATTAAGATAAAGTTGCATGTCGGGGAGTTTATGACACCCATAGTGTCACTACTTTTTGTTTAAAACATTCAGGGATCTTTGAGAGAACATCTATAGTGTTTGGTCTATAATTAGGGGGTTTTCAGACAATTTTTGGGGTGGCACGGTTTGAGCACGGCTTGGAAAAATCATGAAACCTAACCATGTGAAATTGTAGGAGTTTTCAGTATCCCTCGCATGGTTTGCGCATGGTTTGACAAACCGGGAAGCCAAACCATGAATCCACTTGCGAGATTTATAAAATTTGATGTGGAGGTCCGATTATGGTGATTTAACATCCAAAATTAATCCCTATCTATTCTTCATCTACCAAAAGAGCCTCCACCTCATTCCTGCTATTATTTGGGGATATTTTGCAGCAACTTATCACGAAATGTTGGTTATTTTTCATGTTTCCTTCAACAAATCTTCTTTCCTTCTCTTTCCCTCTTTGTTCTAGGGGTTTTTTGGGGGTTTTTCTTCCATGTACAAACCCTAATGCCCAGGGTTTATTTTTGGTTTGTTTTTTGTTCGCTCTATGTTGTGCGAATGGTCCGTGGGGATTATATCTATCCTCCATTGACGATTTATTTCATCTGCACATGGTTGAGGTAAAAATTTCCAACTTTTTCCATTCCGGAACACTCCATGAGACCTTTTTTGTTTTAAGTTAATTTTTAAATGTCCTTCACACCTCTAATATGTCTCCATCTTGATGTGAGTCACGATTTCATATTGGTATAATTTACTAAAAATATGATATGAATGGGATTTTTGTGAAATACCTAGGTTTATTTCACCTAGGGTTATTGTTTAAAATCTCATTGTTATTTAAAGTATAATTCAGGGTTTTAATGAAATGATTATCCTTTATTATGGTGGGATATTTTTTTAATGTTTTTGGTCTTGATTTGGTGTGTATGGTTTGGTAATGATTTATCTTTTGAAATGTGTTAAAATGTTTTGAAAACTGTTTTGTGGTTATAAGTGGATTGTTTTATGTTCACTAAACAATGTTGATGGTCAAATATGGTTTTAAATAATATGTTAGGTTTTGTGGAAAAGGATTTAGGGTGTCCTCTAGGATATTTGGAGTACCATCGGTTGTTGGCACATCTATGGGTGCACTAGGTGCACACCCGATTATTCCTTCAAATGAAGATGTTTCTTTGAAACGATGTTCCTTAAAATATAGGTTTCTTAAATGTTTTTTGTTTTATAAATAGCGTTGTTTTTTTCTTGTGGTTTCTAAATGTGGTTTAAAAAGAAATCTCATGGGGTTGTCTACATTTGTCGTTTGGTGTGTGTGTTTTGGAAAATGATTCTCTTGAGGGGCTATTTGGAATTTGACACTTGAAGATGGTTTTAGAAATGTTTTGTAATTTTTTTGGAAAATTTATTTGTGTGTGTAAACATAAAGGCCCATTTGGCATGTTTATAGAGTATCGTGTTTCTACTAAAATGTGGGAAGGCTTGTTTAGAAAATTCATGGGGAAGTGATGTTTCTCATTGTTTTAGAAGTGATTTGCAAATGTTTCGATGTGATTAGGTTTTCAAGAATGGGTTTGTGAAGTGAAAGTGGTGTCTTATGAAATTTGATGCTTGGTTTAATAGATTAATTGTGTAAGTGGCATCATGTGATGTAGAACTTCTTTATGCTGAAATAGAAACCTGGGTATCATGGTGGGAAGACTTGTACTAGTATGCTAGTGATCCTGTGAGGTTTGGCCCTTATTTCACATAGCACGTTTGATGATAACAACACTAAATAAACTATGATGATGATGTTGTTGTTGGGGACTAATAGGTTATGGGTATGTTTCCTACTAGTGGCCCATTCACTTGAAAGGATATAGTTATTGTAACTTTTCATTGAGATATGAGGTACATGCGGCCCACGGCTAGCTAGTGGCTAGGGGTGTTCCCATGACTAGTGCTCAATTATTATATTACACATTCCATTGGCATACGGTGGGTTGAGTTGGTTGTACTAAAAGTATGTTATTTATCATTTAAGTGGAATTTCTAGAATCTGTTTTCTATTTAAACTTTTCTCCATTGAAAATTGATGCTAGCATTGTTTAGTTTGGGTTTTGGTTATAAAATATTAGTTTTCCTGAAAAATGGATGGTGGCGTCTGTGGGCCTTTAAAATGAAAAATTATTGGTTGTTTAATAAAATGTGAAAAATATATTTTTATAATTATATTTCAAACTAGTGTTAATATACTATTTTGGGAAAAGGAAACACTTGGAATCTGTGGTGATTACCTATTGATCTCTTAGCTCACACCCTACCTATACCACTCGTTGTTGGTAGACCTGAGCTGTTTTATCGGTATGGTTTTGATCAGGGTTTTCTTTTTCGAGTTATCTCTTGGAGCAGGGTGGTATTGTGGTTTGAGTTGACCAGGAGTTCACATGGAGATCGTGTTAGTAGCTGGTTTCTTTTTTAATTATTGTTGTTTCCGGTTCTTTTTGTGTTAGATTCATTTAGTTGTATTTTTTTTGGACTAGATTGTTCATTTGTTGAGATCCAGTTGTGGTTAGCTCTGCTATGTTTTCAATGCGGTATATTTTGATCCTATTTATTATTGGATGAAATAATTCCCTCTTGTTTTATAAATGATGCCCGACACTAGTTATGAGTCTGTGGGGAACGGGAATTCCCTTTGGATCATGTTGCGGACCGGGTCGGGTGTTGGGATAGATGGAATCCCATCTTGGTTCGTGACAAAATGGTATCAAAGGAGGTTCCTGTTATTTGGTATTTCTAGTAGATGTAGACTGTGGTTTTCGGGACTCCTGAGGTAGGTGCAGGAAGGGACTCACGAACCCTTTCTCGTTCTGAACATCGAGTCACCGGTAGTAGTCTGTGATTGAATTGGGTTTCTTGTGTTGTTTTGGAATTGATGAATGAAAATGGAGTTGAGTCGGGTTATATTGTGGCCTTATAAGGGGTGGTGACCCATGTGAAGTCTATGTTCCCAGTTCAAGTCCCTCCTAGTGTTATGCCTTACTTGGGTCATGGATGACAACCATTGTGTCGGTCTAGACATAGACACAAGACCCTAATTTCGATGATCCATAGTTTGTTAGGGTTCATTTTGGCTTCAGTTGGTGTAAGTGTATGTGGAAAATGAATGTTTATTTTGAAAAAAAATGGATTTAAAGGGAGGTATGTTTTCCATGAAATGTTTTTAAATTCATAATGTGTGTTTTCAAACATTGAGGGTGTTTTAGGTTTGAGAATATTAATGGAATGTGGCCCTTAGAATTTCTTATGGATGTTGACATGTGTGTGGGTATGTGAGAGAAGTCTTTGTTGGAACGTGAAGATGGGAATTGACAAACACACAAATAATGGTTCATCGGATACCATGGGATGGGTTTTGAAATTAAAGGCTTAGCAATATTTTCTTAATGTGGATTTGAATGAGAAAATGATTTTAAGGAAAAAAATCTTGAAAAATGGGTTATTGGTACATGAAAATTATCCTTGGAAGAAGGTAGTTTTGAGTTTTAAAATGAAAATGATGGTTTTTGAAAAAGGTTATTTGGGTGGGGTTTGTTTTTACATGGACTATAAGCTAGTTGGTTTTGGTTCGACGTGTTCCTCATTGTTGGTGCCTCGATATGATATTGGATTTGGTCTATGATTTTCATGTTGTTCAGGAAAAGCCATCCAGAAAGGTCCTCAATGTTCTTAATGAGTTATTCCTTGTTTCTGATTGTCCAAGAGTGTAAAATATCTTTCGTACTGTTTGAGCATTTCTAGCATCAGTGGAGAGGATTGAAGAGGTAGACAAAGCTTTCAAGTTGTTGGGAACCCTCGAGGCAGTTAGAGATCATGTTGTCTTGGGGTTGCTTGAGGGTCCTTCCTTATACCAGTGGATGTTGGTTGTCCCATCATCGTTGGAATTTGGGATGAAATGGAGTGTTTTTAAGGTCTCATTCATCCAAAGGTTCATACCTAAAGAGGGGAAGTTGAGGAAAGTGGCAGAGATGTGGGGTGTTCGACAAGGACAACGGTTAGCAATGTCTTAAGTTGATCATTTTAAAGAGATCGTTCCCTATTCATTGGATGAATTTCCAAACTATGATGTAAAAACCCTTCTTTTTGTCTGGGGTCTTCATCCTGAGATTGCATAGAGTGTACTATCATCCGATGAAACTTGTTTCAAGCAGTTTTTGGACGAGGTGTTCATATCTGAGATGGTTTTTGGGGTACAGTCAACGGTTTTCAGTTCTCGTGAAGGTTACCCATCTTGTGAGTATGGTGTTCTAGGGGAACCGGTTTCTGGAAAAATTTCTATGTCAGCTCTGTCTTTCAGTTTGTCAGACTGTTCACTTGTATGTTTCCAGTGCAGCCGGTTTGGTCACTCAAGGTTGTTTTGTCGTATTCCTCTGAAGACCTGTCATCGCTGTGGCCATTGGGGTATTTTGGAGAAGTTATGTAGGGGTGTTTTCTGAAATGGAACTCTTGGTCGGAGAATGTGTTTCTTGAATGTGAGGAAAGAGATGCTTCATCAATCAAATCCCCAACCACAGGTCTCGGGGTGAAGCTCACACACAGTGAGGAGTGATAGGGAGGGGGTATGAAACCCAACATTGTTTTTTACTGTGTTGGTTAGGAAATGTTTAACATATATTTGTTATTTTTAACTTGATTTTTTATTTGAATCATTTAAGGTAATGGTGTGGTTAACTATATCACTCATAACCCAAGTAGTTGAGTCTATCTGAATGTCACCTTTGAATGTTTTCAATCTATTTTGAGTTTGTCTTGTCTTCACGTAGGCCAGTTTCAGTTTTAACTTTTGGTAGTGCTTGATTGGAGATGCTTGAGGTTTTTATAATTTATTTATTGTGGGTTTGGTTTAGTTGGCAGGGTCCCAGTTCTAGTGTTGCTCGTTTCCAACTTGTATATGGAAGTTCAGGTTTAACCTCAGTCAAGGTTTTCTGTTTATGGAGTTTTGGGAAATTTTTCCAGGTGAAGCATGGTTACCGCTCGGTTAATCAAAACCATGTGGACCTGGCCAAGAGGATAGAACCTACTATGCGGCCAGTTCACGACCGTGTGTTAGGTCTCATAACAGTGCGGGTTGGTGTCATTTTTGGGTAGAGGCGTCAGAACGGTTGATGCACAATTTTGAAACCGTGTTTACATGTCGTGCAGGGTTCCCCTTTCTTCTAGTAGTTCGTGCATGGTTTTGTAAACCATGCGGCCAAACCATGTGATTTGTATAAAAAAATTTATTATTGAAATCTATTGTTCTTGGTTGAAGTGTGTGTGTTGTTTGGGGTTTTAATGTTGTTCGTATTTGTTGAGGTCTTGTGGTGGGGATAACCATCCCATGTCCTCCCATCATCCTCATTCATGCATTATGGTTTATTCTTGATCAGCCTTGTGTGACTTATGCGGTGAATAGTTATCCTGGGGGTTATGGTTTCCAATTTTTTTTGTTAGGTATGGACATGAGATTTGGTTGACTATTGGCTAGGTGACTTTCTAGTGGCAGAATGTGTCAGTGGTGAGGAGAGTTGTCACACCCCGACCATAGATACTCTTTTATTTTATTCTTTCCTCGATGATAGGTCATTTGGTTGAGGTTTGGGTTGAGTTCCCGACATTGTTCCTTGTGTTTTTGTGGTTTTGGATTTCCTTTTAATCATATTATTAGTTATTATTGCTGGGATTAAGATAAATTTTTATGCCGGGATGTTTGTGACACCAACAGTGTCACTACTTTGTGTTTAAAGCATTTATGGATCATTGAGTGAACTGCCCTAGTGTTTCGAGTGTAATTTTGGGTTTTTTGGACAATTTTTGGGGTCACACAGTTTTAGTACGGCCTCTCCATATCGTTCTACCTAACCATGAGAAGTTGCTCGAGTTACCAGAATCCCCCGCACGGTTTGTGCATGATTTGACAAACCGTGCAGCCAAACCCTATAGGCACTAGATGGCTTTATAAACATTGACATGGATCTCCGAGTTGGGTGATTCCACCTCCAAAATGAATCCCTCTCTGTTGGGAATCGACCAGAGGATCCTCCATGTCCTTCCATTTTCTCTTTGGGGCGATTTTGGGGAGATTTCTCAATAAAGGGTTATGATTCTTCATGTTTCCTTCACCAAATCATATCTCCTTCACTTTCCCTCTTTTTTCTCAGGTTTTCTCTGGGATTTTTCTTCAGTGGACAAAACCTAATGTCTAGGCTTTATTTTTGGTTTTTTTCTTTGGATCAATGGTGTGTGAATGATCCGTGGGGATTATATCACTCCTCCCTTGATGTTTCATCACATCCAGACATAGTTGAGGTAGGCACTTCAAACGTTTTCCTTTCTAGAACACTCCATGAGAATTTGTGTGTTTTCATTTATTTTTTAAATGTCCTTAGCAGCTCTAATATATCAATGGATTGATGCGAATCAATATTTAATGTTGGGATAATTTACTAAAAATAGGTTTTTATAGGGATCTGAAGGAAATACCTAGGTTTATATTACCTTGGGTTGTTTTTTAATATGTCTTTGTTCATTAAAGTTAAATTGGTGGTTTTTATGAAATGTTTAGCCTTAATTATGGTGGGATGGTTGTATATTTTTTTGGTCTTGAATTGGTTTGTATGGTTTGGTAATGATTCATCTTGTGAAATGTGGAAAAAAAATTTGGAAAGGGTTTTGTGGTTATAAGGTGATTGTTTTATATTCCTTAAATAGTGTGGATGGATGGAAGTGGTTTCGAAGAAAATTTTAGTTATTGTGGAACAGTTTTTGTGTGTTCTCTATGATTTTTGGTACACCATCGGGTGTTTGCACATCCATGGGTGCACTGGGTTCACACATGATTGTGACCTCAAATGAAGATGGTTCATTAAAACAGTGTTCCTTAAAATATTTGTTTCTCAAATGGTACTTTTTTTCTAAATAACTTTGTGTCCTTCGTGTGGTTTCTAAATGTGGTTTAAAAAGGAATCTCATGGGTTTATCCACACTTGGGTTTTGGTGTGTGTGTTTTGGAAAATGATTGTCTTGGGGGGATATTAGTAATTTCATAGTTGAAGATGGTTTTAAGAAATGTTTTGGAAGTGTTTTGGTAAATGTATTTGTGTGTGTAAAATAAAGGCATGTTTGGCATGTTTCTAGAGTTTCATGTTTTTAATAAAATGTGGAATTAATTGTTTATAAAATTCTCTGGGAAGTGGTGTTACTTATGGTTTTTGGAATGATCCGAAATATCCATGTAATTTTTTTTAAATATATGGGAATTTTACAAGTCCACGCAAATTGACGGCATGTGATTTCGAGGCCCGGTGTGCTCAGAATCAACTTCTGAACTTTTCATTGGGTAAATTCAGTAAATGCATGAGGATATTTTTCTATCTTTTGAACCTGTACTCATAATTGAAATACGTGGGCACCGTTGAACTCGCAGTGCAAATATTCTCTTAAAGATATTTTCACCTCGACTGTAGTTAGTCAGGGGTGAATGTTAATTTTACAGTTTTTCATGGAAATAATAGAATAAAAATAATCATTTTTTTATTTTATTTTGAGATCCCATGTGGATATTTTAGGAGGGGACCACCAGACCTAAACCTCCCAAGAGAGGTTTTGATGGTGGGGACCACCCGAAGTAACCTCCCATGAGAGGTTATGGTGGTGGGTACCACTTGAGGTTAAAACCTCTTGAACTCCCTATTAAGTGGGGAGAAACCTCATGAGCTCCATAGTTAATGGCGCCAACCACCCCTAATTTATTATACCACCTCGTATAATTAATTAATCTTTTTGAATTCATTACAACAAAATAATTGATGTCTTAATCTGTTATTTTGGGTTGTATTATGGGAGAGAAGGACTTAGGGAGAAAGCTCTCGAACGAAGATCTTCCTCCACAAAGTACGCTCCCTCAAACAAACACCCCAACAAGGAACCTATTTGACTTCTTCCTTAGAAGCACCCTGTGGAGGAAACCGATATGGGATGTCTTTGATGACCGAACATCCCTCCTCATCATCATAAAAAAAATACAAGGTAGTTATGGTTATTAAATTTGGGAATATTCTAGATTAATATCCTCGTTCTTGATTCATGATTAAAGTTTAGCTTATTTCTACTGCTCGGATGCGGACAATGCAGGCAAAACTAACATGGCCCATCTTCTCCATAATTATTGTGTTAGACTGTGGTGTTCTTCGTGATGATGGAGGAGGGATACGAAGGCGATGAAGGCAACAGCGCCGCCACCTACGGCCTCCGCGACCCGCGCCTCCCCCACAATGCTCCAGCCTCATAGCAGAATCATCCCCGAGCCACCCCACGGTGCTTTGGACTCCCATCCGAATTGGATGTGCTCCTTGGATTCACACTCTATCCATGCCACCCAGTGGCGCTCCGGCCTCCCGGCCGAACCGGCCCTACACCCCTGTAGTGCTCTAACCTCCCGGCTGAACCGGCCCCACTCCCCAGCCTAACCACCCTCATCGTGGCCCACCGAACCACCGCAGCTCGCACTAAGTACGGCCCTCTGAATCCCCACAGCTCGCGCCACCCACGTCCCTCCGAGCCGCACTAGCTCGCACTGCCCGCTGGCCGTCCGAGCCACCTCGTTTCCACGTGCCCACACTGAAACCCCCAAACGAGCTCCTCCGCGGCCTCGCGCCCTCGCGGCTACCCGCTACCCTCCTCGACCCCTCGTGGGGGGTCAAAAAGACATAGTGGCCCAAACAAAACCCAACGGCCCGTTCCTCACTTCAGGCTTGGCCATACCTAGTGGGTCGGTCCGACAGGGTCGGACCGGACCAGGGCCCACTACGACCCTTTTACATTCCTTAGGCCATAGCTTTGGCACCGGACGTCCATTAGATGAACCGTCATCAGCATTGGGAACCTTGGAGTGAGTCTGTCCCATTGAGTGATACCCCACTGGTTTTTTTATTACCAAGGGGAAAATTCAATTTGGATCGAGCACGAATCTAACGAGACCCCCAGGACTAAAAGGCTAATAGCTCACAGACCGAGCATCTGATTGACGTGCCGTCTATTGCATTGAGACCCCTATGACATGGCAGAACTTTGAGATATTTTTCATGGGACTTTATGGCAGTTGATTTATCGACTAGTAACTCATGGAGTGGATCCTCCCAGAGACGAGTGAGCATAGTGAGGAAACCAAGCGGCTGGCTGAGACTTGATGACATTGTTCCTTTTCAACTCAAAGTGACTTGACTTTCCCAGTTGGGAGTGCCTTAGTGACGTGGAAGAATAATGGGGGGGGGGACCATGGTGACACGAAAGACCCACATTACTCGACTGGAGGAGGAACTCAGAATGCTACGAGGGGAGAGCCTTATTGATGAAGTAGACCCATGGTGGGGAGCGCCTTGGTGATGCGTCAGACACACGATACTCAACAAGAGGAGTACCTCAGCAGTCCAAGGTCAGTGGGAAGTGCCTATGTGTGATACGACAGACCCACTGTACTCGATAGAGGTTGAGTTATCCCGTATCCGAGGTGTTTGAAGTTGTTCCCGTAATGTTATTTGTTACTAAAACTAGAATAAATCTAGGTTGAGCTGAGTCATAAACATAGTGCTTTCATCATGGTTGAGATGTATTACTTGATAAGTAAGGTATAAGTATCTGTATATACTTAAGTAAGGTTATCTGTTGATTTCATACCTTGTGTTTTATCCTTTTTTGATTTTTTGAGACCTAGAGTGTCTCGGGGTCCCTACTGAGTATCATTTTACTCACCGCTACACAGGATAGGCCAACACCTTGTTGTGTTCGATGTAGACTACAATCAATGACGATCAAGCACATGAGTACCCGGACTTCATAGTGCCCGAAGGTGGACCATACAGCGTGTCGATAGATGGAAGAGAAGAACATACATGTAGTGAAAAAAAGTCGATCAGTACCTACCCTTTAGGCAGGAACCTCAGAGGACAATCCAGTAGTTTTCATTCTCTTTCTTTATTTGTATTGCATTTTATTTGTAGTGGTACATTCTAGTTGGTCTTGTATTCTGGACCATTTTACTTCATCACTCTTTGGTTATATAGTTTACTTGATGTTTCATATCCAGTTGTGTACCTGATTGTGTGTGTGTTTATAGGTTTTAAAGGCAATTCCTTCCCATTTTTAATGAATTACGATCTTGGTTCTAGTATTCAACCTCTGGCCTATGGAAGGCGGGCTTGGGGTAGTTAGGGAATGGGACCCATGGTATGGGTCGTGAAAAATTGGTATAAGTGGAGTCGGGTCTACCACAGAACATAGACTGTGATCTTTTCTGTGAAGAAATAGTGTTAGGGATAATGAGGGAAGTTTTTAGTATAGGGAGTTTACTGTTGCTGCAGTGACTGACGTATCCATACACCAGGACCCTGAATTCTGATTTCTGACTCAGTGCACGAAAACAATGATTATGTGTGTATTATCCAAATGTTTCTTTGTGATCTTCTGAATATGATCACCAGGTATATCTTTTAGCTCACTAGGTATAACCTTTTGACCATGGAACACCTATTTTTTTCAGGATTCCTCATTGAAGACAGTCACTTCGTGTTATTAGAGTTGTATGCACTGATATCCCACCGAGCAATAAGGCCTCGGTGTAGGGCCCTTTTCAAGTGGAGTCACCAGCGGTACCACTCCCCATTGGGCTACCGATTCCACTAGCCCCTCTAGCAGACGGTGCATTCTGCTTGTGCGCATTACACACGTTCCAACGTTAGAGGCCACCCATGATCAGTGGAGAGACGGACCCGAAGGCGGTTGAGGAATGGCTGGAGGATATGGTGAGAGTCTTCCAACTCGTAGGGACACAAGCCGATCTCATGGTGATCTTCACCACTACCCTTCTACAGGTAAAAGCGGGTAGATGGTGGAGCTTGATGATCCAGGTTCACGATGTGGTTGTGATTTTCCGGGAAGAATTTGAGAGCATGTTTCTTGTAGAGTTTGTCCCAGTGACTCTTCACGTAGTGCACACACAAGAGCTAATTCATCTGCAGTAGGGCAGTATGATTATGGATCAGTACTCAGTGAGGTTCATTGACCTTTCACGTTACTCCACCGATATGGTTTGGGACACATTTATCAGGGTCCATACCTTTGAGTAGGGTCTCAGGTAGGAAATCAGGGCTTCGGTGATCTCACTCAGCATCCCAGTGCAGGTGGGGGTGTTAGAAACAACCTTCTTGGTGGAGAGTTTTCTTACTGAGTAGTCACTATTAGTAAGACCCACCACCTGTCATCACGTAGCAGTGTCTTCTATAGCTTGTAGCAGACACATATTTCAGAGGCCCAAGAGGACCAGACCAACTGGTGGATGACCACATGACTTAGGATCAGTTGTACGGGGCACCCAAGGCAGAGGCATACATGTTAGAAGAAGAAAGTTTTTCACATTCGGTGGGTATGGCCACATGGATCCTAGAAATACGAACCTCCATACGGATGATCAACAGACGGTTGATGGAGTGCCTAGAAAAAGACATAGGTTCGATTGAGGTGGTCTATAGGGATAAAGAGGAAGTGGCAGAGGAGATGGTCGTGTAGTTGGAGGTGGGAAAAGATTCTAGATGTTACAGCCACCACCAACAGAAGGTCCACCCCGACCACAGTGAGCAGCTGGACATGAGAGAACTCATCTCTAGTCAGCTGAGGCCTATGATCACGACACACCGGAGATGATTCGAGGTACGATCTTTGTCTACTCCACCATAGTTGTAGTACTTATAGAAATAGGTTCGGGTTATTATTTTATTTTCCCCACCCTCGATCGATGCTCGAAGATTCATACAGAGTCATTGAATGGATCCTTATGGGTATAGACTTCTACGAGAGTGGATTCGACAATTACACACAGGTGAAAGCAGTGGGAGCTTAGTCTTGGAGGCGAGAGCTTCAGCTAGGATCTTCAAGTTGCGACATCGTGGCCTTACGATATCATCTTGGGTATAGATTGGTTACCTATAGTCCATGCACAAATTGATTGTATTAGGAACAAGGTGTGGGGTTTCCTCCCGGATGGGACCAATTTTACTTTCACTGTCATAAAGGGATCCTTTACAGCGCATGATGGACTTACTAGGAGGAGAGTGCTATCGAACGCTCATCATTTGGATAACCTTACCATCGGAGCTATTGATGTGGAAAATCCGATCTATCCTAAAGTGGTGGACTAGTATACGGATTTCTTCCCTTTTGTTGTTTCAGATATACCTCCTTGAAGAGAGGTGGTCTTTATCATTGACCTGTAACCTGGGATGGCACCGATATCTACACCAGCATATCGGATGGCACTCGCAGAGCTTCATGAGCTGTGGGTACAACTAGAGGACTTGCAGGGGAAGGGATTCATCTGGCCCAGTGATTCACCATGGGATGCTCTGATTATGTAAACCAAGAAGGTAGATAGGTGCTTGAGACTTGGTGTTGACTATCAGCGACTGATCTAGGTGACCGTGAAGAATATGTTCCTACTCCTAAGGATTGAAGACCTCTTTGATCAGCTAAAGGGAGCTCAATGGTTCTGAAATATAGAACTCAGATCAGGAAATCACTAGCTTACATTACGATATGAGGATGTTCCAAGATGACCTTCATATTTCGGTACAGCCACTACGAGTTCTTAGTTATTCCATATAGAGTAACCAACACTCCGGTAGTGTTCATGGGACTCATTAACAGCGCCATGAGAACTTGTGTGTTTTCATTTAATTTAAAATTTCTTTTTCACCTCTAAAATATCAATGGGTTGATGAAAATCATGATTTCATGTTGGTAGAATTTAATAAAAATAGGGATTCAATGGGATTTGTGGGAAATACCTTGGTGTATTTCCCTACGGTTATTGTTTAAAATTTCATTATTATTTAAAGCTAACTTGAGGGGTTTTATGAATTGTATGGCCTTAATTATGGTGGGATAATTGTTTATTGTTTTTGGTCTTGATTTGGTGTGTATGGTTTGGTAATTATTTATCTTTAAAATGTTTTAAAATGTTTTGAAAAGGGTACTATGGTTATAAAGGGATAGTTTTATATTCTGTAAACAGTGTGGAAGCTCGAATGTGGTTTTAAAAAAATGGTAGTTTTTTTGGAAATTGTTTTTTGGTGTCCTCTAAGTTTTTTGTTTTACCATCGGGTGTTGGCACATCCATGGGTGCACTAGGTGAAGACACGATTGTTCCCTCAAATGAAGATGTTTCTTCAAACCGGTGTTCCTTAAAATATTTGTTTCCTAAATGGTTCTTTTTTTAAAAATAAGTATGTGTCCTTTAGAGTGGTTTCTAAATGTGGTTTAAAATTTAATATCATGGGGTTATCTTCATTTGGGTTATGTTGTGTGTGTTTTGGAAAATGATTGTCTTGAGGGGCTGTTTTTGCATTGGACACATGAATATTGTTTTAGAAATGTTATGGAAATGTTTTGGTAAATATATTTATATGTGTAAACATAATGGACAATTTGGAATGTTTCTAGAGTTTTATATTAATACTAAAATGTGTAAATTCTTGATTAGAAAATTCATAGGGAAGTGGTGTTCCTTATAGTTTTAGAAGTGACTTGGAAATGCCTCGATGTGCATAAGTTTTCAAGAATGGGTTTGTGATGTGGAAGTGGAGGCTTATGAAACATGATGATTGGTTTGGTTGATTAATTGTGTAATTGGAATAATGTGATGCAGAACTGGTTTGAGCACAAAGGGAAACCATGGTATCTAGGTGGGCGGACATGTACTAGTATGTTAGGGATCCTGTGTGGTTTGGCCCTTGTTTCACATTGCAAGTTTGACGATGACAACAATATCTAAACAATGATGATGATGATGATGATGGGGACCACTAGGTTATGTGTATGTTTCATACTAGTGGTTCGTGCATGAGAAATGATATTTTTATAGTTACTTTTCACCAAGATATAGAGTACATGTGGCCCACATCTAGCTAGTGCCTAGGGGTGTTCCCGTGACTAGTGATCAGTCATTATATTGCACCACCCATCTTCATACTAGGGGTTGAGTTGGTTGATCTAAAAGTAAGTGATTTTTCTTTAATGTAGAATTAATTTACACTATTTTCTATTTAATTTTATTCTGTTGAAAATTGTTTCTAGCATTGTTTAGTTAGGTTTTTTGTTATAAAATGTTAGTTTTCATGAAAAATGGATGGTGGCGTGTGTTGGCCTTTCAAATGATAAAGTTGTGTGAGTTTGATAAAATTTTAAAAATATATTTTTATAAATATATTTCAAACTAGTGTTAATGGATTATTTTTTGGAAAGGAAACACTTCAAATATGTGGTTATTTCCACATGAGTTGTTAGGTAACACCCTACCTATACCACTCAGTGATGGTTTACCCAAGATGTTTTGGAGGTTTAGGTTTTGATCAGGTTTTTCATGGTCAAGTTATCTCTTGGAGGTGGGTGGTATTGTGGTTGGGGGTGACCTGGAGTTCACATGGAGTTCATGTTAGTAACTGGTTGTTTTTTTTGTTTATTGTAGCTGCTGGTTCATTCAGTGTTAGTTTTATTTAGTTGTATTTGTGTTGGACCAGATTGTTCATATGTTGAGATCTAGTTGTGGTTAGCTCTACTACATTTTCAGTGTTGTATATTTTGATCCTATTTATTATTAGTCCAAATCATTCCGTCTTGTTTTATATATGATGCTCGGAACTAGTTTTTAGTCTGTGGGGATCAGGAACGCCCTCTAGATCATGTCACGGACCGGGTTGGGTGTCGAGTTAGATGGCACCCCAGATTGGTTCGTGACACTAATGAATTATGTACATTTTATATTTATAAAACGAAACATGTATAAATGTAAATTTTATGAATTTTATAATTATATGGATTGTTAATTAATTATAATAATCACTAATGTATTTGTTAATTCTTTCATCTCTTGTAATACCTGGTGTGGTACAAGGGCGGATAACCTATGCCCAATATGTTCTGTAATGGATGGACGTAGAATTTTATAGTAATAAAATGAATTGTTAAAATATTAAATCACATGAGGAAATATAAATATAATGGGGAGTGAACTGAATCTATCCAGGAACTCTTTCCACTATGATAGTCTTTCAAGTGGTCCTTGACTTATTATTGTATTATCATATCTTATATTGCATACACATATTCTAGACTCCGTGAACCTGTGATATCATTTCCTTATTCGGTGTTTTCATTCTTATATCAGTGTTTTATGTGAAAATGAATGTTCTTTATTCAATGATTATAAGACCTTACATAATAATTTATTGATAACAATAATTTTAATATGTTTTTTAATAAATGAACATTTCCTTATCATTCTTTATTTTGTTCTTTTGATCTCTCCCATGATGAAATATTTCTATGTTTTTTCCTTATTAAGAATCTGGGATCACCCCTTTACTTTATTTCCTTTCCCCAAGTCATGAAGATAATTAAAATATATGATAAATATAAATGGGGATATAGATTATTTAAATTATGGAGAAGTGTTCACTTATTTATTAAAATAATATTCTTATATAACATTTCTAAAAATAAAATAAAGAAAAAAATTATCCATGATGTGTGGTATTTTTGTTAGATATAACCATTAAATTATTTTATTGATGTAATATAATGATATGTTAATATTGGGTCTCTATAATTGGTATTGCAGGAGGTTTCTATAATATTTCATTGTATGTTTGGTATTTTTGTGACTATGACTAGATAATATTATTAAAGACCCTATATACAAGTATATATATAGGATAAAATCATGAAATTTTTCTGAACATTAAATTTCGTTGTAATCATGGAAATAAAATAAATTTTTGGATAATATAATTAGTTGTATGAATTGGAGCAGTTGTACTAGTGGGTTGTAACCCGGAAAGGGGAATAATGAGAATAAACTCAAACATCTCCTAGGGAATGAAAAAGAGGCCTAACATCATTCCTAGAATAAAACTACTGGGACATATTCTTTGGCAAATAAGATTCTATTTACACAACACTATTAATGATTCATTATGTAATGGAATTAGTATAAGATATATTATGGTGTACAACCGGAAATAAACTTATTTTGAACCAATAGTGATTTATATGGAACTATGTTTTAATGATATGATATCAAAGGGTGACATGTCTTTTTGTTGAGTTTCTTGTATGATATTTTTTTGTTAATTTATTCTGATGTTAATTTATCATCCCTCACATTAACTCCATTATTTTTTTGTAATTTTTGATGCCTGAATTTATCTAGATCATAATGAATTCGATTGAACATGTTCTGTTCATCCTAGTGAGAAACCAAATAGAATATGAGTTTGAGTGAGAAACCAGGTATCTATGATGAAATAACAATAAATAATTATGATTAATGGTGAGAACTTGGTTGAGTTACCTAAAAACCCAATGAAAATAATATTGGAATCACATAGTTGTTTAGGTGATGAAGATGTTAAAGGTTATAATAGCCATGTACATCATGCAAAAATGATTGAAGAGACGCCTAATGGAATGTCTTAATGTAACTGCCAAATATTTGACATATGATAATTATAGGAATCAAGAAACAAGATAATAAGTAGAATCAAAGCTATTAGTTAACATAATGGGAATAAATAATGTTCTTCCTAATTATCCAACAGAAATTTGATATTTTATATGATGTGAATATAGTCATTATACACATTGTTGCGTTAATCAAATGGACTATGATGACAATTGATACAAATAACCTCTTAGACCATGGGAACATGTAAAATCTTATGAAATTACTACTTTTGATGTTCATAGTTATAATTAAGTGGTTCTAGGTACATATAATCATCACTATTGATTTGTGGATGTCTTATGTCATGTATATTTTAATTAAACATTAGTTATTGATCTAAAAACACATGGAGGTAGAATTATTATTTCCAAGGAATACAATTATGAATAAATTTTTATTAAACAATGACTCCTGAATGCATAATTATCCTTTAGATAAATTTAATTTAATTTTACAAATGGTTTTTCCTTAAATATATTGGAAAAATATAAATAAATTTCAATAAAGATGTAACATCACAAATCAACCTAATATATTCAATTAATGAATGGATGATAACAAATATCCTTTAAAAATAAATTATATAATATTGATATTGATAATAATTAATAATAATCATTCATCTCAAACAAGTAAATATAAAACAAAATATTTGCGATATGCCTAGTCTGAGGGAAAAATAAATGTTTATTCTGTTTATAAGGAAGATATTTGTTAAAAAATATATCTTGATCCATGTTTACCCTTTAGATATTCTTATAAAGATAATAATTTAAATTCTAAAGAAAAAATTTATTTAAATAGGTGAAACCATAATTCTTGACAATTTTACTATATATATTTCAACTAAATAAAATTGGTGTAGATAAATTTATTCACATGAAACACCAATAAAATGATCCATGAAACATTATTTAATCCTTAATATGTAGATATTGAATTTTTATATAAAATTATGTGAATTTTTATTATTATTTAGTTATTTATATTAAATTATCGTAATTTTTTATACTAATGAATTCATAAAAATAATGATGTTAAATAAATAATAAGGCGATTTTATTCTAAAAATATATTATATTCGAAAACTAGATTTTTTTACAAATTATTTTTAGAAAATAAATATATTATATATAAGATAAATGTTTTACATAAATAATATATAAAATTTTATATTAAAAAGAGATTATGAAAAATTTAATTACTTATTGATTGAATATAAGAGTAAGAATTTTTGACAGTATGAAAAGTAATTTTTAATATGAAAACAATTTTCATTATATTTTATGATTTTATTTGTATGTTAAATTAGAAAATTTTCAAATTTAAATTTGAGGAAATGAATAAGAAAATTCATTTACCATACCCATATTATATTATGATATATTTTTGATATTTTTATAAAATATATTATTTTTAGGAAAAGAGTGAAATTACTATTTTTTATGAAATTTATAACATTTTAAATATATAAGAAAGTGGTGTGGGTTTATAAACCTTTTAATTGATCAAATATGTGTTTCATAATTAAAAATAAAAAATTTAAACACATTATGATGAATTTTTATTACCTATCATTACAATTACTGAAACATCAATATTAATTTTCAATAATGAACCATTTTATGCATTTTTTAAATTAAATAATATTCAGTTAAAAACATTATATTAATATTAAATCCACATAAAAATAATTAGTTTTATAAAAAAACCAATTTTTATCAGAAAAATCATTGAAATTTAAAATATTATCCCACACATTATTATTAATATTAAAGATGTTGTCTTCTTAAAAATAGGTGTTTACACAGGATATGCACTAATGTTAATATTGATTTTTTATTAATATTTCTTTTTTTTCAAGTAAATGGAATTAATATTTGGAATTAGTGAGTAAAAATTATGTAATAATTTCCATTTTTTTAGTCATAAAAATTGATTATATTATTTAAAAACGAGTTACCATTGAAAAATCATAAATGGGAGGAGTAAAAATTCAATGAATTAAGTGCTTAAAATCATGTGTAAAACAAATCATTTTGAGATTTTAGACGCTATATCATCTATAAATACATTATTTACCCTTCTTGACTCACATGGAATTTTTAACATGTAATCCCTTTATATAAGTGGGTTATAATTAGAAAATTTTTTTATCATCACCTATAAAAGTTACATCCCACCACCCATTTCAAAAAAATAAAAAATTTAGTTTTTTAACACCATCAGACTTTGTGAAAAAAATATTTCAATATAATTTATATCATTATGATATTTTTATTTTAATGAAGAAATGAATATATTTTAAATACTTATATATGTGTGTGTGTGTTAAATCGCTAAATTTAGTTTTAGTGCACCATATGAAACACATAGATTATCATTTGTTGCACACAACACTGAATTTCAATAATGTAATATTTTATTATTATAATAATTTAAATGGGATAGTTATAACATAGATTTTAATCATAATAATATGAATTTTAATAAATTTTTTTTATTTCATTATAATGCTTATAAATATATTTATCATGTTGATATTAATATAATTTTTTAACCATGTCTTTATATGTTTGAATGTACTATTGTCTTAAAAGAACTGCTTTTTTATGTCCTTTTGTGAAAAGTGATAACATAAATTTTAGAATTTTTTTAAATTTAATTTGATAAAATAATTATCATTTTTTGATTCAGAATGACAAAATTTGAATATGGTGACTTTTTTAGAATTTTTTTGACCATCATCATTTTTGGGTGAATAATAAAACATACTAAATATTAATTGAAAAATATGTTTTCATCTAATTTATATATAGAGTGAAATTATATTTTAAGTTAGGTTAAAAGTAATAATTGATTAATTATACATGTATTTCCCAAATTTATTTCATTTTAATCATTTTTATGTTTAAAATATATAGAGAATCATAATGAACTTTATAACATTCTCACTTTAAAAACCAACATTCTCACTATGTTTGCGAGATTAGTGTTAAAATTAATATTCCAATTTATTTGAATTTAATTTATAAAATGGAAATAAATGTCTCTAATAATTCCAATATTTATATTATAATAATATGGACATAAAATTTGACTGAATATATTAATTAAAGTGATTCAAATTAATTTCAGTGATTAAGGTATCATTAAGCATGACAAGTGACTAAATAATAAAAATAAGGACCAAAATAACAAATACACATGTTTAAAACAAATTTCATGGAAATATTTCGTCCATAAACATTCCATTATAGAGTTTAGTTATTTTTATGAAAATTCATAGGTAATAACATGGGCACACTTAACATGTTTTTAAAAACATCCATGTGTGTCACATACCTCCCTATAAAAGGCCACACATATACCCCTTATTCAATCATCTCAAGAAACATGATTTCAGTCAATATCATCCCAATTAACTTCCAAAAATCCCTCCCTTACTCCATGAATCCTCCCTTTTGGTATTATTCCATCTAGGGAACCCATTTTATTCAAAGAAAAAGGAGTTACCCGAAGAAGAGTCAAAATCCTTCCTCAAGATCCTATATTTTATTATCTTTCTCCACCTCCTCAACTATTCTTATTCCATGATCACATAATAAAAACATTATACACAATATACATAATTGTCATTAATCTATTCTTTCAACCAACACTTAAAAATACATTTATATAATTGGTAACAAACTTACAATTTATGGCTATGGTGAACTACCGCCACATGAAACAATGTTCCTTCTCACGTTTACTACCTCTCATGGTAGGGAATTATGGTAGGAAATCTATTTTAAATTTATATATATGATATATATGATATATTTATACTTATTTAGTGTTTATATAAATCCTACCCTCATGCTTCCTATTTTGGTTAAATACATTAATTTTCTTTGGGGAATTGTGGACTTCCACCTCCTCAAAGCAATATGATTCATTCACATACTACATAGAATGTATTATGGATGTGTTTACTAAAAATATATTATATATAAGACATAATACAAATACTATAATGACATAATATATATTATTATATTTCATTATAATTTATTTTTTAAATATTACAATGAAAAATAGAAACAATGTTCATGCATACGTACGACCTACCATCTCTATGAATGTTGTTTTAAATTTTATATTATGATATACAATAGATTATTATACCTATATATTGAATATGATTTATATTTATAACATTGTTTACATTCTATAAATCATGATATAAGAATGAGGACAAAAAATATATCAAATTAAGTCTCATGTGAAAAACAAAGATGATATTTCCCAAAGTGAATCCTTAAAATGGAATTGATAATTTGAAGTTAATATAAAGTCATAATAAAAAAATATATGGTTTTGGAAATATGAATATGTTTCAGTGAAAGATATATCACAAAAATATACTTATCATATAAGAGGTTTGTACATTTACAAAGAGATTTAAGACAATATGTAAGGGAATTTAATCTCAATTTTTACTTCCCTGAGCTATAGGGCTTATTCAACAAACATTTCTTTTGTGTGGGGTTTATAATTTCTATGGATGTATTTTATTATTTTAATACATAAATTTATTTTTATTTACATATCTATTTGATAATATTCCATTCATGGGGTTTATGTTTCAAAGTATACCAAATCGGTAAACTAATTTTGTATCAATTTATCTTATTTCAGACACATGTCTTGTAAGGAAACTATATTTTTCCATGAGGTGTATATACTACCATTCAGATCTCATATCATGAATCTCATTATTTTATTGATATAATAAGCTCATGTAATGATTTTATTTCCAATGTTTTATGATTTATCCTTGCCAAATTGGTAAAGGATTATAGATACAATGTCACCATTTATCAATATTGTCTATGATTATGATCCCATCGATGAAATATAATGATCTATATCTTTAGAACACTGATATGTTTTCATAAAATTAGGTTACTAATTTTATATCCAAAAAATGTTACCATTTCCCTACTGTTTGGTAAATAATATTATTAATTATGGGTTTTTAAGAATGTACGACTTTACCTCTCTTTTCAGTTAGAAATCTATGTACCATCAAAGCAATATTTTCTAAAGGTTTACAAAAATATTAAACTATTCTCCTATGATATATAAAATACATTTTTACTATATTGACACCACTTTTCATGAATCACTTTTAAATAATATTAGTAATAAAGAACAAAAAAGATATTACACAATGAGGATCCAATGGTTTAGTGTCATAGAAAAAATAGGACCATACATAACTTTTACAATATAAAACATAATCATTTATATAATTTCTCCTTCTCTAGATTTTTATTATCCATTATTTTCTCCTTAGTACAAGTAATCTCTTGAAGATATACAAAAAAAAGGTGTGATCTAAAATCCTAGAGATAGGATATTAACATGAGACAATATAACATGGGATGAGAATAATCATAATCATCAAAACATAGGAATGGTATCATAAAAATGATAGGATGAATCAAAAATTTTATTTAAAGGTGGAAATGCATAAAAATGAAAACTTATGTTCTAGTAGTTAACTACCACACATACTTGTGTACAAATCTAGCGTCATGTTAATTCCATATATAACATTCACTAATTTGATTCCACACATTACCCAATGCATTAGGGAAATATATAATTCTAGGAACATCCTTCACCTAATATCAATTAAGTTTCATAATATAATTCCTTGCGAACCACTCACATCATAACATTTTCATTATCATGCTTTCAACGTTAAACATATATGAATCATAGAAATAATAAACCATGGAATAGAATGGGTTTAAATTCATGAATCATCCATTAATAGACTATGGGTTCCAAAATGAAAGAGGGAATAACATTCATGATGTAAGTGTAAATATAATTGAGTGAAGAAGGGACAATCTGGATATGTAAAAGGTATTTTTTTGTAAGAATATATTTTTCGTAAAATATAGTTTTTATCAAAACTAAATGAGAAAATGTAATGACAATATGTTACCTTATGAATTTTATATTTCATTATTTTTAGAAAATCAAAAACATATTTTCTTATATAAAAATATCATTCTCTTAGAAATATTTTGTAATTAATATTTACTTTCTCTAAAAACGTTTTTTTGACTTCCTATGGTTTTTATTTTCATATATATTGTTTTCTTAAACCTAGATGAATAATTTTTTTTTGAAGTTAAAAAACAAGTTCCTTTTATAACATATAACATTACAGTTCATTCGAATTTATTTTCGCCTAAAATAGGGATCTAATTTCTCAAGATGTCAGACACTAATTTCTTTTGAAATCAAATTCTGATTACTCATGAAATAGTTGTTTGATTTCTTCTAAAATATGACTTCGATTTCCTCAGAATCAGAATATGATTTACCTTGAAATCAGACTCTGATTTCTTATGAAATAATATTCTAATTTCATTTGAAATCATAATATTATTTATTCTGAAATTTGACAGTAATTGCTTCTGATATCAATCTCTAATTTATGTTAAAATTAGACTCTGGTTTCTTCTAAAATCATATTTCTATTTCTCCATAAATTAGACTCCAATTTCACTTATAAATTTTATATGATTTCTCCTGATATTAGACTCAAATATATCTTTAATTTAGACAATAATTTCTTCTAAAATCATTGTCCAGTTTACTTTGAAATCATGCTATGATTTCATCTGAAAATAGACTTCATTTTCATCAGAAATAAGATTACAAATTTATTATAATTCAGAATTTTATTCTCCATTATTTAATAATACATTTTCCCATATTTTGAGACACTTATTCCAAATATTACTAGAATCTAATTGTTCCTTTTTTAGACTCTGATTATCACTTTCATAAGAATCCCATTAAAATAATTTCTTACAGATACCCCATTTTCATCAAATAACATTTCATTTTATCAGGTTCTAAAATTGTTAATGATTATTAAGCATAAAATTTTCCCTTAAATGTTATATCTCATAATATTGATTATGTTTCTCATGTTTTCATACATGAAATGATTTCATAAAATGTGTTTCTAACTAACCGTTTGTTGCATGAAACATGTATTGGTCCCTCCAAGATTTAAGGAAAAATATGATCGTGGGAGGAGGAGCTGACAGTTGGAATTTTTCTCTTATAAATACCTATTATTTTTATTGAGCCAAAAACATAACACACATATAGAGAATACAAGTTGTTCTATTGTGAAGTGATTTCTAGAGAGAGGAACTCTCATGATTTGTGAGATCTATGAACTTCTTGTTCAACCATGAACAACTTGTTTAGTCAGCCTACAGTGATTCTGATTGGATGATCCATCCTGGGATTCTAGGGATAGGAAGGCTTAAGAACTATCTAATTTAAAGTTCATGGTATTATAGGGATTGTATGATATACATTGATACTCTTATCGATGGCTAACCCTGGTGTGGTTATGACATAAATTCTTGAATGTACAAATCAAGTGACCTTTTTCCTAGTTTGTTGGATACACTTCTCTTTTGGTTAAAATATTTCCTTCTTATTTACATGTTTGTTGTTAAAAGTTTTAATTTAGCTGCATTTTGTTGAATAATGAATGTGTAACTCTCTTAACATTCTTATAATTGTATATTCTGATAACTAATAATATATGCTTTAAGGCAGACTCATCCTCTAAGTAAACGTGTCTTATGTTCTTTTATAAGATCCATGTCATTAGATGCTAAGAAACATAGTTTCATAGTGATTGAATAAATATGGTTAGTGAATCTATCTTTTTTAACCTCGTTAAACATAGATTATATTAATGTTAAAAAATATTAATTTTAAAACTACAATTCACCCCCTCTTGTAATTGAGTTTCTACATCTATATTTTGATCCTACAATTGGTATCAGAGGTTGTATCTAAAATACATATATATAAAAATATGTTTTCCTTCTCAACATTACTTATTTAACATTACTTGTCCATGTTTTTATTTAAGATTTTTTTATAAACTTTTTGTACTAATCCTTTTTCTGGAAAAGTCATTTTGTATAGAATTGAAGGAATAAACCTTGGTTCTATAGATAATTTAAATCATAATAAGACAAATATTGTTGTTTCTAATGATTATGAGTAATATATAGTTATGATGAAGACCTTTTTGATAAACACATTAGTGGATAATTTTGTTAGGATCACTGTTGAATACATGATTCATGGGAAAGAAATCAGAAAATTATCAAATCCAGAAAAAATTAATATCAACAAACCTACAAGTTACATAATACCATTTTATATTTTATGACCCGGAACATCTACATGAAAATATTGTAATCTAATGATTCAAATATCATGTGGAAGAAAAATGATGTTACAAACATTAGAACATATAATGTTATAGATATAAGAAGAGATTTTTCTTGACATGAATATCATGGTTTTTTGATTCCTTGTAGAGAACTAGTTTCCAATGTGCAACAATGATTTATGACTATTGTCATTATCCTTCAGCATATGGGTTGGACCAGACTTGATGATGAAATACTTATGGAAAAGTTGATTGATATCATTCCCAATGGGTGGGTTTCTATAACAAATGTTATTGACAAAAATAAGAAAGTATACAACATCACTCCTGATGATTTATATAGGATATTTATTCAGCATGAAACTAGAATGAATAGTGATATAGAGATCAATCAAAAGAATAATTGTAATAGAAGTGTTGATTTCACTACTAAATCTAAATTTAAGACTCTGGAAAGGGTAAAAATATATAAATCTATGAAATTTATTTTAATATATGAATTAAATGATAGTTTTTAGTTTGAGAATGATCTACCCAATATTTCATGATGAATGGACAAGATTTTGGAAAGAAATATTTTCATTAGAGATATTCAAAGAAATATAAAAAGGATAATAAATATTCAAATAATACTTATTAAGAATGCAAGAGAACATGTAATATTATACATGATTGTCTTATGCTCAGAAGAAAGATAGAATGGATTGTATTTTAGAATGAAATAAGAAGAAGTAAAATAATTCTAAGGCTAAGAAATTCATGAAGGCTAATGACACCTGGAATGCCAGTGCTGGTGACTCTTCAGATGAATCCTCAGAATATGAATCTTCTATTCAGAAGAATTTTGGCCTAATAACAATATTACCATTTGAAATTCATTATCTTATAGATAAGTTACACAATGATTAATCATTAACCAAAATTTATTTAAATGAAAAATTTTCTAATGATGAATATTACGAATCTTATGATGGAGAATATTATTCATCATAAGATATTAACATACCTTCATTTGAAAAAGTATCTATATTTTTCCATATTACATGATAATTATAATTTTAAGATAAAAATGATGTTATAGAAATAAAATCCTAGAATCTATATTTTAACAAAATAATTATTGTTTACTTCAAAAGATCTTGATCAAAAAATATTTTATTTTGAAAATGTTTCTGAAAAGAATAATTCTGAGAAGGCTAAAACATATAAGGATCTTCAAAATGTTTTTTCCAAGAAAAATGTTTTTGAGGCCAACTCAAAATATAATACAAATTCCTATGAGGATAATAATTTAGTCATTAGACTAAAATTTGAGACAATTTTCTAAAAGAAACATTAATCAAATTTTACTTTAGGAAGGAAATAATTCGATAAAATGTATTCATAACTTTTTTGTTTAAGGAATAAGCATAGAATTTGTTATTAATTTTCAAATCTAGTTTTTACTCATAAAATTTTGTTCCCCAAAGTGATCCTTTTTTCACCAATTGTAAAAGTGCTGGACATTCCAAAAAAATTATTTTTGAATAATACCCAATCTATTGGTTTTCATATATGTATATTTTCTATGAAAATGTGGATACCTAAGAATTTACATAATATCATTTTTGGTTCCAAACATTCTTGGATTCTAAAAGTCAAACTATTTTATTTTTATGAAAATAAATGATATGCCAACAATAATACATGGTGAAAGGATAGTGGATGTTCTTGGAACATGATCTCTAAGAAAAAATTATTTGAAAATTATATTAAGAGGAAAGGTTGTGAAGTAACATTCAATTATAATTATCATGGAGAAACTGATGGTATATTTAACATTATTCATCTTGGATATGTATTAATTAAAAATGTTTTATTTTTTTAGGGTCTTAAGAACAACCTTATAATTCTAGGACAACTATTTGATGAATGTTACCATTGGAATTTTAGGAATGATAAATTCCAAGTACATAATTCTAAGGAAGTGTTTATTATCTATACCCATAGCTATAAGAATGTTTATACAATAAACATTGAAGGAATTAAGAGACAAGACCTAACTTGCCTTTGTTCAAGGGAAGATCAATATTGGTTATCGAATTGAAGAGTAGGACACATTAACTATAGGAAAAAATGAAAAATCTTAAAGAAAAGACTTGTGAAGGATCTACCAGTGCCTAGATTTTGTTCTTAAATATTTTTGTTACTTTTCAATATGGAAGGAAACATACATAAATATTTAAATCAATTAGTGATGTATCAACATCAGATGCATTACAGATTGTGCATAAAGATTTTTTTTGGACCAATAGAAACTTGATGTATTGGAGAAAAATAATATGTATTTATTTTGGTTTATTATTACACAATATTTACATGGTTATATTTTCTAGAAATGAAATCTGTGACTATTTCTTTTGATAAATATTTTTCAAGATAAGTGAGAAATGAGAATAATCATCTATTGATAACTATTCAGAGTGAACATAAGGGATAATTTGAAAATTGATGTTTTGAATCATTTTGTAGCGTGAAAGGCATTACTCATGACTTCTCACCTCCAATAACTCTTCAAAAAAGTAGTGTTGTTGAATGAAGAAAACATATTATTTAATGAATAACTAGAACCTTGTGGAGTGAATATTCTATTTCAAAACACATTTGGGATGAGGCTATTAGTACTACTTTTTATAATATAAATCATATTTAAATCAAGAAATTTCTTAATAAAACACCTTATGAAATTTGGACTAGATGAAATCCAGATGTTTCTTACTTATAATAAAATGGATTCATATTATTCACCATGAAAAATAAATATAACATACATAACTTCTCATCCATATCCGATGAAAGAATATTCATAGGGTGCTCAAATACATCTAATACTTATAGAGTATTTAATAAAAATTCATGTACATTTGATAAAATAGAACATGTTACATTTGATGAAACTGATCATTTTGTTTTTAAAAAACCCTATCCCTTATCATCAGATGTTTTTTAAAAAACTAATTTTCAACCATTGATAGAATATTCTCCAAATATGGAAAATACTCAATATTATGTTTCCAAATTTTTTACCCTTGAATAATTTCTTACATTATGTAGATGACCAGGGTTTATGAAACCAAAATCAGTGTATCTAATGAATCATCCTTGTAGTAGTATCATTAGTTATATAAATCAATATTTAAGGATTACATGTACCATAGAAGATGAAGTATAACATCTTGAATTATTTTCCCAAGTACAACCTAAATGCACAGTTGTTGCATTAGGTGATGATGACTGAATTAAATCAATGCAAGATTAACTCAATTAATTTTAAAAGAAAAAAGTGTCAACCTTGTTTGAAATACATTAAAAAACATATGTAATTGTAGTAAATTGGGACTTCAGAAATAAATTTGATGAAAATTGAATAATTATAATAAATAAAGAATGATTATTTTCTAAAGGATATAATAAAAAAAATGAATAGACTATGATGAAACCTATGCCCCAATATCTAAACAAGAATCTATTCTAATTATGTTTTCCTATACAACATTAATAAATTCTAATCTTTTTCGAATGGATGTGAATTGTGATTTCCTTAATGTATTTGTTCAAGAAGAAATTTTTGTTGAACAATATATTAATTTTGAAAACAAAAAACATCCAAAATATGTTTTCTAAATAGAAAAATCCTTATATGGACTTTTAAAATCCCCTAGAGCCTGGTATGGTAGACTTACAAGATTTTTGTTCGAAAAAAATTATGTTTAGGGAACTACTATCTAACCCCTTTTATAACGATATATAATAAAATAAAATTTGATTGTTCAAATTTATGTTGATGAAATTATATTCGGATCAACTCAACAGCCTTTAACTGATTAACTTGAGAAGCCTATGAAATCTGTGTTTGAAATCATTTTGATGAATGAGTTATAAAGTTTCATTTGATTCAAAATTTTCCAATAACCAGAATTAAATTACATATCTCAACATAAGTATATTAAATATCTTTTTATAAAGTATGGGTATGAAAATACTATAGTATATGTACTTAATTATTACCAAAACACTCTTGATATTGAGGAATCTGAGAAACTAGTAGATCAAACATCTTTAATAGGTATGATGAGAAGTTTATTATACATAATATCTAGTCATCCATACATAATCTTTTTAGTATTCTTATGTGAAAGATATCAATCTAATCCAATGTAATCTCATTTAAATTTAGTAAAAACAATTTTTCACTATTTAAAGGGAACCATGGATGTAGGAATTTTATATTCTGCTGGAAATGATTTTAATATAAAATTGTTATTCATATACACACTTTTTTGTAACACACCAAGCTTCTACGATACGCTTCTCTTTGAATAATACAATAACGTGTGTTGTATGCAACATCGAGTTCTAGCACACCACAATTAATGAAACTAGCCGTTATGAATAATAAGACCCACTTTTTGAAATTTATAAATTTTATTTTTCAAAATGGAGTTCATTTTTTGATCCGGAAAATTGAAATTAGCCTAGGTTGAATTTTTGGTATTTTTCTGAAAAACTTAAATTTTTGATGAATAGTGAAACAACTATGTGGTAGTTAAAAAACAAAATTTTTCATAAAACATAATTTTACCGCTTCTATGAGTAGAATATCGAAAATCAGAGAGACACGGTTAATATCAAGGAGTATAATGTGGTTCAATGAGATGAAAATAATTTTTAGTGAATAGTAACTTTTTACTTTTATTTACCACGGTTAAAAATAAATAGGTTAATTAAGTGTAAAAATGATATTAATATTACCCTAACACATGTCCAAATTTTATTGGAAAAGTTTTTATCGACCAAAAACAACCTTAGGAATAAAATAATATCATTTAGGTCCACTTGGATTGGATTAGGACATTTATAATTTTTTAATTCAAAGAAGAGTTCAAAGAGTTAAAATCAATGTTTATTCACTAAAACATATTTAATTTAGGGTCATACGTATGATAAATTCAATTGTAAATATTAATTAGAAAGATAAAAATATTTCCTACATAATTATATTTTATTAGTAATTTTTATACATTGAATAATTTAATTTATTTATGACACAATGATGATGTAGTAATTACCATAATAGTGAAAAATTAAAACAATTGATATTATAAATACCCAAATAAATATAATTTGAGACTTTATATGAATTACACTAATTTTATATGTTAATATTACATGTTAGTATTGATTTATTTAGCTTTGTTCGATGTAATCATTCTGTTATGATTTTCACAAAAATCAATTTTCCAAATAGTGTCAAAATTGACATAAAAGAGTTTTTAAAACAAATATTATATTATTAATTGGTATTAAATTCCTAAAAATATAAGGTTCATCCAAGATTCTTATATCATGGTAGGTGTATCATTAATTGACCACTTGGGGGGTCTCTTGGAGGTATATAGTATGTTTATTAATTATATATTATAAAAATACAAAGTGACATGGTAAGTGTCAAACTAATTAACTAAGTGTTAAAACTAAATGATAATGATAATATAAAGCCCCAAACATGTATAACTTCTATTGGTTGAGTGGTTTTCGACCCATCCCCACCATAAACTTTAAATAATCCACTTTTGATCCATTATAAACCAAATATGAATTTATTATAAAATAATATTTCTAGCTTTTCCAAAGGTGCCCCTCACCCATCTTATAAAAGGGCCCTCCCCCTTCTCATTAACTAACATCTTCAAAGCCATTTGGCTATGCAAAACACTTCCCAAATACTCTCTAAACTTCCCTCACTTCATACTAGAGGCCTTCCTTTAGTCATAAATACAACCTAATGGGTCCTTTTGATCAAATTAAAATGAAGAACCCGAAAAAGAGGTAATGTTTTCACCACCCTCTTTCATGTTCTTTTCTTCTTAAACTTCTTCTTTCTTTCCCATTCTAAAACAAAAACTACAGTATCTTATATATAATTTTATGTCATTATAAATATGTTACAACAATATTCAGTATTCTATCCATCCTTTTAATGACAAGTCACCATACGTGCGTATGTATGGCTTACCGTCTCCACGTTGTGGTGTAATTGTTATTCAATATATTATTATTTGGATGGGTATAATAATGATTTTTAATTCATGTAAATAATAAATATAACATGATAATGATTCTGTATATATTATATACCATCCAATTATATATTATTTTAATAACAAAAGAATGATATTGTCGCTCGTGCGTACGTACGGACTACCGTCTCCACAAACGCGATGAGATTCATTATCTGTCGTATCCATTAAAGTATAGTTATCATTTGATGATTTCAAAATAGTATCTAAGGACTTGATATCATTCTGGATATTATTATTATACAACCTATCCATGAAAAACACTTCTTACATAACAAAACATATAAAAGAAAACGATTAATTTAACACCCGAAATGACGATAATTATAACATATTATTAACAAAGCAATATTAAAAGATCATATATTATATCATATTAATGTATATTAATCTTGTATAATTTAATAACAATTATTTCACCATTATAAAAGAGGTTAACCTACCCTCAACCAAGGAAAAGTACAAGGTAAGGGTTTATTTTGCAATCTCTTCATTATCCGCGGTTGTTTATACGTACTAATCTACTGGGACTTCATTATCATCAACATCCATGTTTCTTAAAAAGGTATTTCAAAACATTTTTATTTTTTACTAGAATATGGGTTAATGTCATTTATAACATTTTTTACCTTTATAAGTGTTTTATAATGTAATCTTTCCGTTATTTTCCAAACAAGGTACTTTTTAATTTTTTCGACAGAATTAAGGTATGAATGCTTTTTTTAACTTATACGGATGGTGCATCTATTTTCCACTGTTATAAAATCTTCGAATCATCCCTTATAAGATTATAAGAAAATTTTCAAAGTAAATGTTTTATTTTATAATTATGTGACTTTTAAATGATTTCAAAAAGGGATATTTCTCTCAAATAGTTTTGATTTCATCTATGTCAACATCCATTGATGTATTTTAAGCTTATTTGATGTTTATTTATTATGATAAAAAACTTGCATGTTGTATTGAAGATTTTTTGATTTGTTTAAATGTGGATGTGTTATTTTTATACCATTCATGGTTTATAGAGAATGTATTGACATTTCATATGCTAGTTTTAATACGAATGTTTATGTTTGTTTAAACCTATTCATATGAGGAATACATTGGACTTTATATGTGATGGGTGGAGCCCGCTATTGCTCCTCAACACATCGGTTGGTCTCATGAGACAAACTAGTGTCTTGGCACAAGGCCTTGGAAAAATCTCATTTGTATCCTTGGCACAAGGCCTGGCTAGGTGGTTATAATAGTCTAGCATTATGCATTCCATCATTATGAATGTGGTTATTGATATTCCATGTGATTATTTGATTAGTAGAATATCCATGAGAATAAGTAAATGGAATTATTTTATTTTATTTTTTCCATACTATGTTGAAGTTCAAGTTTAAATGGATTTTGTTTTAGTTATACATTGCCTTAAATGTTTATTCTTATTAATAAATGTTTCCGCTATATTGTTATCCTTACTAGGCATTTGGGCTCACCGATTTTCTATGTTTTATTTTTCCCAGGATGTGGAGATTTTATTTATAAATTACCTACATGGAGAGTTTGAGGGGATATAAGTGTGGACTATGGAGACTGTGTTTTTATAGTTTTCATTTTAATGATGTAATGAAAAACATTATGAATATATCTAGTGTTTCCAAGGCTACTAAACTAATCGGTATTTCGAGATTTGATCTTTCTTTTGATCATGCCAATGTTATATAATAATGCACCAAATCTGGGTAACTCGGGTCGGGGCATTACAGTTGGTATCTGAGGATGTTTAGTACAAACCTTGGAAGCTAGATTTAGATAAACTCTGATTAGCGCACATAGATTTAAGATGGAATTTTAGGATTAGTATAGAATAACTTCCTATAATTTTGGTATTGTAGAAATTTTGTGAGTTTTCCAAGCAGTACATCCCTATCTGGATACGAGAAGGTAGAGGCAGCTCTGGAACAGATGTACCTAGGGGTTAAACCCAAAAACACCACATTGATCTTGACTCGAACGGTAACTGGTGCCCAACAATGGGCCTTGCTGCACTCTTGGTTACGACACTCCTGGGGGATAAGCTTAGGATAAATCTCATTTTCTTTAAAAATAATTATGAAGGGTTTATGAGTATATGCTTACTTACAGAAAACATTTTTATGATTATGGATTATATCCATAAATAGTTTAATTTATATTATGTGTTTTATAAGTTTGGAATTATGTATTTTGATTCATAAACTGATCTAGTTTATGCCATTGTTTAGAAATGGCGCCTAGTGGAAGAAATAGAAACTGTATCAATGCACGCACTCTATGTAAGGATTTACCTCCAGCTCAAGATAATTATAGTGGAGCTGGTGATGCAACTGGTGCCGATCAGCTAATCACCATACTGGGACAACTCACTCAGGTTATGAGTAATAACCTTACCTGTATGGAGCACCCTGATCCGCATCGTGGAGGATCAATGTTAGGTTGCTTCATGAGGCAGCAACATCCAACGTTCAATGGGAGTAAAATCCCATAGTAGTCGAGTAATGGATAAATTCCCTAGAGAAAATATTTCAGGCTTTGGGGATTATTGAATGGGAAAACGTTATCATGGAAGTTTACCGCCTCACTAGAGATGCTGATCAATGAGGGACATTGATTCAAAACTCAAAGGAAGATGATGAAGTATCAAATATGGAATGGAGGGAGTTAAAATATTTGTTTTTAGAAAAATACATCCTCGTGACCATCGAGAAAATATGGAAATGCAATTTCTAAGTCTGAGACAAAAGGAGGATGAGAATGTCCCAAAGTATGAGGCTAACATTACAAGGTTATCAAGGTATACTGGATATTATATATGTAACCCAATAAGTAAGATTGACGGTTTCTTTGATGGGTTAAAACCATTTCTCCATCAAGAATTAGTCTCACAATCCTTCACATCGTACAAAGGCATTATCTCATGTGCTATCAAGACAGAGAAAAAAATTCTCTAAGTCATATGACTTTAAAGAAAAACAATAGAAGAAGAGATCTACAGATGAATATGCGAATGGAAATAAATGGAATAAGGGAAAATTTTAATATCCATACGGTATTAAATGTGGGAAGAAACACCCCGGTACTTGTTTAAAAGGAACTGGAGTATGTTACAAGTGTGATGAAAAAGTCCACCAAGCTCTTGATTGCAAGGGGAAGAAGGAAGCTATCGATGTCCAATGCTACAATTGTAGGGAGATGGGACATTATGAAAATGAATTTCCTATGTGTCATGGGACCTTACTTCAGAAAAGGCCATGGGATCATGGCCAAGCTTATGTTATCACTACTGCTGAGGTAGATGTTTTGAAAGACGTGGTGGCAGGTAATTTAATGGTTTCCTCAAGTTTAAAAGTTCATTGTTTGATTCTGGATCATTGCATTGTTTAAATATCTTCCCAGTTTTCTAAGAAAATTAGATATTTCCAATTTGATTTAATAAAGGAGTTGTTAGTTAAAACTCTTAAGGGAAGCATCATTGCAACATTGTTTTGTGAATCAGTCCCCATTAGAGCACATAAATGTTCTTTATCCGCAGATCTCATCGTCATACCTATGATTGAGTTTGATATAATCCTCGGTATGGATTGAATTTCATACCATGATGCAACGATTTATTGTAAGAAGAATGAGGTTACGATTTCTGATGATGATTATAAGGAACACCTTATAATTAGAGTATAATCGTCACCACCATATTCTTATATAGATCCACCACCAATAGCTCAAATAAATTCAATTATTGGGGAGGAAGAGGTTGAAATTACAGTGGGTGAGGAAAGGAATGTTCAAATAGAGGATGTACCTATTGTAAAAGAATATGTAGATGTGTTTCCAGAAGATTTACATGGACTTCCTCCAGAACGAGAAGTTGAGTTTTCCATTGATTTAATTCCTGGATCAAGACCTATATCAAAGACCCCTTATAGAATGGCCACTATAGAATTAGTTGAACTAAAGAAACAACTAGATGAATTGATTAATAAGGTATTTATTCACCCTAGTATTTCTCCATGGGGATCCCCTGTTCTTTTTGTTAAAAAGAAAGATGGATCTATGAGGTTATGTATCGACTACATGGAGATCAATGCTATAACAATAAAGAACAAGTATCCCCTACCTAGAATTGATGATTTATTTGACCAACTGCATGGAGATCAATACTTTTCAAAGATTTCCCTTCGATCTGGATACCATCAGTTGTGTGTGAAGAAGGAAGACATTCTGAAGACTGCATTTCGAACCAGGTATGAGCATTACGAGTTTATAGTAATGCCTTTTGGATTGACTAATGCACCCTCTGTATTCATGGATCCGATGAATAGGGTTTTCAAAAAATATTTCATTGAATTTGTGGTGGTATTTATTGATGATATCTTGGTATAAAAAAAAGCTATGAAGATAATGAAAATCATTTATGCATTAACCTGAAGTCTCTGAGAAGACATGAATTATATGGGAAGTTTAGCAAGTGTGAATTATTGCTTCAGGAGATTTCTTTTCTTGGCCATATTATCTCTAAAGATGGTATCTCTGTTGATCCGTCTAAGGCCAAGGTTATCCAAGAATGGAATGTAACTATGATTATAACTGAGGTACACAGTTTTATTGGTTTGGTAGGTTATTATTGACATTTCATCCAGAATTTTTCCTGATTGGCTTACCCATTGACAAAGATCACGCGTAAAGGGGTTAAATTTGTTTGGAAAAAAGAATGTGAAGAATGTTTCGAATAACTGAAGAGAAGATTATTCAAGGATCATATATTGACTCAACCATTGGGGAATGATAGGTTCGTTATTTATAGTGATGCATCGAAGAAAGGACTTGGTTGTGTCCTTATACATAATGATTGGGTTATTGCCTATGCACCACGATTTTTCAAAATTCATGAACAAAAAAATCCTACTCATGATCTCGAGTTAGCAGCTGTGATATTTTCTTTGATGATAATGAGACACTACCTCTTTGGTGAAAAATTTGAGATTTATACTGATCACAAGAGTTTGAAGTATATTTTCTCACAAAAAGAACTCAACATGAGGCAAAAGAGATGGCTTGAATTACTCAAGGATTATGATTGTACGATACACTACCACCCTGGGAAAGAAAACAATGTGGAATATTCTTTGAGCAGAAAAGAACATGGAGTTTTGAACAATATTAGAATTGAATGGGATCCAATTTTCATGGATCTAGTGAAGATGGACATGGGAATAACCAGGGAAGGTGAAACATAAATGCTTTTTCAAATGGTTTCCAAACCATATTTACTAGAAATGATTTAGAGTTATCAGACCAATAATGAATAATTTCAAACAAATATTAAAGCTTTGAATGATGGGAGATTGATAGACTTTGTGTATGAAGATGGAATTTTAAAATTTGGGAAGAGACTTTGTGTTCCCGATATACCTGATCTAAAAAGGGAATTGCTGGATAATTCTCATAGTTCCAATTTATCTATACACCCTTGGAGCACCAAAATTTATAGAGACTTGAAGGAACATTTTTGGTGGGACAACATGAATAGGAAGATTTCTGATTTTGTGTCAATATGTATGGTTTGTCAACAAGTGATAGCTGGAAGGAAATAGCCTGGAGGAGTCATGCAACCTCATCCGATACCAGAGTGGAAATGGGACAATATTATGATGGGCTATGTCATGGGGCTACCAAAGAATCCTAGAAGGAATGATGCAATATGGGTTATTGTTGATCGTAATACCAAGTCAGCACATTTTCTTTCTATAAGAGAAGATCAACCACTTGAATTTCTAGAAAGACTATATATTAATGAAGTGGTGAGACTTCATGGAGTACCCCTATCAATTGTTTCTGATCGTGATCCCCATTTTACTTCAAGATTCTGGAAAAGTCTTCAGAAATCCTTGGATACTAAACTTCATTTGAGCACTGCCTACCACCCTTAAACAAATGTTCAATCAGAACGAAGTATTCAAACCTTATAAGACATGTTGAGATCATGATCACTTGACTTTCAGGGTATGTGGGATCAATATCTACCTCAGGTAGAATTTTCCTATAACAATAGCTTCTACTCGAGTATTCATATGGCACCATATGTAGCGTTATACGGAAAGAGATGTAGCACACCAACCTGTTAGGATGATGTTGGTGAAAGAAAACTCGTAGGCCTAGAACTAGTGGAGGAAACGATGGAAAAGGTGAAGGTAATCCGAAACCACATCAAAGCAGCTCAAAATAGGCAGAAGAGCTATGCAGATAATTGAAGGAAGGATTTGGAATTTCAAGTCAGTGATCATGTTTTCCTGAAGGTATCTCAATGGAAGGGAGTCATACATTTTGGTATGAAAGGTAAATTGAGTCACAGGTACATCGGAACTTTTGAAATTCTAGAACGAATTGGGGCTGTAGCTTACCGATTGGAAATTATTCCAAGTCTCTCCAATGTTAACGATGTGTTCCACGTATCTTTGTTGAGTAAATACATGCCTGACCCAATGGATGTACTCAACTATGAGGAATTAGGACTGGAAATCGATTTTTCTTATTGCGAAGAGCTCTTCAAGATTCTTGATACGAGAGAACAAGTACTGAGAAACTGGACAACTCGTCTAGTAAATGTCCTGTTGAGAAACCATAACATGGAAGAGGCAACGTGGGAACCCAAAGAACTTATGATGAAATAACACCCGAGTCTGTTCATGTGGTTGTATTCTAAAAATTTCGAGGATGAAATTATTTGAAGGAGGGGAGAATATGACACCCCAAACTTCTACCGTACGCTTCTCTTTAAATAATGTTATAGTGTGTGTTGTACGCAACATCGAGTTCTAACACACCACAACCAATCAAACTAGCCGTTATGAATATTAATACCCACTTTTTGAAATTTATAAATTTTATTTTTCAAAATGGACTTCATTTTGGATTAGGAAAATCGAAATTATCCTAGGTTTAATTTTTGGTATTTTTCTGAAAAACATCAATTTTTGATGAATAGTGAAACCACAAAGTGGTAGTTAAAAATCAGAATTTTTCATAATACATAATTTTTCCACATATGTGAGTAGAACTTTGAAAATCTAAGAGACACGTTTAATATCAAGGAGTAAAATGTGGTTCAATAAGAAGAAAATAATTTTTGGTCATTAGTAACTTTTTTACTTTTATTTACCATGGTTAAAAGTAAATAGGGAAATTAAGAGTAAAAATGATATTAATATTACCAGAAAACATGTCCTAATTCTATTAAAAAAGTGTATCTCGAACAAAAAAAGCCTTAGGAATAAAATATTATCATTTAGGCCCACATGGATTATATTAGGACATTTATTATATTTTAATTCACAGAAGAGTTATAAGAGTTAAAATCAAAGTTTATTTACTAAAACATTATTAATGTAGGGTTATACGTAAGATAATTTAGATTTTAAATATTAATTAAAAATATAAAAATATTTCCTACATAATTATATTTTATTTATAATTTTTATACATTAAATAATTTAATTTATTTATGACACAATGATGATGCAGTAATTACCATAATAGGAAAATATTAAAATTATTTATATTATAAATACCCAAATAAATATAATTTGAGACTTTTTATGAATTAAACTAATTATTTAGGTTAATAAGACATGTTAGGATTGATTTAATAAACGTTTTTAGAAGTAATAATTCTGTTATGATTTTCAGAAAAATCAATTTTCCAAATAGTATCAAAATTGACATAAAAGAGTTTTTAAAACAAATATTATATTATTAATTGATATTAAATTCCTAAAAATCTAAGGTTCGGTCAAGAGACTTATATCATGATAGGTGTATCATTAATGTACCACTTAGGGGTCTGTTGGAGGTATATAGTATGTTAATTTTGAATATATTATAAAATTACAAAGTGACATGGTAAGTGTCAAACAAATTAACTAAGAGTTAAAACTAAAATATAAGGTTAATATAACGACCCAAACCTGTCTAAATTCTGTTGGTTGAGTTTTTTTTCGACCCATACCCACCTTAAACTTTAAATAATTTACTTTGGATCCATTAGGAACCGAATATGAATTTATTATAAAATAATATTTCTTGCTTTTCCAAAGGTGCCCCTCACCTCTCTTATAAAAGGAAACTCCCCCTTCTCATTAATTCACACCATCAAAGCCATTTGGCTCAGACAAACACTGCCAAAATACTCTCTCACATCCCTCACTTAATCCTATAGGCCTTCCTTTAGTCATAAAGCCATCCTATGGAGCCCTTTTGATCAAATCAAAAGGAAGAACCCGAAGAAGAGATAATGTTTTCACCACCCTCTTTCAAGTTCCTTTCTTCTTCAACTTCATCTTTATTTCCCATTACAAAATAATAACTCAAGTATCTTATATATAGTTGATGTTATTATAAATATGGAACAACCATATTCAGTATTCTATCCATCCTTTGAATGACATGTCACCATACGTGCATACATACGGCTTACCGTCTCCACGTCGTGGTGTAATTGTTATTCAATATATTATTATTTTTATGGGTATAATAATGATTTTTAATTCATGTAAATAATAAATATAACATGATAATGATTCTGTATATATGATATACCATCCAATTATATATTATTTTAATGTCAAAAGAATGATATTGTCGCTCGTGCGTACGTACGGACTACCGTCTCCACGAACGCGATGAGATTCATTCTCCATTGTATCAATTCAAGTATAATTATCATTTTATGATTTAAAAATAGTATCTAAGGACTTGATATCATTCTGGATATGATTAAGATACAAAGTATCCCTGAAAAACACATCTTACGTAACAAAACATACAAAAGAAAATGAGTAAGGTAACACCCGAAACGACGATAATTATAAGATATTATTAACAAAGCAATGTTGAAAGATCATATATGATATCATATTAATGTATATGATTTTTTTTATTTAATAACAATTATTTCACCAGTATATAGGAGGTTAACCTACCCTCAACCAAGGAAAATTACAAGGTAAGGGTTTATTTTTCAATCTCTTTATTATCCGAGGTTGTTTATACGTAATAATCTAATGAGACTTTTTTATCATCCCAATCGATGTTTCATAAAAATGTATTTCAAAACATTTTTACTATTTACTAGAATGTGGGTTAAAGTCATTTATACCCTTGTTTACTTTTATAAGTGGTTTATAAAGTAATATTTCTGTAATTTTCCAAACAAGGTCCTTTTTAACCTTTTTGACAGAATAAAGGTAAGATTTTTATTATCTTATACGGCAGGTGAAGCTATTTTCCATGGTTATAAAATCATCGATGCTTCCATTACAATATTATAATAATATTTTCAAATTAAATGTATTATTTTATAATTATGTGACTTTTAAATGATTTCAAAAAAGGGATATTTCTCTCAAATAGTTTTGGTTTCATCTATGTCAACATCCTTTGATGGATTTTATGTTTTTTTGAAGTTGATCTATTATGATACAAAACTTCCATATTGTATTGAAGATTTTGTGATTTTTTTGACTCTGGATGTGTTATTTTTATACCATTCATGGTTTATGGATAAAGTATTGACATTTCATATGCTCATTTTAATATGAATGTTTATGTTATGTTTTTTATATGAGGAATGCATTGGACATAATATGTGATGGGTGGAGCCCGCTATAGCTCCTCGATGCATCAGTATATCTCATGAGAAAAACTATTGTCTTGGCACAAGGCCTTGACAAAATATTATTTGTATCCTTGGCATGAGGCCTTGGCTATGTGGTTATGGTAGTATGGCATTATGCATTTCATCATTATGAAAGTGGTTATTGATATTGCATGTAATTATTTGATTAGTATAAGATCCATGAGAATATGTAAATGGAATTATTTCATTTTATTTTTTCCATACTATGTTGAAGTTCAACATTAAAAGGATTTTGTTTCAGTTATACAATTCTTTAAATGTTTATTCTTATTTATGAAAGTTTCCACTATATTTTTATCCTTACTGGGCATTTGAGCTCACCCTTTCCTATGTTTTATTTTTCCCAGGATGTGAAGAAGTAACTTATGAATGACCTGCAGGGATAGTTTTAGGGGATAAGAGTGTGGACTGTGGAGATTATGTTGTTTTAGTTTTCATTTTTATGATGTAATGTAAAACTCTATGAATATATGTAGTGCTTCAAAGGCTGCTAAACTAATAAGTCATTCAAGATTTTATCTATTTTGTGATCATGCCAATGTTATGTAATTAATGAACCTACTCTGGTTAACTGGGGTCGGGGCGCTACTTTTTTTGATATAGAATGGATATTAAAAGTACATTTGGAACCTGTTGAGATGGGGGTGAATTTTATAATTTAACAAGTGAAAAAATTGTTTTCACTATAATGATGCTCAAAATTCATGAGGGGGTGTGAAATGTATACTTTAAAAATTCTTTAGGAACTTTTAATGTTCGACAGAAACCTTATGATTTTTTGACAAAGTTAAACAAGGTAAATTCAAAAAATCTCTATGTTCTACACAGATTCTAGATTCCGGAAAAGTGATTCTGAGATTGAAAATCTCAAAAGATATTTTGGAAAATAAAACATAATGAAAGTTTACAAAGGTGAGGATTCTACATTAATGTGAATAAAATCTCACTAAATCAGAGTACAAGTATAAGGATGTATAATATATTTATAGTTTTTCAACAATATAAATGCAGAAGAAAACTTGTAACAAAACAAGGAAAAAGTAGTAAATATTTTAACCCAAGGAGTAGGGTATCCTACACTCTTGGATAAAAGTCCCTTGATTTATAAATTCAAGAAAGTCTATCTTACACCACTATGGTAAGCCCTCGATACAAAGATAAGAGTCTATCATGCTATCCCTGCAAGACCTCAACATCAAGGTAGTCAGCACCTCTATCCTACTCAGCCAGGAATCCATCAACATAAAGGTAGTCGGCATCTCTGTCTTGTTATCCCCAGAAGCCCTCGATTGTACATAGAAAAAATTGGAGTCACACAAAGTAAATATAAAAAAAATTCCATAGGGACAAAGCAATAAAGTCCCTCTCTCTAGAAATCATTTCAGCATCATGTTATATTTAGATTGATCAACTTGTTGTGAGATCTTTCAAATGAGCTATTATTTATATGAATTGCTTCGATTGTAGGATCCCTCCTCCAAAGGTTATATTTTTCCTTTATTTTTGGAGGGACCTATACATGTGTCACTCAAACAATGGTTACTTAGTAACTGAATGCACGACATATTTTTATAACACAAAAAAGTGTATGAAAAATATGGTTACATAACAATAATCCGATATTCAGAATGTAAGAAAAAGAATGTTCAAAGTCTGACCAAAAATGAATTCTAAGTTTATAATACAAGGATATTCGGATTCTGTATTTCTAGGAATTCGATACATAAACTCTAATGGATTATGGTGTCTGAATTTCAAGGAAATTCATAATCCGGATTCATAATAATTTGAAACCTGAACATACAATGTTTGGAGTCAGAGTTCATGAGAATTTGGAGCCTGAACTCAAAATGTTCAGAGTAAGAATTCATGAGAATTCAGAGTCTGAACATACATAGTTCAGAGTCACAGTTTTTAAGAATTGAGAGTCTGAACTTACAATGTTTGGAGTCTGAATTCAGAGACCTCAGAGTCAGAACTCATAAGAGTTCGGAGTCTAAATTCAGAGTACTCGACTCAGAACTCAGGATAGTTCAGAGTCTGAATTTAGAGAACATGGAGTCAGAACTCAAAAGAGTGCAGAGTTTGAATTCAGAGAACTCGGTGTCAGAACTCAAAAGAGTTTGAAGTATGAATTTAGAGAACTCAGAGTAAGAACCCATAAGAGTTCAGAGTCTGAATTCAGAGAACTCGGAACATAAATTCAGATCCTAAAAATAGAATGATCTATATCTATGTATTAAATGATTCTGAGGTTTTATACTTGAAATAGAATTTTACACTTACACAAAATATGAACATTGAAAACAAGGTAAGTATAATTTTACTCGGGGAAGGAAATTTTCCTTATAGAAATAAAACACAGGGTAAAATGAAATTTTCATTGAGATAAGGTGTTTGTTATTTTCCAAAAAAGAAAGAATTATATCGTTATAAGGGAACCTTATTGACTCAACAATCTCCCCCAAGTATGAAGGAATTGAAAATTCATAAGGAAAACCTTTTTGACTCAAAAATATCCCCCTTTTTTGAAAGCAGAAACAACCTCACAAAAATGAATATAAGGACTCTGAAAAATTTCTAGACTTTGACAATAAAACATATCTAACGTATCATATGGGAAAAGATAAATATGAATAACTAACCCATAGTCATTGGAACACTAATGATCATGTTCTAGATTTTATGGAATGATATTTTACAATTTCTGGAGTACATAAATCTCTATAATGAAAACTCCCCATTATATAGTCTCCCCCTTACATAGGTACATTTCTTCTTTATATAGAATTATTTTTTCATTCTCCCCCTTTGTAATTTTCGAAATGGGTTTGAGGGAATGGAAAAAAATATGGTACCTGAAATATTAGTTGAAACATCCAAACAAAAACTAGCAACCAAAATTACATTAAGATGGGAAGACATTGTTTATGGAAGAAAATAATACAAAAGATCAGAATGAATCTACCTTCCTTCCATCTCCTTGGGTATCAATTTCTTCAGAATGGTTTTCAGCTTTTTGTGTTCCTTGTGGTCTTCCTCTTCTTTCTTAAGGATTTTATCATTATCCTCAGCCTTCTTCTATAAAACATTGATTCTATCATCCTGAGACTTGATAACTTCTACCTAAGCCTTCACAATTTCACAATTCTTGTCTAGCTTCTCTTCGATCTCAGAATACATGGAATGATCAGAATGGTTTCTAAGTTTCTTCTTTTGTTTCTTCTCCTTATGTTTCTTCTCTAGCTCATCAGCTGTTTACTCTTTAAAAGCCTTTGCCTCAGCAAGATCCAACCCAAATTGTGGGTATCCTTCATTAATATTCATTTTTTCTTCACTCTATTTGGATACTACCTCATCCAGATAGGCTTTATTCTTTTTGGGTTTTGGAGGTCCAGATTGGGTTTCTTTAGCCTTAGGGGGTTTCTCTTCTTCTTCCACTTCTTTCAAAATCCTCTTCTTTCCAGCGTTCTTTGATGGTTCATCCACTACTTTTTCTTTCAGAATGGGTTCAGCCTCCTCCTATGGTAGATCATTAAATTCACCTGATTCAATCGAAAAAACATTTTTCATCCTTTGAATAGTATCATCACTAATCATTATAACTTTTCACTTCCTCAACATTGAACTGCAAGGGATTTCGAAGAACTCCAAGCACTGAAAATTAAGCATGGAAAGATTGGTTGGGTACATAAGAATCCGAGCATTCAAGTTCCCATTCTTGATATTTTCTATCATAATGAAAAAATGTTTCTTCAAGTTGATCTTGCATTGATTTACTAAGAATTCCAAGATATTCATATCAATTTTCATCAGTGTATCCTTGTCACCATTCCTCGAAATGTTAAACCCTTGAACACAAAACTCAAGGATCTGAAAATTACGTGAGAGGTGAAAAATAATTGTAGACTTGACATCTGAAATTCCAAGACACTCCATATATTTTTTCTTGACAAAGCTTCCTTGTACATTAGGCATCTTATGGGAACAAAATTCAGCTTCCCCTTCAAATGGAACTCCAACTATGATAAATGACTTTTTATAGTATAAAGCATTGGTTTTACCATAGCTCTTAAAGGAAAACTTATCTCTTACTTCTTCCTTAAAGAATCTAACCGACTTATAAAACTAAATAAGTAGATCCGGATACACCATCTCTTGATCCCCAGGCTTTGATATGCAGACACTCCCCCATCCATTCACCTTGATGTTCTTGGAGATTATAGAGTCATATTTGTTGAAGAAATTTGGATGCACCAACCTCTCTTTGTATACTTTTCACTCCGTAATCAGCTTCACAGAAGACATATCTTAAGAAGGAATATCACCAGACATTCAGAACTGAGAAACCATTGAAAATATGGAATGTGATTTTGAAGGAAGAACAGTGCTTCGGTACGCAAAGGCATGAAATTGATGTGGGAAAACCATCAGGGGTCCCCTTTTAAAGGTGTATGATGTGACTCTTCATCTTCCAATCTCAATCCAATGGCTGAGAATTCTCATGATCAGATTTGACAGATGAAATGATAGCCTCAATGAAAATTTGATTCGAACCGATATTTTGAGGTTTTTATGGAAAACATTCAGATTTAAGAAAACTAGAATCTGAAAAATTTTAAAAACAAAAGAAACTGCCAGCAAGTAAAAGGTGATTATGAAAACACATGAACGAGTCATACCTTTTAGATTTCTAAGAAGATTATTCATAATAAGTAATTTTCATCTGCAACTCCATTATAATTTTTTTTAAAACATTATTATGAAATGTTTTGAAAACCATCATTACAAAATTTATTGAAATCCTTCATGACGAAATTTTTTGAAAACATCATTATAAAATTTTTTGAAAACTTTTATTATGACAAATTTAGAAAAATAACAAAAAAATATACTCCCCCTATGAAAAAGAGTTTATTTCTGTAAGAATATTGATTTCAACAAGAATTTAATAAGGATGATTACCATACAGTTATCATTCCTATCAATTGTTTAATGATTTAAAATTTATCTGAGGGTAAGGATTTTGTGAAACTTCTAGCAAGTTGGTCTTACATTACGATAAATTGAAAAATGATATCTCCTTTAAGTGTGTCATCCATAATAAAGTGATGCCTATTATCTATGTAATTTTTATAAGTGTGATGTGCATGGTTTTTACTATGGGCAATGGCACTTGTATTATCACACAAAATTTGTGTTTTGGTAAAAATCATACCATATTCTGTGAGTGTGTGTTGTATCCACCACACCTGAGCACAACAACTTCCAACAGCTACATATTCAGCATCAGTAGTGGAAAGTGCTACTGAGTGTTTCTTCTTTCATGACCATGAAACTAATGAATCCCCGAAAAAATGAAAACTTCCAGATGTACTCTTTCTATCTATTCTATATCCACCAAAGCTAGCATCCAAATATCTTTTTAAAACAAAATAATATCCATAAGTATAAAAGATTCCTAAATCCATGGTTCCCATTATGTAGCAAAAAATTTATTTTCAATACCTTTAAATGAGATTCCTTAGGATTTGATTGATATCTTTTATAGAAGCATAATGAAAACATTAAGTCTAGATGACTATCTGTCAAGTATTGTAGGCTTTCTATCATACCTCTAAAAGATGTTTGATCTACTAGTATCCCATCATCATCATGATCAAGTGTGTTTGAGGTACCAATGGAAGTACTTATATTTTTATGGTTTTCTTATCCCTACTTTTTAAAAATATTTCTAATATACTTATGTTGGGATATGTAGATTCTTTATGGAATTTGAGAAATTTGAAAACCAAAGAAAAATGTTTAGTCACCCATCACACTCATTTAAAACTCAGATTTCATTATATCCACAATGGAATATACTAAATATTTTTGAGTTGAACCAAATATAATGTCATTAAAATAAATTTGAACAATCAAAACATTTTTCTTATCATTCATTATAAAAAGGGTTTGATATTCATTTCCCTTGACATACTTATTTTGAAGAAAAAATACTATAAGTCTATCATACCAGGCTCGAGGGGTTTATTAAGTCCATATAAAGCATTGGTAAGTCTAAAAACATGATCAGGATGTTTTGTATATTCAATACTGGGTTGTTGTTCCACAAAAACATCCTCTTGAACATAACCATTCATTAAAACACATTTCACATCCATTTGAAAAAGATTGAATTTGAAGAATGTTGCAAAGGCATGTAAGATACGAATAGAATCAAGTATATCTACTAGAGCATATGTTTCTTTATAGTCTATTCATTTTTGTTTATTATTGCCTTTAGAAACCAATCTAGATTTATTTATTACAATGATTCCATTTTCATCACACTTATTTCTGAAGACCAATTTTAATCCAATAACATAATTTTCCTTAGGTCTTTCAACTGGGGTCCATATATTATTCCTTTAAAATTCATTTAGTTCATCTTGAAAAACTTTTATCCAATCATTATCACCTAGAGCTTCATCAGTTCTTTTTTGTTCTAATTGGGAATGAAATGCTGATGTTCAACTTCATTTCTTTAGGAACTTCTAGTCCTTACAGGTTGATTAAAATCACCAATGATGCTATCACTAGGATGATTATTTAGAAACAACTGATTGGGGTTTTGTAAAATCTGTTCATCAACATATGGTAGGAAATATTCTATGGTAAATGTTTCAGAAATATCTTCTTGGACGTTTTCCTTATCAGAAGGATTCTATCAAAGGTTGATAATTAGTTTTTGAAAACACATCTGAGGATTTAGGTTGAGGTTGTTTAAAAACAAAATGATTAGTTTCATCAAATTTGACATGTACTGCATCTTCAACAGTAGAAGTTTTTTTTAAAACTGTATATGCCATAGAAGTTGTGGAGTATGCTAAGAAAATTCCTTTATTAGAGTTTGGTGTGAATTTTTATTGATTATCTTTAGTATTCAGGATGAATACCATGAAACCAAAAACCTTGAAGTAGGAAAGTCTAGGTTTTCTACCATTACATAACTCATAAAGAGTTTTATTAAGAAAAGGACTAATCAAAACTCGATTTATAGTATAACAATCAATACTTATAGTTTCATTACTAAAATGTTTGGCTATAGAATAATCACTCAAAATGGTTATAGTTGTCTCTTGAATAATTATATTTCTTCTTTCAATGACACCATTTTGTTGAGGTGTTCTTGGTGATGAGAAGTTATGAGTAATTCCTTTTCTACTATAAAAGGTTTCAAAATCAGAATTTTGAAATTCTCCTCCATGATCACCATGAATAGTTATCAAAGGAAGGTTTTTCTCATTTTAACTTAGGCTCTAAATCTATTGAAATAGGAAAAAGATTCAGACTTCATTTTTAGAAAATAGACCCATGTAAATCTTGTGTAATCATCAACCAAAAAAAATACATAATACTTACCACCAATGCTTCCAATTTGTGTTGGACACAAAAGATCCATGTGTAGTAAATGTAATGCATCAGTAGTTGTGACTTAATAGAATGATTTTAAACTTGACTTATGTTTCTTTCCATATTGAAAAGGGTCACAAACTTTTTAAGAATCAAATCTAATCTCTGGTAGATCCTTAAATAATATTTTCATAGAAAGTTTTCATAAGGACATGTGGTTGAAGTGACCTAACCTTCTATTACACAACCCATAATGATCTTACATTTTACAAAGGAAAGATATGTCTTTGCTCCTAAGGTCTTTTATGTTTATTGTACATACATTCTCTTACCTATTGGCATAAACAATGAACTCTTCCTTGAAATTGTGTACATAGAAATTTTCATTCCTAAAATTCACATGGTAACCCTCATCACATAATTGACTTATGCTAATGAGGTTGTGCTTGAGACCCTTAACAAACAAAAAATTTGAAATTTAAGTTTTTCGAGGAATAATAATGTTACCTATACAAATAATTTCTTCCTGAGCATTATCTCAGAATGTTACATTCCATCATTTTGGGATGAAAATCTTTTTAAATTTTTTTTTACTAGTCATATGTTGGTAAAATCCACTATCTATCGACTATGTATTGTTGCTGGTACATTCTCTATTTTCTTGAAAATAAGAAAAAGATAGGTTTTTGGAATCCTGACTTTCTTGGATCTGGAAATTTCTGAAAGAAAATTTTTTGGCACCAAAATCTTCTGATAAAAATACATTTTATGAAATCCTAATGACTGAGTTTTGTTTAGAGAACAATTTGTTTCCCAATTCCCACCACACCGACACTTAGTGCAGAATGGAGCACATTGAGGAACAAAGTAATTGTTACTAAAAACTAGTTTAGAACTAGTATATCCAAAACCAGAACTATTTCTTAGTGGTTGGATTTGGGAATACATCTTATCAATGTTTTCCTTACCTAAGTTAATGTTTGACAAACATTTCGTCAAGGAAAATATTTCATATTAGAGTTTGATAACTAAGTTCTAATCTTCCAAAATATTTTATTTTGATCTAGTGTTAGGCTCGAAAACATTTTTCATAGAAATTATGTTTTCTAGATCTTTAGAGAGTTTATTCTTCTCAGAATTTACTTCCTCATGTTTTTTTAAATACTTTCAAAATAAAATTTTTTCTTATCATGATCATTAGAATGTTTGGATATTTCCTTAGTAGGAATAGAATTTCTAGAATTTTCATTATCATTCTTTTTCATGAGTTTTGAATTCTCAATCTCCAGAAGATTGGAAAACCTAGAATCATCTTTATAGGAAGGTAATGTATTAAATTCGTCAAAAGAATATTCTTCATCCGAAGAGTTATAATATTTATCATTACTATAATTTTCATTTAATGAAACATTGGTTACTGATTCAACATTGTGTACCATAGCCATTAAACAAAGATTTTCAATAGGTTGTCTTCCAATTAGGCCATGATTATTTTATCCATAAGATTCGTAACCTGATGACTCATCTGAAGAGTCTCCACCACTGGCACTCCAGGTGTCATTAGCATTCAAAACATTCTTAGCTTTTTCCTTGTATTAATTCTTCATGTTTCACTCATAATTATTTTCCTTTATTTTTATCTCTTAAGCATAAGACAATCAAGTCTTATATATCCAGCTCTCTTGTATTTATAACATTAACATAAATGTATTTCTTTTAATTCTTTTATTTGTTCTTATATCTGGATTGAAAATTCCTCTGTCAAACGATCATGTTCATCCTTCAAGAAAGGTTTTCTAACTCATTCTCTAATGATTCACTCCCACTAGATTCAGATTGGACAACGACCATCTAATATTTGGATCTGGAAACTCACTCAGGAGTCTTAGATTTCATATGATTTGATGTTGAAGTAATTGAAACACTTCCATTCCCATTCTTCTTTTAAATGTTATCAGCATCTCTCTTCATTCTAGTCTCATGATGAAGAAGTGTTCCAAATAGTTCATCAAGATAAATCTGAGTAACCTTTATATTCTCAACAATAGGTGTTCTCTTGGATTCCCACTCAGTAGGCATGATGTCTATGATCTTATCAACAAGAGCTTCATAATCTAATCATTTCTCACCCATGGATTTTAAACTATTCACAATAGTCATGAAAATATATTTCACATTACATATGGGTTCCCTATATGGAATGAAGAAACCATGATATTTAGCTATTAACATGGCTCTTCTTGTTTCAATTACGTTGGATGTTCCAAAGTGAGTAACTTCATGTTTCTTCCAAATACAATTTGATGCTTCACAAGATGAAATCTGGCTATATATATCTCTAGCCATGGAGCAAAGAAAAGTATTGTGTACCTTATAATTCAGTTGATATTAAATCTTTTCTTGATTTTTTAAGGTACTAACTTCCTTGTCAGGGATTTTATGTCCTCTAATAAGCCTAACAAAATATTCAACTCTAGTTTTGATAATGAAAGTCTTCATACCGTCTCTCAAATACTCAAAATCATTCGCATCAATGATAGATGGTTTTTTTGGATTGATATTGTCTATTGAACCAATATTCATTCCTACCATCATGTTGAAAAATCATCCCATAAAAACATGTAAATATGAAAATTCCGTAAACAAGGAAAATATTCCTCAACAAGGAAAATAAAACTAGAGTATTATATGAAAAATATGAAACCGAAAATTCTAAGTCTGAAGATATGAATCCAAAAAAATAAAAGAAGAAGACTTTCCTTCTGAATCTAATCGTCATATTAATTCAGAATGAACCAATCCATTGATACAAATTGTTGAGATAGTATGTGAGTATGATAAACTCTATAATACCAAATGTAGGATCAAAATAATAGATATACTAAATCATGTATCTAATGATTCTCAAAATACAAGAGGGGGGGGGGGTGAATTGTATACTTTAAAAATTAATTATGAACTATTAAAGTTGGTTAGAAATGTTTCTATTGTTTAACAATGTTAAAAAAGGTATATTCACAAAACCTTTATGTTATACAGGCATTCTAGATTCTGGAAAAGTGATTCTGAGAATGAAAATCTGAAAATATGGTTCTGGAAAATAAAACATAATGAAAGTTTACAAAGATGATGATTCTAACTTGAAGCATATATAATCTCACTAAATCAGAGAACACGTATAAGGAAGTGTAAGATAGTTATACTTTCTTCAACAATATACACGTAACAGAAAACTTGTAAAAAAACAAGTAACAAATAGTAAATATTTTAACCCAAAGAGTAGGATATCCCACAAACTTGGATAAAAGTCCCTTGATTTATACATTCAAGAAAGTATGTCATACCCACACCAGGGTAATCCCTTGATACAAAGATCAGAGTCATTCATGCTTTCCAAAAAATCCATCAACATCAAGGTAGTGACCACCTCTATCTTCCTCAGCATGGAAGCCCTCAACTTAAAGGTAGTCGGAACCTCCGTCTTCCTATCCCAGGAAGCCCTCGATTTTAAACATCAACAAAAGGAGTTGCACGAAGAAAATATAAACAAAAAATTTAGTACGCAAAAAGAAATAAATCCTCTCTCTCTAGAAATCACTAAAGCAGCATGTAATCTCTAGATTGATCAACTTGTTGTGAGCTCTTCCATATGAGCTCCTATTTATAGGCATGGATTCAATGGTTCTCTCCCTCCTCCAATGGTCATATTTTTCCTTGTATTCTAGAGGGACCTGTACACGTGTCTCTCAAATAACAGTTAGTAAGTAACTAAATGTACAAAATTTTCTTATAACAAAAACAAGTGTAAGAAAAAATATGGTAACATAACCAAAATCCAATATTCGGAATGTAAGAAAATGAAATTTAGGAGTCTAAAAAAAATGAATTCAGAGTCTATAATACAAGGATATTCATATTCTGTATTTATAGGAATTAGGAACCTGAACTCTAAAGGATTCTGGATTCTGAATTTCAAGTATATTCAAAATATAGATTCACAAGAATTCAGAACCTAAACATACAATGTTCAAGGTCAGAGTTTTTGAGAATTCAGAGTCTGAACATGAAATGTTTGGAGTCTGAACTTACGAGGTTTAGAGTCAGAGTTTTTGAGAATTCAGAGTCAAAACATACATTGTTTAGAGTCTGAATTCAAGGAACTCGTAGTCATAACTCATAATAGATTGGAGTTTTAATTTAGAGAACTTGGAGTCATAACTCATAATAGTTCGGAGAATAAATTCTGATAACTCATTGTCAGAACTCATAAGATTTATAGGTTTGAATTCAGATAACTCAGAATCAGAACTCATAAGAGTTCAGAGTCTGAATTTAGAGAACTCGAAACCTGAATTCGGATCCTGAAAATAAAATTATCTATATCTAAGTATTATATTATTCCAAGGTTTTAGACTTGAAACCTAATTTTACACTTTGAAAAAACATGAACATTGAAAACAATGTACGAATAATTTCCTTGGGGAAGGAAATTTTCCTTATAGAAATAAAACACAGGTTAAAAATAAATTTTACTTGGGATAACGTGTATGTGATTTTTGAAACAAGAAGGAATTTTAAAGTCATAAGGGAGCCTTATTGGCTCAAAAATATCCCCAGGTATGAAAGAATGGAAAATTAATAATTAAAAACTTATTGAACCAATAGAAAATGTCATTTATTAATGGATTTATTAATTTCTACTTCATTCAGAAACAACACTGAGTAAAAATTTCTACCACTAGAGATGAATATGTAGTAACTAGATGCTGTTGTGCTCAATTTTTGTTGATAAAACACACAGTCACATACTATGGAATGAGTTTTACCCAAACACAGATAATGCGCGATAATACTAGTTCCATATCACTAAGAAAAAACCATGCACAAAAAAATCTTGGAAATCACAAAGACATTAGGCATCACATTCATAGAGATCACATATTTAAAGGAGAAATCATTCTTCATCTTCTTGGAATGATAAATCAATTCATTGATTGTTTTACAAAATCATTAACCTTTGAGATATTTGAAAACATTAATCAAAATTTATGATTGATAACCATAAGGGGATCATCCAAATTAAATTTATGTTTAAAAACATATATCATTACATTAAGACATGCATTTTCATAGGTGGTATTACATATGTTTACGCTTTTAAATTTCCTTCAAATAAATTGGGAACCAATTTTTTCCAATCAATAAATTGTATGAAAAATAAAAGTAATTCGTAGTTTGTTTCAGGGACCTATTTTTTTTCTATTTTTTTAAAAATCAAAAATGTATTTGTCAAACATTTTTAGAACATAATATTTTCATTTCATAATTAAATTTTTCCAAACTATGTTTTTTTGGAAGAACCTTAACAATATTTAAACTTCTATGAGTAAAATCTAGAAGGTATCTTTCCCAACTTAAATCTTTTTAATTTCATTTTTACATGTTGGTATTTCCATCTTGTTTTTTAAAAACACTATACGATTCACTTTCCAAAAATCCAATTTTTCCTTAAAACCAAAAAAGTCCAGAACCAATAAATCATTCTTCGGTAAAAACCGTCACATCAGATTAAGATATTCTTAATCATTGGATTGATTTGAGAATATTAACTCTCACCATGAAGCTTATATAAATGAAACCCCCTATTCAAGTCCCACATCGGTTGCCTAAGTGTTTTTTCATTGATGATATGATTCCCTTCAAAGTTACCATTCAGTTTTGTCTATTTCCATACGCTTTGAAGGTCTCTTGAATTTTTTTACAAAATATAATGGTTTCAAACAAGGAACTCATCAATTAGTTAATTTACCGAGAAATGTTTGTGGACCAAAATTTTATTATCATGAATGATTCTCCAGTTTTATATATCACTATAATGAATGGATCTAAAAGCCATTGTATTTTCAAAACAAATAATCAAGATCCCATTTATCATAATATCATTAAATAATTCTATGATAAAGTTTGTTTTTATAGACATGGTGGAGGATAAATGTTTTCATTTAAGAGATATGGAAATACATGCTCTTTATCTTTCAATAAGGCTACAATCATCTTGGATATACCTTAGGAAGTATTTGATATCTTTTTATCACATAATATTACTGAAAAGAAAGGTACTGTTGATTAGGTTAAGACAATTTAGATCCTCATCCTTAAAGGAGTTATGTCACCAAATATAAATCATCTTTTAAACAACTTTAGATTGGTAGACAGTTGGATGGAATTTTTTCTCATTCTGAGAAAGGGAGATCTGGAATTCCTAATAAAATATGATATCTTTATTAAGGATTTATTTGTAAAACCTCCTCATTAAAATTCTCAAGACCACCAACAATATCAATAATGTAACCCCCAAGTCTCAAATAATAATGTGTCCATAAATATTAAAGATTATTATTTTTATTTTTCAAGAATCATTCAAAATTAATTTCAGCTCAAACCCCAATATTTTTAGGATATTATTGTTGATTGATTATACTCTAAGAAAAAATAAGATTGTTTTTAGTGTTATGTCAGGGGATTTCATTTATCTTCCAGATAGTGATGTCCAAGATTCCATCAAGAAAGGTGAAGATGAAGAAAATTCCGATAAAACCCCAAATAAAATAAAAGACAAATAACCATAATATCATGATTAAGTATCATTTACTAAATCAGTATCAGCTCCACGCAAGACGATAAATAAAAAGTCATTTTATAATGATGTAGTAGCCAATTGTAGAGTTAAAATGATAAAAAATAATGAAGAAGGTGTTATTTTTTAGTTAGAACCTACTAAGGCTAATGACCTAATGTTTCAAGAATCTAAAGAGCTTGAGAATAAGGGAAAAAATAAAAACATAATGTACAAGATTTCAGTAGACTAGATTGTTCACGATATTATTTGAGATACAAAGAAGGAATCTAAACAAGATCAGGTTCCAGAATCCACCTTCCAAGAGTTAGTTCTAATTGAAACTCCAGATGCAGATAAGTTAAAGAATGTTTCAATTTCAGAACCTATTATAGAATAATATAATGTGCACAAAAAAGATTATGTAGAAGAGGAATAGGAAAATTTTGATGTAATCATAATGATGGAATAATATCATGAATTGGAGAGTCCTTCCACAAGTTTTTTTTTCAGAACCTCCAAATTTTACTCATCCATGATAATATTAGAAGGGATACATGATGATGCTTTGGATGATTTCGATAAACCTTCAGATGATGAAATTATTAATCAGGGTTTTATTAATTCTAATAGTGATACAATATTTGGTGGAAAAGGTGTTGTAAATGAATTTGATGACGATAGAGTAATTCAAGTTTCTAATAGTGAGCATGAGTATCCAAAAGATGAGAAGGAAATATCTAAAGTTGAGAATGGTACGAAAGTGGGATTTGATTTTCTAAATAATGATAATGTAGAAAAAAACAAGATATATGTTTTTGGAGCATCTAAGGGAAGAAAAATTGAACAAGATAAAGTTCTCGTACCAGCAAAAGAATATTATTTTGAATCCCCATCATCCTTATGACAATATTATTTTTCAGTTATTGATGAAGCTTGTGACTATGATTCCATTATTTCCACGTATTTATTCTAGGTTCCATCTACTTAGAGAAACAATCAATCAGAAGTCAGATTCAACAAGAATTATCATTGGAATGTATTTCATACATGAATAATATTTTATGACTTTTCTAATTGTTTGTGATTTTCATAGGAGATCATGAAACTCGATAAAAAATAAGTCAATGTTAGCTATTTATGTTCTAAAATTCATGTATGATTTCAATGATTTATTAAACGATGACTATAATAAGTTAGTTTAAATGATCAAGAACCTTACAAAAAGAATTTTAGAGAATTCGAATCAATGAATGTAGCATAGATCCTAGAATATAATGACCTAAATCGAAAGCTATATTATGTTTCTTTATATTTGAAAAGGGAATGGGATGTGAGGGAAGAGGTGGTAGAAGAATTCAAAGGAAAAAAGAATAGGTGATATGGTTTGAAGGTGAAATTCTTAAGTCTCAAGAAGAAAGTATAAATTTTCATGAAAAGAAAAATCAGGATTGGGATATATTTATCAAGATGTTTAAAGATGATCATAAAGCGTTGATGAACTTTAAGGCTACCCTAAAAAGCTCTTTCCATAGAAGAATAAGGATGAATTACTTCTTAAATCCAAACATTTGTGGTTTTTCCATGTAATTTTTTTCATTATAATGAAAATCTATTATCCTTCCATTTCTTTTTTTTAGATATTCCTAAAAGTTAAGGTAGAATTTTTTCATTATTTTCCTCCATTCCTTGTAAAAATTCAAATGGGGGAGAAAATAGTGATCAAATGAATAATAATAACTATAATGTCTATGTAACGGTGAGATTAAATAATGAGGAAATTATTAACTTAAGAAGAGTTATATCTTTAATAATGACATGAATATGAAATTAGGGATTTTAAAACTTAAGGTAGAGTTTGTAGTATTCATTATGGGTCATATGTAAATAGAGATATGTTTTTTAAAAATCAAAATAAAAACCATTGTCATTATATTCATTTACAAAAAATTGTTTATGATTTCCAAAAAGGGGGATATTTTTGAGTCAATATATCCCCTTATGAATTTTCCATTCCATTATTTTTTGAAAATCATTAACGAATTTTATTGTAGAAAATTAACCTTATCTATGAAATATTTTCTTATGGAAAATTTACATTCCCTAAAAACGTTTTTTGATTCCATATGGTTTTCATTGTGTTATCTTGTTTTTACATAACCATGAATATGAATTTTTGTATTACATCAAAAATAAAATCCTTATATAACATAGAACCATAGTATTCCTTAGAATCTTACTTCCACATAAGTGTGACTCCAATTTCTCTAGAAATATATATTTTATTTCCCATGAAATCAATAAATTCAGTAGAAATAATAGTCTGATTACATGAGAATGTGTTCTTCGATTTCCTCAGAAATTAGAATATGATCTCCTTTGAAATGTGACTCCGGTTTCCTATGAAATAAGGCTACAGGTTACTTTGAAATAAAACTCCAATTTCTTCAGATATCATATTCTGAATTAATTAGAATTAAATCTCCAATTCTCTATTATTTCATAATATGTTTATCCATTTTTTAGACTCTGATATCTAATATTCCTAGTATCTAATTAATCATATTTTTAGACACAGATTCTCAAATTAATTATAAACCTATTAAATCTTTTCTTACAATTACTTCATTTTCTTAAAGTAATGTTTCATTTTATTAGATCCTAAAATTGTTAATGATTCTTATGGCTAATTTTTTTTTCCTTAAGTTTTAATGTTTCTTATGAATGATAATGTTTCACTTTTTTTCAAACCTGAAAAGATGTTTTACAATCTATTTCTCACTAACCATTTGTTAAGTGACACGTGTAGAGGTCATTCTGACCTTAGAAGTAAAATTTTACCACTAGAAAAGGAGTTGACCATTGAAATTTTTTCTTCTAAATACCCTGTATTTTGAATAAGCCTAAATAATATCACACATATAAAGAATACATATTTAAATTTCGTGAAGTGATTTCTTGATGGATACTATCATGATTTTTGCAATCAATGAAAATATTTTCCAGGTGTGAACAACTTGTTGAGTCTTCCTAGTGCGATTCTGATTAGAACATCAATCACGTGATTTTATGGATAGGAAAAGAGATGTTCTCACAACATTAATGTTTGAGGGATAGTGTGGATTGCACGATAGACTCTGATACTCTTATTGTGGGCTTACCCAAGAGTGGGTAAGACATAATTTCTTAGAAGTTTAAATAAAGGGACCTTTATCCATGGTTTTTGGATACCCTTCCCTTTGGGATAAAATATTTCCCACATGTTTACTTGTTGTTGTATCATGTTTTTATTCATCTCAATTTTGTTAAATATATAAACTATATCTTTTTATATTTTCTTATATTTGTATAATCTAATAAACAATATTATATACACTTTAAGTTAAAATATTTCTTTAAGTAAACTTATCTTAAGTTCTCTTATCAAGTCCATTTATCAGATCCTAATAAAGTTATTTTCTTATTTATGAACTAAAGTGGAATTGTGAATCGATATTCATTAACCTAGTTTAACATAGATTCTGTTAAGGAAAAAATGAATGTTTTTTAAACATCAATTAACCATTATCTTGTAATTGAGCATCTACACCTATATTTCGATCCTATAGAAAACATTTATATCCCAGAAAATGTAATATAATTGTTATTAATTTTTTTAAGGAATAACCATATAGAAATTGCGGTGAAATAGGTAATACCAGAAGAAAAAAAGTTGTGTTTGAGAATTACCCATTATGTATGAATTCTTTCATTACATTAATTCAATGTAAAATAAAATAAAATTCATTAATTTAAAAATAAAAAACATTTTATATATGAAATTGATTCATTATGTTTTTATTATGTTCTTTTATGGTTTTTATGAGTTCTAGAGTTTAAATTCATTTTTTGTGATTGTTCTTTTTCTAAGTTTTCATTATGATTCACTTGTATTCATGAATTGAATTTGATGTAAAACATGGATAAACATCTATAATTACTATTAAATTCCACTAATGATGTTAAAATTTTTTAACTGATCTTATAATGAATTTGTTAATATACCATGAGGATGAATCCTAAATTAAAATTTAATGATGACCCTTTATGATTATTTGGTGTGGTTTTTAGATCCCAATAATTTTTTTGTTTTATCATTTATAATTATGCATAATTTTTTTTATAACATAAAGGGAGTTAAAAAATAGATATTACAAATTTTTCTCAACCATTTAATGCTTTTATTGATTTCCCTTGAATTAATTAAGGGAATATGGATGTGCATCACCCATGATGTAGGTTAATTAACACATCAAGGGAGACAATATTATTTTTATAAAAAAAGTGTGAGAGTTGGAGGACTATAATGAGTAATATTCCATTAACCTGGTAGAATATAAGTATATTAATCATTATATATTTTTCATGAAATTTAAATAAGATAATTTGAGTATTAGAGAATTAAAGAAATGAAATTTTAATTGAAATTGAATGAAAATAGAAACCCGAATTAACTCTGGAATTATCCTTTTAGATCCTCTTAATAGAACCTGGGATTGGAATTTGGGTGATACAAAGCGTTCTGGGATGTGGGGGAGGTATATATAAGAGGTTTTATAGAATTTAGAAAATTATTAAATCTAGATATGTGTGAAAAAATGATGTTGTGAGGGGTGGTATTTATAGTTAAGTGGTGGAGTGTTTTCTCAACATTTAATTTATTAGTTTATTAATTTTTTTCAAGACAATAAATAGTGAGGATTTCGGGACTGGATATCATGAAGAAGGCATGTGAGTTTGATATTTGGGTTCTTACATCACTCATTATTAGAGAAATAGTGGATTTAACATATAATGTATTTGTACAATATATTACCTAATTTTACTGTTCACAAATATTCAAGTATTTTAGAAAAAATATGAAAATTTAACCTTAACCACATTTCAAGGTTTATAATCCAATAATGAATTCCATTTTATTAAATTAATTTCTGAAATATATATGTAATTTTAATTTTTAAAATAAAATCATCATTTACTTCAAAAATACAAATTTTGAAATTAAAACAGATTTTATAACACATTGAAAAATTACTTAAGGCTCGTAAAATTATCATAAAACAAGAAGATAAAAAAGGTTAATTTATGAAAAAAAATTATGAAAGTATATATTTTTAATTATTTAATTAATTTAAAAAATTAATTAAATATTTATTATGATTAAAAAACCAAAACATAATTAATAATTTTTAAAATATTTAATTACGTGTACTAGGATATAATTAAATAATATATTAAAAAATAAGATGCATAAATTTTATTTATAATTTCATGGGTTATTTCATAATTCATTTGTTGGATTTTCTATTCATAAGGGTTATATTACAATTCCTAAGGTGAAGTTACTATTTCATCAGTATTGGATTTTTATATCCATGAAACACTTATTATTTCATTAATTAATCATTTATATGACTTTGATTGTTCTTTATAAGGGATTTTATGTGGTTTATACTATATAACATTAGTATTGGAAGGGTTAAATTTAAATTATAAATGTTTGGTTCATTAAATTCTTCCCCCCCTTAGAAATTTCACCCTCAAAATTTAGTTTTACAAAAATAAAAGTGAGGGTACTTCTCCTTCATCACCTCCTCTATTTCCCAAGTTGATTTTTTATGCTTATGTTTCCTCCACAACACTTTGACATGGTTGGTTTTCTTAGTTGGTAGAACATTATCTATCCTATTTAGAATCATTACTCGCTACACCTCATTAAAAAGATCATATCCCAACTGTACAACCTATGAGTTCAGTACTTGTGAGAGATCAGGTGTGTATTTCCTTAAGAGAGTTATGTGAAACACATCATGAATATAAACCACATTTATTTGAAGTGAAAGACAACATGACATGACTCTTATAAAATTATGGATCTCAAAGGAGAAAATGTTCCTTGTCATTTTCTACCCTTTTTCTCCAACCCTTTTGACTCTCTTTTATAGACAAATATAAAGAAACACATTATCTCCCACATCGATCTACACGTCCCTTCTATGTTTGTCAATGCTGGCCATTTGTCGACTTTGGGTAGAATTGATATTTTTATGGATGGATTGAACCTCATCAGTCATCGCATGTGAAAGATTTGTTCCATGTATTTTCTTTTAACCAACTTCACTCAGACATGATGGAGTTCTACGTCGCTTTTGATACAGATCAAAATTTAGTGCCATCTGAATACTCAAGTTGAATCTATTATTTTATGAGAACCCAACCAATGGGAGATTTTGATATCATCCACCACTGAATGATAGTGAACACGATTTTAGAATATCATCGAGAATATAAATATTCCTCTTTGATTGGAAATAATTTTAGGGGTGATATGCCATGCTGAAATTCAATTCAGGACTCAAGGCATGTTGAATACTCCAAAAGAAAATAGATGTGAAAATTGGTTTACAATTAGAGAAAATTGAGTGGGGAATCCCATTCAGTCCCCCCACTTCCTTCACATATATAAAATTCATGATTTTCAATCAAGTGATAATCCTGAATAGTGATAAAGTGGGACATCATGGTGTGTTGGTCCACCACAACCCATATCACATTATATCACATATTTTCCTTTGAGAGACCCATGAAAATGTCCATAGTGATATTATACCATTTGACATGCATATAGGAAATGGTTGCATCCTCCCTTTGGAATTCTGTTTCTCTAATTCAACTTCATGTCATATCAAACAACTTGAGATATATTCTGAAATCTACGTCTTTAAGTTGTCCCACCATAAGTGTTCTATAATATAACAATACATATTCGTGATGCAAAGATGTGTAGAAAAAGGTGAGTTATATGCATTATCAAAAAGATCCTCTTTTGTCTCAAGTGATTAGGGAACACACATCCTAATTCCAAACCAAGTCACACTATCCTTGTTGATATGGAATTCGTACCGATTATATCCCTTTACTTTATTCCCCATCTTTTGTAACTTTTAGTCATCCTTTTTTTCCTCCCTAACCTTATGTTGGCATGAATTTTTGGGAAAATATTTGGAAACGATAGCATGTATTGCCGACCCATATGATTTAAAAACCCATCCATTTCATGTCAAAGAAGATAGAGTCTTTCTCAATCTACAACATGTATAATGTGGTATATTCATTCTTTCTAAGAGAATTAGCTACCATATATTCCATTCCTGGATGATAGTGAAGAGAGAATTCATTGCCTTTTATTAGTTCTTACCATATTCTGTCTAGCATGTTGAGCTCTTTTTATGTGAATATTTACATTAGGCTCTTATGAACGGTATATATGTCTCACTTCCCACACTATATTTAGTGCCTCCATATATTCAAGGAATAAATCATAGCTTATAGCTTCAGAACATGCTTTGGTTAGTTTTTATCATGTATCTTCAACATTTTTGAGGAATAGGCTATCAAATTTAAATTTTCCATGAGTACACAACCAAATATTTTCTTAAAATCATCAATGTATATCTCAAAACATTTTCTATTATTTTTTAATGTGAGTACAAGTGTAGTGATCTTCCTTATATCGAGATCCTTGAATATTTACTCAAATTCTTCCATCCAGACATACATTACCCATTTCTTGGTTAATTAAGTTAGTGTGCTCGAGAATCATGAGAATTTTTTCACAAAACATCAGTATTACCTACCTAATCCAAAAAACTATAGATTTATGGGAACCAATAGAGTCTAGGACATTCCTCAATCACTTGGGCTTTTTATGGGTCCATTGAAAATCCTTTTTTGGGATCACATGTCCCAATAATGTGACCGTTTTCATCCAAATATCAACTTGCTAAATATGGCCTACAACTTCCCCTTATTCAATTTCACCAACACTGGCCTTAGATATTCTTTATGTTCCTTTTTGATCTTGGTGTACATGATTATATCATTGATAAAAACTACAAAAAATTTACCGAGGCAATGACTAAAGACTTTAATCATAAAATCCATGAATATTACAGGGAGATTTATAAGTCTAAAGGGAATCACTAGAAAATAATAGTTCTTATACCTTGTACGAAAGGAAGACTTCTGAATATCATCTTTATTCACCTTAAGCTAATTTAATCTTGAATGAATATCAAATATTGAGAATTATTTTTCTCCTCAGAACCGATCGACCTTGTCCTAATTCCTTGGGAGAGGATACTTGTTCTTTATAGTTTTTTATGTTGAGTTCTCGATAATCGATACACAACCGCATTGTTTCATTCTTCTTCTTCACAAAGTAAAATGGAAACCCCTAGCATATTCATTAGGTCATATGAAACCTTTTTTCAAATTATCTTACAGCTACTTCCTTAACTCCATCAATTTGATAGGATTCATCTTATTGGGACACCCACACCATTGGAGGATTTTCCAAAGGAGATTCATGACCTTTATTTCATTTTTAGAGGAGCATGTGATGGTTTGGAATATGAAAAGATGCTTATTTTTTCTCAATAGTTTATATGTGATCTATATAATTTGAGAAATCAATTCCCATTATAGTGTTGAATACCACCAAGAGAAGTATCTTGAGACTATATGGGAGATTCGTCCCATATAATCCAATATGTGAACAGTCTAATATTTGGGTTGTAATTATTCCACCAAGTGGAGTTTTTACATATTTCATAATTCAAGGTTTTGGGTTATTGATTCAATAGTTCTAGAAATCTATTAGACATAAAGGATTGCGTATTGCAAGAATCAAACGATACTTTTTCCATTCTTATGTGAATATAAAGTGTAAATTATAATACATCATTCTCTTCCTCCTCTTCTATAGTAGTGATGGAAAACCCCTTCCCTTGATCCTTTGGTTATAGTGGCTGATGATGCTAATTACCCTCGATGACTCAAGGATTAGTGCACTTGCTTTTATAGTTCCTTGTCTCCATATAGTTGTAGCATTGGACCATAGGTGGCGATTTCTTCTCCTCCACCACATTCTATTACTTTATTATATCTTTTTGACACTATTTTGTATGGTGGCTTCTCTCCGACACTTGAATAATTTTCCCATCCCTTCGAAGAAATTCTCATGATTTTTCATACCACTCATTTGATATGTGGCTGGATGAGTTTTCTTTCCACCTATATAATTATATCCTTTGATGTGAAACTCCATATTTCATTTTTAATCACCAAATCCATAAGACCATTCTCCCAAATCTTTACCCACGTTGATATAACATAAAAAAAATTCATAATCACACATAAAGTCTCAAATTTCCAGAGTATTTCAAATGATTTGTTTTAAACCACTAAAGAATCTATCAGTATATCAGTCATTGTTGATAAAAAAACCCAATGCATACCTTGATGGCGTTATGAAAACTTCTTCATAGGAAATTACAGAATCCCCATCATTTTTCTAAATATATATTAATTCTTCATCCACATTTTTACAATGATTTTCTATGAAAAATTTATTAAGAAACACTATCTTAATGTCTTGCCACTGTATCTCTTCAATTTTGTCCCTCGTCTTGGTGTTCTTAATAAAATCCCACAATTGAGTTCCCCCTCCACCGAGTGAATTATGGGAAATATTTACCTTCTCCATCTTAGAATAGTAATGTAATGAAATGATCTTCTCCATTGAGTTTACCCACTTTTCCATAACAAGTGGATCAGAAAATATAGTAAACTCTAGTGGTTGTTGCTTCATAAAGCACTCAAAATCTAGTTGATCCCTCTTAGTTGAAGGAGGATGTTCAAAATTATTCAGGTAATTATTCATAACCTGAGACAACTGGGAAATCATGACGGTAGTGTTTTGAACTCCACCTCCCAAATCATTGGGGATGTCATTCGGGCAATTGTTTCGATGTCCCTTACATTGGTTGTTGGCCATGTTTCTCCTTGTTGCCATAATATTCTTAAATAAAAAATGTCATATGAAAACAGTTGTCAACAATTCATGAATAAATAATTTACTGCATTGTGAAATAAACACTAAAATAAAATCTTATGGTATCCCTATGTTTATAAAATATTGTTGTGTGCTTATATATACATAGTCTCATACTATGGATTTTTGCACAATGGTTATCTAATCTTAATTACCAAATAAACTAAACCATGCATTTCATACCAAAAATAATAACCATTCATTTCGTATATTACTTTTACATCATTTTAATGATAAACAACATAAGAAAATTACACCATGAGGATCCAATGGATTAGTGCCTATGGAAAACTATCTCCATACATAACTTTTAGAACATAAAACATAAACAATAATTTAATTCCTTCTTATCTATATTCATATTTTCCTTTGAGTTATCCTTAGTATACATAATTACCTAAGGATGTCGATAAAAAAGGGATGATCTAAATTCTTCGTAAGTGGTTAAAAAATGAGATAATAAAAAATTGGGTGAAAATAATCATTATCATCATAACATATGAATTTGATCATAAAATTATATGAAGAATAAATAAATGCAATGAAAAGTGATAATTCATTAAAATGAAACCTTATGTATTATTATTTAACTACCATAAATGTTTTTGTACAGAGATAACATCATGTACAAACATATTTCACATAAAATTATTTGATTCATCATATTAACCAATGCATTAGGGCACTATATTACCTTGGGTGCACCCATCATATCATATCCTTTACATTGCACTATATAATTCGAGGTGTGACCATCACATCATAACATTTTCATTATCATGCAATCAAAATAGAAGATATATCAATCTTGGACATAAATAAACCATGGAAAGGAATGGATTTTTTTTTCATAAAGCATGCACTCATAAACATTGGGATCCCAAATTTATTAGGGAATTATATAAAATATGTAATAAATAACAATCTTTAGTGATGAAGGAAAAATATTGAGAAGTAAATGTTATTCTTTTTGAACGAAGAGTTATTTTTTGAAGAAATATGATTTACAAAAAATTAATTATAAAAAATTAATATCCCAAAAAATTATGATATTGGTGAATTAATTAATTTTCATGAACAACAATTCATAAAATATAGTGATAGAGGGAAAACAAAAAGAAAGACAATTGGTTTTTAGAATTCCACTAACCTTGTGTCTGAATTCATTCCTCCCATTAATGTCCTTAATAATCATATATGATTAATTAATTAACACTTATTGACCCATTTATAAATCATATATAATCATTATAGTTATTTATGTCATTATATAGTCCTTTTGATGAGTTATAGAGTTTAAATTCAATTTTTCGAAGTGTTCTTTTTCTTAGTTTTCATGAATAGTTAACTAGTAATAATGAAAGAAGGTTCTTGTAAAACATAGAAAAACTTCCAGAATTTCAATTTAATTATTTTAATGACCATATTGGAGTTTATGTTAGGTTTTAATGAATTTTTTATATATCATTAGTTTGAATCTTTAGTTAAAATCTAATTATGAAGGTTTTAAAATAATATGTGCTATTGTTTATCATAACAAACTTATTTTGTAGTATCATTTTGTTTTATATATAAAGGTTGTTTTCAAGAATATAAAAGTGGTTAAAAAATATATATTAAATTAATTTTTCAAACATTTAATGGTTTTTTATAGTCTTTATGGTGTTGATGTAAAGCGTAAGTGCATCGCCCACGATGTATGTAGATTAACATGTCACGAGCGATTATTTAATTTTTATTATCAAAGAGAGGGAGGAGAGGGAGGTTGGATGAGTATGATGAGTAATATTCTGTTAACATGATAATATACAAATATATCAATCATAATGGTGTTTTCATGAAATTTTGATAAGTTAATTTGAGGATAAGGGAATAAATGAAATGGAATTTGAAAGTAAATTTATAGAAAAAAGATTGATGCATTACCTCTTGAATTCCCCTCTTGAGATCCACCTCAAGGAACATAGGACTGGTCTTTGGATGAGACCAAGTACTCCATGTCATGGGGAGGGGATAAGGAACAATTTTGGATAAAATTTTAAAAATTACTAAATCTTGAGAGGTGTGAGGAAATGAGGTTGTGAGGGGTGGTATTAAGAGTGGAGGGTAGGAGTGTTTTCTCAGAATTTATATCATTAGATTCTTAATTTCCCTCATGATAAAAATAGTGATGATTATATTATTAGATATAGTAATGAGGTCATGTGAGTTAAATATTTGAGTGATTAAGTAACTCATGATGTCTAGAATAGTAGGATTAACATATAATATATTTATACAATAAATTACCATATTTTACTATTGAGCAAGAACTCATGTATTTTAGAATAGTACCAAAAATTTACTATAAAATTTTTTTTGGGGTGTAGAATTAAAAAAATGAAATCTATTTTATAAAAAGTATTTTCAAAATATGTGTAATTTTAATTTTTATATAAAATCAACATTTACATGGAAAATACCTATTTTAAATTTAAAAATGATTTTATAACACATTGAAAAATTATATAATGTCTCGTAAAATTATGATAAAACTATAACAACTAAAAATTTTAAATTATGAAAAAAATAATGTAAATATATTTTATTTAAAATTATAAATTTAAATAAATTTTTTTTAATTAAATATTTATGAATATTAAAATACCAAAATTTAATTAATTTTTATAAAAATGTTTTCTTACTTATACTATGATATAATTACCTCTTATTTTATATTATAGGATTCCCATATTTTATTTATACAATCATGGGTAATTATAGTATCTATTTGATTGATTTACTATTCATAATGGTTATATTAATATTCTAAAGGAAATGTTACTATTTTCATCGGTATTCGTTCCTTGCCTTCTTCAATCAAATCTCATTTCATTAATTTTTCCATTATAATATTTCTATTGAGGGAAATATGTTATTTACTGTGATTTATACTATATAAAAGTACTATTGGATGCTTGAAATTTCAATGATAATAATTTGGTTCATTATAGTTTACGATGTTCTACATTTAAAAAAGTTTTTTCTAAAAAATTAATCATGTTTTCATTTTCCGATCGAGGATCATTTCTAAAAATTTTACGGTGTAAAACTAATGTTTAACAAGTATTACATTACACACAGTCCCAAATATAATTCCCATGAATATTATTTTACATGATGAAATTGGTATTTTTTTGGAAAATATTTTCCTAATATTCTGTAATTTCATTTTTTTGAAGTGGTTTTCATTAAAAAAAGATTTTAAAAAAGGTTTTATTTTTAAAATTTTTATTTAATAATTTAAAATTTTTACTTTATATTTTTTTCAATGGTTGTATTAAATCATGAGTATTTCAATTATTTTGATTATTTTTTATAACATTTCAAATTATTTTCAATGAAAAATACTTTCAACATTTATTCATTATTCATTTATAAGTATTAAAGGAAAATGGTTTTTAAAATGTTTTCAATTTTTTAAAAAATTATTCACGTAAAAATGTTTTAAAAATTATTTTAATATTTATTTCAAAATATTGAAATTATTTTATATGAAATTGGTTTTCAAAAGTATTCATTTTTTATAAATCCTTTTCCATATAAGAAAGAATATTTTCATAATGTAATCTTTTTAAATGATATGTATAAATTTCATTGCATAATAGATGATATCTGTTGATGTTACTCATTCCCTACAATGAAATTAACCAATGGTTCAATTTATTTTCATTCTTGAATGGTTTATGTATTGATGGAATGATTATTATGAAACTATTTTCTATTTTATGGGTTATATGTTTACACTATCTATTACTATTTCACAGGATCTGTGTTTACAATATTTATTTCATTTTAGATAGTTATATGAATTTGAAACCCATTTTTATTAATGGGCTATGGTATGTTGAAATTACAATGAAACATGTCTCTTTTCCATATTTTAGGATAATATTACATGTTTATGATACCAATTTCATTTTTCGGGTCATGTTATGATGACGAATATGATCTCCAAAAACATAGATATATGATTTCATTATGAGATTGGTGGGACCTATATACCCCTCCAATGAATTGTTTAATTATTTATATATCATGAGACTGACTAAGATGGAATTATAAGAGATCCATGACTACAAATATGATCATGGGAATTAACCCTGACTACCATGATGGTATGAGGAGTGAACACATATAACTAATATTGTATTGGGGGAGAATCATGACTTCAAAGATGTCATTGGGAGTGAAATCATGCTACTAATATGGTCATTATAGTGAACCATGGCTACCAATAGGGTATTTAGAGTGGGCCCATGTTTCTATGATAGACTTGGATGCAATTCCATGACTACTATGGAAATCATTTTATATTTTTATGTTTCTAACAAAATTCCAAGTATTATTCCTATGTTATTATTTCATAGATTCTGTTCATTATTTACATATGATTTGGGCCTTACGACATTCTACCCTTTTGGAAATGATTCATTTTTATGATATTAATGGTATGATTTTATCATTTCATGATCTCATTATCATACTATTTTTTATATTTACACTTTTATTTCTCTTATTTTTACCCTTACTAAGATTCTACCCCACCCCTATTTCCATTTTCATACTTATGTTATGAAGATATATTTTTGTTATGATATTTCTAAGATTTGTTCTTTCCTTGGATAACCTAGTGGGAAATAATTTATCTCGCTTATTTACAAGCTTTTACGTTTCCTTGTTTTCAAAGGCACTATCCTAACACGGTCTTTGGGCATTTTTTTATAATGTGTTGGGAATTCAAAAAAATAATTTAATGTATAATAATCAGTTTTTATTTTATGTATCAAAGTGAAGGGGTTTTTATCCTATAAAAACTAGGACGAGAAAACAGTTTTGAGATCCCAACGTATATTACTTAGGATACTTCTAGGGATGTCTCTTAGGATAAGTATCAGGATTTTTTAACATTTAGGAAAATTTCCATGAATTTCATTAATAGATAGAGTGAGTGGTTTACAATAAATACATAAAACAGTATATAATACAATTGGAAGTGCTTATGACACATAATTACCTTAGAGTGACAACTAGGTCAAGGTATGTTGGGTCTGACTAGGCATTACCGGGTACAAAACAATTCGCCTTACTAGACACCAGGTTTGACACACCCTATGGATTTGTTTTTGAAATTCACAAACTCTTGAAAAACCATCATGAATGATTTAAAATTTAATTTCCTTTGTATAAACTATGAATAATTGATTATGTCATAGGATAAATAATTTATCATTATTTTTAAATCCCATTAGTAATTTTTAATGATTATGTGGTTTTCTACTATGACATATGTTTCTCACCCTATGCTTTATGTTTTTAGACAATAGGGAGAACTAAAAAGAACATGATTAACTTTTAATGTATCTGATGGAGAATGTATTCGAATTATTGAAAAATATTTCCCTAGTAGAAATACCATTAAGAGAATTAGGATGGTTGGATGAGTATTTGTTATACTACTAAAGCTAAAGGGACAAAAAACGACATGTGAATGGTAAGATAAGTTCATCAACTATTTTTTTACATTAATTACAAGAAGATTTATTAGATTTTGGTTTAAGAACATTAATACATGATTCATCATTTATATTTAAGGAAGTTGTTTTTAATAAATAAATGATGAAGCCTATGTGATGGTATAAGAATGATGTTTGATGAATGAAGTATTTATGTTTTGGAGCTCAAAGATTATGCAATAAAGATCATGAAATATATATGTATTTTTAGTATAATGTTTTCACCATAGACTGGAAAAGATACGTTGAATGGTGATGAAGACTTAAAAAAGTGATATTTTGATTAAATGAATTTATCCCTTAATGTGTTCGAGATTTTAGAAAAACGTTTTTAGCCTGGATAAATAGTTGATTGATTTGGGTAATGAAAATTCGATTATATCGACGACCATGGAACCAAAAAAGGATTTATTTAAAAGGTTTTCTATGTATTCAGGGTATAATTTTTAAAATTATTGGATTTAATTAATATATCTAGTAATATTTAGAGCATTTAATCATGTATATTTTCAAAAAGGATTTATAGTAATTTAGGTTAATTCCATGTTTAAAGAGAATATACTGTAATGGTATTTGCATGTTTGGAATGGGAAAAAATTAGATAAATTATGATATATAGGTGATCATGTTAACATAAATTCATGACCTTCTTTCAAATTTTTTGGATTTTTATCTTCTGGTAGAGTAACTAGGTTAACCATTTATGGAATGGATTATGTTAAACTTTATATTAAGTTTCTGTGAATAATGTAATATCTCTCTATATGAGGATTTATACAAGTTGGATAACCTATTCTAACTATTTTTCTATGATGTTATGTAAATCAATAGGGAATGACTTATCATTTTATTTATGAATCATTTGATTAGTAAGTTCTATAGGATGGGAAAATTCAAAAAATTCATTGGAGTAAGAGTTAATTTTGGAATTTATCCAAAAAAACCCAAAGGGTGAGGTTGTACATATAAAATTTTTAGAAATCATGTAAGTATATTTTTTTTATTTTGCAAGATAATAAAATAATTTTTTGATTCTAGGAAAATGATATTGAAAAACATTTATCATATAACTTTTATATAAGATGAATCATATGATCCCTTAGATCATCGCATATTTACAGTTTGGTGATCACACACTTCTATTGATCAATTTTTTCTATAAATATCCATCTAAAATTTATAGTTATATTTCTATCCAAAACCCATATTTTCATATCCCCACAATGTATTACTATATGGAAATATATTCATATGTTACTTTGGGTAACTGTTATGTTTCCGAAATTCCATTCTCAAAACGATGTTGTAGTATTTATTTTTAATATGTGGGTTTCTATGAATGGAACGTTCAAGTATTAAACTGTAGAAGCCTGGATGAATTTTGAGGGTCAAATTAAACATAACAGGGGTGGAATGTAACAATGACTTATTTTTTGAAAAAAAATTAATTAAGTTAATATTTTTGATATTTTTCATTTCATGATACACTAAATATATTTTAGTTACCCACAAACAAACAAACAAAAACAAATTTACATATATTAAATAAATAAATTTATCTTGTTTGTAGTACAAAAAATGAATATATTATCTTTCATTACCTGAAACACTATATTTCTGCACAGAAACATTTAATTATTAAATTTATTTGAATGGGGAAGCTATAACATAGCCATTAAAAATAATCATATGAATAGTCAAAGTTGATTTTAATGTATTTTTTACAATTTATATGTATTTATTTAATATTGATATTAATACATAAATTTTGTTTAGTAATGTATTTATGTGTTTGAAAGACCAATTTTATTAAAATAAATGCTTTTTATTTTCTTTTGTATACAATTATAAAAAGAATTATAAAAAGATTTAAAATTTTCATTTCTTAAAATAAATATTATTTTTGAATATAAAATGTTTAAATTTTCATATGGGTAATTTTTCGAGTTTTTGATGAGAAACATCATTTTCATTTGAATATTGCAAAATATCTAGTTATTTTTCAAATATGTTTTTCATAATATTTATTTATAGAGTTAAATTATATTTTAAGTTGGTCTTAAGTAAAAATAGATCAATTATAAATATACATGTCTAATATATGTCATTGAAATAATTTTTTTATTTTAGATAAAAAATCATAATGATCTTTTGAACAGTCTCACTTTAAAGCCATTCTTTCTCATCACATCTATGAGATTAGAGTTAATCGTAATCATTTTTCTTATATGAATTGAATTTTGAAATTTGGAAATATCCATTTTTAATTAGTATAATAATTATAGTTTAATATGAAAAACATAATTTTTGATAAAAAAATTAATGATGTTGATTCAAATTAATTATACTAATTAAGATAAAATTTTACCAAAAAGGGACTGAAACATAAAATTAAGAGCCAAAATGACCTATCCGCTTGTCCAAAACCCAATTTATGACCCAATAACCCCCATAAACATTAATGTTTTGAGTCTGGTTTGTTTTAATGACTATTTTATCAATCCATGTGGGTACACCTAAAATGTTATCAAAACTGCCAACTGTATCCCCTCTCTCCCCTATAAAAGGCCACAAACTATCCCCCTTACTCCAATCTCTAAAGAACCATATGTTTTTTCTACATCCAACCAATTTGCATCCCAAAATACCTCACTTGATCATTGATTACTCCCTTTAGGAAAAAATCCAACCAAGGAATCCTTCTGTTCAACAAAAAAGTAGTTACCTAAAGAAAAACACAACTTCCTTCCTCGAAGTCCCTTCTTTATTTTCATTCTCAACAACCTCAATCATTCATACTCCATGCACTGATAATAAAACTAGTTTCCTTAATTAAATGATGTATTGTTTTTATAATTTCTCTATATGGGATTATAGAAACTTACATCTAATGGGAAATGAACATACCATTCTTCTATAAGGTGAACAACCACAACACAAAATAATGTAGTTCGCTTTACCATTACCACCTCTGATGGTTGGGAATTTATGATGAAAACTCTAATTTTAACATAAAATATATTATAATTAGGATGTATTTATAATTTTTTAGTTATTATATAAATCATACATTAATTCGTTTCATTTTCTTTAAATACAGTATTTTTGTTTGCGGAAGTGTGGACAACTGCCTCATCAAAGAGATGTGATTCGTTCACACACTACATGTAATGTAATAATGATGGGTTTAGTTAAATAATAAGATATATATGACATTGAAATTATACATTAGTGATATTGTATACATATATATAAATATATTTCCTTTACATTCTTTATTTCAATATTACAAAGATAACAGAAACAATATTAATGCATATGTACGACCTACAATTTCCAAAAATGATTTATTCGATTTCATATTTGAATACGATATATATTATTATAAAAAATGTAAGGAATATAAATTATATTTATATCATATTTTACTTTCTGGAAATCATGATATAAGTATGTGTTCCAAAAATATATCAAATTAAGACACATACAGAAAACAAAGTCTATATTACTTTAAAATTGTATAATTAATATAAATGTAATTGAAATTTATAATAAAGAAATATATGTAATTAGAAATAATAGTATGGTTATTTAAAATATATATAATTAACTTAAATTTATTATACATTTTTTTGTATGAGTATTAAGATATTCAAGACATAGGGTAAGGTAATTTCATCTTATATTTTATTTTCGTGAGATACATGCCTTATTCACCACTCATTTATTTTTTGTTGTGTTTATACATCCAATGGATTCATATTTTTTCATTTCAAATTTATTTATGGTTATTTTCATTTCCATTTTATGAAATTCATTTCCATGGATTGTGCTTCAAAAGTTACCAAATCAGTAAAGTAATTTTGTCTCAATTTGCCTTATTGGAGACAACGACCATGCATAAACTTTAATTTTTCCATGAGGGGTATATACTATCTTAGACTTGTTATATCATCACTTTATTTATTATCATGGTATTTTAAGATTGATTTAATATTATTATTTCATTTTTTTATGATTCAAATTAACCAAATTCGTAAAACATTATAGCTAAAATCTCTACTTTTATCAAGACTGTGTATGATTATTATCATAATGATCAAATATTGTGTCCCTTATCTAAATAATTATCATGAGTTTCTTAACCACTAATTATTAATATTAAATCCAATTATTGGTATAATTTTCACACCATTTTGTTTAAAAGATGATAAAGAAAGTGTTTTTAATAATGTCTTACTTAACCTCTCTTTTTGATGGAAAATCTATCTTCCATCCAAACCATGTCTTATAAAAGGATTAAAAAAACATAATCAATTATTTTATGATATTTTAAATAGATTTTTATCAATATTCTATATTAAATTAAATAGTTTTAAAAATGATAAATTGTTTTCTATTTTCAATAGAGTCACTTTTTAAAATGTTTTACAGTTCCAACAGAATGTTTTGTATGTACGGGTTTACCAACCATATTGAATGTCTTTCCCTTGAATATTATTTCACATGACTAAAAATTAATATTTATTAAGAAATATTTTTACCTAAAAGTATTTAAATTCATTATTTTAAAGTTGTTTTAAATGAAAAAGGTTTTCAAGATATTATATTTAAAACAGTTTTTAAATAAAATTGAATTTATATTTCTAATTTTATAAAAGGTTTTTTTGTAAAGAAATTGATTTCATTTATTTTGAACATTTTTGTAAATATATATTGTATTTTAAAATAATTATATATATATATATATTTTCTAGATTATTTTATATGTTTTAAAGGAAAAATGTTTTTGAAAAATTTCCAAACTAATTTTAATAGATTAAAATGAAACATTTTTTCCAATTTATTACAATATTTATTTAGAAATTATGAAATTATTTTATATTAATATGGTTTTCAAAAGTTATTATTTTTTAATGAACATATTTCAAAGAATAATGTTTATTTGAATAAGGAAATTTTTTTAATTTATATTTTTAAATTATTTTCCATCTTAGATGACATTCATTGATGTTACTCATTACCTTGTAGAAAATGATCTACGAGATCCATCCATTTTATTTATTTAATGGATTATGTTTTGATTAAATAATTCTTATGACACCCATTTCTCTTTCAAAGGTTATACATTAATGAAATATACTTCTCTCTCATGGGTTTATGGTTTATGAAATCAATTTCTATTTAATTATTTATATGTACATGAAACCCATTTATTTTCAAAGGTTATGATTTGATGAAATGATTAGGAAAAATGTCTCTTTTTTCATATGTTAGGATACAATTGTATGTTTATGATTCCTATTGCATTTCATGGGTTTTATTATGATTAATATTTATGATCTCATGGAACAGGTATGTATGATTTCATTTTGAGAGGGGTTGGACCTATATGTCCCTCCAATGCTTTGTGTAATGATTCATATCTCGTGATATAGATTTATATGGCCTTGATAGTGAATCGTGACTACTTATATGGCCATTAGAGTTAACCATGACCACCTTGATTGTATGGGGTGTCAACTCATTCTACTAATATGTTCATAGGAGTGAAAATTAACTACTATGATGGATATGGGAGTGAACCATGACTACAGAGATGGTATGAGAAGAGAACTTGTACAACTAGTATGGCCATGGGTGTAATCCATGACTTTCAAGATGGTATGAGGAGTGAACTGATTCTACTAGTAAGGACTTTGAAGTTATTCCCTAACAACCATATAAATGATTTTATATTATTATGTGTTTTTATAACATCTATGTATTATTCCTATGTTATGAATTTATGGATTATGTTATTTATTTCATTATTATTCATTACATAAGAAATCATATCCTTTATTTTGTGATTCATTTTTTTGATATGAAATGTATGATATTCTAATGTCAGGATCACATTCTCAAACCCTTATGCTCATGTGTATGCTTAAATATCTCTTTTATTTATCCTTATTGAACCTATGAGGTTACTCATTTTTATTTTTCCTTCCCCTGGTTATGAAGATATATTCTAGGTATTATATGTATAATAGGGTCCTAGTCTTGGATAACATACAAGGAAATAATGTGTCTCACTCATGTACCAATATTTACATTTCCATGTTCCAAAAGGCACAAAATAGCACGGCCTTTTGGTGTCTATTTTTTGTAATATGTTATGTATTACCAAACATAATGGAATAATAATTAGTGAAAACTGAGGGTCTTTATATGTTTCCAAAATATACTCTCAAATCATCATTCCATTGTAATCATATTACTTTTCCATGAGACTCTAAACTCATTAAAATGTCTTATGTCCTCTATTTAAGTGGCATCCTCTAAGGATAGTGACAAGATTTTAATATGAGTGAAAATATTTCCAAACTTCATTCCCACACTATCATTATTCTAAAAATATTAAGTTTACCATTACTATAAAATGACATTAGTAACATTTTTATACATCATTTTATTATTCTAGGTGTATAAATGTTCATTAAATTCCCCTTTCTATTTATAAATACATTACTATTATTATTTCATTTTTTGGACTACCACCTCCATGAATTGTCGAAATCCATTTTTCTCCACCATCTATCGACACTAATTTTAAGACACAAATTTATTCATAAATGTGAATTATATAACATAATAATTGTTATAGGGATAAAAATAATAATATAGTTTCATTCCATCCAATTCATTAACATATTAAAATATTAATAATGCATTCTTAGGGATACCACATCCAGGAATTAATGTATCACATTTTTCATATTTTTTCTTTATTATATATAAAAATATTTTAAATATGATTCAACTCCTTAAAATTATATAATTATTATTATTTATCTTCATTAATATTATTATTATTTTAAAAGAATCAAAATTCACAATCATGATCTTCCTTTAATTAATATATGTTAAAGTTTGGATCAATCTGAAAACATAATTGAACAATTATTCTGAATAATATCATGGATAACAATGATAAATTAATTAATTATAATATATGATCTAAATAATCTAATAATTATTTTATTTTGGTTTATTTTGATTGTTAAAAATTATTGAAACCAATATTTCTTTAATTTTGTTTTCAGAAATAATAACAAAAATTACCATTGTGTGAAATTTAAAATTTAAAATTTATATTTTTTTCACCATCTCAAGTACCTTGTATGATCATATAAATATTAACCATGACATAATTCTTAATAAGTGCACATCTATTTCGAAACATTATCAACTTGGACAATATTACAGACGCATGATATTGGAAATAGTTAATTACTAACAAATATGAATATCGATAATACATATAAATGATGTATATAAATGTTTTTATATGTTAAAAAGATATTTTATATTATATTATGTTATTTTTTCATAAAGGATATTTTATCACTTTAGTGGAAGTTCTGAATGATGGTATGTTGTTTTGATGATAATTTTATTCATTGAGATGTGATTTATACTCACCACTTGTTTCATCATTGAGGCATATTTATTAGAAATATATTTTTCTCATCAATTTAAAAAAATGTGGGGAATTAAAAAACCTTAAATTGCTCTATATTTTGTGAATTTTCAATTTGAATGATTAAAACATTTTATCTTTTTTCTAGCTCAAAACAAAATTCTTTTAGTTATTATGTTTCATCTTGACCTTTCAACTTCTTTGATTGTTTCCATATACACTATGATTTTATATTCAAAATTCACTTCCTTAATTGTTGAAATATATTTATAAAATTTTAGGATCTTTCCTAGATGAATTTATTCCTAAAAAATCATATAATTGATATCTATATTTTTCTTACTCATTATAGACAATTTCCCCCTTTTTCATAATTTATCTTGCCACAAACGTTCTCATTTATAATTAGAAACCTAATTATGTGTTATATTATATAAATTTATTATTTCTATTATAATATTTTCATATTAATGTTTTTTATTCTTGTAATAATGTTGGATATCAATAATGGTGTTTCAAAACATAAAAATGAATCTTATAAGACCACCCTAATTACTTTTGGATCACACACTATCGTTCTTTTCTCCTCCATTTTATATTTCTTGTTCTCATTAAAATAATACATATGTGGTACATATATTTCTTATATATATACCCTGATTAGCATAACTATCTTTTTGGGGTTAAATACATCCTTTAGGATCCCATTGATATTATCAATTTTAACTAAACTTGTTTTAAATGACCATTCTGATTTTTATTTTTATGAAATGTGTTGCAACTATAATTCTGTCTGATATGTTTAGATTTTAAAACCCATAATTATTTTTAATGAAGAAATTATAGTAAAATTTTTAAATGAAATTAATTATCTATATACATCCCTAATATATATTATGTTCATTTCTGAAAGAACCTCATGGGAGGTATATTTTTCATTCCTACTTCTCTTTTATCATTATCATGATTTTTCCTACATAAGAACTCATTAATGAGAACTTTTATTCTGTAATAAAATTTTCATACTAAATGATTTATTTCCTTGTTATATTTTTAATATTTATGATATAACCTACAATTATGCTTTAATATGATATTTTGAACCCCACTTATTTAACATGGGTTTTATCATTATTATTGTTATTTATATATGGTTTCATTTCCTCATGTGGAACAAATATAAATGAAAATATTATGACGATAATTTTATGATAAGTGGGAAAAAATTTATATATCTCCCCAATGAATAAGGAAATTCATTAATATCATGATTTATTATACAAGATTCTATAGAAGATAGCATAATTACACAATTTTTGTTTCAAAATAAGAAATGATACCATTTGTGGAATGTAATAATGTGGACATTGATAACAAAAAACCCTCTAATAGTATAAGGATTCAGCAATAAAATATTTTATTTTTATAAATAAATAAATCCATCAATAATATAAAATTGATATAAAAATCCATTGAAAAAGAGTTAATGTGAATGAAATTTAAATCCCCGTAATAATGAGAATTTGTAAAATATTTCTCAATTATATGGATTATTTTTTCTAAATTATAAGAATAATGTTCATGAAGATTATTTCATTACAAAAGGAATAAAATATAATTTAATAAATATAAATATGTATTTTAAAATAATTGTATCAAAATAACATGACAGAAAAATACTGATATGGACTTTATATACCACTAATTTCAAAAAATAAATATTATAAAACACATCCATGGAAAGTATTTAAACCACAAAAAAGAAATGTGTGGTGAATAATTCATATTCCTCAAAGGATGAAAGTTGAGATGAAAAAACCATACCATTATACACAACATACATGATATAGATTTATCATTGAATATAATAAATTTTCCAATAAAAATAAATTATATAATTAAATTAATCATATATATTATATTTTTTAATCTTAAATTATTATAATTTGTTTTATATTTATTATTTGGAAATATTTTATTTTCATTAATGAATGATAGTAATTTTGATTTTTTTTCAAATGATATGTAATTTTAATGTCGATCACTAAACATTGATACCATTCTAATTATTCTTAAATGATTTATATTACTAAAATAGATGTTTCATAATTATTTTTTAATTTAAAATTGTATTCCATGAAATTTTTTATTGTGAATTGGGAAGACTAAATCAGTTATGAGAATTTTTTAGAAATTTTTATCAAACAAAACATGGAATATTAATAATAGGGTATATAGTAATATTACAATTAAAAAAAATAGATAATTATTGACTTATTAATGTTCAATATTAACATCAATTATATTTCTATGGTAATCCATAATTAAATTTCATAGAATCATTTATGTAAGAGGTTAAACTGACCCAAATAAGAACATTCTATAATCTACAATTTTTTAAGGTTATGAAGTAGAATATTTTATTATTTCATAAGTAGAATCATATTATTTTTATTTTATAATTTTTATATTATGGAATTTTTTATATGGTTCAATGGTATTGTAAAAGATCAATAATTGTAATAATAAATCAATTTTTGTCTTGGATTCTTCGTTTAGACTGGTAAAATTTCAATTATCATTTTTGGTTAATATTAATAATTATATACCTACTTATATTTATAAAATACTAATTATTTCATAAAAATAATTTATTTTTATTAAATAAATTCTCAAACCCATTCATGTATGTTGATTATTAAAAATTATATACACCATCATGGATGCGGTAGTCCAAACTTAACATGAATTATGATTCAATTACAAAATAGGTGGGATGGAAATAGATAATGGTTGTGACGTCATCAAAATAAAATTTCAGAATAATAGTGTTACATATGTAAATAACTTATGAGGTCTAAAATAGGTTTTGTTTATAATTAAAGAGAATAAAATGTTTGGTAGAGGATAATATCACATTGACGAATTAATTCCTTGCTTATAGGACTTCATGGAAATGTTGGATTCTGAGTGTCTTTTTTTAAACATTTCAAAAAATTGATGTTTTATGTTAGAGATTAAATATAATTTTTTTTAAAAGTAACAATCAAGGAAATGTTTAGATGTTATGGGTGTAAGTGAGTTTCTTTTATATGTGAAAATAAAAACATTTCTTTAGAAACCAGAGTTAGGGGAGGGGAATCGATAAAATCAAATGGGAGTTGGTGAGTTTGTTGAAGAAATGTTGGCGAGACATGTGGGTTTCAAATACCAACCCAGAAAATATCTTATATAATTTATATGTTTTATATATGTTTTTGGGAAAATGTAATCCATATTATGTTAACCACGTTTACCCATATTAACATGCACTAATTTTTGAACATATTAATAATTTTTTACTAAAAATATATTATGGCCCCTCTAATATAATTTATAAATTATGACTCCAAATTTGGACGTTAATTAATCTTATTCTATTTTTAAATATGATAAAATTTACATTAAATTAAAAAATAATATATAATGAATTCGGATTTTATAGAAAATTTCCTTTTTTACATTATGTGAATTAATTATTATTTCATATTAATGAAAAAGTCAATGAATATTAGTATATTTTTTTACATGTTTAATAAGAATATAATACTGATCAAAATAGATTAAATTAATCCATTTGGAGAAAATTTACACACTGTTTATAACAAAAATTCATTGAAAATAATTGTTTAACTATTATAACTAATATTCTATAGGGTAGCATATTTTTATATTAGAAATGATGATTAATTTCTATCAAAATTGGAAGTTATGGTTAAAAATATAAAGAAATTTTATAAGCTTAATTTATCGATTTGATAGAAATTAATTTTAATATTTGTTTTTATATCACATAATAATGATTTTAGAAAATTGTAACATTTAAGCATACAATTAATTTATTAATATTTATTTACAAATATAAACTAATGGATATATTTTAATTTAGTTTATTTTTTATATTTTTTAAAAATTCATTTAAAATAATTCTTCAGTAATGACGTATAAAAATTTCACAATACTCAAATAAATTTTCATTGAATGATATATATTTTACTTTTAATAATATTCTATAAATACAATAAAAAATAATTATTTATATTAAAAATATTTAATTTTATAAAAAATTTAATATTATTATTACTAATTAAATTTTATAAATAACTCATATAATAATTTGATACCAAAAATATGTATCATATAACAATATTTTTAACAACAAAAATTTCAACTAATTATTATATTTTTTATTTCATGGTATAGTATATGTGAATTATATTATTCTAATTTTTTTCTGGAAAATAAAAATCTCTATTGTACATATCTGATGTAAGTATATCCAATGATTATATTTCCAGTGACTATGTTTCTGATGATCTTATTTCAAATGACCATATTTCTCTTATCTAATAATTATATTTCAACTATTACAGATTATAAGTTCATTCCATTCTTCCCTCACAAATGAATCTTCTGAAATTTTATTTTATTTTTTAGAACTAGATTCATACTTTTATGTTAATCTTTCTCATTGTACATTTATTTATGATAATTTTAATCCTCAAGGGAGAAGATTATCTAGGATATTTTTTAGTTGTAAATATATTATTATATTATTTTTTATTTAATCCATTTATTTTATTTAATTTTAATACATGTAATCATCTATATAATTGAACATTCCAATGACTGTTAAATATACATTCAAATCAATTTATTTAATGATTGTTAAGATTCAGTAAAGTGTTTTTAGTTCGAATAATATCTTATATAAATTAATTTATAATTGAGATTTAATTATTTTAAATTAATTGATAACATTTCTTCAAATATTGGCATACTATTTAAAGAAACCGTGTTATTCATAAAACCTAGGGTGTTACACCCCCACCGTCATATGTAAATCACATCCTAATAATCTATATTACTATTGAATAATAAAAAATTAATTTGAGGGTATATCCTAAGATATAATTTCTCATTCAATATCTTGTGTAAGAATATAAAAATCATATATTCCTTTATAATCAGAATATATTAAGACTGTCAACCGTTTTTCCAAATTTACACCTCGGAAAACTATATTTACTATGAGAATCTAGAGACATGCCTTTTATATCTTTATTTTCATTATCAAGATTAATAAAATACTAAAACAAAAAATTTCTTACTATTCTTAAATTTATATAAAGTAAATGATGATATGAATATATTGACTCTATCCTAAGTAATGTTATCCAATACTACCTTTATTTTATCTTGTGATACCTATGGTATAACTATGATATAATTGGTTCAACCAAAAACTCCTTCAGTTTACCCTAGGTTGTCCATGGCTATATTCTATTTGGTCTTCTAACTTATATATTTATATTATTCATAATATAATTTAAATACTCATTAACGGTTTTGAATAAAATGTAAATAAACGAAATAATATCTCATATGTATCAAAGAAGGTTTAAAACTAGACCCATTATTTTTTCACTAAGTGAAGATAAATTTATCAATCAACCTACAATTTTCTAGGTTATTAACCCTATGAACAACTTATCGACATCCATCATCCAGTTGATTTTATGAAGAATAATATTTCATTTCTAGGTAACCAAGAACTCTCTAATCCAAAAGAAAAATAGGATGTGATATTAGTTTAAATCCCCCCAAATAAGTAACCCATCTCTGATACCAACCGAGGATACCCATGCAAACAATCCTAGATCTGGTAATAAAAATAAATACTTCAAAAACTATCTTTCATTCCAGTTTTGATTTTCAAATATAGACCTAAAACATATTTATCATTATTTAATCATTACATCATAAAATTAATCTCAAAATCCCAGAACTGAAAGGGTTAGTAATAATGTATATTAAAAACAAAAAAATATAATTGTGTAAATTTTTCTATAGCCACGCCATACATGATCAACTTCATGTCATATCATGTTTTATACTATCCTTCATAACCTGAGGAATTTCAAACATAATAAAGGGGTGAGATCAAATGTTTAGTATGGGAATAAATATCAACATGTTTGAAATGGGTAAGATAATAATTATAAATAAAAGGGATATGAAAAATACCATATTAAAAAGAACAAGGATCAATAAGATTAGTTTATAATGAATGATATAAGTCAATATAAAATCTTCTTAAAACATATATGTTTATATAAGAGTGCGGAAATATGAGATAATAATAAATATCCATGGGGAACAACATAGGAATATAACATTGTTATGCATTATAAGATTTATCATATCGAATCCTAACATAATAATGAATCCATGTTAATTACAGTCATATTAATAGGTATTGGATGGATGATAATATTAGTGTTCATATCACTTAAATTTTTCAATAAAATTTATCTTTTATGGATTAATTGAATTTATTCTAATTAATTTCATATTAATAGGTATTGTATGGATGATAATTAATAATATTATATAAATATAATCAATTTATTTCATCAAAAATCATTCATTAATATATATGATCTAGGAAATACATAATACTATAAAAACAATTTCTTGGAATAAGTTCACATTTATATGAAAAATTCAAAAAATACCATCTGAATAAATTATTTATATTCTAAAATTTTAATTTAATAAATACATCGATATTAAAATCATTCATTTAATTTTATTTTTATATAATATAGTACATTAATCATAATTATACACAGTGAATCAAAAATTATAAATAAATATTTTAATTAAATATTTTATTTGTATTTCATTGTTTTTTATTTTTGAAATGTAATATTCAAATTATGTTGGTAATAACAAAGAACGTCATTATATTGATTGGATTCATGTTTATCCAATGACTATATTTATAATGATTATATTTCAAATTACTATATTTCCCTTTTTTGAGACTATATTTTCACCATTAATTCCTTTATATTCATTCTATTCTTTCCTATTATGTTAGACTTATTAATTTTCATTTTAGATATTAAAAAATTATTTTTGCTTTGATTTTTTTCATTATCATTGTAGGTTTAGTAATTCTGATGGTTATATTCAACGATACCGATTATATGGGGGGTTCATAGTTTTTTTGATATTATAATTTTATTTTTAAAATCCCAATTTAGTTTAACAACATCTAGGGAATTTAATATCCTTGAAATTTAATATTCTATATAATATTGTACTTATCTTCTTTTACAATTATTATAATAATCTGTTTTAAATAATAATGAGTTTTTAGTTTGAATAAAATATTTTATTTCTCATTTTCTAATTAAGTATTAATTATATTAAAATAATAGAAATTCATTTATTTAATTATAGGCATATAGTTTGTGTAATTAAAATGGTTCTGAATACATAGGGTGTTACATTACCTCCCAGCCCAAATATAAATGAAATCTTGTAAATTTTGGTTACAACTCACTAATGAAAAATATTGATGGGTGTGAAAAAGGATATAATTTCAAAATAACTTTCATGGATAGGACTATAAAATTTATATTTTACATTTTATGAAGAATATATGGTGATACTCCACCATTAGTTCGAAATATTGTTTCTTACATATTTATATATATTACGAGTTTCATGATATATACCATTCACAAATTATTTTTCAAGTTATTATTCAAACAAAAAACTAAAATCCAAAATTTTAAGGTAACATATACTAATCTTTGGAGTAAATAATCATATAAATATGTATAATCTGTTGAAATATTATCTTTTGAAATCTAAATTTCATCCTATGAAACTTTCATTTCACCCATGATATAATAAGATTAGCCAATAACTCCTCCAATTAAACCAAGGTTATCAACGTTAATTTACCAATTTGGTTCTCAAACATTTATAGTTTTATAATAAAGCATAAAATTTAAATCCTTTATAATGTTTCACCCATTTAATGTATATGATGTATGTAATTTCTCTTTAGAGTGTTAAACATAGTGTGTAGTTAGTCTCATTAGGTATACACGGTGTGAAGATCATGTAAATACTCAACAAAGAATTTTTAATTTTATTTACCCAATATGTATCTAAGACAATGCATGTAGCTACTTATTTGTATCTATATAGAGATTTAATTTCTAGGAAACCACATATTCTATAAATTATTAATAAATATTTATATTCCCCTATATTTAAACATTTACATAGGGTTTTTAGCACAGATCTCAAAACCTAATTCTTTGATAAATAACTAAACCATTCCTATATACAAATTGAGGCCCACCATAACCACAATTCAGGATCTTATACTGAAATACAAAATTTATAAACCATATATGTTATTATTTGATATTATCCCAGATTTCCTAGAAATTGATACCAATTTATATGAACAAGAAAAAATTTTAAACCTCAATTTATGTAAATTTATTTCAGCATAGTGTATTTCAATTATAATGGTCCCATGTGAAGTTATGGATTCAACATAACAAAAAAAGAATTGAACTGATTTGGGAGAACATTCCAAATGAAAATCACTATGTTGTTGTAATGTTAAGACAGATTAGAGCCACCATCCTTCGAGTGGCAACAATATGGGTGATGCATCACTTGCAAGCCCACAGTCTTGTTGATGTGACCATTACAACATGTTTCGATGATGATGGAGTCATTCCTACAATTTATTGAGATGATATTAAATCTCAATCAATGCCATTATATGTTGACCACATGACCATGGAAGAACATTAAATTCCTATATTGACCCATTAATAGCTTGAGTACTACAATAGAAGTTCCATATAATATAAAAAAACCAACATGAGTCCTATAAAACTAAAATCAAGTTTTATAAATTCATGGTTTCAAATATTCCATCACTGTTCCATCTTGTGATATATTTGTTATGTTACACCATTCTTCTCCTATACATTCCCCTCATTTCCCATCATTTTGTCCATTATTTTTTTTTAATTGAGAGATATCATAAAATTATTTATGTTAATAAAAAATATCATTCTTATTTTTCAAAATGTTTCTTACTAAAACTAATGTGTGGTAATTGGGTTTCATGATAAATCTTTCTATGAATAATGTTAGTCTTCATTTTATTTTGTTTTATCAAATAATTAATCCAAATTAAAAGTTAATTCTTCTTGGGTTTATAAAAAATGGATAAATATAATGGAAACAAATATCAAGTATCATGGTTGTAATAAAAGATATGGGTTCCAATCTAAACTATATCATGCATTTAGTAGATGGTACATTGATAATCAACTAGATTTTTAACCGATCTACTTTATAAAATTGTATTTCCATTAATTTTTAATTTTTTGGACATTGTATTTTAGTTCATATATATATTTATTAATATTTATTCTTAATGTCTCATTTTATTGTATAATTATTTCTTTTATTTGTTATTAGTTTTCTTAGAAATAAAATCTCCACCCTCTAAATTACATTACACTTAGAAGAATAATTAATATTAGAGAATTGTTTAAATTTATAAAAAATAATACCTTGTTTTCAAATATATTAATTAGATTCATGGAAAAATAGTAATTGGGTCCTCTAAATCGAAAACCCATGGTTCAACAAAAGGCCATAATGGATCGAGCTCTCTTATTTAAAGACATGGATTATAGTTAGTTTTTGAAAAATATAATATCTATATTTCCCATAAGAACCAGTTATCCCATTTTGAGATTTTCCATTCATTATTATAGACCAACTAAAATATTACAAGTTAAATGGGATACCAATTTCATCATAACCTTTTGTGTTAATGGAAAAAACCTTGTATGGCCTTTATTTTGTTTTAGATTATAATTAATTTAATTGTATCCTAACACGTATAAATGATCCAAAAAATTTAAAATTTCATGATGTAAATCAGGAAGGCACTATAACATCAAAAATTAAAGACTTTTTATGTACCAATGTTATTCGTAATGCCATAATATGAACCCTGATGAATCAAATATATATATATATATATGTATTCACCTTACTAAAATTTTTAATGATAGAGAATCACTTGGGTATGATAATTCCATAAAAATGATTTTGTTATGAAAGTATTGGGCTTTAATGAGTTCACAAGAAAACAATTTAATATTAATTAAATAAGAAAATGACAAAAATAATATTCTAGTTGAAGAAAAAATTGGGTATCTCATGACCAATGATATTTACATAAACAGATAATCCAAAATCAAAGAGAAATATGTCAAGGAAAAAATATTATTTCTTTTGAGGTAATAAATAATGAAACTTCTTATTAGAATGATGATATTTTGAACCCATATAAATAGATGAATAAATTTACATGAAATATAAAATATTTTCATTATTCAAAAAAATTAAATTTTATGTTATTAAATTGCGGTGAAAATATTTTTATAAAAATTGTTAATTTCACATATAAATAATGTTTCCCTTATTCAAATTGAACATGAAAGAAAATAATTAAATAAATGGAGACATTAAAATTCAACAAGGTTTCTCAGTGATGATTCCCTCACCTCAACTAACTCAAGAAGTAAAAGATCCAAATGTATCATAGCCCCAATAGAGGAAGAATGGCTCAAGAAAAAATTACCAATAACAACCTGGAATATATGTAATGGGTTCTTGGGGAATATCTATGTCGAATAGTCTATGTCCAACCATCATGTAATGATTGATGGAGTATACTTTACATCTTGAGATAGATTAAAGAGTATAATAATCATTATATGTATTGTTGAATTTTCAAATTCATGCATTATAAACTCTTATTAGTTTTTTAATAGTTTAAATTTTTTTTCTAAGTATTATCCAATAATTAAATAACGGTATTAAATTATATTTTGGAAATTTTTATTATAAATAATTATTTTAATGGTTGTACTTTTTTCATCTTCTAACTTACAAAATAGTTCTGATGTCATTTTAAAATCTACACCAACTAATATATTTAAATGTTTAATAGAAAAATATTGAGAGACCAAACTTTGTAATAGCCACAGTTTTCTTTTTATTGCACACACACTTTTCAAATTCAATTTTATGTCTTCAAGTCTAACATTTTGTTAAATTGAATTTCAAAAATGAAAATGTGTTTGATCCTTTACGACTTGGTAATAAAAAAATAATTTTTTATATCTAAATGAAATGTTTACAAAACTATGGCCAATTATATTGTTTACATTAATCATTTTTGACTATCACAAGTAAAATTTATAGTAGGTAGATATTTCTAATTCATAATTATTTATTATTATAAAATATTTACATGGTCTTATTTCACATATCATAAAAATATTCCTTGTGGGGTATTTTTTAAACATTATACGAAGGTAAAAATTTAATAAGACTGTAAAATGATATCTAATTGGAGTGATCATGGGTTGAGACCGATAATAATGATTTTGATGAAAGTTTTAATTAATAAGTTCATAAAAATCACATCTACACTCCATGTACTCTATGAAAAAATTGGTCTGATAAGTGATAAAATTGAAATATTCAAGAGATCTCAATTACATAACAAAATGATTTTAAACTCCCTCTATATTATTAGGATGAGAAATTCAATAAAAATTGTTATACCTTGAACCATCTTTTTGTATGTCCCGTGCTTAAAAATACTACCTCTGTGATTTTAAAAGGAAAAAACAAAAAGTTGTATATTTTAACATTTTCAAGTGTGAATTATATATTATAAACAACGAAGTCATATTAGGAAAAATTTACACTAAATATGGTGGAGGTATTTTTCATTGGTATTATTACTCAAGTAAAGAGAACAAAACATTAATAAAATGGAAAAGAAAATAAAATAATCAATTCACCTAAAAATTGATGAATTTTTTAAGCCTCATAATTTAATATTGATGTTGAAGTTGTAATATAATGTATGGTCTAAAATAGTTCACATCCTTCTAATAAAATTGACATTTTGAAATAACTGCCATCATTACATTTTCCCCTATAATGGGTAAAATCTAAATTCCTTCCCTTATAATTTTTTATTGGTTATTTGAGTGTTTGTACTTGTAATATATGGTTGGTTTTAAATAATTTTTGGCATTATGATTTTTTTTTCACACCTAGACACCGTAAATATTTATTATTCCATTAATAAAGAAAATTTTTTACTTCCAATTCTGGAGGAGTTGAAAAAAATCACAAGGAACAGCATTTGGACTCTTATTGGAAGAGTCAGAGATCATAAAATTATTATAATTAAATGGAATTTTAGAAATAATATACATGAAAATTGTAACAACAATCAGAATAATGAAATATTCATTGCTAAAAGATATACTAATTAATAATGTGTTTATTACGATGAGAATTGGAAACCCATCTCTAGGATAGAATACATTATAATCTTATCAAAATTCACCACACATTTATGTTCTAAAATATTTCCAATGGATCTGAAAAGTAATTTTATAATTTTTTTTAATTGAATGGTTTTTTAACAACATTATATTATAATGATTAAAATGCCCAAATCATGTTTTTATTTTAACCAATTATAATTATGGTTTAAAATAGGCACTGCGTGAATTTTATAGATGGTTAACTAAATACCTCTTAGAAAGTGATTTTAAAAGGAAAAACATATAATTATTTTGAATATTATTTAAAATGATTTATTTTTTTCTAATATTTATATATTAGATGTTGATTTTTATTTCTAGAAAAAAATGACTTCATAACGAATTATTTGATTAAATGAGAAATGAATCTGAAATTAGTTTTATTGGATAGATAATTTTATATCTTGGTTTTAAAATATCAAAAGATATGGATAAAATTTTCCAAAAAGAAATAAAAAAAATAAAAAATTTAAAAATGGAAAATGTAAATTGATTAAGTATACCTTTTTGTAATTCTTATAATATTAACTTAGATGAATCTAGTAAACTTGTTGAGAATAAGAACTAAATAGGTTTGATTGAGTGCCTTTTTGACCTTTCCATGACCATGTAATACATTATGTTTTGTGTTTTTTTATTATAGCCTTCAATAAAATCATAAATATTTTCATTTGAAATATCTAAAAATAATTATTATCTATTTAAAATGTTTTAAAATTAATGATTTATTTTGTCCCAAACATACATATTTAAAACATATTTGTTTTTAAAATTATTACTTTCATTGATTGATTTTAAATAAAAAAACTACAAGTAGTTATTGTCACCTATATAGAAAATAAATTGTTTCTTAGAGTATCTAGTAGAAAAATTTTATTTCTAATTATTTTTAACCTGTAGAATATAAATATATAGTGATTTGTTGTGAAAAAATTATTAGGATGGAAAAAACTATCATAGATTATGGGATTACATTCAAACAAGTTCTTATGAAGAGTAATAATACTCGTTCATTTAGTATTTCTCAAAATCTCTTTCCAGACTCATACCCTAAATATTGTTGATATCTGAAACAACATTTTCAGATACCCCATTCAAAAAGGTGATCTATTATTATAGCTTATCTACATAATAATTCAATTAGATAATATTTTCACAAAACCAATTTATAAATAATTTGTTTTGATTTTATAATGGGGGAGTTAAAAAGGTTATATTTTAATTAATATCATTATTTATTAATTAGTAATTTTTTGAACTATGATTTTCCATTAAATCGAATTTAAATATTAAAAATTATTCATATTTTCAAAATAGTTACTTCTTTAATTATTTCTAAATGAAGAACAGGTTTATAAGTTTCTCTTTGATAATAAAAATGGTGTATAATTGGTCCATATATTTTTAAAATCAATTTAAATATCAATTGGGATAAATTTATCATACTATAAGTAAACTAAAACAGATTTCCAAGAAAAAACATCCTTGTCAAGAAAAAAACAAGGGGATGCAGTTATTGAACAAATATATAGAGACATAATTAACATAAAAAATGTTGTTTGGGTATTAAATTGATTTTCACCTATTTTATGAGTAGTACACCTTTAAAGAACACATATTTTTACAATTACATGGGGTATAATTTGGATACTTCACATGAATTGTTTATCATTTCATTATATTTTTTTCAAATAATTGTTATCATAAAAATGGGGATATTTGTGTACCTCACATTGTTTTAAATTACCAAAAAATACTCAAATTTATTAAACATTTCATATCATTTTATTTCATTTATAATGGAATGATATAGAGTTATAGAGATACATGATCCGATAGTTTGCATGAGAAGGTGTTGGATGGATTACTTGAAAACAATCACTAGGTGATAGTAGTATGTAACCCAAGTAGAGACATCATTCATTTGGTGCCTAAAACAGACGAGATGTTGTAAAACAGGCCCATCAACCAGTTGGTAAGCCACACATGCCAACCAGTGGGCCCAAAATATACCACTTTCAAAATAGTGAATTGATCATTCCATATCTTAGATTCGACCAGTAATGTTAATGAAGAAAATTAAATGTGTAACCAAAACCATATTTCCAAATCCATTGGATCTTTTGTCTCATTTAAGCCAGAAATTCCAACTGGTTAGATATACATAAACAAAATATTCCTCCATGAGTTATGTAAAACTATAACCAACCCTGATGATTTACTAGTTTCAAATATTCAATCATTTATCCTTCTCAAGAGATATTATTTGGGATACATAATTGAAATCATATTCCTTCTTCTCAATTTCTAATATATGTTCCATTAATTATTATTGAGAATTGATAAACATATATCAAATATTTCTATTAGGAAAACCTATCCTTTTCATCTTCCCAGTGGTTATCAATAAAACTAATGTTATAAAACTGGGTTTCATTTTAAAATAAAATAAAAATATTGTGTATATTCATTATATTAAGTTTCCTAATGAAAACAATTTACAATAAAGAGAGATTTTCTTCGGTTTCCAGATAAATATAATCCTACATTAATTTATTATCATGTATCATTGATACTGATAAATTAATTTTTTTTGGATAAAAACTCTAAATAAATTAAGGGGAGGAAATTTAGAGAGTCATATTTAGTTTTAGATGAACACCATTATCCAATTATGTTCCCATTACATTTAAATTTCTATAGAACCTAGTATTTTTATTTATATTGATTTTCCTTACGCATTATTTTTAAATAATAACTTAATTTAATAATTTTATAAATTAATTATTTTTATTTATATAATTAAATTCACCCCCAAATTCAATTTTACTCGGACCAATATAACATGATTATATTTCATAATAATTATAAATTCAATCTCACTAATAATACCATAATACCATAATGTAAATATTTACAATATTTGGATATTATTTATATAAAAAATCATATTATTAGAATTTCTCTATAACCAAACCATATTATAACTTCTTATATAAATCTCATATGTTATTCTCTCGTAAATTAAATATGGAATAGAAAAAATAATAATGGGGAGGGATCGAGTTATATTGAATAGAGCACATATCAATGAGAACTAATGGGGGTATAATATTAATGAGAATACATGTTATTAGAAGAATCATCAGAATAAAAATAGCACGAATCAATAATAGATGTCCTTAAGGCATGATAACAGGCGATATCAATCCAATGTTATTTTTTTATTAAATAATGCAATTTTAAGGGGAATGTCGGTACCCTCTTAACAATATCGTTTTAGTACCAAAGGATGCAAGAGTTCTGTTAAACAAAATAGTGAGTTTTTTTAAAACCATTTTCCCTAAAAAAACCCATGGAATAGCATTTACCTTAGTGCTGGGGAAATCCTTCAAGGTGCCCTCATATAGAAGTGTCTTGTTTCCCCAATATATCCTTTATTCTTATTTTTTAAGCTTCCCCATGTTGAATCCAATAAGCATAATGTGATCGTTCTTATCAGACCACTCACCTTGCTCTTTTGCAGAGGCCACATGAATGGGTATCATATTCGTCAATTCATTGATATCCAAAGTATACTCAAACAATTTTTCAAATGAATACATGAGTAGATCTCTATTTTTGATAACAATGTCCATCTGGCACTGAGTGTCATCTTTGGAACCTACTATGCACTAATGCCCCTACTCAATCAACTTCACACCACCTACGGGAGGAGCTGGAGAAGTTGCCTGACTTTATTCTTTAACTAGGTCCATAGATATGGTGTCAACCTCCTGTTGACCAGGGACATTAACCCTACATAGGGTTGATCTGCCAACCATTGTAGTGGAATTTGAGACAAATTTACATTAAAATAATACCATTTAATATGAGTACTAGGTATGTTGTTGTAATCATTCCTTCGACGAACCCTCTAATTGTTCAAATTGAAGCCATTTGAATCTAATATTTTTTTCTTTCCCTTATACATGAAGGATCTATGGTAGTCCCCCACTATGGATAGTTCTATGGACTCGTCATGCTCTAGAGCCTTGTTCATTTCCTCTTGGGGTGTTTTTGCAACAATCAATGGGTCATTCTTATAACCCACCATAGTAGCATCCTCACTATGATGGCAGTGTTCTTCTAGCTCTAGAAACCAGTTTCATAAGGTCATGTTTCCCCCCTGAAGCTTCTTAGTAAAATAAGAGTATTATAGGACCTTATTTGGCTTGTCTGGAGATCCTAAATACTCAAAACCTCAACCAATAAATTTGAAATGGTTAGGGATATCTTCTAAATCCTGGTACTATAGAGCCTCACTGGTGTCATGCCCCTTACATTCATCATTTAGGACAGATTCATCAAGTGTTGTAGGAGTAACATTCCGTAATGCTTTTAGAAAATCTTGGAGGACCTCACTCACTTCATGACCTGCCCTTGGACTGGCCTAATTTTCTTCCAGAGGAAAGGACCTCTCCTCATGAAAACCCTCTCAGAACTATATGTCCTTTCCTAAAATGATTGGTGAAGAGCTTCCACCCAGATCACGTCGCAGCCGATCAAACACATCTAAAACAAGTGGTCCAAAAACCTTTGGAACTCCTTTCGTAACTACAGTAGAAGTGATCCCTCTACCTACTCCTAAGATATCATTTCTAGATCGATAACCAACTATGGAAATAGAGAACCCCCTATTATGGACAGTTAGATATTCGTTCATGTGTACCTCCCCTGAAACATCCAACTAAGAAGTGGGCCTAGAAGACAACACAATGGGGTCAACCTGAGAAGAACCTGGAGCCTTCTTCTAGAATTCATGATGATTATGGCCTTTTCCGTTGAAGATCGAACAATGCTCTGTCCATGATTCATAGACAATCAGTTGAAAATAATTACGCATCCCCCTCGATCACAATCCAAACAACTTTGGGTGGGCCTCGAGAGAGATTCATTTCAACACATAAGTGTGCCACTATCAGGTGTTCTTGAGTAGAATTCATATGGTAAGAAAATAGAAAATTAATAATGGAGTTACCTATATAAGGGATTAATTTTTTATTCTGGAATGGCAGGGGGGATGGGAAGTAGAATCCAAATCACTGAGTTCGAAGGATACGGTTTCATGTGGAGATCAAATGACCAGGAGAGCATGTGAAGGTGGATTCCTATAACTGATCATCTACATCTTGACCACACCCACACCAGGTGTTCCTCACTCGAGAAACTAATAAGAATCTGTCACGGCCTTAACAACCCTGCAACTACATGCTGGGATAAACACCATTACTCATTCACAATACTATATTAAAAATTAATCGTGGTCCGCCATAGAATGAATTTTGCCACCATAGTCGAAGAAAAGAGTGCAGAGGCTACAATGAACTCTTGCAGAGAAATAAGAACCACACATTAACCATGGAGGACACCCATAACCATTAGGGAGAAAAAAATTATAGGATAAAATGGGAGTTTCTCTGCTGGAGGTAATTATATGGAGACTTTACATCTATCCTGTTTCCCCTGATGAGGAGAAACATGACTATAACAAATAGACCCCTCCACCGGCAGAAGAGGGGCCACTGAAGCCTCCATTGTCACTAGGGCACCGTCGCAGGGCATTAGTGCTCACGGAGATAAAAGGTGATAAAAAATAAAAAATATATAAATATATCATAGGGAAAGAGTTTAGATGGATGAGACAATAATCATGACACATTGGGTCTAACATAAGAATATATCATAGAAATGTGGAATAAGAATAAGCATGGTAAATCAAAACATAGTGTATTAGGAATCATTATTAATTTCCAATAGTGTACTAGGAATCACTATTACATTCCCATAGTGGAGTGAGTATAAGTACTCTATTATGTAAAAAAAATCATGGGATATAGAATGTAACACCCCAAGATTCCATGGTACGCTCCTCTTTGAATAATAGAGGAGTGTGTGTTTTACACATCCTAAAGTTCTAACACACCGCGACTAATAGAACTAGCAGTTATGTATAGTAATACCCACATTTTGAAATTATATAAATTTTATATTTCAAAATGGACTTCATTTTTGTATTTGGAATATTGAAATTATCCTAAGTTTATTTTTTTGTAATTTTCTGAGAACATCCATTTTTTCATGAATAGTGAAAAATACTTAAAAACAACTTTTTTAATAAAAATAAATTATAGTGATAAATTATACTATTGAGTGGTTTTAAAAGTGTAATTAGAATATATTTTTACCATTTTATCCAATGGTGGTCCTCATAATTCATTTCACTTTGAAATTGGACATAAAAAATTGTCAATCTTTTGATATATATTTTTTCATAAAAACACACTATTTGTTGTGACAGCGGGAATTAATTATAAAATTAATTAATGCAACTTATATGTTTGAAATTTTATAAAATAGACAACATTTTCTAATTCAAAATATCTATTATATCTTAGCGTGAAATTTTGGCATTGTTCTGAAAAACTTCAATTTTTGATGAATAGTGAAACCACAAAGTGGTAGTTTAAAAATTGATTTTTTCTTTAAATGAAACATTACCACTTCTGTGAATTGATTTTCAAAAATCCGACATACATGGTTGTCATTAAGAAATAAATTTTGGTTCAATGGGATTAAAATAATTTATGGTGAATAGTAACTTTTAAGTTTAATTAATCACAGATAAAGGTAATTAGTGAAATTTAAGGTAAAAATGATATTATAAAAATATGAAAATATCTTGACACTTGTCCTACCCTATTGGATGAGTCATGGACGACCCATAAAATCCATGGGTCAACTTGGGGACCGCATGGATCCACTTTGGTTGGAAAATGACAATAAAAATATTTATTTAATGTTAAAATAAAAATGCCACAAACATGAGTTGTTTTACTAAAACGATTTTTAAATGGGGTTATACAAGTAATCCTTTTTACTATAAATATTCATTAGAAAGATAAAACGATTTCCTACATCATTTTAATTATTTTATAATATTTAGACATTAAATAAATTAAATTTTTAATGACACCATGATGATGTAGCGATTACCTCATAAATTAACGATTTTAATAAAATTGAATGATAAGGTAAAATCTAAGAATTACACATGTCCAAAGCCAATTGGACGAGTATATTTAGAACCCTTATCACCTTATCCTAGAAATATATAAGTTTGGGACCCTTAAAATCCGAAACTCATTATATAATAAAGTAACATTTCATTACTTTCCAAGAGTGCCCCTCCTCTCCTCTTATAAAAGGCCCCCACCAATACCACCTTACTCACACCATCAAAGCATTTTGGTTCGGCCAATCTAGGCCCCAATACTCTCCCAACATTCTTCTATTACTCCTAGAAGCCTCACTTTGGGTAGAAATCATCCCAAGGAAGCCTTTGGCCCAAATCAAAAAAGAGTTACCCGATTATAAGGTAAAGTCTTCCCCTATGTTATTTTGTTTTATTTTGCTTATCAAACCACTTAAACTCTTTTTATTCCTTTATTTTTTAACAAAACCATTATATTAAATATACTATTATGTTGGTATAAGAAGTATTAGAGCTACACTTACACACACCTACATCTAATGGTTAAATAACATACTGTTTCTGTTGATGGTGAATTTCTACCTCATGAAACGATGATTGTTCAACACTCATATAACACCTTAAAAGGTGGCCATTAAGCTGTCACTATATTTATATATGATATATATTATGTTTATTTTTTTTATTATGATTCTGTATTTTTCCTTTATGTCATACCTTTATGATTTCCATTATGGGTGAACGTGATAATTTCATTTTTGGATGTGCGGACTCCCGCCCCTCAAAGTGATTTGAATCGTTAATTCCATATGTGGGATGTATAAAGGATGGAGTAAATGATATTATATATGAAATTCTACTGGATTTATGTCATACCTTTATAATTATAATTTCATTCAATTAAATACAAAATAGAAATGAAAGTAGCGTTCATGCGTACGTACGGCTTACCGTCTCCATGAATGGTGCATTTCATTTCTTACCTCTAAATGTTACATAATATAATGAATGAATGTATATATTGGATATATATGATATATATGATATCTACATCATGGATATAATTCTGGAGATAATGGATATTTCACCACATGAACAACTTGTAATTATAAGAAGGTTATTTATGACACAAGTACCAATGATCGAAAAAATGACCGTTATTAACATAAATAATTACATAATGTTCATAACATAGTAATAGCTGATATAAAAGGAATAATAATCTTGAAAAGGGTTCTTATGAAATTATAAATTAAATCTAGTTTATTATGCAAGAGGTTAAAGAATGGTCGAGTCTAGTCAGACACGAGGTAAGGGAACTTCTTAACCCAATTTTCATTCTTTGGGTTAATCTCTTACTTTCAAATTATGTCATGATATTATTATGTCCTATATTGTATTTGGAATTTCTCTATGTGTACTTATAGTTCATACAAATAATAGATGTATTTTATTTAAAAAATGATCTTTGTAAGGGACTTCGCCTCAGTCTCCTCTCATTGAGGCATATTTGGTTTTATACACAACTTTCCTTTATACGGTTTATAAACCCCATTGACTTTTACTTTTATTCAAAAGGAATATTTTTATACAAAGCATTTTTACTAAACTACAATAGGGGAATGTTTTTCTTGTCATATGTATGCGGCGACAATGACTTCTCCACCGCCGTGACCATTATTTGAGTTTCAACATCCTCTACAAGCCATATCTTTTTTTTAAAGAAAAATAAATACCATGTTTTACTTTTCTTTTATTTTGGTATTGAAAAATGTTTTTGATAATGTTTTTATTAAATCAATGTGTTGTATTGATATCTTGGGATTGAAATGTGGAAATGTTATGTTTCCTTTATACATGTTTTATGTGATACGATTATGTTATGGTTTATGATTTGTTTAAACCTGTTCATATGGGGATTGAATTGGACTTAATAAGTGACGGGTGGAGCCCGCTAAATCTCCTCGATGGATTGACAGGTCTTATGAGACAAACTAGTGCCTTGGCATGAGGCCTTGACAAAATATTATTTTTATTCTTGGCATGAGGACTTGGCAAAGTGGTTATGATAGTCTTGCACTATGTATTCCATCCATATAAAAGTGGTTATTGATATTTCATGTGATTATTCGACTAGTAGAATATACATGTGAGTAAGTAAATGGCATTACTTCATTTTACTTTTTCCATATTATGCTAAAGTTCATGTTTAAATGGATTTTTTTTAGTTATACATTGCCTTAAATATTAATGTTTAATTATGAAAGCTTCCGCTATATTGTTATCCTTACTGAGCATCTGACCTCACCCCTTTCAATGTTTTTATATTTTCCAGGATGTGAAGAAGTATTTTATGAATAACCTGCAGGGATAGTTATAAGAGGATATGAGTGTGGACTATGGAGACTATCTTATTGTAGTTTTTCACTTTATGATGTAATGTAACATTTATGAATGTATCAAGTGTTTCCAAGGCTACTAAACTATTTAGTCATTCAAGACTGTATCTTTTTTGATCATGCCAATGTTACACAATAATGCACCGACTCTGGGTAACGTTGGTCGGGGAGTTATAGTTGTTATCAGAGACAGTTTAGTACTAACCTTGGAAGCTAGATTTAGATAAACTCTCATACGAGTACATAGCCCAAAGATAGACTTTGGGGATTAGTATATAATAACTTCCTAGAATTTTGGTATTATAAAGATTTTGTGAGTTTTCCGAGAAATACATCCATGTCTGGATATGAGCAGGTAGAGGCGGCTCTGGAACAGATGTACTTAGGGGTAAAAACCAAAAACACCGCTTTGAGCTAGACTCAAACGGGAACTGATACACGACAACGGGCCTTGCTGCACTCTTGGTTATGACACTCCCGGGGGATATGCTTAGGATAATTATCATTTTCTTTACAAACCACTATGAAGGTTTATAAGTATATACTTACTCAAAGAAATTTTTTTTTGATTATGGATTATATCCATAAATAGTTCAATTAATGTTAAGGGTTTTACAAGTATGGAATTATTTATATTGATTCATAAACTAATATAGTTTATTACATTGTTTAGAAATGGAGCCTAGTGGGAGGAATGAAACTGTATCAATGCACACACTCCGTGTAGGGATTTCCCTCCTGCTCAAGATAATTATTGTGGATCTGGAGATACAACTAGTGCTAATCAAATTATTACCATACTGGGACAACTCACTGAGGTTATGAATAATAACCTTACTCGTATAGTGAACCCCAATCCGCAATGTGGAGGATCAATGTTAGACCGCTTCATGAAACAACAACCTCCAACATTTAATGGGGGTACAAATCCATTAGTAGCTGAGAAATGGATAAACTCCTTAGAGAAAATATTCCATGCCTTGGGGAGTAGCGAAAGGGAGAAGGTTGTCATGGCAGTTTACCGCCTCGCTGGAGATGCCAATCAATGGTGGTCGCTGATTCAAAACACAAAGGAAGATGAAGAAGTATCAAGTATGGAATGGAGGGAGTTTAATGAAATTTTCTTAGAAAAATACTTTCCACATGACCATCGAGCAGATATGGAAAGGCAATTTCTGAGTCTGAGGCAGAAGGAGGATGAGAATGTCGCAAAGTATGAGGCTAAATTTACAAGGTTAGCGAGGCATGCTGCAGATTATATACATAACCCAAGAAGTAAGATCGATCATTTAATTGATGGGTTAAAACCGTTTCTCCATCGAGCATTAATATCACAATCATTCTCAACATACGAAGATATAGTCTCATGTGCTATCAATACAGAAAAGGAATTCTCTAAATCTTAGGACAATAGTGTAAAGAAAGGGAAGAAGAGAACGGTGGAACAAGAGACAGATAATGGGAAAAATTGAAAGAAGGATTTTCCATTATGTGGTAATTGTGGGAAGAAAAATCTCGGTACTTGCCTAAAAGGAATGGGAGGTTGTTATAAATGTGGAGAAAAAGGTCACCATGCTCGTGATTGCAAGGGAAAGAAAGAGGCTATAAATGTTGAATGCTAAAATTATAGTGAAATGGGGCATTAAGCAAATGAATGTCCTATGCATCAGGAAAACATACCTCAGAAAAGGGAAAGAGATCAAGGAAAATCTAATGCTGTTACTACAGTTGAAGTGGAATAATTAAGGTATTGGTGCTTTTCGACTCAAGGATTATATTCTGGTTATAAGAATAATGTGATATACATAAGGATTGTACTACATTAATTTTTGATTTCATTAAGGTTTTAATATGATTAAGCTAATCAAATTTTTAGTATGTGAAAATAAGAGAAACTTTACATTTTTTGGGGAATCTGATGTTACAATTGATTTTGGAATTTTGAGACCTTTTAGAGAAAGTCTGGTTAGAGGTATTTTGGATAACTATAAAGGTTGGAATGGATTAAGTTGAACTTTGGATAGTATTGTTTAAGGTTAAAACATTTCTGAAGATTATTTTTGAAATACTATAGTTTTAGGAAAAGGACAACCTGCAGGTTGGGGGATAACCCGTCGCGTCGGAAAAAGCTGCAGGAATCGAACCCACAACCATAGTGCGACAGGCCTTTATTACCAACCACTAGCCTATAGTAAGTCCCTGGTTATTACCAAATAATTTTATGAATCTAAATTGTATGTGTTAATATTTGGAACCTTATACAATTAGGATAAATATAATATTTTTGAGTTCTTTTACCTTTTGGAGTGAATGATGGGTTTGTGGTAAAAAGTTATTAAAGAATGAAAGTCTACATGATATGTAATTATATTTCCTTACGTTCTTAGTAAATCCACTAAATAAATTCCTCAACTTTATAAAAGGTAACTTAAAACAAAAATGTTGCTGGTAAACATTTTCAACTTGGGATTCAATGACCGTTTAACAAATCACAAGTTTGTGATTTTCTTATGGTAAACTTTCTCCTAATCCTCTTTTCCACAACACTCCGTCATACCTTGATGGTTTTTTTTCTTCCATATCCATATTTTCATAGAATCCTAGTATGGGCTATCTCGGGTGACCTTTGTACTTATCATTCTTTCTTTTAATGTTATATTTTTATTAACCTTATTTTCGATGTGGGTTTTCAACAAAGGTATTTTCTATTTTCAACCTTTTATTTTCAAAGAAAAATTTTAAATTGCGAGGATGCAATTTATTGAAGGGGGGAGAATGTAACACCCCAAGCTTCCATGGTACACTCCTTTTTGAATAATAGAGCAACGTGTGTTGTATGCAACCTTGAGTTTTAACACACTGCAACCAATAAAAGTAGTAGTTATGAATAATAATACCCACTTATTAAAATTATATAAATTTTATATTTCAAAATGGACTTTATTTTTGTATTATGAATATCGAAATTATCCTAAGTTGAATTTTTTGAAATTTTCTAAGAACTTACAATTTTTTATGAATAGTGAAAAATACTTAAAAACAACGTTTTTAATAAAAAATAATTTATAGTGATAAATTATACTATTTAGTGGTTCTAAAAGTGTAATTAGAATATATTTTTACCATTTTATCAAATGTTGTTCATTATAATTAATTTCACATTGAAATTGGACATAAAAAATTGTCAATCTTTTGATATATATTGTTTCTTAAAAACACGCTATTTGTTATGACAGCGGGAATTAATTATAAAATCAATTAATGTAACTTATATGTGTCAAATTTTTTAAAATAGACATCATTTTTGAATTCGGAATATCAATTATATCTTAGGGTGAAATTTTAAGATTGTTCTAAAAAACATCAAATTTTTATGAATAGTGAAACCACTAAGTGGTAGTTTAAAAATTGATTTTTTGTTTAAATAAAACATTACCACTTCTATGATTTGATTTTCAAAAATACGACATACATGGTTTTCATTAAGAAGTAAAATGTGGTTTAATGGGATTAAAATAATTTTTGGTGAATAGTATCTTTTAAGTTTAATTAATCGCGATTAAAGGTAAATAATGAAATTTAAGGTAAAAATGATATTATAAAAATATGAAAATATCTTGACACTTGTTCTACCCCTATTGGATGAGTCATGGCCGACCAAGACAATCCATGTGTCAACTTGGGGACCCCTTGGAGCCACTTTGGTAGGAAAATGAAATTAAAAACTTGTTATTTAATGTTAAAATAAAAATGCCACAAACATGAGTTGTTTTACTAATACAAATTTTAAATGGGGTTATACAAGTAATATTTTTTACTATAAATATTAATTAGATAGATAAAAATATTTCCTACATCATGATAATTTTTTTATAATTTTTAGACATTAAATAATTTAAATTTTTAATGACACCATGATGATGCAGTGATTACCTCATTAATTTACGATTTTAATAAAATGGAAGGATAATGTAAAATCTAAGAATTACAATTGTAAAAAGCCTATTGGATGAGTATATTTAGAACCCTTACCACCGTAGACTCTCAATATATAAGTGTGGGACCCTTAAAATCTGAAACTCATTATATAATAACTTAACATTTCATTAATTTCCAAGGGTGCCCCTCTTCTCCTCTTATAAAAGGCCCCCACCACTACCACCTTACTCACACCTTCAATGCCTTTTTTCTCGGCCAAACACTGCCCAAATACTCTCACAACTTCCCTCACTTACTCCTAGAAGCCTCAATTTGGGCAGAATTCTTCCCAAGGAAGCCTTTGGCTCAAATCAAAAAAGAGTTACACGATTTTATGGTAAAGTCTTCCCTTATGTTATTTTGTTTAATTTTTCTTCTCCAACCCCTTAATCTCTTTTTATTCCTTTATTTTATAAAAACACCAGTATCGTAGATATACTAGGATGTTTTTATAAGAAGTATTCGAGCTACACTTACACACACCTACATCTAATGGTTAAAGAACATACTGTTTCTGTGGATGGAGAATTTCTGCCTCACGGAACGATGATTGTTCAACACTCATATAACACCTTCAAACGTGGCCATGAGGATGTCACTATATTGAAATATGATATTTATTATGTTTATATTTTTCATATGCTTAAGTATTTCTCATTTATTTCATACCTTTATGATATTTATTATGGATAAATGCGATAATTTCATTTTAGGAAGTGCGGACTACCACCCCCTCAAAGTGATTTTAATCGTTAATTCCATATGTGGGATTTATAAAGGTTAGAGTAAATGATATTATATATGATATTATACTTAAATTATATCATACCTTTATAATTATAATTTCATTCCATTAAATACAAAATATAAATTAAAGTAGCGTTCATGCGTACGTACGTCTTACCATCTCCATGAACGGTGCATTTCATATCTTACCTCTAAATGTTACGTAATATAATGAATGAATGTATATATTGGATATATATGATATATATGATATCTACATCATGGATATATTTCTATAGAGAATGGATATTTCACCACATGAACAACTTGAAATTATAAGAAGGTTATTTTTGACTCAAGTACCAAAGATCGATAAAATGACCGTTATTAACATAAATAATTAAATAATGTTCATAACATTGTAATAAGTGATATAAAAGGATTAATAAACTTGAAAAAGGTTCTTAAGAAATTATAAATTAAATCTAGTTTATTATTCAGGAGGTTAAAGAACGGTCGAGTCAAGTCGGACACGAGGTATGGGAACTTCTTATCCCAATTTACGTTCTTTGGGTTAATCTCCTACTTTCAAATTATGTCATGATATTATTATGTCCTATCTTGTATTTGTACTTTCTTTATGGGTACTTATAGTGAATACATATAATAGATGTATTTTATTTAAAAATTGTCATTGTAAGGGACTTCGTCTCAGTCTCCTTTTATTGAGGCATATTTGGTTTTATACACAACTTTCCATTATACGGGGTATAATCCCCATTGACATTTAACTTTATTCAAAAGAAATATTTTTATACAAAGAGTTTTTACTAAACGAAAAAAGGGGAATGTTTTTATTGTCATACGTATGCGGGGACAATGACTTCTCCGCCGCCATGAAATTTTTTTGAGTTTTGGCTTCCTCTACAAGCCATAACATTTTTTAAATGAAAAATAAATACCATGTTTTAATTTTCATTTATTTTGGTATTGAAAAATGGTTTTGATAATGTTTTTATTAAATCAATGTGTTGTATTGATATCTTGTGATTGAAATTTGGAAATGTTATGTTTCCTTTATGCATGTTTTATGTGATTCGATTATGTTATGGTTTATGATATGTTTAAACCTTTTTCTATGGGGAATGCATTGGACATAATAAGTGACGGGTGGATCCCGCTATAGCTCCTAGATGCATCGGAAAGTCTCATGAGACAAACTAGTGTCTTGGCATGAGGCCTTGACAAAATCTTATTTGTAGTCTTGGAACGAGGCCTTGGCTACATGGTTATGATAGTCTGAAATTATGAATTCCATCATTATCAAAGTGGTTATTGATATTTCATGTGATTATTCAACTAGTAGAATATTCATGTGAGTAATTAAATGGAATTATTTCATTTTACTTTTTCCATATATGCTAAAGTTCAAGTATAAAAGGCTTTTTTAGTTATAAATTTCTTTAAATGTTAATGATTATTTATGAAAGCTTTCGCTATATTGTTATCCTTACTGAGCATCTGAGCTCACCCCTTTCAATGTTTTAATATTTTCCAGGATGTGAAGATGTATTTTATGAATGACCTGCAGGGATAGTCAGAAGAGGATATGAGTGTGGACTATGGAGACTATATTATTGTAGTTTTTCACTTTATGATGTAATGTAACATTTATGAATGTATCTTGTGTTTCCTAGCCTACTAAACTAATCGGTCTTTCAAGACTTCATCTTTTGTGATCATGACAATTTTACGCAATAACGCACCGACTCTGGGTAATTGGGGCCGAGGTGTTACATAGAATGTCTAAAAATGAATTATAGGGAAATATATATGACACCATAATCAAATACTGCTAATAAATACACATTTTACCCATTATATAAATAATATATCATATCAATGAAGTACCCATGTGATGAAATTTGTTTAAATAACACATCCAAGTGATATCACTTAAAATAACTAGAGGAAATTGATTAGTTGATAACAAAAATTCTATCAAACAACATTAGTATTTCATATGTAAATTTGGATAGTTATTTGAGAAGGATAACTATATAATTTATTGGTATCTTGAATATAAATGTATAAATAAATGTAAAACATAATAATATTTCTAAAAACATTTATCTATATTGTCAAAGAAGTCAAATTTTTGAGAAACTTTTGAAGTGATAACTTTTTAGATATTCAAGTAATCAAATTTGATGAAATTATTTAAAAATATATCCAAATAAATAATCCTTTAAAAATATATAATTTTTATCTACATTAAGTATAGTGCTAGACATCAAAAAAAATTAATGTATATGAAGATAACTTTTTTATATTTTCAAATTACCATTATTGAAGACCACTTTCTAAAAAAGATTATAACTCATTATTCTCAAATAAGTCAAAGATAAATTAGAAGGTAAAATTTTAAAATAAATAGTCATGTTAAAAATCAATGATAATGATTATTATTCTTAACAGTGTATACTGTTTTTTTTAAAAGTATATAAATAGAGAAGAATTGATGTAACATTAAATTGACAAAGTGTTCATGAAAAGAAAATGTAAATCACTAAAAATAAAAGAAAATGTACAGTGAAATTCCATCAATATGTATATTATAACTAACTTATAAAAATATATTTCATCAAGAACTATCATACATCAATGAATGAAAATTGAGTTATTAAAACCCCTTAAACCATTATTAACTTTTGAATCAAATTACTATGAATGAAAGAAATGATATGGAGTTTTAACTCCTAGGAATTGGATAAAATATTTCCTTAAATTAATCAATGGAGGTTATATACAAAAATAAACAAACAAATATTGAATTTGAAAAATAATTTACATGAAGAAATTTTTAATCGAAATTCATTAACATTATTTTGGAATTCCCTAAAATTTGTAAATCCTGTTATATAATATAAATAACCAAGTTTATAATTTATTTCAGAACCTTATTAAAATCAATAACCCATAACTCTAAAGAACTATAATTATTTAGTCTACAATTACCTTCTGAATATTATTTTCATCAAAGGATGTTTGAAATTTTTATTGTTTCAAAAATAATTTGAAGTTTCCGTGATCATCCTCATACATTTATACCATTTAATAATTAATATATTTTTTAATTCATAAGAATGTATGCTTAATAATTATTTATATATTTAAATTTTCATTCCATGATAATATTATTTTTATTTCATGAAGATAAAATCAGTGAAGAGCATGTTTCAATAATTATTAATGAATTTAGAATAGTGTGTTAAAAATAGGTTTGATAATAATATTTACATTATATAAAAAATAAATAATTCTTTATTTATTAATATTAAATATTACTAGTAATTATTTTTCTATATTCATCCATGAAGGGATTTCATATAATCATTCATGCAGGTGACCGAATTTACCCAACAAGAAGAAGCTATAATTTGTGGGTTAATATTTTTATGAAATTTATTATTTTAATATTTAAAATGTATAATGATATTATTTAGTTTTTATATATGTTTAAAATAATAATTTATAACATTTTTATGATGTATAATTATAATAAATTCTTATAATAAATATTTTTCCTCCTTATATGATCAGATTATATTATTAGTGTTTTAATAATAATTTATTTTTAATATTACTAATATAATGCATAATATATTATTTGAATATATTAATCATGTTATTAACATAATTTTTCTTCATTAAAAATGATATTATAATCATCCATGCATGGAAATGATGACAAATCAAGTATTTCATTCTTATAAGATGTATTCTACACATGGATTGAGATACGTTTTAATTTAACATTTCATAAGAGGGAAAGTATTATAGTCATTACATAAACCAAAAAACATTTAAATATACTAATGCTATAGATTTAATTGTACTACTATGGTTATAAAATGTTTTGAGGTTAAATTTAGAGAATAAAATGTTTCGGAGTGGGTAGTACTATTGTTGATGACTTGATTACTCCCTTAGAGGAAAGATTTGTCATTTCATATTTGGGAATTCATCACAGGTATTGAGATTTTCAAATGTTATATTTTGATATAGAGGTGTAAAAATGGTTGTCGTTAAAAAATAATTTCTATGGACAATTATATTATGTATTGGGTACAAATGATATTCGTTTATAAGGTTAAAATATGGATATTTCTTTGGAAACTAATTTTAGGTTATGTGAAATAATAGAAACAAATGAGGGTTAGGTGAGTAAGTTGGAAAAAAATTTCTAAGACATGTGGGTATGACATTCTAACATACAAATTTCTTCCTGAAAGAATAGGTTTCATATTAATTTACAAAAATTCTATACAATTTTAGTTACCCATTTTTAGTATTACAAAACTAAATTAAATTTTTACAAATGAAATTATTTTTTAACAAAAAATATAATATTCCCCCTCCCAGATAATTTAAATATTCTGATTCTGAATTTGGACTCCATTTAAATTCATTAAATTCCTAAATGTAAAGAAATATACATTTAAATTAAATAATAAAATATTAAAATCTAGTATTTTATAAAAATACCTTTTTATAAAATTGTATCATGTATTATTTCATTTAAGATTAAATTATAATTAGTTCTAGTGTATTTTTTCATGTTTTTAAAAATTATATTATAATAACCAGAAGAGATAAATATAATTTATTTAAATAAAATCTATACAAAATTTATGAAACTAATTCTTATAAGAATAAATTTTTTACTACGATTACTAATATAAACATTGGAAACGTATTATTAGGATAAAATTGAAGATGAAATTATTACATGATTTAGATATTTTGACTCAATGTTTTAAAAAAAATTATTAAACAGAAATTTATATTCTCAAAAAATTAATATTAGTTTCTGAACTCATAAAATATAGAAATAATTTTACGAAAAAATGTATCATATTTGTAATGTCATCTAATCAAATAAAAAGACGATGTTGTCTAGATTATGACATTGGAACTAGATACATTTAATTGTATCATAAGGGAAAAAAATATTTTTTTATTGAATGATTGTATGCAAACATGATACACATTTTACATAGGTAAATAGAATAAAAATTATTATAAACGAAAAAATTTGGTTTCTTTGATCACATTCTAAGAGTTATTATTCATATCTAAGGGAAATGGAAAATAATAAGGTTGAGCCAAAATTCACAGCAATGATTACATATTGTTTAAAATATTACATGAGTAAATAAATCATATTTTTTATTTCTATTTAAATAACTGAAAACATATTCCATTTAATCAACAACATGGGCATAAAATATGGCGTAATCAAAATGAAATAATAACTAAAAGAACACGCCAGAATTTTAATCAATAAAATTATAATTAAATTCATATAGATATAATATATATGTGAAATTAGTTTGGATAATATTAAAAAATATATTCCCAACTTGTTAAATGATTATTTATTGAAAATAATCAATTACACTAACATTTATTACAGGAAAAAATCATCTAAAATGGGTCATTATATACCATAATTATATATAAGGTCAATATTTTTTAATCCAATATGTTGTATAAATATTTCTAGTTTATTGTATCTGTAATGCCCCGACCCTAGTTACCCAAAGTCGGTGCATTATTACATACTATTGGCATGATCACACGAAAGATCAAATCTCGAAAGACTGATCTGTTTAGTAGCCTTGGAAACACTAGATATATTCATAAGTCTTACATTACATCATAAAATTAAAAACTACTACAACAACATATTTTCTCCATAATTCACAATCATATCCCCACATAATATCCATTCAGGTCATTCATAATTTACTTATTCACTTCCAGGGAAAAATAAAACATAGAAAAGGGGTGAGCTCAAATGCCCAGTAAGGATAACAATATAGCGGAAACATTCATAAATAAGAATAAACATTTAAGGCAATGTATACTAAAACAAAATCCTTTAAAACAAGAACTTTCAACATATTATGGCATAAATAAAATGAAATAATTCCATTTACTTATTCACATGGATATTCTACTAATCGAATAATCATTTGCAAAAACAATAACCACATTCTTAATGATGGAATGCATAATGCCAGACTATCATAACCACATAGCCAAGGCCTCGTGCCAAGACTATAAATAAGATTTTTCCAAGGCCTTGTGCCAAGAAACTACTTTGTCTCATGAGACCTACCGATACATCGAGGAGCTATAGCGGGCTTTACCCGTCACATATTAAGTCCAATGAATTCCCATATGTAAAGGTTTAAACATAACATAAACATTCGTATTAAAACTAGCCTAAGAAATGTCAATACATTCACCATAAACCATGAATGGTACAAAAATAGCACATCCACAGTCAAACAAATCACAAAACCTTCAATATGATATAGAAGTTTTGTATCATTATAAATCAACTTTAAATAAGCGTAAAATCCATCAAAGGATGTTGACAAAGATGAAATCAAAATTCTTTTTAAAGAAATATATCTTTTTATTTTGAAATCATTTAAGATCCATATAAAATAAAACATTTTATTTTAAAATATTCTTATAAGCTTGTTAGGGAAGCTTTGAAGATTTGATAACGGCAGAAAATAGCCGCACCCGCCGTATAAGTTAAAAAAACATTCTTACCTTAATTCTGTCGAAAAGGTTAAAAAGGACCTCGTTTTGAAAAAAACAGAAAGATTCCTTTATTAACCACTTATAAAAGTCAAAAAGGGTATAAATGACTTTAACTCATATTCTAGTAAATAGTAAAAATGTTTTGAAATACATTTTTAAGAAACATGGATGTGGATGATAAAGAGATCCCAGTAGATTATTACGTATAAACAACCTCGGATAATGAAGAGATTGTGAAATAACCCTTACCTTGTACTTTTCCTTTGTTGTGGTAGGTTAACCTCCTGTATAATGGTGAAATAATTGTTATTAAATTATAAAGAATCATATATATTAATAGTATATCATATATGATCTTTTAACATTGATTTGTTAATAATTTCTTTGAATTATCATCGTTTCGGGTGTTAACTTACTCATTTTCTTTTATATGTTTTGTTACATAAGACTTGTTTGTCTTGGATAGGTTGTATATTTTTTATATAAAGAATGATATCAAGTCCTTAAACATCATTTTTAAATCATCAAATGATAATTATACTTTAATGGATATGATGGAGAATGAATCTCATCGCGTTCGTGGAGACGGTAGTCCGTACGTACGCACGAGCGACAATATCATTATTTGGATATTAAAATAATATATAAATGGATTCTATACAGAATCATTAACATGTTATATTTATTATTTACATGAGTTACACATCATTATTATACCCATCCAAATAATAATATATTTAATAACAATTACACCATGACGTGGAGACGGTAAGCCGTACGTACGCACGTATGGTGACATGTTATTCAAAGGGTGGATAGAATATTGAATATGGTTGTACCATATTTATAATAACATCACAGTATATATAAGATACTGGAGTTATTATTTTATAATGGTAATAAAAAAGAAAGAAGAAGTGGAAGAAGAAAGGAACTTGAAAAGGGGTGGTGAAAACATTGCCTCTTCTTCGGGTTCTTCCTTTTGATTTGATCAAAAGGGCTCCTTAGGATAGCTTTATGATCAAACTAAGGCCTATAGGTTGTAGTGAGGGAAGTTTTGAGAGTATTTGGGCATATTTTTGCCGAACAAAATGGCTTTGACGGTGTGAAGAAATGAGAAGGAGGAGTACCCTTTTATAAGAGGGGTGAGGGGCACCTTTGGAAAAGCTAGAAATATTAATTTATAATAAATTCATATTCGGTTTATAATGGCTCCAAAGTTGATTATTCAAAGATTAATGTGGGGATAGGTCGAAAACCACTCAACAAATAGAATTTAGACAGGTTTTGTTACTTATATTAACCTTATCTTTTAGTTTTAACTCTTAGTTAATTAGTTTGACATTTACCATGTCACTTTGTATTTTTATAATATATAGTTAATAAACATACTATATACATACAAGAGACCCCTAAGTGGTCCATTAATGATGACACTATCATGATATATGTATCATGGCCGAACCTTTGATTTTTAGGAATTTAATATAAATTAATAATATAATATTTGTTTTAAAAACTCTTTTATGTCAATTTTGACACTGGTCAATAATTAATTTTGGTAAAAATCATAACAGAATGATTACTTCGAAAAATTTTAATTGAATCAATCCTAACATGTCATATTAACCTATAATTTTTGTGTAATTTATTAAAAGTCTCAAATTATATTTATTTGGGTATTTATAATATCAATTATTTTAATTTTTCACTATTATGGTAATTACTACATCATCATTGTGTCATCAATAAATTAAATTATATAATCTCTAAAAATTGAAAATAAAATATCATCATGTAGAAAATCATTTTATCTTTCTAAATAATATTTACAGTCGAAAATACAACATATATAACCCTATGTAAAAATTGTTTTTCTAAAAGATATATACTTATGTCATTTTTATACTTATTTTAACTTAATTAAAATAAAGTGTCCCAATCACCTACAAGAGGCTTCATGGGGTCCCAAAATCGACCCAAAGATGTCTATGGTCGAACAAGTATCAACCAATAAGGCTAGGACACGTTTTAGGGTAATTTAGTATTATTATAATATTATTTTTTTAACCCTCATTTACCGGATTTACCCTTAACCATGGTAAATAAAATATTTACCGCAGTAATTATTCAAAATGTCTAAATATAAAAGTTATCTATTTATAAAATTTGAACATTATGATTCCAAATATGGAATCCATTATTCTAAATTCAAAATTCAGATGTGGCAGAAATTAATTTAAAAATAATTCCCGCTGTCAAAACAAAACGCGTGTTTTTAAGAGATAATAACTATTAAAAGATTGACAATTATTTATGTTCGGTTTAATTATAAAATTATGTCCAATGACCAAAATTATATTAAATGGTAAAAATATATTCTAAATATACTTTAAAACCACTCAAATTCATAATTTATCACTATTAATTATTTTTATTAAAAAAGTTGTTTTTAATTAAAATTTAGTAATTTTCACTATTTATCAAAATATTAAAGTTATCCGAAAAGAACCAAAATTTTACCTTAAGCTAAATTCGATATTCTGAATCCAAAAATGAAGTCCATTTTGAAATATAAAATATATATAATTTCAAAAAGTAGGTATTATTATTTATAACGGCTAGTTTGATTGGTTATGGTGTGTTAGAACTCGGTGTTGCGTACAACACACACTATCACATTATTCAAAGAGAAGCATACCGTAGAAGCTTGGGGTGTTACATTCTCCCCTCCTTCAAATAATTTCGTCCTCAAAATTTCTAGAATACTTATCACATGAAAAGACTCGGGTTGTTCTTCATCATAAGTTTCTCGGGTTCCCACGTTCTCTCTTCCATCTTATGGTTTCTTCACAAAACTTTTACCAGACGCGTCGTCCGGTTTCTCAGTACTTGTTCTCTCATATCAAGAATCCTGACGGGTTCTTCACAATAGGAAATATCAGGTTCCAGTTCTAATTCCTCAAAGGTGAGTACATGCATTGGGTCAGGCATGTATTTCCTCAACAGAGATACATGCACACATCATGAACTTTGGAGAGACTTGGCGGCATTGCCAATCGGTAAGCTACAGGCCCAATTCGTTCTAGAATTTCGAAAGGTCCGATGTAACTGGGACTCAATTTACCTTTCATACCAAAACATATGACTCCCTTCCATGGAGATACCTTCAGGAAAACATGATCACCGACTTGAATTTCCAAATCCTTCCTTCGATTATCGGCATAGCTCCTCTGCCTAATTTGAGCTTCTTTGATGTGATTTTGGATAACCTTCACATTTTCCATCGTTTCATCCACCAGTTCTGGGCCTACATGTTTTCTTTCACCAACGTCATACCAACAGGTTGGTGTACGACATCTTTTTCCATATAACTCTTTATATGGTGCCATCTGAACACTCGAATAGAAGCTATTGTTATAGGAAAATTCTACCAGAGGTAAATATTGATCCCACATACCTTGAAAGTCAAGTGAGCAAGATCTCAAAATGGCTTCTAAGGTCTGAATAGTCCGTTCTGATTGTCAGTCTGTCTATGGGTGGTAAGCAATTCTCAAATAAAGTTCAGTATCTAGGGATTTCTGAAGACTTTTCCAAAATCTTGAAGTAAAACGGGGATCACGATCAGAAAAAATCAATAGGGGTACTCCATGAAGTCTCACACCTTCATTTATATATAGTCTTGCTAGACGTTCCAGGGGTAGATCTTCTCTTATAGCAAGAAAATGTCCTGATTTGGTAAGACGATCAACAATAACCCATATTGCATCGTTCCTTCTAGGAGTCTTTTGTAGCCCCATGACAAAGTCCATTGTAATATTGTCCCATTTCCACTCCGGTATGGGAAGAGGTTGCATGACTCCTCCAGGCTGTTTCCTTCCAGCTTTCACTTGTTGAAAAACCATACATCTTGACACAAAAATAGCAATCTCCCTCTTCATGTTGTCCCACCAAAAATGTTCCTTCAAATCTCTATACATTTTGCGGCTTCCAGGGTGTATAGAGAAATTGGAACTATGAGCATCATCCAACAATTCCCTTTTTAGATCAGGTAAATCGGGAACACAAAGTCTCTTCCCAAATTTCAAAATTCCACCCTCATACACAAAGTCTCTCAATCTCCCATAATTCACATCTTTAATATTATTTTTAAATTCTTCATCATCAGTCTGAGAACTCTTAATCCTTTCTAGTAAAGATGGTTTGGAAACCATTTGAAAAATAATTGTTGTTACGCCTCCCCTGGTTATTCCCTTGTCCATCTTCACTAGATCCATGAAAATTGGATCCCTTTCAATTCTCCTATTTTTCAAAACTCCATGGTCTTTTCTGCTCAAAGCATCTGCCACCTTGTTTTCTTTCCCCGGGTGGTAGTGTATCGTACAATCATAATACTTGAGTAATTCAAGCCATCTCTTTTAACTCATGTTGAGTTCTTTTTGTGAGAAAATATACTTCAAACTCTTGTGGTAAGTATAAATCTCACATTTTTCACCATAGAGGTAGTTCCTCCATTTCTTTAAAGCAAAGATCACAACTGCTAACTCAAGATCATGAGTAGGATAGTTTTGTTCATGAATTTTCAACTATCGTGATGCATAGGCAATAACTCTATCATTCTGCATAATGATACAACCAAGTCCTTTCTTTGATGCATCACTATAAATAACGAACCCATCATTCCCCGATGGTAGAGTCAATATAGGAGAATTGACTAATATTCTATTCAGTTCTTCGAAACATTCATCACACTCTTTTGTCCAATCAAATTTAACCCCTTTACGTGTGAGTTTCATTAATGGGTTAGCAAATCGGGCAAAATTCTGGACGAAACGTCGATAATAACCTGCAAAACCAATAAAACTACGTACCTCAGTTATACTCATAGGTGCTGGCCATTCTTGGATTGCCTTGGTCTTAGAAGGATCAACAGAGATTCCTTCTTTAGAGAAAATATGGCCAAGAAAAGAAATCTCATGAAGCCAGAATTCACACTTGCTAAACTTTCCATATAATTCATGCCTCCTTAGAGTCTTCAATATAATTCGCAAGTGATTTTCATGATCATCATAGGATTTGGAGTATACCAAGATATCATCAATAAATACCACCACAAATTCATCGAGATACTCCCTGAAAACACTATTCATCAGATCCATGAATATAGAGGCTGTACTAGTCAATCCAAACGACATTATAGTAAAATCGTAATGCCCATACCTGGTTCGAAATGCTGTCTTCGGAATGTCTTCCTTCTTCACACACAACTGATGGTATCCAGATCGAAGGTCAATCATTGAAAAGTATTGAGCTCCATGCAGTTTGTCAAATAATTCATCAATACGAGGTAGGGGATACTTGTTCTTTATCATTATAACATTGATCTCCATGTAGTCAATACATAACCTCATAGATCCATCTTTCTTTTTAACAAAAATAATAGGGGATCCCCATGGAGAAACACTAGGGAGAATAAATCATTTATTACTCAACTCCTATAGCTGTTTCTTTAGTTCGACTAACTCTACAGTGGCCATTCTATAAGGGGTCTTCGATATAGGACTTGATCCAGGAATTAAATCAATGGAAAACTCAACTTCTCGTTCGGGAGGATGTCCAGGTAAATCTTCCGGAAATACATCTCCAAATTCTTTCACAACAGGTACATCCTCTATTTGAACATTCCTTTCCTCACCCATAATCATTTCATTCTCTTCCTCCCCAATAATTGAATTAAGCTGAGCTACTGGGGGTGGATCTAAATAAGAATTAGGTGGTGACGATTCTGCTCTAAAGATAAGGTGTTCCTTATCATTATCATCAAGAATCGTAACCACTTTATTCTTACAATAAATCTTCGCATCATAGTCTGAAATCCAGTCATACTGAGGATTATATCAAACTCAATCATAGGAATGATGATGAGATCAGCAGATAAAGAACATTTATGTGCTCTAATGGGGACTGATTCACAAAACTTTGTTGCAATGATTCTTCCCTTAGGTGTTTTAACTGACAACTCCCTAATTAAATCAAATTGGAAATATCTAATTTTTTTAGAAATCTGGGAAGATATGAAACAATGCGATAATCCAGAATCAAATAATGCATTTTCTAAACTTGAGGAAACCATTAAATTACCTGCCACCAAGTCTTTCGGAGCTTCTACCTCAGCAGTAGTGATAGCATAAGCCTGGCCTTGATCCTTTGGCCTTTTCTGAGGTAAGTTCTCCTGACACTTAGGACATTCATTTGCATAATGCCCCATCTCCCTGCAATTGTAGCGCTGAACGTTGGTAGCTTCCTTCTTCCCCTTACAATCACAAGCTTGGTGGCCTTTTTCACCAAACTTGTAACAGACTCCCATTCCCTTCAAGCAAGTACCAGGATGTTTCTTCCCGCATTTACCATAGGATGGATATTCAACCTTTCCCTTCTTCCCCTTATTTCCATTCCCAGATTGATCAGCAGGTCTCTTCTTCTCTTGCTTTGCTTTAAAGTCATAAGACTTAGAGAATTCCTTTTCGGTCTTGATAGCACATGAGACAATGTCATCGTATGACAAAAAGGATTGTGAGACTAATGCTCGACGAAGAAATTGTTTTAACCCATCAAAGAAACAATCAATATTAATTTTTGGGTTACATATATAATCTCCAGCATACCTTGCTAACCTTGTAAAATTAGCCTCATACTTTGCGACATTCTCATCCTCCTTCTGTCTCAGACTCAGAAATTTCCTTTCCATATCTGCTCGATGGTCGCGAGTAAAGTATTTTTCTAAAAATAGATCTTTGAACTACCTCCATTCCATATTTGATACTTCATCATCTTCCTTCATGTTTTGAATCAATGACCACCATTGATCAGCATATCCAGTGAGGCGGTAAACTGCCATGATATCTTTTTGCCTTTCACTGCTCCCCAAAGCATGAAATATTTTCTCTAGGGAATTTATCCATTGCTCAGCTACTAAGGGATTTGTACTCCCATTGAATGTTTGTGGTTGTAGCCTCATGAATCGATCTAACATTGATCCTCCACGCTGTGGATCAGGGTTCTCCATACGGGTAATGTTATTATTCATAACCTGAGTAAGTTGTCCCAGTATGGTGATTAGCTGATCGACACTAGTTGAATCACCAGCTCCACTATAATTATCTTGATCAGGAGGGAAATCCCTAAATGGAGTGTGTGCTTTGATACAGTTTCCATTTCTTCCACTAGGCACCATTTCTAAACAATGGCATAAACTAGATCAATTTATGAATAAAAATACATAATCCCATACTTATAAAACACTTAACATAAATTGAACTATTTATGGATATAATCCATAATAATAAAATTGTTTTCTTTGAGAAATTATATACTCATAAACCCTTCATAATGATTTGTAAAGAAAATGAGAGTTATCCTAAGCATATCCCCCGGGACTGTCGTAACCAAGAGTGCAGCAAGGCCCGTTGTCGTGCACCAGTTCCCGTTCGATTCTAGCTCAAAGCGGTGTTTTCAGGTTTTGCCCCTAGGTACATCTGTGCCAGAGCCACCACTACCTGCTCGTATCCAGACAGGGATTTATTGCTTGGTAAACTCACAAAATATCTACAATACCAAAATTCTAGGAAGTTCTTCTATACTAATCCTCAATGTTCATCTTAGGTCTACGTGCTATAATCAGAGTTTATCCAAATCTAGCTTCCAAGATTTGTACTAAACTTCCTCTGATACCAACTGTAACGCCCTGACCCTAGTTACCCAGAGTCGGTGCATTATTACATAACATTGGCATGATCACAAGAAAGATCAAATCTCGAAAGACCGATTGGTTTAGTAGCCTTGGAAACACTAGATATATTCATAAGTCTTACATTACATAATAAAATGAAAAAATACTACAACAACATATTGTCTCCATAATCCACACTCATATCCCCACATAATATCCCTACAGGTCATTCATAATTTACTTCTTCACTTCCTGGGAAAAATAAAACATACAAAAGGGGTGAGCTCAAATTCCCAGTAAGGATAACAATATAGCGGAAACTTTCATAAATAAGAATAAACATTTAAGGCAATGTATACTAAAAAAAGCCTTTCAAACATGAACATTCAACATATTATGGCATAAATAAAATGAAATAATTCCATTTACTTATTCACATGGATATTCTACTAATCGAATAATCACATGCAAAAACAATAACCACATTCATAATGATGGAATGCATAATGGCAGACTATCACAACCACATAGCCAAGGCCTCGTGCCAAGACTATAAATAAGATTTTTCCAAGGCCTTGTGCCAAGACACTAGTTTGTCTCATGAGACCTTCCGATGCATCGAGGAGCTATAGCGGGCTCCACCCGTCACATATTAAGTCCAATGCATTCCCATATGAAATGGTTTAAACATAACATAAACATTCGTATTAAAACTAGCATACGAAATGTCAATACTTTCACCATAAACCATGAATGGTATAAAAATAGCACATCCACAGTCAAACAAATCACAAAACCTTCAATATAATATAGAAGTTTTGTATCATAATAAATCAAAATTAAATAAGCGTAAAATCCATCAAAGGATGTTGACATAGATGAAATCAAAATTCTTTTTAAAGAAATATCTCTTTTTATTTTGAAATAATTTAAGATCCATATAAAATAAAACATTTTCTTTGAAAATATTCTTATAAGCTTGTAAGAGATTCTTTGATGATTTGATAATGGCAGAAAATAGCCGCACCCGCCGTATAAGTTAAAAACAACATTCTTACCTTAATTCTGTCGAAAAGGTTAAAAAAGACCTTGTTTTGAAAACGACAGAAAGATTATTTTATAAACCACTTATAAAAGTAAAAAAGGGTATAAATGACTTTAAATCATATTCTCGTAAATAGTAAAAATGTTTTGAAATACATGTTTAAGAAACATGGATGTGGATGATAAGGAGATCCCAATAAATTATTAAGTATAAACAACCTCAGATATTGAAGAGATTGTGAAATAACCCTTACCTTGTACTTTTCCTTGGTTGGGGTAGGTTAAACTCTTGTATAATGGTGAAATAATTTTTATTAAATTATACAAGAATCATATCTATTAATATGATATCACATATGATCTTTTAACATTGAATTGTTAATAATATCTTTGAATTATCGTCGTTTCGGGTGTTAACTTACTCGTTTTCTTTTATATGTTTTGTTACATAAGCCATGTTTTTCATGGATAGGTTGTATATTTTTTATATAAAGAATGATATCAAGTCCTTAAACATCATTTTCAAATCATCAAATGATAATTATACTTTAATGGATACGACGGAGAATGAATCTCATCGCGTTTGTGGAGACGGTAGTCCGTACGTACGCACGAGCGACAATTTCATTCTTTTGATATTAAAATAATATATAAATGGATGGTATAGAGAATCATTAACATGTTATATTTATTATTTACATGAGTTACACATCATTATTATACCCATCCAAATAATAATATATTGAATAACAATTACACCACGACGTGGAGACGGTAAGCTGTACGTACGCACGTATGGGGACATGTTATTCAAAGGGTGGATAGAATACTGAATATTTTTGTACCATATTTATAATAACATCACAGTATACATAAGATACAGGAGTTATTATTTTATGATGGTAATAACAATGAAATAAGAAGTGGAAGAAGAACGGAACTTGAAAAGGGGTGGTGAAAACATTACCTCTTCTTCGGGTTCTTCCTTTTGATTTGATCAAAAGGGCTCCTTAGGTTGGCTTTCGGATCAAACTAAGGCCTCTAGGTTGTAGTGAGGGAAGTTGGGAGAGTATTTGGGCAGATTATGGCCGAACAAAAAGGCTTTGAAGTTGTGGAGAAATGAGAAGGAGGAGTGCCCTTTTATAAGAGGGGTGAGGGGCACCATTGGAAAAGATAGAAATATTAATTTATAATAAATTCATATTCGGTTTCTAATGGCTCCAAAGTTTATTATTCAAAGTTTAAAGTGGGGATAGGTCGAAAACAACTCAACCAATATAATTTAGACAGGTTTGGTTGCTTATATTAACCTTATCTTTTATTTTTAACTCTTAGTTAATTAGTTTGACATTTACCATGTCACTTTGTATTTTTATAATATATAGTTAATAAACATACTATATACATACAAGAGACCCCTAAGTGGTCCATTAATTATGAGACTATCATGATATAAGTCTCTTGGCCGAAACTTAGATTTTTAGGAATTTAATATCAATTAATAATATAATATTTTTTTTAAAAACTCTTTTATGTCAATTTTGACACTATTCAATAATTGATATTTGTAAAAATCATAACAGAATGATTACTTCGAAAAAAGTTAATTGAATCAATCCTAATATGTCATATTAACCTAGAAAATTTTTGTAATGCATTAAAAGTCTCAAATTATATTTATTTAGGTATTTATAATATAAATTATTTTAATTTTTCACTATTATGGTAATTACTGCATCATCATTATGTCATCAATAAATTTATTTATTTAATCTCTAAAAATTGAAAATAAAATATCATCATGTAGGAAAACGTTTTATATTTCTAATGAATATTTATAGTCGAAAATCCAACATATATAACCCTATGTAAAAATTGTTTTTCTAAAAGATATATACTTATGTCATTTTTGTACTTATTTTAACTTAATTAAAATAAAGTGTACCTATCACCTACAAGTGGCTCCATGGGGTCCCAAAATCGACCCAAAGATGCCTATGGTCGAACATGTATCAACCAATAAGTCTAGGACACGTTTTAGGGTAATTTAGTATTATTATAATATTATTTGTTTAACCCTCATTTACCGGATTTACCCTTAACCATGGTAAATAAAATATTTACCGCAGTAATTATTCAAAATGTCTAAAAATAAAAGTTACCTATATATAAAATTTCAACATTATGATTCCAAATATGGAATACATTTTTCTAAATTCAAAACACAGAAGTGGAAGAAATTAATTTAAAAATAATTCTCACTATCAAAACAAAAAGCGTGTTTTTAAGAGATAATAACTATTAAAAGATTGAAATTTGTTTATGTTCGGTTTAATTGTATAATTATGTCCAATGACCAACATTATATTAAATGGAAAAAATATATTCTAAATATACTTTAAAACCACTCAAATTCATAATTTATCACTATTAATTATTTTGAATAAAAAAGTTGTTTTTAATTAATATTTAGTAATTTTCACTATTCATCAAAATATTAAAGTTATCCGAAAAGTACAAAAATTTCACCTTAGGCTAAATTCGATCTTACGAATCCAAAAATGAAGTCCATTTTAAAATATAAAATATATATAATTTCAAAAATTAGGTATTACTATTCATAATGGCTAGTTTGATTGGTTATGGTGTGTTAGAACTCGGTGTTGCGTACAACACATGCTATCACATTATTCAAAGAGAAGCGTACCGTAGAAGCTTGGGGTGTTACATTCTCCCCTCCATCAAATAATTTCTTCCTCGAAATTTATAGAATACTTATCACATGAAAAGACTCAGGTGGTTCTTCATCATAAGTTCCTCGGGTTCCCACGTTGCCTCTTCCATCTTATGGTTCCTACACAAAACTTTTACCAAATGCGTCGTCCGGTTTCTCAGTACTTGTTTTCTCGTATCATGAATCCTGACGGTTTATTCACAATAGGAAAGATTGGGTTGCAGTTCTAATTCCTCATAGGTGAGTACATGCGTTGGGTCAGGCATGTATTTCCTCAACAGAGATACGTGGAACACATCGTGAACTCTGGAGAGACTTGGCGGCATTGCCAATCAGTAAGCTACATCCCCAATTCATTCTAGAATTTCGAAAGGTCTGATGTACCTGGGACTCAATTTACCTTTCTTACCAAAATGTATGACTCCCTTCCATGGAGATACCTTCAGGAAAACATTATCACCGACTTGAAATTCCAAATCCTTCCTTCGATTATCGGCATAGCTCTTCTGCCTACTTTGAGCTGCTTTGATGTGATTTTGGATTACCTTCACATTTTCCACTGTTTCCTCCACCAATTCTGGGCCTACATGTTTTCATTCACAAACGTCATCCCAACAGGTTGGTGTACGACATCTCTTTCCGTATAACTCTTTATATGGTGCCATCTGAATACTCAAATGGAAGCTATTGTTATAGGAAAATTCTACCAGAGGTAAATATTGATCCCACATACCCTAAAAGTAATGTGAGCAAGATCTCAACATGTCTTCTAAGGTCTGAATAGTCCATTCTGATTGTCTGTCTGTCTGAGGGTGGTAAGCAGTGCTCAAATGAAGTTCAGTATCTAGGGATTTCTGAAAACTTTTCCAAAATCTTGAAGTAAAACGGGGATCACGATCAGAAACAATCGATAGGGGTACTCCATGAAGTCTCACAACTTCATTAATATATAGTCTTGCTAGACGTTATAGGGGTAGATCTTCTCTTATAGCAAGAAAATGCGCTGACTTTTTAAGATGATCAACAATAACCCATATTGCATCGTTCCTTCTAGGAGTCTTTGGTAGCCCCATGACAAATTCCATCGTAATATTTTCCCATTTCCACTCCGGTATGGAAAGAGGTTGCATGACTCCTCCAGGCTGTTGCCTTCCAGCATTCACTTGTTGAAAAACCATACATCTTGACACAAAATCAGCAATCTCCCTCTTCATGTTGTCCAAGAAAAAATGTTCCTTAAAATATCTATAAATTTTGGTGGTCCCATGGTGTATAGAGAAATTGGAACTATGAGCATCATCCAGCAATTCCCTTTTTAGATCAGGTAAATCGGGAACACAAAGTCTCTTCCCGAATTTCAAAATTCCATCCTTATACATCAAGTCTCTGAATCTCCCATCATTCACAGCTTTAATATTCTTTTTAAATTATTCATCATCGGTCTGAGAACTCTTAATCCTTTCTAGTAAAGATGGTTTGGCAACCATTTGATAAATAATTGATGTTTCGCCTTCCCTGGTTATTCCCATGTCCATCTTCACTAGATCCATGAAAATTGGATCCCTTTCAATTCTCATGTTGTACAAAACTCCATGGTCTTTTCTGCTCAAAGCATCTTCCACCTTGTTTGCTTTCCCCGGGTGGTAGTGTATCGTACAATCATAATACTTGAGTAATTCAATCCATCTCCTTTGCCTCATGTTGAGTTCTTTTTGTGAGAAAATATACTTCAAACTCTTGTGGTCAGTATAATTCTCACATTTTTCACCATAGAGGTAGTGCCTCCATATTTCAAAGCAAAGATCACATCTGCTAACTTGAGATCATGAGTAGGATAGTTTTGTTCATGAATTTTCAACTGTCATGATGCATAGGCAATAACTCTATCATTCTTCATAAGGACACAACCAAGTCCTTTCTTTGATGCATCACTATAAATAACGAACCCATCATTCCCCGATGGTAGAGTCAATATAGGAGCACTGACTAATCTTCTATTCAGTTCTTCGAAACATGATTCACAATCTTTTGTCCAAACAAATTTAACCTCTTTACGTGTGAGCTTCATTAACGGGTTAGCCAATCGGGCAAAATTCTGGACGAAACGTCGATAATAACCTTCCAAACCAATAAAACTACTTACCTCAGTTATACTCGTAGGTGCGGGCCATTCTTGAATGCCTTGGTCTTAGAAGGATCAACATAGATTCCATCTTTAGAGACAATATGTCCTTGAAAAGAAATCTCATGAAGCCAGAATTCACACTTGCTAAACTTTCCATATAATTCATGCCTCCTTAGAGTCTTCAAGATAATGCGCAAGTGATTTTCATGATCATCGTAGGATTTGGAGTATACCAAGATATCATCAATAAATACCACCGCAAATTCATCGAGATACTCCTTGAAAACTCTATTTATCAGATCAATGAATACAGAGGGTGCATTAGTCAATACAAATGGTATTACAGTAAACTCGTAATGCCCGTACCTGGTTCGAAATGCTATCTTCGGAATGTCATCCTTCTTTACACACAACTGATGGTATCCAGATCGAAGGTCAATCTTTGAAAAGAATTGAGCTCAATGTAGTTGGTCAAATAAATCATCAATACGAGGTAGGGGATACTTGTTCTTTATCGTTATAGCATTGATCTCCCTGTAGTCGATACATAACCTCATAGATCCATCTTTCTTTTTAACAAAAAGAACAGGGGATCCCCATGGAGAAACACTAGGGCGAATAAATACTTTATTACTCAACTCCCGTAGTTGTTTCTTTAGTTCGACTAACTCTACAGTGTCCATTCAATAAGGGGTCTTCGATATAGGCCTTGATCCATGAATTAAATCAATGGAAAACTCAACTTCTCGTTCTGGAGGATGTCCAGGTAAATCTTCCGGAAATACATCTACAAATTCTTTCACAACAGGTACATACTCTATTTAAACATTCCTTTCCTCACCCACAGTCATTTCATTCTCTTCCTCCACAATAATTTAATTAAGTTGATCTACTGGGGGTGGATCTAAATAACAATTAGGTGGTGATGATTCTGCTCTAAAGATAAGGTGTTCCTTATCATTATCATCAAGAATCGTATCCTCTTTCTTCTTATCATAAATCTTCACATCATAGTCCGAAATCTAGTCCATTCCGAGGATTATATCAAACTCAATAATAGGTATGACGATGAGATCAGCAGATAAAGAACATTTATGTGCTCTAATGGGGACTGATTCACAAAACCTTTTTGCAATGATACTTCCCTTAGGGGTTTTAACTGACAGCTCCCTTATTAAATCAAATTGGAAATATCTAATTTTCTTAGAAAACTGGGAAGATATGAAACAATGCGATGATCCAGAATCAAATAATGCATTTTCTAAACTTGAGGAAACCATTTTATTACCTACCACCGCGTCTTTCGGAGCTTCTACCTCAGCAGTAGTGATAGCATAAGCCTGGCCTTGATCCCTTGGCCTTTTCTGAGGTAAGTTTTCCTGACTCTTAGGACATTAATTTGCATAATGCCCCATCTCTCTGCAATTGTAGCACTGAACGTTGGTAGCTTCCTTCTTCCCCTTATAATCACGAGCTTGGTGGCCTTTGTCACCACACTTGTAACAGACTCTGATTCCCTCCAAGCAAGTACCAGGATGTTTCTTCCCGCATTTACCACAGGATGGATATTCAACCTTTCCCTTCTTCCCCTTATTTCCATTCCCAGATTGATCAGAAGGTCTCTTCTTCTTTTTCTTTTCTTTAAAGTCATAAGACTTAGAGAATTCCTTTTCGGTCTTGATAGCAAATGAGACAATGTCTTCGTACGACGAAAAGGATTGTGAGAATAATGATCGACGAAGAAATGGTTTTAACCCAGCAAAGAAATGATCAATCTTACTTCTTGGGTTACGTATATAATCTCCAGTATACCTTGCTAACCTTGTAAAATTAGCCTCATACTTTGCAACATTCTCATCCTCCTTCTGTCTCAGACTCAGAAATTGCCTTTCCATATCTGCTCGATGGTCGCGAGGAAAGTATTTTTCTAAAAACAGATCTTTGAACTCCTTCCATTCCATATGTGATACTTCATCATCTTTCTTAATGATTAGAATCAATGACCACCATTGATCAGCATCTCCAGTGAGGCGGTAAACTGCCATGATAACTTTTTCCCTTTCACTGCTCCCCAAACCCTGAAATATTTTCTCTAGGGAATTTATCCATTTCTCTGCTACTAAGGGATTTGTAATCCCATTTAACGTTGGTGGTTGTTTCCTAGTGAATTGATCTAACATTGATCATCCACGCTGTGGATCAGGGTTCTCCATACGGGTAAAGTTATTATTCATAACCTGAGTAAGTTGTCCTAGTATGGTGATTAGCTGATCGGCACCAGTTGCATCACCAGCTGCACTATAATTATCTTGAGCAGGAGGGAAATCCCTACATGGAGTGCATGCATTGATACGGTTTCCATTTCTTCCACTAGGCGCCATTTCTAAACAATGGCATAAACTAGATCAGTTTATGAATCAAAATACATAATCCCATAATTATAAAACACTTAACATAAATTGAACTATTTATGGATATAATCCATAATCATAAAAATGTTTTCTTTGAGGAAGTATACACTCATAAACCCTTCATAATGATTTGTAAAAAAATGAGATTTATCCTAAGAATTTCCCCCAGGAGTGTCATAACCAAGAGTGCAGCAAGGCCCGTTGTCGTGCACCAGTTCCCGATCGAGTCTAGCTCAAAGCGGTGTTTTCAGATTTTACCCCTATGTACATCTATGCCAGAGCCGCCTCTACCTGCTCGTATCCAGACAGGGATGTATTGCTCGGAAAACACACAAAATCTCTATAATACCAAAATTATAGGAAGTTATTCTATACTAATCCTCAAAGTTCATCTTAGGTCTACGTTCTCTAATCAGAGTTTATCTAAATCTAGCATCCATGGTTTGTACTAAACTTCCTCTGATTCCAACTGTAACGCCCCGACCCTAGTTACCCAGAGTCGGTGAATTATTACATAACATTGGAATGATCAAAAGAAAGATCAAATCTCGAAATACCAATCGGTTTAGTAGCCTTGGAAACACTAGATATATTCATAAGTCTTAAATTACATCATAAAATGAAAAAATACTAAAACAACATATTGTCTCCATAATCCACACTCATATCCCCACATAATATCCCGGCAGGTCATTCATAATTTACTTCTTCACTTCCTGGGAAAAATAAAACATAGAAAAGGGGTGAGCTCAAATGCCCAGTAATGATAACAATATAGCAGAAACTTTTATAAATAAAAATAAACATTTAAGACAATGTATACTAAAACAAAAGCCATTCAAACTTGAACTTTCAACATAGTATGGAATAAATAAAATTAAATAATTCCATTTACTTATTCACATGGATATTCTACTAATCGAATAATCACATGAAAAAACAATAACCACATTCATAATGATGGAATGCATAATGCCTGGCTATTATAACCACATAGCCAAGGCCTCATGCCAAGACTATAAATAAGATTTTTCCAAGGCCTTGTGTAAAGACACTAGTTTGTCTCATGAGACCCACAAATGCATCGAGAGGCTATAGCAGGCTCCACCCGTCACATATTAAGTCCAATGCATTCCCATATGAAAAGGTTTAAACATAACATAAACATTCGTATTAAAACTAGCATACGAAATGTCAATATTTTCACCATAAACCATTAATGGTATAAAAATAGAACATCCATATTCAAAAAAATCACAAAAACTTCAATATAATATTGATGTTTTGTATCATAATAAATCAACTTTAAATAAGCGTAAAATCCATCAAAGGATGTTGACATAGATGAAATCAAAATTCTTTTTAAAGAAATGTCTCTTTTTATTTTGAAATAATTTAAGATCCATATAAAATAAAACATTTTCTTTGAAAATATTCTAATAATATTGTAAGGGAATCTTTGAAGATTTGATAATTTCGGAAAATAGCCTCACCAGCCGTATAAGTTAAAAAACATTCTTACCTTAATTCTGTAGAAAAGGTTAAAAATGACCTTGTTTTGAAAACAACGGAAAGATTCCTTTATAAACCACTTATAAAAGTCAAAAGGGGTAGAAAGTACTTTAACTCAAATTCTAGTAAATAGTAAAATTCTTTTGAAATAAATTTTTAAGAAACATGGATGTGGATGATAAAGAGATCCTAGTAGATTATTACGTATAAACTACCTCAGATAATGAAGTGATTGTGAAATAACCCTTTCCTTGTAATTTTCCTTGGTTGGGGTAGGTTAACCTCCTGTATAATGGTGAAATAATTGTTATTAAATTATACAAGAATCATATATATTAATATGACATCATATATGATCTTTTAACATTGATTTGTTAATAATATCTTTGAATTATCGTCATTTCGGGTGTTAACTTACTCGTTTTCTTTTATATGTTTTGTTACATAAGCCATGTTTGTCATGGATAGGTTGTATATTTTTTATATACAGAATGATATCAAGTCTTTAAACATAATTTTTAAATCATCAAATGATAATTATACTTTAATGGATATGATGAAGAATGAATCTCATCGCGTTCGTGGAGACGGTAGTCCATACGTACGCACGAGCGACAATATCATTCTTTTAATATTAAAATAATATATAAATGGATGGTATAAAGAATCATTAACATGTTATATTTATTATTTACATGAGTTCCAAATCATTGTTATACCCATCCAAATAATAATATATTGAATAACAATTACACCACGACGTGGAGACGGTAAGCCGTACGTACGCACGTATGGTGACATGTTATTCAAAGGGTGGATCGAATAATGAATATGGTTGTACCATATTTATAATAACATCACAGTATATATAAGATACTGGAGTTATTATTTTAGAATGGTAATAACAAATAAAGAAGAAGTGGAAGATGAAAGGAACTTGAAAAGGGGTGGTGAAAACATTACCTCTTCTTCGGGTTATTCCTTTTGATTTGATCAAAAGGGATCCATAGGTTGGCTTTCTGATCAAACTAATGCCTCTAGGTTGTATTGAGGGAATTTGGGAGAGTATTCGGGAAGAGTTTGGCCGAACAAAAATGCTTTGATGGTGTGAAGAAAGGAGAAGGAGGAGTGCCCTTTTATAAGAGGGGTGAGGGGCACCTTTTGAAAAGCTAGAAATATTAATTTATAATAAATTCATATTCAATATCTAATGGCTCCAATGTTGATTATTCAAATGTTAAGGTGGGTATAGGTTTAAAACCACTCAACCAATAGAATTCAGACAGGTTTGTGTACGTATATTAACCTTATCTTTTAGTTTTAACTTCCAGTTAATTAGTTTGACATTTACCATGTCACTTTGTATTTTTATAATATATAGTTAATAAACATACTATATAGATACAAGAGACCCATAAGTGGTACATTAATGATGATCCTATCATGATATAAGTCTCTTGGCCGAACCTTAGATTTTTATGAATTTAATATCAATTAATAATATAATATTTGTTTTAAAAACTCTTTTATGTCAATTTTGACCCTATTCAATAATTGATTTTTTTTAAAATCATAACAGAATGATTACTTCGAAAAAAGTTAAATAATTGATTTTTTTTAAAATCATAACAGAATGATTACTTCGAAAAAATTTAATTGGATCAATCCTAACATGTCATATTTACCTAGAAAATTAGTGTAATTTATTTAAAGTCTCATATTATATTTATTTGGGTATTTATAATATCAATTATTTTAATTTTTTACAATTATGGTAATTACTGCATCATCATTGTGTCATCAATAAATTAAATTATTTAATCTCTAAAAATTGAAAATAAAATATCATCATGTAGGAAATCTTTTTATCTTATTAATTAATATTTATAGTCGAAAACCAACATATATAACCCTATGTAAAAATTGTTTTTCTAAAAGATATATACTTATCTCATTTTTGTACTTATTTTAACTTAATTAAAATAAAGTGTCCCAATCACCTACAAGTGGCTCCATGGGGTCCCAAAATCGACCCAAATATGCCTATGGTCGAACATGTATCAACCAATAAGTCTAGGACACGTTTTAGGGTAATTTAGTATTATTATAATATTATTTTTTTAACCCTCATTTACCGGATTTACCCTTGACCATGGTAAATAAAATATTTACCGTAGTAATTATTCAAAATGTATAAAAATAAAAGTTATCTATTTATTCAATTCAAACATTTTGATTCCAAATATGGAATCCATTTTTCTAAATTCAAAACACAGAAGTGGCAGAAATTAATTTAAAATTAATTCCCACTGTCAAAACAAAAAGCGTGTTTTTAAGAGACAATAACTATCAAAAGATTGACACTTGTTTATGTATGGTTTAATTGTAAAATTATGTCTAATGACCAAAATTATATTAAATGGTAAAAATATATTCTAAATATACTTTAAAACCACTCAAATTAATAATTTATCACTATTAATTATTTGTATTAAAAAAGTTGTTTTTAATTAAAATTTAGTAATTTTCACTATTCATCAAAATATTAAAGTTATCCGAAAAGTACCAAAATTTCACCTTAGGCTAAATTCGATATTCCGAATCAAAAAATGAAGTCCATTTTTAAATATAAAATGTATATAATTTCAAAAAGTAGTTATTACTATTCATAACGGCTAGTTAGATTGGTTATGGTGTGTTAGAACTCGGTGTTGCGTACAACACACGCTATCACATTATTCAAAGAGAAGCGTACCATATAAGCTTGGGGTGTTATAGTATCTGCTACGATTTTACTTTAACAATACCGGTCAATAATTTGTTTCCTATTATGTGGTAATTAGTTTTTACTAATTTTAATATTAATAATGGTGAAATATTATATTGGACATATTAAATAATATAATTTATGTTTTTACTAAATATTTATTCCATTTCTAATATTTCTATTCATATATGTGGCTGAATCAAATTTAAAATTATATTCGCGGTCATAATGAAATGGAATGTTTCCAATGAGAACATTGTTAAAAGTATATAAAATTTTAATCTCATAATTCAACATGAAAATGATTCCAAGAAAATAAATTGTATTTAATATAATATAATTGATCTAAATATACCATAAATATAATTTATAATATAATTCAACTTTGTAAATAATTTATTCCAAAATGCAGTTTTCAATAAAAAAATTCATTTTGCACTATTCATTGAATGTTGAATCTTTTATGAAAAATTTCAAAAAATGGCATAAGTTAATTTTTATATGATTATTAAAAACAAGAAGTTAATTTTTCTATATAAATTTTAATAATTTTCTCAAATTAAATTATATAAAAAATTTACAAGAAGTGACTAGAGAGTTTTCATTAAACAAGATTTTAGAAAAAATAATATTTTACCTTCAAAATTTTTATAATTTAATTTATAACAATTACATAAATAATTATTATGTGTAATATATATTTATAAATATATATATTATAATTTAGTTATTTTTAATCTTACCCAACAATTTAATGGCAAGGTTGTAATGTTTATTCTAGCATAATATTTTAATAGAGTATCGTATTTAAAATAAAAAATTTATTGCATGCTTCAATAGATATCAAATAGATTAAATTTATTTAAAAGTAAATAAAATATAATTTATTAGTATGTTAAATTATTATCCCATTAAAATCCTATCGATTAAATTTCAGCGATATTTCATTATAGATAGATGTGGGTAGTTATTCTTCTTAACATCCTCTGGTTCTGATATTATATCTTATATATTTTTATTTCTCCCAATTAATATTACAAGTAAACTCATATAACTAATCCATAGTTTCTATACTTTATCAGTAATCTGGATGGGTTCATCACAATAAGATATATTAGAATAAAATTTTATTTCGTCATTGTTGAGAAGACACATTCAGTCCCACATGTACTTCCTTAACAGTGATATATGTAACAAATCATGTACTTTGGGAATGAATGGTGACATTTCCAACAAGTAATCCATATCTCTAATAATTTATTAAATTTAAAAGGTTACAATTTACCTAGTGTTCTAATTTCAATTCTGGTCGGACCTAGTAACACCCTTCTATTGAGATTCCCTCATGAAAACATGTCATCCCACATGGAATTAAAAATCCTTCTTCTGATTTATTTCTTAAAAAATTTCATAGTATGATATGATTTAAAAAAATATTTAAATATTTAAAAATATATTTTTATCATTTTATCATTTTTGGCCTAATATATGACTTTAATCAACTCCATCCCAACAAGATGGAGTATAAAATCTCTTTCCACATAATGCCTTATACGATTTCATTTTAATACTTGAATGAAAACTATAGTTATAGGAAAGCTTCACTAAAGGTTAATAATAATCCTACACACATTGAAATTCATGTGATCATGAACTCAAACTTTCTTCCATTTCTAGAAAAATCCTTTTGGGTTTTCTATTAGTTTGAAGATGGTAGTCAATGCTCAAATGAAACTCATTATAAAAATCCCTATGAAGATGTTTTCAAAATTTCAGATGTAAAAAAGGGATCACGGTCATACATAGTCAAAAAAGGTGCACCATAAAGTATTCCAAAAATATTAATATATATATATATAGATTTGATATAAAATATTGAGTTAAATATACTCATATAGTGAGGAAATTTATTATTTGGTTAGGTGATAAACAATAACCTAAATTGCATTACTCTTATTATGACCCTTTTGTAGTACTGTGATAAATTCCATATTAATGTCAACATATTTACATATTGGAATAGAAATAGTATGCATGAATTCTCTATTATGTCGACTCATATAACTCACTTATTGATAAATTAGACATCTAAAAACAGAATTTTTAATTTTTTTACTTCATTTTGTTGTATAAAAAATGTTCCCTCAAACCCTTATACATCATTGTTCTACCATGTTGTATATATATGTTTTATCTATTTGAATCATCCGAAAATTATCTTCATATATTTGGTAGACATGAAACACATAATCTATTTCCAAATTCCATAACACCTTGTTCACATACAAAGTCTACTAAAATCCCGTCATTTATAACTATTTTTTCTTTCTAAAAACAGTCATCACTAAATTGATAACTTTTTGTCTTTTATAAAAAAACACGGTTTCATAATCATTTTAAAAAGGAGTGATATCTCTCCTTCCGTAATACTTAAATAATAAATATTTTCAATATCCATGAAAATAGGATTCCTCTAAATAGTCATCCTATTCATAACTCCATGATATTTCATACTCAATGAATCAGTTATGATATTTCCATTCCCTAAGTGGTAGGGTATAGAGAAATAATAAATCATAAGTAGCTAGAGACCGATTTTTTATCATATTAATATCTATCTATGAAAATAGGTGTTTTTTTATTTTATGAATCATATATATCTCACATATTTCACCACAGATATAATTTTTCCAAATCTTCAAAGAAGTATTACATCATCAAACTCAAGATCATGGGTTAGATAGTTATATTAATGATTCATCAATTACCATAATTCATATGAAATAAAATTTTAATTTTTTAGGAAATAATCAATTCCCTTCTTCAATGTATCACTATATATCACAAACCCATCATTTCTAGATAGCAGAGTAAATATTCGATAATTGAACAACCTTCCATTTAGTTCATCAAAAAAATAATCACATTCATTTATCCAAATTTATATAAATCTATTAGATGTAATCATGGATAAAGGGTTATCCAAATAGGTAGAAATCAGAATGAATCATTGATAATATTATTCAAAACAATTTAACTACATAATTCATTTATGTTATTTGATTTTATCCATTTTCTATCTGACTTGAAGTAACATGATCAATTTAGATTCCATCCCTGGAGAGAATATGGCCCAAAAATGAAATTTCTTGAAGCTATAAATAACTCTTATTAAATATCCCATATAAATATTTCCTTAAAATAGACTCAATAATGATCTATATGTGACATTTATTTTCCTCTATGATTTTCTAATACACCAACATATAATAAATGAATACCCTAACAAATTCATCAATATAGTGTCTTCATAATTTATTCCTTTTTACTATTAATTTATTATACACAAAATGGATGTTAATATTCTAAATATATTAAGAATAATTGAGTACAAATAAAAATTCATATATTTTATGTATATGATATTAGTTTTTTTATTGTAATATCATTTATTTCACTATAAGAATATCTCTATTCACATGGATCTGTGATTTTAGTTAATAAATTGAACTTGAGATCCCCATTGAAAAACACATGGATGCATGAATCCTATATCACACAACTCCTCTAGTTATTTTTTAAATACAAAATTTTAATGTGTCCATTCAATTGAGAGTCATTGATATAAATATAAAATTGTGTATTAAATTCATAGAAAACTCAACTTCACCCTCTAGTTTATGTCTAGGAAACTCTTTAGTAAATTCATCAATGTATTCCAATAAAATTGATACAAACTCAATTTGATTATTAATTTATCTATCAACGTATTTTATTTTATCATATTCCACAAGAATTATTGTTAGGGGAGATAACGGTGGATGATACAAACATGAATCATATGGTGATGTCTCTGTTATAAAGATAATCAATTCAACATCTTCATAATGAATCATAATTTCCCTCTCCATGTAATAAAATTTTTAATCAAATTTTGTAATCCAGTATATAATAAGGATTATATAAAAGTAATAAATAGGTACAATTATAACATTATTAAATAAATCATGATTATATTCAATAATGGGGACTTCCGGACACAAATTTATTATAGTGAAACATACACAATGAGTTTTTAATGACAACCCCTTTCAAAAATTTATTGAGAAATATCTACTTTTAATGGAAAACATGGAAGATATAAATGTGACTGAGGGTATAGAAAATTAAATAAATTACTATATTTTAAGCAATAATTAATATTCCTACAACCATATAATTGGTTTTTATCACCTCAAATGTTGTGATCACATAATATTGGTCATATTCCCTTGGAAACGTTTGTGGTAGATTCCCATAATGCTGGAGGAATTTTCCTAACAGTTCCCCATAACCCTATAAATAAAACAATGAATAATAGTGTTGTATCTCTTACTTTTGCATTATTTATCATGATAAACCTTATCTCCAAAAATATAACAACCTTTAATGTCCATAAATAATTTTCCAAGAGGATTATTTGCACCATTGTTACAAGACGTAAAATGTTTCATTATCTATATCATTACTGAAGAATTAAATTTTAATTCGTTTCCAGTCAGCATCTTATTTACGTTATTCTCGTTTAACATATATGATATATATAATTAGTTCTCTATTTTTATGGAACATAATTGTATTTTAACATATGATTAAAATTATTCAGAGACTTGGATTAATCTTTTCAAACAAAATTTTGTTCTGGAATTTTGTAATCTATGTATAATTATATAACACATGGTTATCCTTGTAAAGTTATCCTTGTACTCTATGACACATTCATATTCATCTTTCATTAACATAATAAAAATTATATTTATTTATGTTTTTATTCTTACAAGGGAATTATTTTTCATTGAATTTCTCCTTAAAATAATTCCATTCCATGTGTTTTATTTCCTCTACCTCCACAATATTATAGATCAGAATCCATCATTGATAATTTAATACACTGAGACAATACACGAAATTCGTAACCATTTTTTTCATTACATTGCACATCCATAATTTTTTTCTCAATATACAAAACTCAATGTTCATATACCATTAGATTATTAGTCCCACAAAATTATTAAGGCCCCATTCTGACAATGTTGTTTAAAATAAGAGAAACATTCTTTGGAAGAATTGGTTTCTCAATTTGGGAAATTTTATTTGTAATATCCTGATTATGTTTTCATAATATATCTGTGATCTACTAAGTTCCAATAAAAACTATATTATGTTGTTCACAATGGAAATATCTACATTATCCATGGGTATTGATACCCTTAACCATTTTTGAATAATTTGTAATCAATGGAATATACTGGATTAGATTATAATATTATAATTTTAAATCAATATGTATAGTTATAAATAAATTTAAACACTAAAAACAAATTAATAATTTATGAATTTTTTATCTCAAAATCATGACCTTGGTTTTTTGGGGGATATCTTAATTTTGAAATCCATTATAATGGGTTGTAAAAAAAACATGTATATTCAAATAATATCCATTGGATGTGAAAAAATTGTATTGTAAGGATCCCATGCATTAATTAGATAAATCCTTAGTCAAGGAATAAAATCTCTTTTTAGAGTTATTACCCTGAGGTACCTCTGTTACAGAGCCATGTCAACATTTAATATCCATATAGGGATTTATTGTTAGGAAGAAACATTATAAATGACTTATAAAAACATTAGGAGGTTCTATAACAATTTTCAATGACTACCAAAGGTTTAGGTTCCCTAATCTATGTATTCCAAAATATTGTTCTCTAAGTTTCAACAAAACTTCCTCTTTTTCCAACTGTGATGACCTTGACTCCAATAACCTAGATTTGGTGTCTACATTATTATGTTGGTAATAAAAAAAATTGATCACATAGTTAATTAAATAATATTCTAGTATTAATAAAGAGTAATATATATATATGATTCATATTTTATAGAGGGATAATAAAAAATTCTTAGTAATAGAAAATATTTTTCAGTCTTGAACTCATTCTATGAATTATTCATCATAACATGTTAGAAGGAAAAAAATAATATTGAACTTTATATATTAGTAAGGGTTCCATACAGAAGAATCTATCATGAGTTAATATATAATATTCAATATGTAATGGTAAATTACAAAAACAACATGCCATTTATTAAATGACATGAGGATGAAATAAGTCATAATCAATATGCCAAGGTATCTAACTAAAAATCCAAGCCATCTATTCAATATAATGGGAATAAAATTAATCTAGATATATTATCAATGATTAAATAACATATAAAATAATAAAAACTAAAATCTAAGATAATTAAATGATTAATTATTATAATTCATGATATCAGTCATCATGCTACATCTATTGTCGTTACATTTCACAACACTGCTTAAAAAAACCGTTAAAACCCCATAATATTGGTCAAATGATTTCTCTCATTAGACCTTTTAGTGCATTGAGGTGATTTATGTAACATCCCAAAATTATACAGTACGCATCCATTTGAATAATACATTAGCATGTCTTGTACGCAACTTCGAGTTCTAACACACACCACAACCAATCAAACTAGCCATAATAAATAGTATTACCCTCATTTTAAAATTTTATAAATAATATATTTTAAAATGGACTTTACTTTTTGTTTTGGAATATCAAAATTATCTTAGGGTGAATTTTTGAAATTTTTCTGAAAACATTCATTTTTGGGTGAATAGTGAAAAAACACTAAGTTGTAGTTTTAAACCGAATTTTTTATAAATAATTATTTATTTTATTTAAATTTAATTAAGGTCAAAATTGATATATAATACCTATATAAGTTCAATTTAATTCATTGGAGTTAGTTTATAATAAATTTAGATATATAAAAATTTTATTGGTCTTTTCACCATCTTTTACCCACCTCCGATGAGATTTTTCATATTCACATAAAAAATAATTTTACCTTTTATATGACTGGAATTTTGAAAATACAAGATACACGGTTAATATCAAGGAGTAAAATGTAGGTCAATAAGATAAAAATAATTTTTGGTTAACAGTAACGTTTTACTTTTATTTACCACTGTTAAATGTAAATAGGGTAATTAAGGGTCAAAATGATATTATTATTACCCTAAAACATGTCCTAATTCTATTGTATAAGTATAGTTCGACAGAAATTAACCATAGTAATAAAATATGAACCTCGTTGGTCCACATGGATTAGATTAGGGAAATTATTATTATTTAATTCCAAGAAGAGTTAAAAGAGTTAAAATCAATGTTCAATAACTCAAACAGTTTTAATATAGGGTTATACATGGGATAAACTCGATTATAAATATTCATTATAAAGTTAAAAAGATTCAATAAATAATGGTTGTTTATTTATAATTTTTAGACATTAAATAATTTAATTTATTTATGAAACAATGATGATGCTGTAATTACCTTATTAGTGAAATAATAAAATATTTGATATTATAAATACCCAAATAAATATAATTTGATACTTTTAATAAATTCCACGAATTTAATAGGTTAATATGATAGGTTATTTTTGATTAAATGAATTAGTTTAGAAGTAATAATTCAGTTATGAATTTAGAAAAAAAAATACCAAATAGTGTCAAAATTGACATAAAAGAGTATTTAAAACAAATATTATATTATTAATTCATATTCTATTCTTAAAAATATAAGGATTGGAAAAAGGGATTATATAATGATAGATGTATAATTAATGGACCACTTGGGCTCTCTTGGAAGTATATAGTATGTTTATTAACCGTATAATATAAATATACAAAGAGACATGGTAAATGTCAAACTATTTAACTAAGAGATAAATATAATTGTTAAGGTTAATATAGTGACACAAACCTATCAAAAATCTATTTTCTAAAAGTATTTAGACCCATAGAAATATTATCCTTTAAAAAATGAACTTTTGAGCCATTATGAAACGAATATTAACTTATTATAAAATAATATTTCTATCTTTTCCTAAGGTGCCCCTCACCCCTCTTATAAAAGCGTACCCCCTTATCTCTAATTCACACCTTCAAAGACTTTTGGCTCGGACAAACCCTGCCCAAATATTCTCTCAACATCCCTCGCTTCAACCTATAGTCCTTAGTTTGATCATAAATCCAACCTATAGATCCCTTTTTTTAAAATCAAAAGGAAGAACCTGGAGAAGAGGTAATGTTTTCACCACCCACATTCAAAGTTCCCTTTTTATTAAACTTATTCATTCATTGTTATTTACATTCTTAAATAATAACTCCATTATATACTATATACTATTATGGTATTTTAAATGTTATACAACAACATTCAGTATTCTATCCATCCTTTGAATGACATGTCACCATACGTGCGTATGTATGGCTTACCATCTCCATGTCGTGGTGTAATTGTTATTCAAAACATTATTATTTGGATAGGGATGAAAATGATTTATAATTGAAGTAAATAATAAATATAAAATTATAATTATTCTGTATATATGATATAACATCCAATTATTTATCATTTTAATATCAAAAGACCGATATTGCGGCTCGTGCGTACGCACGGGCTACCGTCTCCATGAACGCGATGAGATTCATTCCCCATCGTATCCATTAATGACTAATTCTCATTTGATTATTAAGAGTAATTTTTAAGGACATGATATCATTTTGGATATGAATATGATACAACCCATCCCTAACAAACATGGCTTACGTAACAAATCATATAAAGGAAACCAAATCAGTTAACACCCAAAACGTTGATAATACTAAAATATTATTAACAAAGAAATATTAAAAGATCATATAGTGTATCATATTTATGTATATTTTTATTGAATAATTTAATAACAATGATTTAAATACTATATAAGAGGTTAACCTACCATCGACCAACAAAAAGTAGATGTTAAGGGTTTATTTCACAATCTCATCATTATCTGAGGTTGTTTATATGTAATTATCTACTTGGGCCTCTTTATCATCCACTTCCATGTTTCTTAAAAATGAATATCAAAACATTATTACAATTTTACGGAATAAGGGGTAAAGTCATTTATACCCTTGTTTTAATTTTTATAAGAAGTTTATAAAAAAATCTTTCTGTCGTTTTCCAAACAAGGTCCTTTTAAACCTTTTCGAAAGAATTAAGGTAAGAATGTCTTTTTTAACTTCTACAATGGGTGAGGATATTTACCACCGTCATAAAATTGTTGAATATTCCCTCATAATTTTATAATAGTATTCTCAAATTAAATGTTCTCTTTCATAATTATGTGACTTTTAAATGATTTCAAAAAATAGTTATTTCTCTCAAGTAGTTTTTATTTCATCAATGTCATCATCCATTGATGGATTTTATCCTTATTTTAAGTTGATTTATTATGATACAAAACATCTATATTTTATTGATGGTTTCGTGATATGTTTGAATGTGGATGTGTTATTTTTATACCATTCATGGTTTATCGTGATAGTATTGAAATTTCGTATGCTAGTTTTAATAAGAATGTTTATGTTACGTTTAAACTTGTTCATATGAGGAATGCATTGGACATAGTATGTGACGGGTGGATCCCACTATAGCTCCTCAATGCATCAGTAGGTCTCATGAGAAAAACTAGTGTCTTGGCACAAGGCCTTGACAAAGTCTTATTTTTAGTCTTGGCACAAGGCATTGACTACGTGGTTATGATAGTCTGGCAATATGCATTCCATCATTAAGAAAGAAGTTATTGATATTGCATGTGATTATTCGACTAGTAGAATATCCATGTGAATAAGTAAATGGAATTATTTCATTTTATTTTTTTCCATGTTATGCTGAAGTTAATGTTTAAAAGGATTTTGTTATAGTTATACATTACCTTAAATGTTTATGTTTATTTATGAAAGTCTCCGCTATATTTTTATCCTTACTGAGCATCTAAGCTCACCCCTTTCAATGTTTTATATTTCCTAGGATGTGAAGAAGTATTTTATGAATGACCTAAAGGGATTTTATGAGGGGATATGAAGACAATATGTTGTTGTAGTTTTTTTACATTATGATGTAATGTAAGACTTATGAATATATCTAGTGTTTATAAGGCTACTAAACTAATCAATCTTTCAAGACATGATCTTTTGTGATCATTCCAATATTATGTAATAATGCACCAACTTTGGGTAACCGGTGTCAGGGCGTTACAGTTGGTATCAAAGTAAGTTTAGTACATACCTTGGAATCTAGATTTAGATAAACTCTAATTAGATCACATAGCCCAAAGATAGACTTTGATGATTAGTATAGAATAACTTCCTAGAATTTTGGTATTGTTGTGATTTTGTGATTTTTCCGAGCAATACATCTCTGTATGGATTTGAGCAGGTAGAGACGGCTCTCACACAGATGCTCCTAGGGGTAAAACCCGAATACAACACTTTGAGCTAGACATGAATAGGAACTAGTGAATGGCAATGGGCCTTGCTGCACTCTTGGTTACGACACTAATGGGGGATATGCTATGGATAATTTTCAATTTATTTTCAAAGAATTATAAAGGGTTTATGAGTATATACTTCTTCAAAAAACATTTTTTATGATTATTGATTATATCCATAAATTGTTCAATTTATGTTAAGTGTTTTATATGTTTGGAATTATGTATTTATATTCATAAACTAATATATTTTATGCATTTGTTAAGAAATGGCGCCTAGTAGAAGGAATGGAAACCGTATCAATTCACACACTCCATGTAGGGATTTCCCTCCTACTCAGGATAATTATAGTGGAGTTGGTGATGCAACTAGTTTTGATCATATAATCAATATAATTTGATAACTCAGCCAGGTTATGAATAATAACCATACCCGTATGGAGCATCCTGACCCAAAGTGTGGAGAATCAATGATAGATCTCTTCATGAGGAAACAACCGCAAAAATTCAATGGGGGATCAAATCCACTAGTAGTGGAGTGATGTATAAATTTTTTATAGAAAATATTCCATGCCTTGGGGACTATCGAAAGGGAAAAAGTTGTCATGGCAGTTTACCGCCTCACTGGAGATGCTGATCAATGTTGGTCATTGATTCAAAACAAGAAGGATGATGATGAAGTATCAAAAATGTAAAGGGGGATTTTAAAGATATTTTCGCAGAAAAATACTTTATTCATGACCATAGAGCAGATATGGAAAGACAATTTATGAGTCTGAGGAAAAAGGTGGATGAGAATGTTTCAAAGTACGAGCCTAAGTTTACAATGTTTGCAAGGCATGCTGCAGAATATATACATTACCCAAGAAGTATGATTTATTGTTTCTTTGATGGGTTTAAACAATTTCTCTACCGAGCATTAATCTCGCACTCCTTCTCTATATAAGAAGATTTTGTCTCATGTGCTATAATGATAGAAAAGGAATTCTCTATGTCTTACGACAATAAAGAAAACAAAAAGAAGAAGAGATCAGCTGATCACTCTGGAAATGGAAATAAGCTGAAGAAGGGAAATGTTGAATATCCATACTACAGTAAATGTGGGAAGAAACACCCTAGTACTTCCTTGAAGGTAATGGGAGACTGTTACATGATTGCTAAAAAATCCCACCAAGCACGTGATTGCATGGGGAAGAAAGATGCTACCAATGTTCAATTCTACAATTGAAGGGAGATGTGACATTATGAAAATGAATGTCCTATGTGTCAGGGGAACTTACCTTAGAAAATTACAAGTGATCAAGGCCAAGCTTATGCTATCACTACAGCTATGGTAGGAGCTCTGAAATACATGGGGGCCAGCAATTTAATGGTTTCCTCATGTTTACCCAATGATTTATTTTATTCTGTATTATCACATTGATTCATATCTTTCCAGTTTTCTATGAAAATTGGATATTTCAAATTTTATTTTACAAGGTAGTTGACAGTTAAAACTCCTAAGGGAAGTATCATCACAATAATGTTTTTTTGAATCTATTCCCATTATTGCTTAAAAATGATCTTTATCTGCTGATCTCATCGTCATACCTATGATTGAGTATGATATAATTTTGTGTATGGATTTTCTTTCAAACCATGATGAAAAGATTTATTGTAAGAAGAAGGAGGTTATGATTTTTGATGATGATGATAAGGAACAACTTATCATTAGAGCGTAATCTTTACCACCTAATTCTTATCTTGATCCACCCCAGTATCACAACTAAATTCAATTATTAGGGAGGAAGAGAATGAAATAACTATGGGTGAGGAAAGCAATGTTCAAATAGAGGATATACCTATTGTGAAAGAATATGTAGATGTTTCTCCGAAAGATTTACCAGGACATCCTCCAGAATGATAAATTGAGTTTTCCATTAATTTAAATCTTGGTTCAAGACCCATATCGAAGTCCCCTTATAGAATGGACACCATAGAATTAGTGGAACTAAAGAAAAAACTAGAGGAATTGAGTAATAAGTGATTTATTTACTCTAGTGTTTTTCCATGGGGTTCCTCTATCCATTTTGTTAAGAAGAATGATGGATCTGTGAGGTTATGTAATGATTACAGGGAGATCAATTCTATAACAATAAAGAACAAGTATCCCCTACCTTGCATTGTTGATTAATTTGACCAACTTCATGGAGCTCAATACTAATCAAAGATTCACCTTCGATCTAGATACCATAATTTGTTTGTGAAGAAGGAAGAAATTCCGAAGATAGCATTTTGAACCAGGTACGGGCATTACATGTTTACAGTAATGCCTTTTGGGCTGACTAATGCACCATATATTTTCATGGATCTAATGAACAAAGTTTTAATGAAATATTTTTATGAATTTTTTGTTGTATTATTCATGATATCTTGGTATACTGAAAATTCTAAGAAGATCATGAAAATCACTTGAACATTGTATTGAATACTCTGAGAAGACATGAATTATATGGGATGTTTTTCATGTTTGAATTCTGGCATCAGGAGATTTCTTTTCAAGGCCACATTATCTCTAAGGGTGGAATTTCCATTGATCCTTCTAAGAAAAGAGCAATCCAAGAATGGCTAGCACCGACGAGTATAACTGAGGTACGCAGTTTTATTGGATAACCCATTAACAAAGCTCACACGTAAAGGGGTTAAATTTGTTTTAACAAAAGAGTGTGAAGAATGTTTCGAAGAACTGAAGAAAATATTGGTCAATGCTCCTATATTGATTCAACCATCAGGGAATGATGGGTTTGTTATTTATAGTAATGCACCGAAGAAAGGACTGGGTTGTTTCCTTATGCATTATGATAGGCTTATTGCATATGCATCATGACAGCTAATAATTCATGAGCATAACTACCCTACTCATGATCTTGAGTTAGCAGCTATAATATTTTCTTTGAAGATTTGGAGACACTATCTCTATGGTGAGAAATATGAGATTTATACAGGTCACAATTGTTTGAAGTATATTTTCTCACACAAAAAAATCAACATGAGGTCAAGGAGATGACATAAACTACTCAAAGATTATGATTTCACAATAAACTACCAACCAGGGAAGGAAAACAAGGTTGTAGATGATTATAGTAGAAAAGATCATGGATTTTGGAACAATATGAGAGTTGAGAAGGATCCTATTTTCATTTATCTAGTAATTATGAATATTGGAATCACCATGGAAGGTGAAACATCAATAATTTTTCAAATGGTTTCCAACCAATATTTACTAGAAAGGATAATGTGTTCTTAGACCAATGATGAATAGTTTCAAAATAAGATTAATGCTGTGAATTATGGGAGATTGAGTGACTTTGTATATGAATATGGAATTTTGAAATTTTGGAAGAGACTTTTTATTCCCAATATATTTGATCTAAAAAGGTAATTGTTGGACGATGATCATAGTTCCAATTTCTCTATACACCCTGGGAGAACCAAAATGTATAAAGACTTGAAGGAAAATTTTTTGTGGTACAACATGAAGAGAGAGATTGCTGATTTTTTTACAATATTTATGGTTTTCCAAAAAGTGAAAGCTTGAAGGAAACAACCTGGAGGAATCATGCAACCTCTTTCCATACCGGTGTGGAAATGGGATAATATAACGATGGACATTTTCATGGGACTAACAAAGACTCCATGAAGGAATGATGCAATATGGGTCATTGTTGATCATCTTACAAAGTCATCACATTTTCATGCTATAAGAAAAGATTTACCACTTGAACGTCTAAAACACTATATATTAATGAAGTTGTGAGACGTTGTGGAGTAACCCTATTAATTTTTTCTGATCGTGATCCACATTTGACATCAAGATTCTGGAAAAGTCTTCAGAAGGCCATTGATACTGAACTTCATTGGAGCACTGCTTACCAACCTCAGACAGATGGACATTCAAAATGAACTATTCAAACCTTATACGACATGTTTAGATCTAGCTCACTTTACTTTTATGGTATGTGGGATCAGTATTTACCGATGGTCGAATTTACCTATAACAATAACTTCTATTAAAGTTTTTGGATGGGACCATATAAAGCGTTATAGAGAAAGAGATGTCGCACACCAACGTGTTTGGATGAAGTTAGTGAAAGAAAACTTGTAAGCCCATAACTGGTGGAGGAAATGATGGAAAAGGTGAAGGTAATCCAAAACCACATCAAAGCAGCACAATGCTGGCATTAGAGCTATGCCGAAAACCGAAAGAAGGATTTGGAATTTCATGTATGAGATAACGTTTTCATGAAGCTATCTTCATGGAAGGGAGTTATATGTTTTGGTAAGAAGGATAAATTGAGTCCCAGGTACATCAGACCTTTCAAAATTCTAAAATGAATTGGAGCTGTCTCTTACCATTTGGCAATTCCACCAAGTCTCTCCAAAGTTCACTATATGTTCCACGTATCATTGATGAGAAAATACATGCCTAACCCAATACATGTACTCACTTATGAGGAAGTAGAACTGGAACCCAAGCTGTCTTATAGCGAACAGCCCATCAGGATTCTGGATACCAGAGAACAAGTGCTGAGAAATCAGACTACTCTTCTGGTAAATGTTCTATAGAGAAATCATAATATGGAAGAGGCAACGTGGGAACCCAAGGAACTTATGATAAAGAAACACCTGATTCTTTTCATGTAGCAGTATTCTACAAATTTCTAGGATGAAATTATTTTATGGAGAAGAGAATGTAACACCCCAAGCATCTATGGTGCGCTTCACTTTGAATAATACAGTAGCATGTGTTATACGCAACATCGAGTTCTAACACACACCATAACCAATTAAACTAGCCGTTTTGAACAGTAATACCCACTTTTTAAAATGTTATAAATTTTATCTTTCAAAATGAACTTAATTTTGGGATTCGGAATATCGAAATTATCTTAGGGGGAATTTTTGGTATTTTTCTTAAAACAATCAATTTTTGATGAATAATGAAAAAACACTAAGTTGTAGTTTAAAACTGATTTTTAATTTAAATAAATATTTATTTTATTTAAATTTAATTGTGGTAAAAATTTATACATAATACCAATATACGTTCATTGTAATTCATGGAGTTAGTTTAGAATAAATTTAGATATATAAAATTTATATTGAACTTTTCGTTGTCTTTTACCCACCTCCTAGAAATTTTTTTAAATTCACATAAAACTTAATTTTACCACTTCTATGTGTGGAATTTAAAAAATCTGAGAGAAAAAGTTAATATCAAGGAGTAAAAGGTAGTTCAATAAGATAAAAATAATTTTCTGTGGATATTAACTTTTTTACTTTTATTTACCACGGTTAAAAGTAAGTAGTGTAATTAAGGGTAAAAAAGATATTATTATTACCCTAACACATGTCCTAATTCCATTGGATAAGTATAGTTCGACCAAAAAAACCTTAGGAATAAAATATGAGCCTTTTTGGTCCACATGGATTAGATTAGGTCATTTATTATTATTTAATTTAAAGAAGAGCTAAAAGAGTAAAAATCAATCTTTAATAACTATTTTTTTTAATATTGAGTTATACATAAGATAAATTCGATTATAAATATTTACTATAAATCTAAAAAAATTTCTTACATAATGGTATTTTTTTTATAAATTTTAGAAATTAAATAATCTAATTTATTTTTTACACAATGATGATGCTGTAATTACCGTATTAGTGAAATATTTAAATAATTGATATTATAAATATCCAAATAAATATAATTTTTAAACATTTAATAAATTCCACACATTTTATTGGTTAATATTACATGTTAGGGTTTATTAAATTAATTAGTTTCGAAGTAATAATGTTGTTATGAATTTAGAAAAAACAAAATACCAAACAGTGTCAAAATTAACAAAAAGGTGTTTTTAAAACAAATATTATCTTATTAATTAATATTCTATGCCTAAAAATCTACGGATCGGTAAAAGGATGTATATAATGGTAGTAATTTTAATAATGAACCACTTGGGGTTCTATTGGAATATATCATAAGTTTATTAACCATATAATATAAAAATACAAAGAGACATGGTAAATGTCAAACTATTTAACTAAGAGTTAAATACAAATGATAAGGTTAATATAGTGACACAAAAGTGTCTAAAATATATTTCTTGAAAGTATTTTAACCCATACTCATCATAAACTTTATATTATCCACTTTGGAGAAATTTGAAACCGAATATAAATTTATTATAATATAATATTTCTAGCTTTTCCTAAGGTGCAACTCACCCCTCTATTAAAAGGTCACTCCCACTTCTCTCTAATTCACACATTCAAAGCCTTTTGGCTCGGCTAACCCCTGCCCAGATATTCTCTTAACATCCCTCACTTCAACCTAGATTTCTTAGTTTGATCAGATAACCAACCTATTGATCCCTTTTTACCAAATCAAAAGGAAGAACCCGAAAGAAATGTAATGATTTCACCACCCCTTTCAATATTCCTTTCTTCTTCAACTTCTTATTTCTTTGTTATTTAGATTATAAAATAATAACTCAAGTATCTTTTATATATTTTTATGTTATTATAAATATGGTACAACCATATTAATTATTCTATCCATCCTTTGAATGACATGTCACCATGTGTGCGTACGTGCGGCTTACTGTCTCCATTTTGTGGTGTAACTGTTATTCAAAACATTATTATTTGGATGTGAATGATAATTATGTGTAATTGAATTAAATAATAAATATAAAATTATAACGATTATGTATATATGATATACCATCCAATTATATATTATTTTAATATAAAAAAAATGATATTGTCCCTCGTGCGTATGTACGGACTACCGTCTCCACGAACGTGATGAGATTCAATCCCCATCATATCCTTTCAAAACTAATTCTCATTTGATGATTAAAAGTAATTTTTAAGGACTTCATATAATTCGGGATATAAATAAGATACAAACTATCCATAACAAACATATCTTACGTAACAAAGAACACAAATGGAAATTAATCAGTCAACACACAAAACAAAGATAATACTAAAATATTATTAACAAAGCAATATTAAAAGATCATTTATGATATCATATTTATGTATATGATTATTTTATAATTTAATAAAATTAATTTTACTATTATATAAGAGGTTAACCTACCCTCATCCAAGTAAAATTAAAGGTAAGGGTTTATTTGACAATCTCTTCATTATCTGAGGTTGTTTAGACGTAATTATCTACTAGGACCTCTTTATCATCCACATCCATGTTTCTTAAAAACATATTTAAAAAAATTCTTAATATTTTAAAAAATATGGGTTAATGTAATTTAAACCCTTGTTTGAATTTTTATATGATGTTCATAATGGAATCATTCCATCGTTTTCCAAACAACGTCCTTTTTATCATTTTCGACAGAATTAAGGTAAGATTGTCTTTTTTAACTGATACGGCGGGTGAAGCTATTTACCTCCTTTATAAAATATCGAACCTTCCCATAAAATATTATAAGAATATTTTAAAATTAAAAGTTTTCTTTTATAATTATAGGACTTTTAAATGATTTAAAAAAAGAGATATTTCTGTCAAATAGTTTTGATTTCATCTATGTCAACATCCTTTGATGGATTGTAAACTTATTTTAAGTTGGTTTATTATTATAAAAATCATCCATATTGTATTGAAGGATTTTTGATATGTTTGACTATAGATATGTAATTTTAATACCATTCATGGGTTATGGAGAACTTACTGATATTTTTATGCTAGTTTTAATAGGAATGTTTATGTTATGTTTAAACCTATTCATATGAGGAATGCATTGGTCATAGTAAGTGATGGGTGGAGCTCACTATAGCTCTTTGAAGAATCGATAGGTCACATGAGAAAAACTAGTGTCTTGGCACAAGGTAATAAAAAAATATAATTTGTAGTCTTGGCACAAATCCTTGACTATGTGGTTATGATAGTCTGGCATTATGCATTCCATCATTATGAAAGACGTTATTGATATTGCATGTGATTATTCGACTAGTAGAATATCCATGTGAATAAGTAAATGGAATTATTTCATTTTAGTTTTTTCCATGTTATTCTAAAGTTAATGTTTAAAAGGATTTTGTTATAGTTATACATTACCTTAAATGTTTATGTTTATTTATGAAAGTCTCCTCTATATTGTTATCCTTACTGAGCATCTGAGCTCACCCCTTTAAATGTTTTATATTTCCTAGGATGTGAAGAAGTATTTTATGATTGACCTAAAGGGCTTGTATGAGGGGATATGAAGACAAGATGTTGTTGTAGTTTTTTTTACATTATGATGTAATGTAAGACTTATGAATATATCTAGTGTTTACAAGGCTACAAAACTAATCAATCTTTCAAGACATGATCTTTTGTGATCATTCCAATATTATGTAACAATGCACCAACTTTGGGTAACCGGTGTCAGGGCGTTATAGTTGGTATCAAAGTAAGTTTAGTACATACCTTGGAATCTAGATTCAGATAAACTCTAATTAGATCACATAGCCTAAAGATAGACTTTGATGATTAGTATAGTATAACTTCCTAGAATTTTGGTATTGTTGTGATTTTTTGATTTTTCCGGGCAATACATCTCTGTATGGATTTGAGCAGGTAGAGACGGCTCTCGCACAGATGCGCCTAGGGGTAAAACCCGAAAACAACACTTTGAGCTAGACTTTAATAGGAACTAGTGAATGACAATGGGTCGTGCTGTACTCTTGGTTACGACACTCCTAGGGGATATTCTATGGATAATTCTCAATTTATTTTCAAAGAATTATAAAGGGTTTAGGAGTATATACTTCTTCAAAAATGTTTTTTTATGATTATGGATAATATCCATAAATTGTTCAATTTATGTTAAGTGTTTTATATGTTTGGAATTATGTATTTATATTCATAAACTAATATATTTTATGAATTTGTTAAGAAATGGTGCCTAGTAGAAGGAATGGAAACCGTATCAATTCACACACTCCATGTAGGGATTTCCCTCCTACTCAAGATTATTATAGTGGAGTTGGTGATGCAACTGGTGCTGATCATCTAATCACTATAATTCGACAACTCAGTCAGGTTATGAATAATAACCATACCCGTATGGAGCATCCTGACCCAAAGCATGGTGGTTCAATGATAGATCTCTTCATGAGGAAACAACCGACAAATTTCAATGGGGGAAAAATCCACTAGTAGTGTAGTGATGTATAAATTTTTTATAGAAAATATTCCATGCCTTGGGGACTATCGAAAGGGAAAAAGTTGTCATGGCAGTTTACCGCCTCAGTGGAGATGCTGATCAATGTTGGTCATTGATTCAAAACAAGAAGGATGATGATGAAGTATCAAAAATGTAAAGGGGGAGTTTAAAGATATTTTCGCAGAAAAATACTTTCCTCATGACCATAGTGCAGATATGGAAAGAAAATTTATGAGTCTGAGGAAAAAGGTGGATGATAATGTTTCAAAGTACGAGTCTAAGATTACAATGTTAGCAAGGCATGCTGCAGATTATAAACATTACCCAAGAAGTATGATTTATTGTTTCTTTGATGGGTTAAAACAATTTCTCTACCGAGAATTAATCTCACACTCCTTCTCATCATAAGAAGATATTGTCTCATGTGCTATAAAGATAGAAAAGGAATTCTCTATGTCTTACGACAATAAAGAAAACAAAAAGAAGAAGAGATTTCCTGATCACTCTGGAAATGGAAATAAGCTGAAGAAGGGAAATGTTGAATATCCATACTGCAGAAAATGTGGGAAGAAAAACCCTAGTACTTGCTTGAAGGTAATGGGAGACTGTTACATGATTGCTAAAAAATCCCACCAAGCACGTGATTGCATGGGGAAGAAAGATTCTACCAATGTTCAATTCTAAAATTGAAGGGAGATGGGACATTATGAAAATGAATGTCCTATGTGTCAGGGGAACTTACCTTAGAAAATTACAAGGGATCAAGGCCATGCTTATACTATCACTACTGCTATGGTAGAAGCTATGAAATATATGGTGGCCAGGAATTTAATGGTTTCCTCATGTTTATCCAATGCTTTATTTTATTCTGTATTATCACATTGATTCATATCTTTCCAGTTTTCTATGAAAATTGGATATTTCAAATTTTATTTTACAAGGTAGTTGTCAGTTAAAACTCTTAAGGGAAGTATCATCACAATAATGTGTTTTGAATCTGTTCCCATTATTGCTTAAAAATGTTCTTTATCTGCTGATCTCATCGTCATACCTATGATTGAGTATGATATAATTTTGAGTATGGATTTTATTTCAAACCATGATGAAAAGATTTATTGTAAGAAGAAGGAGGTTATGATTTTTGATGATGATGATATGGAACAACTTATCATTAGAGCGTAATCTTTACCACCTAATTCTTATCTTGATCCACCCCAGTATCACAACTAAATTCAATTATTAGGGAGGAAGAGAATGAAATAACTATGGGTGAGGAAAGCAATGTTCAAATAGAGGATGTACCTGTTATGAAAGAATATGTAGATGTTTCTCCGAAAGATTTACCAGGACATCCTCTAGAATGAGAAATTGAGTTTTCCATTAATTTAAATCTTGGTTCAAGGCCCATATCGAAGTCCCCTTATAGAATGGACACCATAGAATTAGTGGAAATAAAGAAACAACTAGAGGAATTGAGTAATAAGGGATTTATTTAATCTAGTGTTTTTCATGGGGTTCCCCTATCCTTTTTGTTAAGAAGAATGATGGATCTGTGAGGTTATGTAACGATTACAGGGAGATCAATTCTATAACAATAAAGAACAAGTATCCCCTACCTTGCATTGTTGATTAATTTGACCAACTACATGGAGCTCAATACTATTCAAAGATTCCTCTTCGATCTAGATACCATAATTTGTTTGTGAAGAAGGAAGAAATTCCTAAGATAGCATTTTGAACCAGGTACGGGCATTACAAGTTTACAGTAATGCCTTTTGGGATGTCTAATGCACCATATATTTTCATCGATCTAATGAACAATGTTTTAATGAAATATTTTTATGAATTTTTTGTTTTTTTATTCATGATATCTTGGTATAATGAAAATGCTAAGAAGATCATGAAAATCACTTGAACATTGTATTGAATACTCTGAGAAGACATGAATAATATGGGATGTTTTGCAGGATTGAATTCTGGCATCAGGAGATTTCTTTTCAAGGCCACATTATCTCTAAGGGTGGAATTTCCATTGATCCTTCTAAGAAAAGAGAAATCCAAGAATGGCTAGCACCGACGAGTATAACTAAGGTACGTAGTTTTATTGGCTAACCCATTAACAAAGATCACACGTAAAGGGGTTAAATTTGTTTTTACAAAAGAGTGTGAAGAATGTTTCGACGAACTGAAGAAAAGATTGGTCAATGCTTCTATATTGATTCAACCATCAGGGAATGATGGGTTTGTTATTTATAGTGATGCACCGAATAAAGGACTGGGTTGTGTCCTTATGCATAATGATAAGATTATTACTTATGCATCACGACAGCTAAAAATTCATAAGCATAACTACCCTACTCATGATCTTGAGTTAGCAGCTATAATATTTTCATTGAAGATTTGGAGACACTATCTCTATGGTGAGAAATTTGAGATTTATACTGATCACAATTGTTTGAAGTATATTTTCTCACAGAGAGAAATCAACATGAGGGAAAGGAGATAACATAAACTACTCAAAGATTATGATTTCACAATAAACTACCAAATACGGAAGGAAAACAAGGTTGTAGATGATTATAGTAGAAAAGATCTTAGAGTTTGGAACAATATGAGAGTTGAGAGGGATCCTATTTTCATTGATCTAGTAAAGATGAATATGGGAATCACCATGGAAGGTGAAACATCAATAATTTTTCAAATGGTTTCCAACCAATATTTACTAGAAAGGATAATGTGTTCTCATAACAATGATGAAGAGTTTCCAAATAAGATTAATGTTGTGAATGATGGGAGATTGAGTGACTTTGTATATGAATATGGAATTTTGAAATTTTGGAATAGACTTTGTGTTCCCAATATATCTGATCTGAAAATGTAATTGTTGGACGATGCTCATAGTTCCAATTACTCTATACACCCTGGGAGAACAAAAATGTATAAAGACTTGAAGGAAAATTTTTTATGGTACAACATGAAGAGGGAGATTGCTGATTTTTTGACAATATTTATGGTTGTCCAACAAGTGAAAGCTTGAAGGCAACAACCTGGAGGAATCATGCAACCTCTTTCCATACCCGTGTGGAAATGGGATAATATCACGATGGACATTGTCATGGGACTACCAAAGACTCCATGAAGGAATGATGCAATATGGGTCATTGTTGATCATCTTACGAAGTCAGCACATTTTCATGCTATAAGAAAAGATTTACCACTTGAACTTCTAAAAAGACTATATATTAATGAAGTTGTGAGACTTCGTGGAGTACCCCTATCAATTTTTTCTGATCATGATCCACATTTGACATCAAGATTCTGGAAAAGTCTTCAGAAGGCCTTTGATACTGAACTTCATTGGAGCACTTCTTACCAACCTCAGACAGATGGACATTCAAAATGAACTATTCAAACCTTATACGAAATGTTTAGATCTATCTCACTTGAATTTTATGGTATGTGGGATCAATATTTACCGATGGTCAAATTTACCTATAACAATAACTTCTATTAAAGTATTTGGATGGGACCATATAAAGAGTTATACAGAAATAGTTGTCGCACACCAATGTGTTTGGATAAAGTTAGTGAATGAAAACTTGTAAGCCCAGAACTGGTGGAGGAAATGATGGAAAAGGTGAAGGCAATCCAAAACCACATCAAAGCAGCACAATGCTGGCATTAGAGCTATGCCAGAAACCGAAAGAAGGATTGGGAATTTCAGGTATGAGATAACGTTTTCATGAAGCTATCTTCAGGGAAGGGAATTATATGTTTTGGTATGAAGGTTAAATTGAGTCCCAGGTACATCAGACCATTCAAAATTCTAAAATGAATTGGAGCTGTCTCTTACCATTTGGCAATTCCACCAAGTCTCTCCAAAGTTCACTATATGTTCCACATATCATTGATGAGAAAATACATGCCTAACCCAATTCATGTACTCACTTATGAGGAAGTAGAACTGGAACCCAAGCTGCCTTATAGCGAAGAGCCCGTCAGGATTTTGGATACCAGAGAACAAGTGCTGAGAAATCAGACTACTCTTCTGGTAAATGTTCTATAGAGAAACCATAATATGGAAGAAGAAATGTGGGAACCCGAGGAACTTATGATAAAGAAACACCTGATTCTTTTCATGTAGCAGTATTCTACAAATTTCGAGGATGAAATTATTTTATGGAGAAGAGAATGTAACACCCCAAGCATCTATGGTATGCTTCTCTTTGAATAATACAGTAGCGTGTGTTATACGCAACATCGAGTTCTAACACACACCACAACCAATTAAACTAGCCATTTTGAACAGTAATACCCACTTTTTAAAATGTTATAAATTTTATCTTTCAAAATGGACTTAATTTTGGGATTCAGAATATCGAAATTATCTTAGGGGGAATTTTTGGTATTTTTCTCAAAAAAATCAATTATTGATGAATAATGAAAAAACACTGAGTTGTAGTTTAAAACTGATTTTTAATTTAAATAAATATTTATTTTATTTAAATTTAATTGTGGTCAAAATTTATACCTAATACCAATATATGTTCTTTGTTATTCATGGAGTTAGTTTAGAATAAATTTAGATATATAAAATTTATATTGAACTTTTCGTCGTCTTTTACCCACCTCCTAGATATTTTTTCAAATTCACATAAAACTTAATTTTACCACTTCTATGTGTGGAATTTTGAAAATCCGACAGAAAAAGTTAATATCAAGGAGTAAAATGTAGTTCAATAAGATAAAAATAATTTTCTGTGGATATTAACTTTTTTACTTTTATTTACCACGGTTAAAAGTAAATAGTGTAATTAAGGGTAAAAAAGATATTATTATTACACTAACACATGTCCTAATTCCATTGGATAAGTATAGTTCGACCAAAAAAAACTTGGGAATAAAATATGAGCCTTTTTGGTCCACATGGATTAGATTAGGACATTTATTATTATTTAATTTAAAGAAGAGTTAAAAGAGTAAAAGTCAATGTTTAATAACTATTTTTTTAATATTGAGTTATACATAAGATAAATTCGATTATAAATATTCACTAGAAATACAAAAATATTTCATACATAATGGTATTTTATTTATAAATTTTAGAAATTAAATAATCTAATTTATTTTTGACACAATGATGATGCTGAAATTACCGTATTAGTGAAATATTAAAATAATTGATATTATAAATATCTAAATAAATATAATTTTTAAACTTTTAATAAATTCCAAGAATTTTATTGGTTAATATTACATGTAGGGTTTATTAAATTAATTAGTTTCGAAGTAATAATGTTGTTATGAATTTAGAAAAAACAAAATACCAAATAGTGTCAAAATTAACATAAAGGTGTTTTTAAAACAAATATTACATTATTAATTAATATTCTATGCCTAAAAATCTACGGATCGGTAGAAGGTTGTATATAATGGTAGTAATTTTAATAATGAACCACTTGGGGTTCTATTGTAATATATCATAAGTTTATTAACCATATAATATAAAAACAAAAAGAGACATGGTAAATGTCAAACTATTTAACTAAGAGTTAAATATAAATGATAAGGTTAATATAGTGACACAAAAATGTCTAAAATATATTGTTTGAAATTATTTTAACCCATACCCATCATAACCTTTATATTATCCACTTTGGAGAAATTAGAAACCGAATAAAAATTTATTATAATATAATATTTCTAGCTTTTCCTAAGGTGCCACTCACCCCTCTATTAAAAGGGAACTCCCACTTCTCTCTAATTAACACATTCAAAGCCTTTTTGCTCGGCCAACCCCTGCCCAAATATTTTATCAACTTCCCTCACTTCAACCTAGATTCCTTAGTTTGATCAGATAACCAACCTATTGATCCATTTTGACCAAATCAAAAGGAAGAACCCGAAAGAAATGTAATGATTTCACCACCCCTTTCAATATTCCTTTCTTCTTCAACTTCTTATTTCGTTGTTATTTAGATTCTAAAATAATAACTCAAGTATCTTTTATATATTTTTATGTTATTAGAAATATGGTACAACCATATTAATTATTCTATCCATCCTTTGAATGACATGTCACCATGTGTGCGTACGTGCGGCTTACCGTCTCCATTTTGTGGTGTAACTGTTATTCAAAACATTATTATTTGGATGGGAATGATAATGATGTGTAATTGAATTAAATAATAAATATAAAATTATAACGAGTATGTATATATGATATACCATCCAATTATATATTATTTTAATATCAAATGAATGATATTGTCCCTCGTGCGTATGTACGGACTACCGTCTCCACGAACATGATGAGATTCAATCCCCATCATATCCTTTCAAAACTAAATCTCATTTGATGATTAAAAGTAATGTTTAAGTACTTGATATAAATCGGGATATAAATAAGACACAATATATCCACAACAAACACAGCTTACGTAACAATGAATACAAATGGAAATTAATCAGTCAACACAAAAAACGAAGATAATACTAAAATATTATTAACAATGCAATATTAAAATATCATTTATGATATCATATTTATGTATATGATTATTTTATAATTTAATAAAATTAATTTTACTATTATATAAGTGGTTAACCTACCCTCATCCATGTAATATTAAAGGTAAGGGTTTATTTGACAATCTCTTCATTATCCGAGGATGTTTATACGTAATTGTCTACTGGGACCTCTTTATCATCCACATCCATGTTTCTCAAAAATTTATTTAAAAAAATTCTTAATATTTTAAAAAATATGGGTTAATGTAATTTAAACCCTTTTTTTAATTTTAATATGAAGTTCATAAAGGAATCATTCCATCGTTTTCCAAACAACGTCCTTTTTAACATTTTCGACAGAATTAAAGTAAGATTGTCTTTTTTAACTTATACGGTAGGTGCATCTATTTACCACCTTTATAAAATATCGAAGCTTCCCATAAAAGCTTATAAGAATATTTTCAAAATAAAAGTTTTCTTTTATAATTATATGACTTTTAAATGATTTAAAAAAAGAGATATTTCTGTCAAATAGTTTTGATTTCATCTATGTCAACATCCTTTGATGGATTGTAAACTTATTTTAAGTTGATTTATTATTATAAAAATTATCCATATTGTATTGAAGGATTTTTGATATGTTTTACTATGGATATGTTATTTTAATACCATTCATGGTGTATGTATAAAGTATTGACATTTTTATGCTAGTTTTAATACGAATGTTTATGTTATGTTTAAACCTATTCATATGAGGAATGCATTGGTCATATTAAGTGATGGGTGGAGCCCACTATAGCTCTTTGAAGAATCGATAGGTCTCATGAGACAAACTAGTGTCTTGGCACAAGGTAATAAAAAAATATAATTTGTAGTCTTGGCACAAGTCCTTGACTATGTGGTTATGATAGTCTGGGATTATGCATTCCATCATTATGAAAGTGGTTATTATTATTGCATGTGATTATTCGACTAGTCGAATATCCATTTGAATAAGTAAATTGCAGTATTTCATTTTATTTTTTTCCATGATATTATTATGTTTATCTTAAAAATTCTTTTTTTATTTATACATTTCCATAAATGTCTTTGTTTATTTATGGAAGTTTCTACTATATTGGTATCCTTACTGAGCATCTGAGGTCACCGCATTTAATGTCTATTTTTTCCCTGGATGTGAAGAAGTATTTTTTGAACGACCTATAGCGATAGTATGAGGGGATATGAAGAAAAGTTGTCGTTTTAGTTTCTTTACATTATGATGTAATGTAAGACTGAGTAATATATCATGTGTTTACATGGATACTAAACTAATCGATCTTTGGAGACTTGATCTTTTGTGACCAGGCCAATATTATGTAATAATGCACTGACTCTGGGTAACTAGGGTCGGGGCATTTCAATTTATGTAACTAGGCCCCACCAATAAAATTACCTCCAAATAATATTTATTATATTAAATATTTTAATTATTTGATGAATAAATAAACCTTACTACCAAATATTAAATTTGATTTGAGGATACATATTTAACAATATTTCCTATGTTTGTCAAATTGAATTCAAAGTAAAAAACATATGAATTTTTTTATAATTTAGTGAATACTAATATCCATAATAAAATAATATATATATATAATAAATTTAATTTATAATGAATAATTTTAATTATAATCTGTTTGTTTTAAGATAATGTGTATAATCACAAAAGGAAGACATATGGTAAAATAATTTTTACTACTTTGGAAACATGTAAATACTAACTACTTCAATAATATATATGAAATAATAAAAGGAAATTCCTTAATTGTTTTTTATTTTAAATACATATATGATCAAGTAAATACACCACATAAATGTTAATCAGTGCATATAGGGAAATATCCTTCAATAAAAGGAAAATTGGGAAAAGATCACTTACCTTTGGATTTTCATTAGATGAGTTTTATCTAAACTTATATATAGTGGTTTTATAAATGATATTAATTTATAAATGATAAAAAATAATTTTTATAATATAATATATTATATTCTAATAATATTTTACCAACCCAATATTAATAATATTTCATTATTCTCATTGTTTTGAGTGTCAATTTATTTATTTTCACATGCATGTTTTCTATTGAATGTTATACTTCTAGTATAAAGGATATAAATCCATTATATAATTAATTATAGTAAGGTTATAAATATCTTATTTACTAATTATATATATTATTGCAACTATTCATTAATGATAGACATGGAAAATGAGCTGCATCGCATCATGCAGATGGTTGGACAGACATAAGCCTGGACACTAATATAATTATCATAATGGGTCATAGGGTACGGGAGTATATGATATATTATATTTAGATAATTTATATTTTTTCATATATATCGTATATATTCATTAATTTTATCTTTATTACCTTCCATGTAAATCAAATGTGAAAAACGAATCCTAACGCTTCGCAAGGCAGCAGTCCTCCATACTTACGAGCAGTGTTATTTTATTTTAAACCAAATGGAATGTAATATAATATATCTGATATTATAATTCCCAATGTATAAATATATCATTAATATTATATATAAATATAAATTAAACCCATAATTATATATGACCATGAGGGGTGTTGATGGAAAACAAGTTACAGTAGTTCATGAGGTCGTAGTCTTCCCTACACTTGATCGATAATTACGTTTCTCCTTTTGTGGAATAGTAGATGGAAAAAAGTAATTACAATAACTTAATAACATATAAGTATATGTTAGATACAATTTTTATTAAACTATCAAGATTGAATCATATTTTATGTAGGTGTAAGAAGAAATAAAATAAAAACAATAGTTTAATAATGCTACATGTTTTGCTAACAACATCTTTATGTTTTAGAAAACAACCATACATTTTTATATTTATGATAAAAAAGTACTTCAAAATGTTTTAGTGGCGTAAAATAAGTTATTTTTGTAGGTATTAGAATAATGGATTTGGATGTTTGAAGAGGTGAGGAGAAGGGTGGCCTCTTATACATGGTGGAGAGAGAACACAAATATGTTTTAAAATGAATCAATTAATAAACATTTTTATTTTGAATAAATCAACTAAATTGGTAATTAACGATACATATGAGTTATAAGGTATAAATATATCAGTAAATGGGTTTTTTTAAATGTTTTTAGGTCATTTTAATCCATATCTTATTATTTTAACCCCCATTTAATAAATTTATACCTTAACCATGATAATTAATATTTAGGTCTTTTGTTGAGAGTGTTTGAAGATAATTTGGTGTGTTTTTGTGGATTTTATACCAATTCATGTGTCCTACATGGTTTTTGGAAACCTTCTAACATTTGTAAGAAACATTTCATAGTGGGTCAAGGGCTAAAAGGAAGGCCCATGGGCGGCAATGATTTAACCAAACCATGCTGAATCTATGGAGAAACTTGAGAAAATGGGATTTGGATCAATTGGAACATGGTTTATAAATTGTGTGATTAGACCATTTCATACTCACCCTTGAGGCAGTGGCTAACACATGGATAGCGTATCGTTTGGATAACCATGCGATCAATTGTGCACGGGTCAAAAGTGAGATCCTATAGTTGGGGATCACACTTGTTTTACCCTCTAAATCACTAGTTTTAAACCTACATGGCTCTAAACCCAAATTATCTCATTTAAAGGTCAATTATGGTTCTCTCATTGATCTGAATGTGATTCCAATGATTCCCTTGGGGATTAGGAACTGATTCCTCTGGGTAGGTTACCATTATTGATGTTCTTCTCAGATCCACTTCTCCCACTCTCTCTGTTTCAGATATCTACAACTACTGTGGGTGGATCTAAGGTAGTGGATGCAAAATATTATAATATTTTGATTGGTTTATGTTATGGTAATAGATATATGGGGTCGGGGGTCAAGGATTTTCAACATCATTTCATGACCTTTTTCATGTCATTTATCATTTTCACAAAACTCTATTGGTAGGTGGCATCAATATTAACTCCTTTAACTACAATTTATTCTATTATTTTCAAATTGATCTAATTTATTGAAATTTATTATGAAATTTTGGTACAATGCCTGATATAAATCATCTTGATGCACAATTAATGGTTTCTGGTGAAATTGTATAATTATTGTATTTGTGAGAAAAAAGTACATTGGTTTCATATTTTTAAAATATATATTTTAAAATATATATTTTCCTGATATTTTAAATGGTTCTGCTTTCAATAGAAAGGTTGTTTTATGTATTTTTTTGGAATTTTTGTATTGGAATGAGATTTGTTAATACTTTGTTTGTGTATGTGTTCATATTTCATTGACGAGGCTTGGTTGAAATATGACATTGTGGTCTGTGCTACATGTGTAATGAAAGGCGGGATATAATTACCTTGTGATGACTTTAATGATCGAAAAGAACCTATTCATGAGTATGGAAATATCATAAAAATGTTTGCATGGTTAGTGGTTTGGAAATGATAAATGTAATGGCTATGACAAAGGGAACTCGTGAAATGGTTTTAATGAATTATTGGATTGCGTTTATTGAAAATATGGATATTGATGGAAATCCAGTTGATATGTAAATTGTTTATATTTAGTTGTAAAATATTTTGGAATTTTTTTATATAAACTATTTAATATACTTCTTATAAGTTTTCTATCCTAGTGGCATGAGTAGGGAAGTCCATGGGAAAATCCTACTATGTTTAAGTACTCATACCTTCATTAGAACATTGGTTCTTTTGTAGATGTCATCTACAATGGCATGGAAGATGTTAATGTATCAAAAATATTTATAACTACCTCATGATACATTGGTTGTTTAGTAAAGTTGGATCGTGGAGCTTGAGGATATTGGACTCCTGCATTTTCCATGGAGTTTCAATAGTTGTATTCTGTTGTTTACATTGATATTTTAGTATGCCACTATGGTACATGATTTTATTATGATTTTGATAACTAATATTTTTAGTGGTCTTTCATTGTTATCATGCATCATATAGTGGGTTGTTTAATTTTTGATTTATTAGTTAGTTGTTTTATTATTATTGGGAAAATCATTCCCTGTAAGTATTGAAGTCCTTCAACATTTATTACTAGCCTTTTCAAACTTTGGGATGCAATATAAGGATTAATAACATCTGACTGAATATTATTTTTTTATATCAGAAACCCCTTTTAAGGGAAATGTGGGAACCGAACATGAAATAAGAATCAAAAAACAAACTAGACTCCATGGTATATGAATTGAAGGGAAAAAACTCATTTAAGTCTATAAACAAAAGACCATACTCCACATCAAAAACATTAAGACGAGCTTCCACCTTCTCATCGCTCCTCGACTAGATGTCCCATGCATGGAAGCAAGTGTGTAGTACCGATGGAAATTAAATACCCTCTCAAATTCCTAGTAACATCTCACAACCATATCAAGCTTTTGAAAATGTGTATGATGTTACGAATGATATCAGTTTTGTTTGGTCCGAAACATATTTTGATAATAATGTTATCAACTTGTTCCTCACATCATTGAACAAGTGGTCATGAGTCATGTTGGTGTTGGAGATGAATTTCATTATTAATTACTCCACAAGTTGGGACCGTAGAATGGAGTAGGATTTTCTAAACATGAAATATATAACATAAAAAGATTTTGAAAACCATTTTATGCTGAAGTTCAAGTAACTAGGGAGTTGGGTACATAAGTGTTTTAGAGACACTTACATTATTTGGAATCTAATTGACATGGGTTTATCCAATTATAAGAGCATGAAATGCATTAGAGTAATGAATTTCCTATAATATTCAATATTTCATTTTGAGTAATGATATAAGGTTTGGTTTAATTTGCTTTTTCAAAAACATGCTAAAATTGTGTTCAAATAAAAGTTTTTGAAAAGAACAAGATTGTAGTGTTTTGAAAATTGTTTTATTTTAAATTGTAAGTAGAAATTTCTCAAAAATAATTGGCCATGGAAAAAATTTGTTTTTGAATTATTTTTTTATTATTTATGTGATTTAATTTGTAATGATAATCCTTCAGTTGTTAGAGAGTGAGACTTATAGTTTTTGTTGTTTGTTCAGAAAATCACACATGGTCGGTATAGATGAAACCAACCGGATAGAGCTACTAATAACATGATTTCACCAAAGCTGTAGGTGAATCAACAAATGGTTTAGTGTATACTCCAAGAATTTCATGATGTTGAAATGTGGAACTGATGGTATGAACCAATAAAAGTGGATCATTATATATAGTTCCTGAAGTGGAATCCACAAATCTTCTATGGTGACATTGAGCCAGAGAAGCAGAGGTGTGAATAAATTGGATGAATCATATCTTCGATTTCATTGGAACACTAGTGGAGATGAAAGTCATTATAGTGATGTATATGCTAGAGGATCTTGAACTCTATTGGTGGGATCTAGAAATGTTGGCTATTGTTGACCAAGGTCGTTGTTGGGACGATTTTCCAAAAATGATTTTCCAAAAAATCTCTCAACAAATTATAAAGATTCCAAGGATGCTGAACTTCTTCATTCTGTAGAATGAAAATATATCTATCATAGAGTATGCAGATAAATTTATGAATTTAGTGAAATTTTCACAAGAGTTTATGGCTACCGATTCCTTGAAGACAAACATCTTTGAATCAGGAATAATGGAGGATATTCTCTCAATGATTGATGGAATATGTATTAATTACTATACAGATATTTTTATAGAGTTATGTTGGAATAAAGGGACATATCAAGACGTCTGAGAGGAGGAGATATATTGATTCACCAGTAAAATATTAGTAACTCTAATTTTGGGAGATAATAGAAGAGGAACAACTACTTCTATGGTGGGAGAGTGAATCAAAATTATATGGCTAGATCATTAAACATTCCTCTATATCCAAAAAACCATGTTGTATGTTTCCATGTTTTTTCATATTACCACATTAATAGAGAGTTCATGGAACCACTGATATTATGCTACAATTAAAACAATATGGCGGCATCGTCTGTGTTATTGTTTTATTGCTTTGAGGGTGGGTGTTTGGGACACTTCTTTGGTTTCCCAGGAATCTATTAAATTGACAGGACGATGGAAAATAGAAAACCTATTTTCATTAAAACAGATCTACGCATGGAAATTCTATGAATACCATGACTCATTGGAAAGGGAAATATCTGTAGGGAAATAAATAAAAAAGAGCAGCGATGAAGCATTTTTATGTAGTTGAATAGGTGATATTAGATTATCCAAATAGACAATATACAATGAGAGGTTTTATTTGAGTTCGACCATTATGAAATTTAGTTTTGATACTATTTCATTTAATTCCTTTATTTCATCCCATGTTTTTGATCTTTTATGTTTAAAACTGTAGATGATCACTTATGTGTTTGAAATTAAATCACCTCTTGGTCAAAGAGAGTGTCAAGAATTTGTTTGTAAAGAATGTTCAATAACTATCGATGGAGCCTATCTGAATTGAGATTTATTTACATTTGAGATGAATATCATTGATATAGCCCTCCTTATGGATTGTATTAAAATATACAAGTCTCACATAAACATTCATACTGGAAATTTCAATTTTATAACTGATTATGGAATCATGCTTCTCTTTTAAGGAGACCAGAAAGCAATGGAAGGGGAAATGGTTTTGTTAGTACCATCAATTGGAACAACCACTTATCATTTGGAAGTGTTGACTTTCTACTCAATAGAAGATATTTATAAGAATAGTTTTCCAGAAGTGTCATGACATGCTCCCCCAAAAAATATCTAGGTTTCCACCTATATGTGAAGAAGAGTTTACTTTTGATATCTTCCCATAGACTAGTCTTATCATAGTCATGTCTAACAGAATGATTCCAATATAATTAAAACATCTTCAAGTGAAGTTGGAATATCTAAAAAGAAATGGTTCCATTTGTCAAAACAAATCTTAGTGGCCATCACCAGTCCTATCCACAAAGAAATCATATAGAACATTAATGTTTTGTGTGGATTATTTTAAGATTAACCATTATATGATAAATAACAGGTTTTCACGTCCATGCATAGATAACATGTTTGATCAATTGAGGGGAGATCAATGGTTCTCTAAAAATTACATGTGACCAGGATATCACCAATTGTTAGTTTGAATGGATGATATTCCAAAGACACCTTTTAAAATTATATATGGTCATTATAGATATGTGGTAATTCCTCTCTGTAAAAAGAATGCACCAGCGGTATTTATTGAATGGATTAATGGAATATTTTTGTGATATTTGGATTATTTTGTTGCGGTGCATGAGGAGTACATATTGGATTATTCAAGAAAAAGGGATGAACATGAGCCACACTTGGTGACAGTGTTGGGAAACTTTAGAGACCATCGTTTTCATGAGAAATTATCAATGTGTGGTTTTCAGATACAAGAGGTACTCTTTTATGGCCATGTAATTTCTGATTGGGGTGTTTTAGTGGTTCCATAAAAGATAAAATCTATTATATCATGTCAACTAACATAGAATTTATTAAATATACAAAGATTTATTTGCCTTGTTTTTTATTACCGATTATTTTTTATGACTTCCAATAAATAGCATCACCTATGAATGATTTGAAAAAAATTAATGTTTCATACCAATGGGCTGAGGATTGTCATGAGTCTTTTTAATAGATAAAATTTTTCAATACATGTGCACCAAAGATAATATACCCAGAATCAGGACATGTGTATATGGTGTATTGTGATGCATTAGGATCTTGTTTGGGATGTCTTCTCATGAAAGGAGATCATTTTTTGGCTTATGGATCAATGAAATTGTGAGTTCCTGAGAATAATTACTCAACAAATGAATTGAAGTAAGCTAAATTCATCCATTATTTAAAAACATCGCATCATTATCTCTTTAATGATAAATTTACTATGTTCACAAATCATAAGATCTTAAAAAATATTTTCTCATAATGGGTTTTGAACATGAGACAAAGAAGATGGATGGAATATCTCCAAATGTTTGACTTCCACTTAATGTATAAAACATGTAAAGGCAATTTAGTGGAATATGCATTATGTTCAAAATAGTGTGCCTAGTTGGTGAAAGAAGATTCAGATGAGTGTTAGTTAATGTCGGAACTAATCATCATGCATGTAGAATGTGAATAATGAGGTGATGTTGTAGTTTTATTTGTAGTTCTGTTGGTTCTTAACTTGGTAATGATGGTAAAGTATGTTGACGTGTCATATGGAGGATTTATTGCAATGAGTTCAAAACACAATGGTGGGGATATCATTGAGGGATCGAGGCTGGATAAGAGTTTAGTGTTGTGGTTAAGGTATATGATGGTTGTACCTATGACATCTCATGAAATAATTCTCTAGTCTTACCACCATTTGAGATTAGTGGGTCATCATAGAATGCATAATATTTATATGAAATTGAAAGAAAATTTTTAGTGGCTCAACATGAAAAAGATATTCGAAATGTTTGTTTCAATGTTTTTGACATGTTAATAAGTTAAGGTGGAACATCATCTACTAGTAGGTATGTTGTATTTTATAACTCTTCTACTGTGAATATAAGAGAATATAGATATGTAATTTGTTACATGTCTCCCAAAAATAGTTTGGAAACATGATTTCATGTAGATGATTTTGGATCATATCATGAAGTCAACCTATTTCGGCTCTATTCATGAAACTCATACTGTAGAGGAACTGTCCAAAATATATAGCATAAAAGTGGTAAATAGACATGGAATTTTAATTTTGATAGTATCAGAAAAAGATTTGAGATTTACATATCGTTGTGGGAAATACATATAGAAATCCATTGGTACTATGTTCACTATGAGCATGAAATATCATCCTTAGACAGATGGGCATTCTAAAAGGATGATGTAGAAATTGGAAGACATATTCGGGATTGTGTAATGGATTTTGGTGGCACATTAGAAGCTTACAAACCCTTAGTGGAGTTCTCATATTAAAAAATCTATCATACCTTGATACATATGGTTTCATTTAATGCATGTATGGGAATCCATATCATTTTTTACTTTGTTGGGTGAAATGGATGACACTTCACTACGTGGGCCATATCTTTTTCAATAAACAAAAAATAAGTTTTATTTGATAAAGAAATGGATGGAGACAATGTAGAGTCATCAGAACTAATATATGTATCATCGTTGAGGTATGTTTTCCTTCAAATTTAGTGACCATTTGTTCTTAAGGGTTTCACCAAGGCTTGGATGTCGTCATTTTGAGACTAATGTAATGTTATCCACTCAATACATATTACCTTTTCAGATACATGAACATGTTGGGGAAGTGGAATATCGATTGGAATTTACACCATGGATTAGTGAATTTCATAATGTAATCCATGTATCTCACTTAGAAAAGTATCAGTATGATCCTCCCCATGTGTTTAGATGGTATATCATTGAGCTAGATCCAGATTCTACATTGGTACATATCCTAGTGTATAATTTGGACAGGAAAGAGGATGTTTTTCTTGAAAAAACCATTAGCCTTGTGTGGGTTTTGTTGAAACATGTCCAGATTTATGAGGGGGATTGTAAATAACATATGAAAATGAAATATAAATGGATGGAACTATTTTAGGTCCATGAAAGTTTTATTCATTCCAATGAAGGAAATTCCAATGGTGTGGGGAATGTAGCAGCCCTGGTTTCTTGTATATAACCCTTTGTTTATGATTTTTTTTTAATGTATAAGGGTGATGTTTTGTAATGCATAGGGAATATTATTAGTGTCATGGGGGATTTTGTAGAGGTGCATGACTTGTGGAAACTAACGAAATCCTTCAAGAAACTGTGCATATTGATTCTTAAGATAAATGAAAGGGACAAAGGTGGGGCACAGTTTTTAAAAAACCTTATGAAAATAAAGAGATATTATGAAACAATAGAAAGTGGGATTTAGAATAGTTGGAACCTAATTTTAAAAGCAAGTGATCCATTCATGAAAAACTCACCCTTGTGGAAGTGTTTAATGAACAGTTATTACATAGTTTTCATAAATGTGTGACTAACCACACATAGGTCAAATGTGAGATACTAAAATTGCGGATCTCACTCATTTGACCCTCTAATTCACTAGTTTTTTACTTGGAGGTCCCTACCTAAATATTATCTATTCCAAAAGGTCAAGAAAGTTTCTTCTATAAAAATGGATGTGATCCAACGTCTTCCCTTGGTAAATATAATTGATTAATCATAGTAAGTGATCATTCTTGATTATTTTCTAAATTCTTCATAGATCCACCTCACGCCCTATCTCGTTCTCTTAGATATACAGAAATTGTGTGTAAATATAAGGTTTTGGATACAAAATATGATTATTTTTGTCTTAGTTTATGTGAGGGGAAGAGATATAGGGGTTTTATAGAGTTTCAACCTGGTTCGGTATTGTTTTCATGTCATTTATCATTTTCACCAAAAAACTAGAGTTATGTAGCATCCCTCTCGACCACTATTTCTAGAACTGATTGGATTAATTTCAATTTGATATAATTGAATTAAATAAATGATCATATTTTGGTAAAAATCGTGAAATAAATATTAATTAGTGATGATTTATGTGTTTTTGTGAAATTGTCTTATTGTGTTGATTTTTCGTACATTTTTATGTGGTTTATTAATTTGATAATGTTAATTTTAAAATATGGTATGATAGATTTTTTAAATGGATTTTTTGAAAAAAGTTTTTAATATAATCGGTGTTTTATTTAATTTGTTTTGGTATGTTTTTATTGTCAAGGGTTTTGGGAATACCTGGTGTTTGTGTTCATAGTGCATTTATGATGCTTTGTTGAAATAAGACCTTATGCTCGGTTCTGAAGATGTAATAGAACATTGGATATAATTACCATATGATTACTTGATAGATTGAAAAGACACTAATCATGAGTATGGAAAAATCATAATGATGAATGAATGGTAGGTGGTGTGGATATGATAAATGGGATGGCTATTTCAAAGGGAACTAGTGAAATGGTTTTAAGGAATATTTTGGTTTCACACTTTAAAAAATGGGTTTTTTTTGGAAAACTGGTTGATCTGAAACTTGTTTATATTTAATTACAAAATAATTTAGAAATTGTTTTATATGAAGTATTTAATATAATGTCAATAAATTTCTAATCCTAGTGACATGAGTAGGGTAGTCATTGGGGAAAACCTAATGAGGTTTAGTACTCACCCCTCCTTTGGAGCTTTGGTTCTTTTACAGATGTCATCTACCAGAACATGGGAAAAGGTAAAGTATAACACATATCTAGCACTATTTCATGCTACTTAGGATATTTTTTGAAGATGGAACATTGATCTTGTGGAGCTTGGAATATTGTAGTTTTCATGGATTTTCAATGGTTTTCTTTTTATGTTTACTTTGATATTGTATTATTCTGATGTGGTACTTGTTTTATTTTGTATTATTTTGATAAATGAAATGTATAGTTCTCTTTCTTTGTTATGATGAATTATATAGTGGGTTTTCTGGTTATAGATTCTCTGGTTAGTTGGTTTATTCTTATAGAGAAAAATTTTCCCCACATCTATTATAGTGCATAGACATTAATTCCCATAAATTGGCATCTTGAGGATGTCTACAAAAGACTTTTAACATCTCACCACCCTCTCATGAAAATGAAATTAAGAGGGATGTTACACTTTTACTTTTAACAATGGTCAAAATTATGTTTAACATATTAGATAGTATAAATAATGTTTATTAAAAATTGAGCATCCATTTATCCAAATTCAATTCATAGATGTTCTAAATTCCAATTGAAAAGTATACACGCATATGGAATTTTTTTTCCAAAGTGAAAACTATCAAAATTATAGATTGTTCTAGGATCAAAATTAAATATAAAATTCATTCAACTAACCAATATTGTATTTATTTTAATATTTTAGAACTAATTAACCTTTGAAAATAATTATAAAAAATCAATGTTAGAAAATAATTATAAAAATTTTAAAGGTTGCAATAAAATTATCAATTTTTCACTCTTCATCAAAAACATAATCTTTTTAGAGAAATACCAATAATACCCATATGATAATTTATGTATATTGATTAAAAAAACATAATTTTATAAAAAAAATTCAAAAATTTACAATAATTAATTTTAATATATGTTCATTGGAAGTAAAGAATCAATTTTCTAGAAATTGTTTTTTTCAAAAAGTATTTATAATTTCCAATGATATGTAATTTTTTTAATAAAAATATTAACAATGAACTTCTATGAAATATATATTTTTTATATTTTACATAGTATTTTTCATATTCTTCAAATTGACAACACACATTTTAATATTAATGTTTGCATTATATTTTAATAAACTATCACATTTCATTTAAACCTAGTGCTTTATGCATTGTAATATATCAATGATATTTAATTTATTTAATTGTAAATAATTAATAACACCTCCAAGTGTTACAATATATGAATAAAACGATTTTATTAGTATTAATTTCAAAAAAAATGTTTTTTTGGATTTTAATTTATTTTCTTATATATATTTAATATATTTCATTAAAATATATCATTATTGATTATTAATAAAAAATACATAAATTTTAATTCATTAAAATTATGAATTTTATTTTAAGTAATCAGTACTAAACAACGTTAATTATAATTTTTATCACTATATATATAAATAAGTTTTTTAATCAAATAATATTAAAATGATTCATTGACTTTTATAAATACATCATATCATACCTTAATAATAATATCAATAATTAGCACATAAACAAATTTATATAAAAATAATTTATAGTTATTTCGTAGTTTATTATTTGGGAATAATATTATTTGAATTTTTTTAATAATGAACAACAACGGTATACCTATCATATCCATGTATATAAATCAACCCTATTTCTAACATCTATATTTGAAATGAATACATTTTAAATTTATAATACCCATATTCCCACCATTACATCAAAAAAATTCAATCATTGTTTACCTTCTAAATCAAATTTTCTAATTTAAATTTTATATTTAACTACAATATTTCTCCGTTAAATTTTTGATTACTTATTATATGTTTATTTCTATTAATAGTCATCCCTGTGGAATAACATGACATAGTGTATTTTCTAGTTGTAATGATATTATTCTCTTTTATTTTTTTTCACATTTTATTTTTTGTGATTTTTATAGATGTAATCATCTATAATATGAAACCATATAAGGAATGTCATCCTTATTTTCATTTAATATTATTGTAATGATCTATTTTTGTTGGATAATGTGTCATTAGTTTGAATCACATATTATAAACGTCATTTTATAATCATTATATAAATATTCTGAGAGAATATAAAAACATATCTAATATTATAAACACAATGTTTTTTGAAATAAAATTCTTTCTAAAACCTAGGATGTTACACATTACATATTAGTCTATTCCTCTAGGTCTCCATTATACATGGTGTATAACTATCTTGTGAAAATGAAAGAGATAATTACTAATCATGTTCATACTCTATGTGTCCCATAAACACCATTAATATCAATGAATTATCCCACATTATTGATCGATATAATAATTAAATATCATAGACATATCCTTTATATATCATTTATTTTACCATTGCATACCATGGATTTTTCCATTTTCATATCTCAAAGATAAATGTTACCTTTCATTCGAGTGACTCTTATATATCATGATGATTACTCTGATGTACTTGTACATTTCTATTTTCTCAAAACCACTCTAATTATTTATTATTTCACTGTTATTTGTTCATGAATCAACATGTACTCTTGTAAAAAATTCAAATTATCCAACTTCTAAAAAGAAAATAAAAAACCCTCAATTATATTCTTATTGACTTATAATTAACTAAAGTTGAATCATTAAAACCTATGGTTTTCAATTTCCTTCAAATATTGAATTTTTCTCAATCATCTAAACTTTCCTCAATGTTATGTAATTTTTAATCATCCTTTCTATATCAATATTATTATTCACCCTGTGTATTCAATATCCCCCACTGACAATAAAACTCGAAGGTTTATTAATTTAATTATTTGATAACATCATTGAATTATTGAAACTCTTCCATTACCCATTATTATGAAAATAGTTCTTAATAAATATTATATCCATAAGTGTGAAAAAAACATTAAAGGAAACCATAAAATATTGAAAAATCTATAATATTGTACACTTTTTTTAAAAAAAAAATTTTCCATCTTTGAATTACCCATGGATAGTTTCACAACCTTAATAAGGCACCACATTATCTACAATTATAACCAATAATTTATAGGGTAATGGGAATATTGAATTTACTTATTTTAAGAAAATTCATTGAATTGTGAGATTCCACAAATTATTATAGAACACCATCATAGCCTATTGTTTTATTAATGATATACGACATTTGATGTGTTGTTACGAAAAACATAAATTTCACAATGGTTATATCCACCTTCTCTTTTATGAAATTTTAATGTATATCGATATGACTTATGAAATAATTATATAATATATTGTGTTTTAACTTAATGGAATCCTTTTTTGACATATAATTGGAATAATATTTGAAAACTCATGTCATTTCCAAACTTGAATCACTATATGTATAGTAACATAACCATTTGTCCACATCTCCTCTAGAGTTCCTCTTTATATACTAGGGATTTTTTACTGTATTTGTGGTCAAAATATTTGTTCATGAGGAGGATAAGATCTCGTATAAAATAATAAAAACACAATAAAATATTCCAAACATATTACCTAGAATTATATTACTAGTGTATGGAAACAAAAAATATAAACCAGGAAATAGTAATGAATGAAATGAATTAAATAACCAAATAGACATGTCATATAAACAAAAATAGATCACCGCATGGTATGATCACATATATAATTTATTAAAATAAAAATAGAATTGATAGTGTACCATTAAATCTAATATGTGTCACATGGATAGTCTCTATGACTTTCGAGTAGAACCAGCCAGATCGTAAGAATCCACATGAGAAGCTCTGCTCAATCATGCATCCCAAGGCCTATATATAGAAATTATACATCATTAATAAACCAAAAAAGAATCATAAAGTCAAAATTCACACATAGGTGTAGATATGGGGAGTATTAAATGAATCATTGTTCACCATCCTCAATACTGAACCTAATTTATATTTTCATAATTGAATGCTTGTATAATATGCTCACCCAAGATGACATACCAATGTAATAAAATAAAACAATCATTGATACCTAGTTAAATGATATTGATTGAATTTTCCTACATTGTCTAGCTCTATAAATGACATTGATCAAGCTATTTCACCAGAAGGGGATACCTTATCTAAACCAGAGATCACTTATACTCACCACCAATAAATATGAGGAAAAATTTGAGTTATCATCTAGAAATTATATATGAAATAAATCTAATAGGATCCCAGGAATTCTTGGAATAATACTCAATCCCTAGGAAACCATTGAGGCATATACCTTGTCTCATCATTCCATATTCCCATTCAATGTCAAATTCCAAGATTCAAGTCCATAGGAAATCAAGACTCTAGAATCATGAATGAATTCCTCATGGGATGAACCTTATGAAATATAAAATAAAACCATATCACTCTAATATGATAATGCAACATACTTGAATCATTATCTCAAAAACCTATTCCCTATACCACTCTATGGAATGGGTAATACTATATTTTTTAATGAAATATTCTTATTTCATCAGTTTCTTGTGTTGCACGCAACAATATGTTTTAATGACCCACTATATACTATTAAAATATTAATTATATGAAATGATTTTAATACCCAATATATCTAATTTGATGGTATAAAAACTTATAACCATGTTATGAATTATATCTAATAATACATAGGAACTAAAAACATAATTCTTGATAAGGTAATTTTATCATTCAAAAATATGTTCTTTTTAAAAATGATTTTATTGATTTCTTTGAGAAAATAAATATAATAAATTTCGAAACATATATTAAATGTATTTGAAACAATAAAAATTATTTATGAATTCATCATATTAAAATTATCTTATTATGAATTTTTTTGAGATTTCTAGATTGTTTGAAATTTTAATGAATAGTTAAAATACACATTTATTTTGAAATGTGTATAACATTTAATGAATTGAAAAATTCATATTATTTTTATATTATTTTTAAATAATAATTTTTTATTTTTTATTATATATAATATAATTATGTTCATTTATATTAATATTAAACATGAATTTATAATAAATTTATGTTATACTTAAAACAATAATTTTTTCTATAAATTAGTTTCTCATTTCATTTTTCTGATTTAATATTCTGTTAAATTATGGAAATTTTTTTTCTTGAATATTGAAAAATGGATTCAAAATTTTTAATTATGAATTCCAAATTTAGTAATTATTCTCAATTTTTGCTCAATATGAATAGTGTCATTAGAAATTTATTTACCATGGTAAAGGATAAATCAGATAATTAATAATAAAAATAATATAATAAGGACTATAAAATTTCCCTAACACTTCAAAAAATTATTATATGAGTAAATATTTCCCATAATAAATCATTTTAAAATTTATGAATATTTTAGACCACTTGTATGATATTATGACCTTTATTGGATTTCAAATAAAAAATATTCAAACATATAACTCATTTGTTTTTATTTTGTACCATATTTGTAATATGAAATGATAAATATTTAATGTTTTACAATAAATATTATATAAAAATTTATAACATTTATATATATTACCAAAATTTACTTTCAATGCTTAGTGAAGAAATAAATATCTTAAAGACTTGCACAACGCTGATACAATAATTATTTAATTAATGGAAAAAAATAAATTACATTAAAAAATAAAATAAATATAATTTTTTATTAGTAATGTGAATCGTGAATTTACTATATGATATATTCCATTGTATTATATAATAATATTTCAATTTATAATTTTAATTGTTTTCATGGTGTTGTTAATGTTAATGTATTGAATAATATCAACATTAAAAATTATAATATTTTTTTGTATTAATATTTAAGAAAATAATATGAAAATCATAAAGATATTAATTATGAACATAATAGATAAAATATTTTCTTAACTGAAATCAAATGTTCATTTATAGTCTATTTTTAAGAATTTGACACATGTATAGTCTTCAAATATTATTGTATTTTGAGAAATTCCAAAATCACACCACACATCAATTATAAAAGGGCACACCTTCATTCACATATATAATATCCATATATCCATTAAACACAACCATAATTTTAGAATTTATATTCTATAAATAATTATTAATATCATTTGGTTATGTCCCATCAAAAATTCATACATGAGGTCCCTTAATAAATGTTAAAAATGATCTCCTTCGTAGAAGAGGCAACCATCTTTACTGACTCCTTCAAATTTATTTTTTTTATATGTCATTTATGTTTGTTATAATCATCATAAAAAATCTAGTATAATTTAAATAACAAGAAGTTATTACTATTTTTATATTACTATATTTCTCCATTTATCCATCCATTGAAAAACGAAAGCACCACACATGCATACGTTCAACTTATCAACACCACGTTTCCTTGTAATTTGTTTTTCACTTCCACTTACTTGGATGGATATCAAGATGAAAATAATGGATATATATTTGTAATTTTAAAATTATATTATTTCCAAAAACTAATATATCATCCATTTTTCTACCCATTTAGCTGTAAGTTAATGATACAATCGTTCATGTGTATGTTCGACCAACTATCTTCAGGAAGTGATTTGACTAATTTTCCATATCCAAGGTTAAATAATTGTTTAAAAAAATTATTAAATAATTAAACAATATACTAAAATAACTTTTATCAACTTTTATATAATTAATTTGTATCCCATTCAGATGAACGAGAGCTTGCATGACAAAGCATGCATGGAAAAATGAAGCTGTTGACACCCAGGAAATGGAAATACTGAAATATTATTAAATATAGGAAGTAATAGGTTATATAAGGATAATATATGATAAGATAAATATTAATATTGTTTTATTATAAATTAGAAACATTATTAGAATCACTAGTCAAGAAGATATTTCATGTTCAACTAAATGATAACACAATGTAAGGGATCTCTCCGAACATCCATATTTCTATTTATTTACACTTTCACTCTCATTCCTAAATTTATCTATTAATTATTCTTATATCAATATACATTATTATTTCTATATATACCATACATATGTATCCATATTATTTTTATTGGGAATTTTATGTCTTAAAAGGACTACTTATAAATTACTCTTTAAAATCAAACTCAATTAAAGGGATCTTGTCTGTTTCTTAAGAATTTTCAAGTAAAATCCATAAACTGATATAAAAAAACAATTTTTCTTAAATAACTAAATTAATCATGTAAAGAAATTTTTTATTATTTTCAATTATGGAAACATTTATACATTAATCCTCTTTAATGACATTTTTCCTTCTTCACTAACACTATTCTTAAGTGGAACATTTCTAAAGTTACTATGCCACTCTTTTTCATGTTTTCACTTATGTTGGAAATCATTATTTATGATATATTTTTTATAATTGCATTACAAATTTCCAATATAAATTTAAATCCATTATTTCATGGATTAATCTATAATAAACATTTTAGTTTTCCCTCATGACATGATTACAAAGTGCATTTCATTAAATGGGTAACCATCATGATTTTTCCCTATTTTTGATTTCTTTTTGTGGAAAACATATATATGTTTTTTGTATGCTAGGTGCCCATAGATAGGTCCCAAATTCTTTTGTTTTGGTTTTTTCTCATAAAATGTTATGTATGATATTATGGATTAAACCTAATCCATTATCGGAATTTCAACACAATGTGATGTAGTCTTCGAAGTTATCATTGAATCGTGTTTATTTATTGATATAAAATTTTAACACATTACTATTTTTCAAAAATGTTCTCAAATATGTAAATAAATTTTTCTCATAGTATGAAATGATTTAAAAAAATATTTAAATATTTAAAAATATATTTTTATCCTTTAGTCATTTTTGGCATAATGTATGACTTGAATCAACTCCATCACAAAAAGATGGTGTATAAAATCTCTTTCCACATAATGACATATACTTTTCCATTTTAATATTTGAATGAAAAATATAGTTATAGGGAAGCTTCACTAAAGGTTAATACTAATCCTACACACATTGAAATTCATGTGATCGTGACGTCAACCTTTCTTCCATTTCTGGATTAATCCTTTTGGGTTTTCTATTTGTTTGAAGATGGTAGTCAATGCTCAAATGAAACTCTTTATCTAAATCCTTTTGAATATGTTTTCAGAATTTCAGATGTAAAAAAGGTATAATGGTCATACATATTCAAAAGAGGTGCACTATAAAGTATTCCAAAAATATTAATATATATATATATATATATTTGATATAAAATAATGAGTTAAATCTACTCATATAGGGAGGAAATTTATTATTTGGATAGGCGATAAACAATAACCTAAATTGCATTACTCTTATTTTGACCCTTTTGTAGTCCTGTGACAAGTTCCATATTATTGTCAACACATTCACACATTGGAATAGAAATAGTATGCATGAATTCTCTATTATGTCGACTCATATAACTAACTTATTGATAAATTAATCATCTAGAAATAGAATTTGTAATTTTTTACTTCATATTGTTGAATAAAAAATGTTCCCTCAAACCCTTATACATCATTGTTCTACCATGTTGTATATATATGTTTTATCTACATGAATCATCCAAAAATTCTCTTCTTATATTTGGTAGATATGAAACACATAATCTATTTCCAAATTTCATAACACCATGTTCACATACTAAGTCTACTAACATCGCTTCATTTATAACTATTTTCCTTTCGGGAAACTCTCATCACTAAATTGATAAATTTTTGTCTTTTATAAAACACAAGGTTTCATAATAATTTTAAAAAGGAGTGATATATCTCCTTCAATAATATGTAAATAATAAATATTTTCAATATCCATGAATATAGGATTCCTCTCAATAGTCATCCTATTCATAACTCCATGATATTTCATACTCAATGAATCAGTTATCATATTTCCATTCCCTATGTGGTAGGGTATAGAGAAATAATAAATCTTGAGTAGCTACAGACCAAGTTTTTTATCATATTATTCTCTATCTACGAAAATATTTATTTTTTATTTTATGATTAATATATATCTCACATATTTCACCAGAGATATTATGTTTCCACATCTGTAAAGAAGTATTACATCTTCAATCTTATGATCATGGGTTAGAAAGTTATATTAACGATTCATCAATTACCATAACTCATATGAAATAAAATTTTAATTTTTTAGGAAATAACCAATTCCATTATTCAATGTATCACTATATATCACAAACCCATCATTTTTAGATAGTAGAGTAAATATTAGATCATTGACCAACCTTCCATTTAGTTCATCAAAAAATTATTCACATTCATTTGACCAAATTTATATAAATCCTTTAGATGTAATCATAGATAAAGGGTTATCCAAATATGTAAAATTCAGAATGAATCATCGATAATATAATTGAAACCAATTTAACTACATAATAAATTTATGTTATTTGTTTTTGTCCATTTTATATCTTACTTGTATTCACAAGATCAATTGAGATTCCATCCCTGGAGAGAATATGGCCCAAAAAATAAAATTTCATGTAGCTAGAAATAACTCTTGTTAAATATCCCATATAAATATTTCCTTAAAATAGTATCAATAATGATCTATACGTGATATTTATTATCCTCTATGATTTTATAATACACCAACATGTAATAAATGAATACCCTAACAAATTCATCAACATAGTGTCTTCATAATTTATTCCTTTTTACTATTAATTTATTATACACAAAATGGATGTTAATATTCTAAATATATTAAGAATAATTAATTAAGAATAAAAATTCATAAATTCAATGTATATGATATTAGTTTTTTTATTATAATATCATTTATTTAAATGTAACAATATCTCTATTCACATGGATCAGTGATTCTAGTTAATAAATTGAACTTGAGATCCCCATTTAAAAACACATGGAAGCATGAATCCTATATCACACAACTCCTCTAGTTGTTTTTTAAATACACAATTTTAATGCATCCATTCAATTGGGAGTCTTTTATATTAATCTAACATTGATTATTAAATTCATGGAAAACTCAACTTCACTCTCTAGTTTATGTCTAGGAAACTCTTCAGTAAATTCATCAATGTATTCCTATAAAATTGATTCATACTCAATTTGATTATTAATTTATCTATCAAACAATTTTATTTTATCTTATTCCACAAGAATTATTGTCAGGAGTGATAATGGTGGATGATACAGACATGAATCATATGGTGATGCCTCTATTATAAAGATAAGTAATTCAACATCTTCATAATTAATCATAATTTCCTTCTCCTTGTAATAAATTTTGGAATCAAATTTTGTAATCCAGTATATAATAAGGATTATATAAAATTAAGAAATATGTACTATTAAAACATTATTAAATAAATCATGATTATATGTAATAATGGGGACTTCCATACACAAATTTATTATAGTGACACATACACAATAAGTTTTTAATGACAACCCCTTTCAAAAATTTATTTAGAAATATCTACTTTTAATAGAAAACATGAAAGATATAAATGTGATTGAGGGTATTGAATAAATTAAATAAATTACTATATTTTAAGCTATAATTAATATTACTACAACCATATAATTGGTTTCTACCTGCTCAAATGTTGTGATCACATAAGATTGGTCATATTCCCTTGGCCACGTTTGTGGTAGATTCCCATAATGCTGGAGGAATTTTCATAATAGTACCCCATAACCCTATAAATAAAACATTGAATAATAGTGTATTATTTCTTCCTTTTGCATTATTTATCATGATAACCCGTATCTCCAAACATATAACAACCTCCAATGTCCATAAATCATTTTCCAAGAGGATTCTTTGCACTATTCATACAAGATGTAAAATGTTTCATTATATATATCATTACTAAGGAATTAAATTTTAATTGGTTTCCAGTCAGCATCTTATTTACTTTATTCTCCATTAAAAAATATGATCTATATAATTACTTCTCTATTTTTATGGCACATAAAAGTATTTTAACATATGATGAAAATTTTTCATAGACTTGGATTAATCTTTTCAAACAAAATTTTGATCTGGAATTTAGTAATCTATGTATAATAATATAACACATGGTTATCCTTGTAAAGTTATCCTTGTACTCTATGAAACTTTCATATTAATATTTCATTAACATAATAAACATTATATTTATTTATGTTTTTATACTCACAATGGAATTATTTTTCATTTTATTTCTCCGTAAAATAATTCCATTCCTTGTGTTGTATTTCCTCTACCTCCACAATATTATAGATCAGAATCCACCATTGATCATTTAATACATTGAGACAATACAATAAATCTGTAACAATTTTGTTTCATTTCATTGCACAAGAATAATTTTTTTTCTCAATATACATAACTCAATGCTCATATACCATTGGATTATTACTCCCACAAAATGATTAAGGCCCCATTATGACAATGTTGTTTAAAATAAGAGAAACATTCTTTGGAATAATTGGATTACCAATTTGGGAAATCTTATTTGTAATATCTTGATTATGTTTTCATAATATTTCAGTGATCTACTAAGTTACAATAAAAACTATATTATGTTGTTAAAAATGGAAATATCTACATTATCCATGGGTATTGATACCCTTTACCCTTCTATGAATAATTTGTAATCAATGGAATATAATGGATTAGATTATAATTTTATAATTTTAAATAATTATGTATAGTTATAAATAAATTTTATCAATAATAATAAATAATAAATTTATTCATTTTTTATCTCAAAATCATGACCTCGGTTTTTTGGGGGATATCATAATTTTGAAATCAATTATAATGGGTTGTAAAGAAAAACATGTATATTCAAATCATATCCCTTGGAAGTGAAAAAAAATTTATTGTAAGGATCCTTTGCATTAATTAGAAAAATCTTTAGTCAAGGGAAAACATATATTTTTAGAGTTATTACCCTGAGGTACCTCTGTTCTAAAGCCATGTCAACATTTATTATACATATAGGGATTTATTGTTAGGAAAAAAAATTATAAATGACTTATAAAATCATTAGGCGGTTCTATAAAAATTTTAAATGACTACCAAAGGTTTAGGTTCCCAAATCTATGTATTCAAAAATATTGTTCTCAATGTTTCAACTAAACATCCTCTGATACCAACTGTGATGACCTCGACTCCAATAACCTAGAGTTGGTGTCTACATTATTATTTTAGTAATAAACAATATTGATCAAATTGTTAATTATATAATAGTCTAGTATTAATAAAGTGTAATATATATACATGATTCATATTTTATGGAGGGATATAAAAAAATTCTTTGTAATAGAAATTTTTTTTCAGTCTTGAACTCATTCTAAGAATTATTCAACATAACATGTTGAAAGGAAAAAAATAATATTGAACATAATATATTATTAATGGTTTTATACAAAGTAATCAATTATGAGTAAATATATAACATTTAATATGTAATGGTAAATAACTAAAAAACATGCCATTTATTAAATGACATGAGGTTGAAATAAGTCATAATCAATATGCCAAGGTATCTAACTGAACACCCAAGCCATCTTTTCAGTATAATCGGAATAAAATGAATCTTGATATAATATCAATGATAAAATATCATATATAATAATAAAAACTAAAATATAAGATAATTAAATTATTAATTATTTGAATTCATGATATCAATCTTCATGTTACCTCTATTGTCGTTACATTTCACAACACTGTTTAAAACTGCGATTAAATCCCCATAAGATTTGGTCAAATGATTTCTCTCATTAGACCTTTCAGTGCATTGATGTGATTTATGTAACACCCCAATATTCTACAGTACGCTTCCCTTTGACTAATACATCAGCATGTCTTGTACGCAACATCGAGTTCTAACACACACCACAACCAATCAAACTAGCCATAATGAATAGTAATACCCTCGATTTGAAAGTTTATAAATATTATCTTTTAAAATGGACTTCATTTTTTGAATTGGAATATCAAAATTATCATAGGGTGATTTTTTGGAATTTTTCTGAAAACATTCAATTTTTGATGAATACTGAAAAAACACTGAGTTATAGTTTAAAACAAATTTTTTTAAATAGTTATTTATTTTATTTAAAATTAATTAAGTTCAAAATTGATATATAATACCTATATAAGTTCAATTTAATTCATTGGAGTTAGATTAGAATAATGTTAGATATATAAAAATTTTATTGATCTTTTCACCATCTTTTACCCACCTCCGATGAGATTTTGTAAATTGGCATAAAACATAATTTTACCTTTTCTATGAGTGGAATTTTGAAAATACAAGAGAAACGGATAATATCAAGGAGTAAAATGTAGGTCAATAAGATAAAAATAATTTTTGGTTAATAGTAACTTTTTACTTTTATTTACCACTGTGAAATGTAAATAGGTTAATTAAGGGTAAAAATGATATTATTATTACCCTAACACATGTTCTAATTCAATTGGATAAGTATTTTTCAACCAAAATCAACCTTAGGAACAAAATATGAACATCGTTGGTCCACATGGATTAGATTAGGGAAATTATTATTATTTAATTCAAAGAAGAGTTAAAAGAGGTAAAATCAATGTTTAATAACTCAATCATTTTTAATATAGGGTTATACATAAGATAAATTCGATTATAAATATTCATTAAAACGTTTAAAAGATTAAATAAATAATGTTAGTTTTTTTATAATTTTTATACATTAAGTAATTTAATTTATTTATGAAACAATGATGATGATGTAATTACCTTATTAGTAAAATAATAAAATATTTGATATTATAAATACCCAAATAAATATAATTTGAGGCTTTTAATAAATTACACTAATTTTATATATTAATATGATATGATATTATTGATTAAAAGAATTAGTTTAGAAGTAATAATTCAGTTATGAATTTAGAAAAAACAAAACACCAAATAGTGTCAAAATTGACATAAAAGAGTATTTAAAACAAATATTATATTATTAATTCATATTCTATTCTTAAAAATATAATGATTAGAAAAAGGACTTATATAATGATAGGTGTATAATTAATTAACCACTTGGGTTCTCTTGGACGTATATATTATGTTTATTAACCATATAATATAAATAGACAAAGAGACATGGTAAATGTCAAAATATTTAACTAAGAGATAAATATAAATGTTAAGGTTAATATAGTGAGACAAACCTATCTAAAATATATTGGAAAAGGTATTTAGACCCATAAAAATATTATCCTTTAAATAATGCACTTTTGAGCCATTATAACCAGAATATTAACTTATTATAAAATAATATTTCTATCTTTTCCTAAGGTGCCCCTCACCACTCTTATAAAAGGGAACCACCTTATCTCTAATTCAAAACTTCAAATCCATTTGGATCGGCCAAACCCTACCCAAATATTCTCTCAACTTCCCTCGCTTCAACCTATAGGCAATAGTTTTATCATAAATCCAACCTATGGATCCCTTTTAATAAAATCCTAAGAATGAACCTGAAGAAGATGTAATGTTTTCACCACCCTCTTATAAAGTTCATTTCTTCTTCAACTTCTTCATTCTTTGTTATTTACATTCTTAAATAATAACCCCAGTATCTACTATATACAATTATGGTATTATAAATTTTGTACAACCAAATTCAGTATTCTATCCATCCTTTTGAATGACATGTCACCATATGTGCATATGCACGGCTTACCATCTCCATGTCGTGGTGTAATTGTTATTCAAAACATTATTATTTGGATGGATGTGATAATGATGTATAATTGAGGTAAATAATAAATATAAAATTAAAATTATTCTGTATATAAGATATACCATAAAATTATTTATTATTTTAATATCAAAAGACTGATATTGTCGCTCGTGCGTACGCACGGACTACCGTCTCCATGAACACGATGAGATTAATTCCCCATCGTATCCATTCTAGAATAATTCTCGTTTGATGATTAAATTTAATGTTTAAGGGCATGATATCATTGTGGATATGAATAAGATACAACCTATCCATAAAAAAAATGGCTTACGTAACAAATAATATAAAGGAAAACGAATCAGTTAACACAAGAAATAATGATAATACTAAAATATTATTAACAAAGAAATATTAAAAGATCATATAGTGTATCATATTTATGTATATGATTATTGAATAATTTAATAACAATGATTTAAATATTATATATTAGGTTAAACTACCCTAGAGAAAAGAAAAGTATAAGTTAAGGGTTTATTTCACAATATCTTCATTATCTGAGGTTGTTTATATGTAATTATCTACTTGGGGCTCTTTATCATCCACATCCATGTTTCTTAAAAATGTTTTTCAAAACATTCTTACTATTTTACATAATATGGTTTAAGTCATTTATACCCCTGTTTGACTTTTTATAAGATGTTTATAAAGAAATCTTTCTGTCGTTTTCCAAACAATGTCCTTTTTAACCTTTTCGACAGAATTAAGGTAAGAATGTATTTTTTAACTTATAGAGTGGGTGAGGCTATTTACCACCGTCATAACATTGTTGAAGATTCCCTTACAAGTTTATGAGAGTATTATCAAATTAAATGCTTTCTTTTATAATTATGTGACTTTTAAATTATTTCAAAAAAGAGTTATTTCTCTCAAATAGTTTTGATTCCATCAATGCCATCATCCTTTGATGGATTTTAACCTTATTTTGAGTTGAATTATAATGATTCAAAACTTCCATATTGTATTGAAGGTTTTATGATATGTTTGACCGTGTATGTGTTATTTTTATTCCATTCATGGTTTATTGAGAAAGTATTGACATTTCGTATGCTAGTTTTAATAAGAATGTTTATTTTATGTTTAGACATGTTCATATGAGGAATGCATTGGACTTAGTAAGTGATGGGTGGAGCCCTCTATAGCTCCTCAATTCATCGGTAGGTCTCATGACACAAACTAGTGTCTTGGCACAAGGCCTTGACAAAATCTTATTTGTAGTCTTAGCACAAGGCCTTGACAATGTGGTTATGATTGTCTGGAATTATGCATTCCATCTTTAAAAAAGTGGTTATTGATATTTCATGTCATTATTCCACTAGTAAAATATCCATGTGATTAAATAAATGGAATTATTTCATTTTATTTTTTCCATGTTATGCTGATGTTAATGTTTAAAAGGATTTTGTTTTAGTTATACATTTCCTTAAATGTTTATGTTTATTTATGAGAGTTTCTGCTATATTTTTATCCTTAATGAGCATCTGAGCTCACCCCTTTCAGTGTTTTATTTTTCCTAGGATGTGAAGAAGTATTTTATGAATGACCTACAGGGATAGTATGAGGGGATATGAAGAGAAGAAGTTTTTGTAGTTTTTTTACATGGTTATGTAATGTAAGACTTATGAATATATCTATTGTTTACAAGGCTACTAAACTAATAGATCTTTCAAGACATGATATTTTGTGATCATGCCAATATTATGTAATAATGCACCGACTCTGGGTAACTGGGGTCAGGGAATTATAGTTGGCATCAGAGTAAGTTTAGTACATACCTTGGAATGTAGATATAGATAAACTCTGATTAGAGCACATAGCCCAATGATAGACTTCGATGATTAGTATAGATGAACTTCCTTGAATTTTGGTATTGTAGAGATTTTTTAAGTTTTCCGAGCAATAAATCTCTGTCTGGATATGAGCAGGTAGAGACTGCTCTCGCACAGATGCACCTAGGGGTAAAACTTGAAAACACCACTTTGAGATAGACTAGAACATGAACTAGTGAACGATAATGGTCCTTGCTGCACTCTTGGTTACGACACTCCCGGGGGATATGCTATGGATAATTCTCAATTTCTTTACAAACCATTATAAATGGTTTAGGAGTATATACTTCTTCAAAGAAAACATTTTTATGATTATGGATTATATCCATAAACTGTTCAATTTATGTTAAGTGTTTTATAAGTTTGAAATTATGTATTTGGATTCATAAACTAATCCATTTTATGCATTTTTTATGAAATGGAACCTAGTGGACGGAATGGAAACCATATCAATGCACGCACTCCATGTAGGGATTTCCCTCTTACTCAAGATAATTATAGTTGATATGGTGATGCAACAGGTGATGATCATCTAATCACTATAATGGGACAACTCACTCAGGTTATGAATAATAACCACACACGTATGGAGCACCCTGAACCGCAGTGTGGAGGATCAATGTTAGATCGCTTCTTAAGGAAACAACCACCAACATTCAATGGGTGAAAAATCCACTAGTAGTGGAGTAATGTATAAATTTTTTAGAGAAAATATTCCATGTATTGGGGACTATCGAAAGGGAAAACGTTTTCATGGCAGTTTACCGCCTCACTGGAGATGCTGATCATTGATGGTCATTTATTCGAAACAAGAAGGAAGATGATGAAGTATCAAATATGGAAAGGGAGGAGTTTAAAGTTATTTTATTATAAAGATACTTTTCTCATGACCATCGAGCAGATATGGAATGAAAATTTATGAGTCTGAGGAAAAAGGTGGAAGATAATTTTGCAAAGTACGAGTCTAAGTTTACAAGGATTCCAAGGCATGCTGCGGATTCTATACCTAACCCAAGAAGTATGATTTATCATTTCTTTGATGGGATAAAACAATTTCTCTATCGAGCATTAATCTCACACTCCTTCTCTTCATACGATGATATTATCTCATGTGCTATCAAGACAGAAAAGGAATTCTCTATGTCTTATGACAATAATGCAAAGAAATAGAAGAAGAGATCTGCTGATCACTCTAGAAATATAAATAAGTTGAAGAAGGGAAATGTTGAATATACATCCTATAGTAAATGTGGGAAGAAACACCCAAGTACTTTCTTGAAGGTAATGTGATCCTATTACATGATTGGTTCAAAAGCCCACCAAGCACGTGATTTCATGGGGATGAATGATGATACCAATGTTCAATGCTACAATTTCAGGGAGATGAGACATTATGAAAATGAATGTCCTAAGTGTCAGGAGAATATACCTCAGAAAAGGCCATGGGATCAAGGCCATGATTATGCTACCACTACTGCTAAGTTAGAAGCTCCGAAATACATGGTGGCTGGTAATTTAATGGTTTCATCAAGTTTATCCAATGCTTTATTTTATTCTGAATCATCACATTGATTCATATCTTTCTAGTTTTCTATAAAAATTAGATATTTCCAATTTGATTTTACAAGGTAGTTGTCAGTTAAAACTCTTAAGGGAAGTATCATTGCAATAATTTTTTTTGAATCTGTTCCCATTATTGCTTATAATTGTTCTTTATCTACTGATCTCATCGTCATACATATGATTGAGTTTGATATAATCCCCAGTATGGATTTTCTTTCGGACCATGATGAAAAGATTTATTTTAAGACGAAGGAGGTTATGATTTTTGATGATGATGATAAGGAACAAGTTATCATTATAGCATAATCTTTACCACCTAATTCTTATCTAGATCCACCGTAGTAGCTCAACAAAATTCAATTATTGGGGATGAAGAGAATGAAATAACTGAGGGTGAGTAATGGAATATTCAAATAGAGGATGTACCTATTATAAAATAATATGTAGATGTTTCTCCGAAAGATTTACCTGGACATCCTCCAGAATGAGAAAATGAGTTTTCCATTGATTTAATTACTGGTTCAAGGCCCATATCAAAGACCCCTTATAGAATAGCCACTATAGAATTAGTGTAACTAAAGAAACAACTAGAGGAATTGAGTAATAAGGGATTAATATTCTCTTTTGTTTCTCCACGGGGTTCCCCTATCCATTTTTTAAGAAGAAAGATGGATCTGTGAGGTTATGTATCGATTACATGGAGATCCATGCTATAATAATAAAGAACAAGTATCCCCTACCTCGCATTGTTGATTAATTTGACCAACTACATGGAGCTCAATACTTTTCAAAGATTCACCTTTGATCTAGATACAATCATTTGTGTGTGTAGAAGGAAGACATTCTGAAGATAGCATTTTAAACCAGGTACGGGCATTACAAGTTTACAGTAAGGCCTTTTGGGCTGACTAATGCACCAACTATTTTCATGTATCTAATGAACAGAGTTTTAAAGAAATATTTTTATGACTTTGTAGTTTTTCTATTGATGATATCATGGTATACTACAAAAGCTAAGAAGATTAAGAAAATCACTTATGCGTTATATTGAATACTCTGAGAAGACATGAATTATATGGGATGTTTTGCAAGTTTGTATTATGAAATATGGAGATTTCTTTTCATGGCCACATTGTCTCTAAGGATGGAATTTCCATTGATCCTTCTAAGACAAGAGTTATACATGAATGGCCAGCACCGACGAGTATAACTAAGGTACACAATTTTATTGGCTAACCGATTAAAAATGCTCACATATAAAGGGGTTAAATTTGTTTGGAAAAAAGAGTGTGAAGAATGTTTCGAAGAACTGAAAAAAAGATTGGTCAATGATCCTATATTGACTCTACCATCAGGAAATGATGGGTTTTTTATTTATAGTGATGCATCGAAGAAAGGACTTGGTTGTGTCCTTATGCATAATGATAGGCTTATTTCCTATGCATCACAACAGCTGAAAATTCATGAGCAGAACTACCATACTCATGATCTTGAGTTAGCAGCTATAATCTTTTCTTTGAAGATTTGGAGACACTATCTCTATGGTGAGAAATTTGAGATTTATACGGATCACAATAGATTGAATTATACTTTGTCACATAATGAAATCAACAAGTGGGAAAGGAGATGACATAAACTACTCAAAGATTATGATTTCACAATACACTACCAACCATGGAAGGAAAATAAGGTTGTAGATGATTAGAGTAGAAAATATCATGGAGTTTGGATCAATATGAGAGTTTAGAGGGATCCTATTTTCATGGATCTAGTAAAGATAAATACGGGAATCACCATGGAAGGTGAAACATTAATACATTTTCAAATGGTTGCCAACCGATATTTACAAGAAAGGATAAAGTGTTCTCAGACTGATGATGAAGTGTTTAAAAAGAAGATTAAAGCTGTGAATGATGGGAGATTGAGTGTCTTTGTATATGAAGATGTAATTTTGAAATTTTGGAAGAGACTGTGTGTTCCTGATATACCTGATCTATGAAGGTATTTGTTGGATGATGCTCATAGTTCCAATTTCTCTATACGCCATGGGAGAACAAAAATGTATAAATAATTGAAGGAAAATTTTTGTTGGGACTCCATAATGAGGGAGATTTCTGATTTTTTGACAATATTTATGGTTTTCCAACAAGTGAAAGCTAGAAGGAAACAACATGGAGGAGTCATGAAACCTCTTCCCATACCGGTGTGGAAATAGGATAATATCATGATGGACATTGTCATGGGACTACCAATGACTCCAAGAAGGAACGATGAAATATGGGTCTTTGTTGATTATTTCACCACGTCAGCACGTTTTCATGCTATATGAAAAGATTTAACACTTGAACATCTAGAAATACTATATATTAATGAATTTGTGAGACTTCATGGAGTACTCCTATCATTTTTTTCTGATCGTGATCCACATTTGACATCAAGATTCAAGAACATTCTTCAGAAGTCCTTGGATACTGAATTTCATTGGAGCACTGCTTACCAACCTCAAACAGATGGACATTCAATATGAACTATTCAAACCGTAGAAGACATGTTGAGATCTAGCTCACTTGACTTTTAAGGTTTGTGGGATCAATATTTACCACTGGTGGAATTTTCCAATAACAATAACTTCCATTAAAGTATTCTGATGGGACCATATGAAGTGTTGTACAGAAAGAGATGTCGCACACCAACGTGATGGGATTACATTAGTGAAAGAAAACTTGTAAGCCCAGAACTGGTGGAAGAAATGATGGTAAAGGTGAAGGTAATCCAAAACCACATCAAAGAAGTACAAAGCTGGCATAAGAGCTATGCCGAAAACTGAAAGAAGCATTTGGAATTTTAGGTATGAGATAATGTTTTTATGAATCTATCTTCATGGAAGGGAGTTATACGTTTCGGTAAGAAGGTTAAATTGAGTCCCAGGTACATCAGACCTTTCAAAAATCTAAAATGAATTGGGGCTGTCTCTTACCATTTGGGAATGCCACCAAGTCTCTCCAAAGTTCATGATGTGTTCCACGTATCATTGTTGAGAACATACATGCCTGACCCAACCCATGTACTCGCTTATGAGGAAGTATAACTGGAACCCGATCTATCTTATAGCGAAAATCCCGTCAGGATTCTTGATACCCGAGAATAAGTGCTGAGAAACCAGACAACTCTTCTGGTAATTGTTCTATAGAAAAACCATAATATGGAAGAGGGAATGTGGTAACCCGAGGAAATTATGATGAAGAAACACCTGAGTCTTTTCATGCTACAATATTCTAGAAATTTAGAGGATGAAATTTTTTTAAGGAGAAGAGAATGTAACACCCCATGCTTCTATGGTACACTTCTCTTTGAATAATATAGAAGTGTGTTTTATACGCAACTTCGAGTTCTAACACACACCACAACCAATCAATCTAGCCATCATGAATAGTAATACCCACGTTTTAAAATTTAATAAATTTTATCTTTCAAAGTGGAATTAATTTTGGGATTCGGAATATCGAAATTATCGTAGGGGGAATTTTTTGGTATTTTTGTAAAAACAATAAATTTTTGATGAATAATGAAAAAACACTAAGTTATAGTTTAAAACTGATTTTTTATTTAAATAATTACTTATTTTATTTAAATTTAATTATGGTCAAAATTGATACATAATACTTATATAAGTTCATTGTAACTCATTACAGTTAGTTTAGAATACTTTTAGATATATAAAAATTATATTGAACTTTTCATCTCCTTTTACCCACCTCTTAGAAAAATTTTCAAATTCACAGAAAACATAATTTTACCGATTCTACGAGGGGAATTTCGAAAATCTGAGAGACACAGTTAATATCAAGGAGTAAAATTTAGTTCAATAAGATAAAAATAATTTTTTGTGATTAGTAACTTTTTTAGTTTTATTTACCACAATTAAAAGTAAATATCATAATTATGGGTAAAAATGATATTATTATTACCCTAACACATGTCCTAATTCCATTGTATAAGTATAGTTCGACCGAAATCTACCCTAGGAATAATGTATGAACCTTTTTGGTCCACTTGGATTAGATTAGGACATTTATTATTATTTAATTTAATGAAGAGTTAAAAGAGTTAAAATCAAAGATTAATAACTAATTTTTTTTAATATTGATTTATACATAAGATAAATTCAATTATAAATATTCAATAGAAATCTAAAAAGATTTTTTACATAATGGTATTTTATTTATAATTTTTAGACATTAAATAATCTAATTTATTTTTGACACAATGATTATGCTGTAATTATCGTATTAGTGAAATATTAATATAATTGATATTATAAATACCCAAATAAATATAATTTTTATACATTTAATAAATTAGACACATTATACTGGTTAATATGACATGTTAGGGTTGATTAAATTAAATAGGTTCTAAGTTATAATGTTGTTATGAATTTAGAAAAAACAAAATACCAAATAGTGTCAAAATTGACATAAAAGTGTTTTTAAAACAAATATTATATTATTATTTAATATTCTATGCCTAAAAATCATCGAATCAGTCAAAGGACGTATATAATGATAGTTGTTTTATTAATGAACCACTTTGGGTTCTCTTGGAATATATCATAAGTTTATTAACCATATAATATAAAAATAGAAAGAGACATGGTAAATGTCAAACTATTTAACTACGAGTTAAATATAAATGATAAGGTTAATATAATGACCCAAACCTGTCTAAAATTTATTGTTTAAAATTATTTTGACCCATACCCATATTAACCTTTATATTATCCACTTTGGAGCAATTAGAAACCGAATATGAATTTATTATAAAATAATATTTCTAGCTTTTCTTAAGGTGCGAATCACCCCTCTAATAAAAGGTCACTCCCCCTTCTCTCTAATTCACATATTCAATGCCTTTTGTATTGACCAACCCATGACCAAATATTCTCTAAACTTCCCTCAATTAAACCAAGAGGCCATAGTTTGATCATATAACCAACCTATTGATCCCTTTTGATCAAATCAAAATGAACAACCCGAAGGAGAGGTAATGTTTTCACCAACCCTTTCCAAGTTCCTTTCTTCATCAACATCTTATTTATTTGTTATTTACATTATAAAATAATAACTCAAGTATATTCTATATACTATGATGTTATTATAAATATGGTACAACTATATTCATTATTCTATCCATCCATTGAATGACATGTCACCATGCATGTGTACATGCGGCTTACCGACTCCATGTTGTGGTGTAACTGTTATTATAAACATTATTATTTGGATGGGAATGATAATGATGTGTAATTTAATTAAATAATAAATATAACAATATAACGATTTTTTATATATGATATACCATCCAATTATATATTTTTTTAATATAAAAAAAATGATATTTTCCCTCGGGCGTATGTACAGACTACCGTCTCCACGAACACGATGAGATTCAATCCCCGCCATATCCCTTCAAGAATAATTCTCCTTTGATGATTAAAAGTAATGTTTAAGGACTTGATATCATTCATGATATAAATAAGATACACACTATCCATAACAAACACAGCTTATGTAACAAAGCATATAAATGGAAATGAATCAGTTAACACACAAAACTAAGATAATAATAAAATATTAATAACAAAGAAATTTTAAAAGATCATTTATTATATCATATTTATGTATATGATTATTGTATAATTTAATAACAATCATTTAACTATTATATAGGAGGTTATCCTAACCTAGACCAAGGAAAAGTTAAAGGTAAGGGTTTATTTGACAATCACTTCATTATTCGAGGTTGTTTATACATTATTATCTACTGGGAACTCTATATCATCCACATCCATGTTTCTCCAAAATTTATTTAAAAAGATTCTTACTATTTTAAAAAATATGAGTTAAAGTAATTTATACTCATGTTTGACTTTTTATAAGAATTTCATAAAGGATTCATTCCGTCATTTTCCAAACAATGTCCTCTTTAACCTTTTCGACAAAATTAAGGCAAGATTGTCTTTTTTAACTTATATGGAGAGTGCAGCTATTTACCACCATTATAAAATCTCGAAGCTTCCCATACATGATTATAAAAATATTTTCAAATTAAATGTATGGTTTTATAATTATATTACTTTTAAATGATTTAAGAAAATAGATATTTATGTCAAATAGTATTGATTTCATCTATGTCAACATCCTTTGATGGGTTGTAATCTTATTTTAAGTTGATTTATTATGATACAGAAATTCCATATAGTATTGAAGGATTTGTGATATGTTTGATTATGGATGTGTTATTTTAATACCATTCATGGTTTATGGAGAAAGTGTTGACATTATTTATGCTAGTTTTAATACGAATGTTTATGTTATGTTTAAACCTGTTCATATGAGGAATGCATTGATCATAGTAAGTGATGGGTGGAGCCCGCTATAGCTCCTCGAAGCATCGGTAGGTCTCATGAGACAAACTACTATCTTGGAACAAGGCAATAAAAAAATCTTATTTGTAGTCTTGGCACAAGTCCTTGACTATGTGGTTATGATATTCTGGCATTATGCATTCCATCATTATACAAGTGGTTATTGATATTGCATGTGATTATTCGACTAGTCGAATATCTATGTGAATAAGTAAATTGTATTATTTCATTTTATTTTTTCACATGTTATTCTTATGTTTATGTTTAAAAGTCTTTTGTTTTAGTTATACATTTCCTTAAATGTCTTTGTTTATTTATGGAAGTTTCCGCTATATTGGTATCATTACTGAGCATCTGAGCTCACCCCATTTAGTGTTTTATTTTTTTCCAGGATGTGAAGAAGTATTTTATGAACGACCTATAGGGATAGTATGAGGGGATATGAAGAAAAGTTTATGTTGTAGTTTTTTTACACTATTATGTAATGTAAGACTTAGGAATATATCATGTGTTTACATGGCTACTAAACTAACTGATCTTTGGAGACATGACCTTTTGTGATCAGGACAATATTATATAATAATGCACTGACTCTGGGTAACTGGGGTCCGGGCATTTCAATTTATGTAACTAGGCCCCTCCCATAAAATTATCTCCAAATAATGTTTCTTATATTAAATAATTTATTTATTTTATAAATAAATAAACCTCACTACCCAATATTAAATTTGATTAGAGGATACATATTTAACAATATTTCCTAGGTTGGTCAAATTGAATTCAAAGTAAACAACATATAAATTTTATTATAATTTAGTAAATAATAATATCCAAAATAATATATATATATATATAATAAATTTAATTTATAATGAATAATTTTAGTAATAATCTGTTTGTTTTAAGATAAAGTGTATAATCACAAAAGGAAGACATATGGTAAAATAATTTTTACTACTTTGGAAACATGTTAATATCAACTACTTCGATAATATATATGAAATAATAAAATGAAATATCTTAATAGTTTTTTATTTTAAATACATATATGATCAAGTAAAAACACCACATAAATGTTAATGAGTGCATATAGGGAAATATCTTTCAATGAAAGTAAAATTGGGACAAGATCACTTACCTTTGGATTTTTATTAGATTAATTTTATCTAAACACTTATATAGTGGTTTTATAAATGTTATTAATTTATAAATGAAAAATAATAATTTTTATAATATATTATATTATATTATAATAATATTTTACCAACCCAATATTAATAATATTTTATTATTTTCATTGTTTTGAGTGTCAATTTATATATTATCACATGCCTATTTTCTATTGAATGTTATACTTCTAGTATAAAGGATATAAATCAATTATATACTTAATTATAACAAGTTTATAAATATATTATTTACTAATTATATTTATTATCACATCTATTCTTCAATGATAGTGAAGGAAAATGAGTTGCATCGCGTCATGCAGATGGTAGGACATACATAAGCCTGAACACTAATATAATTATCATAATGGGTCATAGGGTATAGGAGTATATGATATATTAAATTTAGATAATTTATATTTTTTCATATATATCATATATATTCATTAATTTCATCTTTATTACCATCCATGTAAATCAAATGTGAAAAACGAATCATAACGCTTCGCAAGGAAGCATTCCTCCATACTCACAAGTAGTGTTATTGTATTTTAAACTGAATGGAATGTAATATAATATATCTGATATTATAATTCCCAAAGTATAACTATATCATTAATATTATAGATAAATATAATTTAAACCCATAATTATATATGACCATGGGGGGTGTTGATGGAAAACATGTTACAGCAGTTCATGAGGTCGTAGTCTTCCCTACACTTGATCGATAATTATGTTTCTCCTTTTGTGGAATAGTAGATAGAAATAGGTAATTACAATAACATAATAACATATAAGTATATGTTAGATACAATTTTTCTTAAACTATCATGATTGAATCATATGTTATGGAGGTATAAGAAGAAATAAAATAAAAACAATCTTTTAATAATGCTACATGTTCTACTAACAACATCATTAAGATTTAACAAACAACCATACTTTTTTAGATTTATGATAAAAAGGACATCAAAATGTTTTAATGGGGTAAAATAAGTTTTTTTGTAGGCATCAGAATAATGGTTTTGGATGTTTGAAGAGGTGAGGAGAAGGGTGGCCTTTTATAAAAGGTGGAGAGAGAACAAACATAGGTTTTGAAATGAATCAATTAAAAAACATTTTTATTTTGAATAAATCAAATAAATTGGTAATTAACAATACAGATTAGTGATAAGGAATAAATATATCCATAAATGGGTTTTTTAAATGTTTTTAGGTCATTTTAATCCATATATTATTATTTTAACCGCCATTTAATAAATTTTTACCTTAACCGCGATAATTAATATTTAGGTCTTTTGTTGAGAGTGTTTGAAGATCATTTATATTGTTTTTGTGGATTTTATACCAATTCATGTGTCATTCATGGTTTGTTGAAATCTTCTAAATTGTGTAGGAAACAATGCATAGTGGGTTAAGGGCTAAAGGTAAGGCCCATGGGTGGCAATGATTTAACCAAACCATGCAGAATCTAAGGAGAAACATGAGAAAATGGGATTTGGATCAACTAAAACATGGTTTATAAATTGTGTGATATGACCATTTGATAATCACCCTTGAGGAAGTGGCTAACACATGGTTAGTGTATCGTTTGGATAACCATTCGATCAATTGTGCACAGGTCAAATGTGAGATCCTATAATTGGGGATCACACTTGTTTTACCCTCTAAATCACAATTTTTAAACCTACATGGCTCTAAATCCAAATTATCTCATTAAAAGGTCAATTATGGTTCTTTCATTGATCTGATGGTGATTCAAAGGATTCCCTTGGGGATTAGAAACTGATTCCTCTGGATAAGTTACCATTATTGATGTTATTCTTAGATCCACTTCTCCCACTCTCTCTTTTTAAGATATCTACAGCTACTGTGGGTTGATCTAAGGTAGTGTATGAAAAATCATATTATATTGTGATTGGTTTATGTTATGGGAATAGATATATGGGGATGGGGGGTCATAGAGTTTCAACATCATTTCAGGACCTTTTTCATGTTGTTTATCACTTTCAGAAAACTATATTGGTTGGTGGCATCTATATTAACTCCTTTAACTACAATTGATTCTATTATTTTCAAATTGATCAGATTTATTGAAATTTATTATGAAATTTTGGTACAAAGCCTGATATAAATCATCGTGATGCAAAAATAATGGTTTCTGGTGAAATTGTATAATTATTGTATTTGTGGGGAAAAGTACTATGGTTTCATTTTTTTTAAAATATATATTTTAAAATATATATTTGCTTGATATGTTAAATGGTTCTGATTTCAATAGAAAGGTTGTTTTAGGTGTTTTTTTGGAATTTTTGTATTGGCATGAGTTTTGGGAATACATTGTTTGTGTATGTGTTCATATTGCATTGACGAGGCTTGGTTGAAATATGAAATTGTGGTTGGATCTAAAGGTGTAATGAAACGTGGGATATAATTACCTTGTGATGACTTGAAAGATCGACAAGATCCTATTCATGAGTATGTAACTGTCATAAAAATGTTTCCATGGTTGGTGGTGTCGAAATGATAAATTTAATGGCTATGACAAAGGAAACTCGTAAATGGTTTTAAGGAATTATTGGATTGTGTTCATTGAAAAAAATGGATTTTGATTGAAATCTAGTTGATATGTAAATTGTTTATATTTAGTTATAAAATATTTTGGAATTTTTTATATAAAGTAGTTAATATACTTTTTCTAACTTTTCTATCCTAGTGGCGTGAGTAGGGAAGTCCTTGGGTAAATCGTACTATGTTTTAGTACTCATACCTTCATTGGAACTTTGGTTCTTTTGTAGATGTCATCTACCATGGCATGGTAGAAGTTAATGTATCACACATATTTAGAACGACCTCATGACACATTTTTTATTTAGTGAAATTGGATCAGGGAGCATGAGGAGATTGTACTCTTGCATTTTCAATGGAGTTTCGATAGTTGTATTCTGTTATTTACATTGATATTTTAGTATGCCACTATGGTACATGATTTTAGTATGATTTTTGATAACTAAAATGTTTAGTGGTATTTCATTGTTATCATGCATCATATAGTGGGTTGTTTAGTTTTTGATTCCTTAGTTAGTTGTTTTATTCTTATAGGGAAAATCATTCCCTACAATTATTGAATACCTTCAACATTTATTACATGCCTTTTCCATATTTGGGATGCATATAAGGCTTAATAACATCTAACTGAATATTATTTTTTATATCATAAACCCCATTTAAGGGAAATGGGGGAAAAGAACATGAAATAAAAATCTAAAAACAACCAAGACTCCATGGTCTATGAATTCATGGAAAAAAACTCATTCAAGTCTATAAAAAAGACCACACTTAACATAAAAAACATTAAGACAAGCTTCCACCTTCTCATCGCTCCTCTAATAGATGCCCCATGCATGGAAGCAAGTTTGTAGTACCGATGGAAATTAAATACTCTCTCAAATTCCAAGTAACATCTCAAAACCCTCTCAAGCTAAAGAAAATTTGTAGGATGTTACGAATGATATCAGTTTTGTTAGGTCCAAAACATAGTTTTAGAAAAATGTTAACAACTTGTTCCTCACATAGTTGAACAATTGGTCATGATTCATGTTGGTGTTGGAGATGAATTTCATTGTTAATTACTCCACAAGTTGGGATCGTAGAATGGAGTAGGATTTTCTAAACATCAAATATATTAAAGAAAAAAATTTTGATAACCATTTTATGCTAACGTTCAAGTAACTATGGAGTTGGGTACATAAGTGCTTCAGAGACACTTACAGTATTTGGAATCTAATTGAGATGGGTTTATCCAATTATAAGAGCATGACATGCATTAGAGTAATGAATTTCATATAAGAGTCAATATCTAATTTTGAGTAATGATATAATATTTGGTTTAATATGATTTTTCAAAAACAAGCTGAAATTGTATTCAAATGAAAGTCTTTGAAAAGAACATGTTTGTAGTGTTTTGAAAATTGTTTTATTTGAAAATGTAAGTAGAAATTTCTCAAATATTATTGGCCACGGAAAATAATGATTTTTGAAATTATTTTTTTATTTATGTGATTTAATTTGTAATGATAATCCTTCAGTTGTAAGAGAGGGATACATATAGTTTTTGTTGCTTTTTTCGAAAATCACACCTGGTAGGTATAGATGAAACCAAAAGGATATAGCCACGAATAACATGATTTCACCTAATGTATACGTGAACCAACAACTGTTTTAGTGTATACTCCAAGAATTTCATGATGTAGAAATGTGGAACTGATGGTATGAGCCAATAAAAGTTGATCATTTTATATAGTTCCTCAAGAGGAATCCACAAATCTTCTGTGGTGACATTGAGCCAGAGAAGCAGAGGTGTGAATAAATTGGATGAATCATATCTTAGATTTCATTGGTAATCTAGTGTAGATGAATGTCAATATAGTGATGTATATGCTAGAGGATCCTGAACTCTATTGGTGGGATCTAGAAATATAGGCTATTGTTGATCAAGGTCGTTGTTGGGACAATTTCCCAATTATGATTTTCCAAAAAATCTATCCTCAAATTATAAAGATTCCAAGGATTCTTAACTTCTTCATTCTGAAGAATGAAAATATATCTATCATAGGGTATGTAGATAAATTTATGAATTTAGTGCACCTTTCACAAGAGTTTGTGGCTAGTGATTCCTTGAAGACAGACATTTTTGAATCGGGAATACTGGAGGATATTCTCTCAATGATTGATGGAATCTGTATTAATGACTATACATATATTTTTATCGAGTTATGTTGAAATAAAGGGACATATCCAGACGTGTGATAGGAGGAGATATATTTATACACCTATAAAATAGTGGTAAATCTAATTTTTGGAGATAATGGAAGAGGAAAAACTACTTCTATGGTGGGAGAGTGAATCAAAATCATATGGATAGATCATTAAACATTCCTCTATATCAAAAAATCCATGTTGTATGTTTACAATTTTTTTCATATAACCACATTAATAGAGAGTTCATGGAACCACTGATAGTATGCTACAATTAAAACAATATGGTGGCATCGTCTGTGGTATTGTTGTATTTCTCTAAGGGTGGGTGTTTGGGAAACTTCTATGGTTTACCATGAATCTATTACTTTGAAAGGATGAGAGAAAATAGAAAACCTATTTTCAGTAGAACATATCTACCCATGGAAATTCAATGAATACCATGACTCATTAGAAAGGGAAATATCTGTAGGGTAATAAATAAAAAAGTGCAGTGATGAAGCATTAATATGCAGCTGAATATGTGATATTAGATTATCCAAATAGATAATCTACAATTAGAGGTTTAATTTGAATTCGACCATTATGAAATTTATTTTCGATACTATTTCATTTCAATACTTTATTTCATCCCATTTTGTTGATATTCTATGTTTAAAACTGTAGATGATCACTTATGTATTTGAAATTCAATCACCTCTTGGTCAAAGAGAATGTCAAGAATTTGTGTGTAGAGAATGTTCTATAACTATATATGGAGCCTAGATGAATTGAGATTTATTTAAATTTGAGATGAATATCATTGATATATCCCTCCTTATTGATTGTATTAAAATATACAAGTCTCACATCAATATTCATACTCAAAATTTCAATTTTATAACTGATTATGGCATCATGCTTCTCTTTTAAGTAGACTAGAAAGCAATTAAAGGGGAAATGGTTTTGTTAATACCATAAATTGGAACAACCACTTATCATTTGGAAGTGTTGGCTTTGTAATCAATAGAATATATTTATAAGAATACTTTTCCATAAGTGTTGGATTTGTTTCCTGATATGCTCCCCCAAAAAATATCTAGGTTTCCACCTATATATGAATAAGAGTTTACTTTTGATATCCTACCATAGACTATTCCAATCATAGTTATGTCTAACAGAATGAATCCAATAGAATTAAAGCATCTTCAAGTGAAGTTGGAATATCTAAAAAGCAATGGTTCCATTTGTCATAACACATATTAGTGGCCATCACCAGTCCTATTCACCAAGAAATCATATAGAACATTAATGTTGTGTGTGTATTATTGTAAGATTAACCATGTTATGATAAATAATAGGTTTCCACTTCCATGGATAGATAACAATATTGATCAATTGAGGGGAGATCAGTGGTTATCTAAAAATGACATGTGATCAGGATATCACCAATTGTTAGTTTGAATTGATGATATTACAAAGACAACTTTCATATGTATATATGGTCATTATAGATATGTGTTAATTCATCTATGTATAAATAATGCACTTGTGGTATTTATTGAATGGATTAATGGAAGATTTTTGTGATATATGGATTATTTTGTTGCAGTGCATGGGGAGTACATATTTGTTTATTCAAGAACAAGGGATGAACATGAGCCACACTTGGCGAAACTTTTGGGAAACTTGAGCGACCATCGTTTTCATAAGAAATTATCAAAGTGTGGTTTTCAGATACAAGAGGTACTCTTTCATGGCCATGTAATTTCTGATTGGGGTGTTATTGTGGTTCCAAAAAAGATAAAATCTATTATATCATGTCGACAAACAAAGAATGTTTTTAATATACAAATATTTCTTTGCCTCTTTTTTTATTACCAATTCTTTTTTATGACTTCCAATAAATAGAATAACCTATGAATGATTTGAAAAAAATTACTGTTCCATTCCAATGGACTAAGGAATTTCATGATTCTTTTGAAGAGCTAAAAGTTTTCAATACATGTGCACCAAGGATAAGATACCCAGAATCAGGACATGGGTATGTGGTGTATTGTGATGCTTTAACATCATGTTTGGGATGTGTTCTTAGGAAATGAGATCATGTTTTGGCTTATGGATCAATGAAATTGTGAGTTCTTGAGAATAATTACTCAACACATGAATTTAAGTAAGCTAAATTCATCCATGATTTAAAAACATCGCATCATTATCTCTTTAGTGATAAATTTACTATGTTCACAAATCATAATATCATAAAAGATATTTTCTCATAATGGGATTTTAACCTCAGACAAAAAAGATGGATGGAATATCTCCAAATGTTTGACTTCTACTTAATGTATAAAACATGTAAATGCAATTTGTTGTAATATGCATTATGTTCAAAATAGTATGCCTAGTTGGTGAAAGGATATTCAGATGAGTGTTAGTTAATGTCAGAACTAATAATCATGCATGTAGAATGTGAATAATGAGGTGATGTTGTAGATTTATTTGTATTTGTGTTGGTTCATAACTTGGTAATGATCATAAATTAAGTTGACGTGTCATATGGAGAATTTATTTCAATGAGTAAAAAACACAATGGTGGGGATATCATTGAGGGATTGAGGCTGGATGGGAGTTTAGTGTTGTGGTTAATGTATATGACAGTTGTACCTAGTCTTCTCATGGAAATAATTCTCCAGTCTTACCACCATTCGAGATTGGTGTTTCATCATGGAATGCAAAATATTTATAAGGAATTGAAAGAAACTTTTTAGTGGCCCAACATGTAAAAGATGTGGGAAATGTTTGTTTCAAAGTTTTTAACATGTTAATAAGTTAAGGTGGAACATCATCTACTAGTAGGTATGTTGTATTCTATACCTCTTCTATTGTGAATATAAGAGAATATAGATATGTAATTTGTTACATGTCTCCCAAAAATAGTTTGGAAACATGATTTCACGTGGATGATTTTGGATCATATCATGAAATCAACCTATTTCGGCTCTATTCATGAAACTCATACTGTAGAGGATCTGTCCAAATTATATAGCATAAAAGTGGTAAAGAGACATGGAATTTCAATTTTGATAGTATTAGACAATGATTTGAGATTCACATCTCATTCTGGGAAATACATATAGAAATCCGTTGGGACTCTTTTCACTATGAGCATGAAATATCATCCTTAGACAGATGGGCATTCTAAAAGGATGATGTAGAAAATGGAAGACATATTCGGGATTGTGTAATGGATTTTGGTGGCTCATTAAAAAATTACAAACCCTTAGCATAGTTCTCATATTAAAAAATCTATCAAACCTTGATACATATGGTTTCATTTAATGCATGTTTGGGAATCCATATCATTTTCCACTTTGTTGGATGAAATGGGTGACACTTCACTACGTGGGCCGCACCTTTTTCAATAATCAAAAAAGAAGTTTTATTTTATATAGAAATGGATGGAGACAACGTAGAGTCATTAGAAATAATAAATGTATCATCGTTGAGGGATGATTTCCTTCATATTTAGTGATCATGTGTTCTTAAGGGTTTCACCAAGGCTTGGATGTCATCATTTTGAGAATAATGTAATGTTATCCACTAAATACATATTACGTTTTCAGTTACATGAACATGTTGGGGAAGTGGCATATTGTTTGGAATTTACACCATCGTTTAGTGAATTTCATAATGTATTCCATGTATCTCACTTAAAAAAGTATCAGTATGATCCTAACCATTTGTTTAGATGGTATAACATTGAGCTAGAGACAGATTCTTCATTGGTACATATCCTAGTGCATAATTTGGACATGAAAGAGGATGTTTTTCTTGGAAAAACCATTAGCCTTGTGTTGGTTTGGTTGAAACATGTCCATATTTATGAGGAGACTTGGAAATAATATAAGAAAATGAAATATAAATGGACAAAACTGTTTTAGGTTAATGATAGTTTTATTCATTCCAATGAAGGAAATTCCAATGGTGTGGGGAATGTAGCAGCCATGGTTTCTTGTATATAACCCTCTGTTTATGATTTTTTTATAATGTATAAGGGTGATGTTTTGTAATGCATGAGGAATATTATTAGTGTTTTGGGGGATTTTTTAGAGGTGCATGACTTGTGGAATCTAAGGAAATCTTTCAAAAAACTATGCATAGTGATTCTGAAGATAAACGAAAGGCCGAAAGGTGGGGAACAGTTTTTAAAAAACCTAAGGAAAATAAAGAGAAACTATAAAACAATAGATAGTGGGCTTCAGAATAGCTTGAACATGATTTGGAAACAAGTGAGCCATTCATGCGAAACTCACCCTTGAGGAAGTGGTTAATGCACAGTTATTACATAGATTTCATAAATGTGTGGCTAACCACATATAGGTCAAACGTGTGATACTAAAATTGCGGATCTCACTCATTTGACCCTCTAATTCACTAGTTTTTTACTTGTGGGTCCCTACATAAATATTATCTATTCCAAAAGGTCAATAAAGTTTCTTCTATCAAAATGGAGGTGATCCAACGTCTTCCCTTGGTAATTATAATTGATACATCATTGTAAGTTATCATTCGTGATTATTTTTTAAATTCTTCTTAGATCCACATCACCCCCTATCTCGTTATCTCAGATATACATAAAGTTTGTGTAAATCTAAGGTTCTGGATCCAAAATATGATTATTTTTGTCTTCGTTTATGTGAGGATAATAGATCTAGGGGTTTTATAGAGTTTCAACCTAGTTTGGTATTGTTTTCATGTCGTTTATCATTTTCAACAAAACACTCAAGTTATGTAGCATCCCTCTCGTCCACTATTTCTATAACTGATTGGATTAATTTAAATTTTATATAATTCAATTAAATAAATGATGAGAATTTGGTACAAATCATGACATAAATATTAATTAGTGACGACTTATGTGTTTTTGTGAAATTGTCTTATTGTGTTGATTTTTAGTACATTTTTATTTGGTTTATTAATTTGATAATGTTAATTTTAAAATATGGTTTGGTAGATTTTTTAAATGGATTTTTTGAAAAAGGTTTTTAATATAATGGCTGTTTTAGTTAATTGGTTTTCGTATGTTTTTATTGTCAAGGGTTTTGGGCATACTTGGTGTGTGTGTTCATAGTGCATTTATGATGCTTTGTTGAAATAGGACATTATGCTCGGTTCTGAAGATGTAATGGAACATGGGATATAATTACCATATGATTACATGTTAGACTGAGCAGGCAATAATCATGAGTATGGAACAATCATAATTATGAATTCATGGTAGGTTGTGGGAATATGATAAATGGGGTGGCTATTTCAAAGGAAACTAGTGAAATGGTTTTAAGGAATATTTTGGTTTCATACTTTGAAAAATGGGTTTTTTTTTCTGGAAAACTCGTTGATATGAAACTTGTTTGTATTTAATTACAAATTAATTTAGAAATTGTTTTATATGAAATATTTTATATAATGTCAATAAATTTCCAATCCTAATGACATGAGTATGGAAGTCATTGGGGAAAACCTATAGAGGTTTAGTACTCACCCCTCCTTTAGATATTTGGATCTTTTATAGATGTCATCTACCAGAACATGGGAAAAGGTAAAGTATAACACATCTCTAACACTATCTCATGCTACTTAGGATATTTTTTGAAGATGGAACATTGATCTTGTGGAGCTTGGAATATTGTAGTCTTCATGGATTTTCAATGGTTTTCTTTTTTTGTTTACTTTGATATTGTATTCTTCTAATGTGGTACTTGTTTTTATTGTATTATTTTGATCAATGAAATGTATAGTTGTCTTTCATTGTTATGATGAATCATATAGTGGGTTTTCTGGTTATAGATTGTCTGGTTAGTTGGTTTACTCTTAAAGAGAAAATTTTTCCCCACATCTATTGTAGCGCATAGACATTAATTCCAGTAAATTGGTATCTTGAGGATGTCTCCTAAGGCCCTTTAACGTCTCACCACCCCCTCAAGAAAATGAAATTAAGAAGGATGTTACAGTTTTACTTTTCATAATGGTCGAAATTAAGTTTAACATATTAGATAGTATAAATAATGATTATTATAAATTGAGAATTTATTTAACCAAATTCAATTCATAGATGTTCTAAATTCCAATTGAAATGTATACACGCATATGGAAAAAAATTTCCAAAGTGAAAAATATCAAAATTATAGATTGTTTTAAGATCAAGATTAAATATAAAATTGATTCAACTAACCAATATTGTATTTATTATAATATTTTAGAACTAATTAACCTTTGAAAATTTTTATAAAAAATTCATGTTAGAAAATAATTTTAATAATTTTAAAGTTTTTAATAAAATTATAAATTTTTCACTATTCATCAAAAACATAATCTTTTTAGAGAAATCCCAATAATACCCCATATGATAATTTATGTATATTGATTTAAAAATATAATTTTATAAAAAAAATTCAAAAATTTCTTATAAATAATTTTAATATATGTTCATTGGAAGTAACGAATCAATTTTCTAGGATTTTTTTTTTCAAAAATAATTTATAATTTCAAATGATATTTTTTTTAATAACAATATTATCAATGAAATTGTATGAAATATATATTTTTTATATTTTACGTAGTATTTTTCATATTATTCAAATTGACAACAACATTTTAATAGTAATGTTTACATTATATTTTAATAGACTATCACATTTCATTTAAACCAAGTGCTTTATGCATTGTAATATATCAAATGTATTTAATTTATTTAAATTTAAATAATTAATAACACCTCGAAGTGTTATAATATACGAATAAAATGAATTTATTAGTATTAATTTCAAAATAAACTGTTTTTTTGGATTATAATTTATTTTCATATATATATATATTGAATAAATTTAATTAAAATCAATCGATATTTAATTTTAATAAAAAAATACATAAATTTTAAATCATCAAAATTATAAATTTTATTTTAAGTAATCAGCACTAAACAACATTAATATTAATTTTTATCACTATATATATAAATAAGTTTTTCAATCCAATAATATTAAAATGATTCATTGAATTTTCTATATACATCATATCATACCTTAATAATAATATCAATAATTAGCACATAAAAAAATTTATATATAAATACTCTATATTTATTTCGTAGTTTATTATTTGTGAATAATATTATTTGAAATTTTTTTCTAATAATGAACAACATCGGTATACCTATCAAATCCATGTATATAAATCAACCCTATTTCTAAGATCCATATTTCAAATGACTACATTTAAAATTTATAATTCCCATTTTACCACCATTATATCCTATAAATTCAATCATTTTTTACCTGCTAAATAATGTTTTCTAATTTAAATTTTATATTTCACAACAATATTTGTCTATTAATTTTTTATTACTTCTTATATTTTTATTTCTATTAATAGTTATCCCTATGGAATTAGATGAAATAGTGTATTTTCTAGTTGTAATGATATTATTCTCTTTTATCTGTTATCACATTTTATTTTTTGTGATTTTTATAGATTTAATAATCTATACTATGAAACCATATAAGTAATGTCATCCTTATTTTAATTTAATATTATTGTAATGATCTATTTTTTTGGATAATGTTTCATTAGTTTGAATCAAATATTTTAAAAGTAATTTTATTATCATTATATAATTATTTTGAGAGAATATAAAAACAAATCTAATATTATAAACACAAGGTTTTTGGAAATAAAATACTTTCTAAAACCTAGGATATTACACATTACGTATTATTATATGCCTCTAGGTCTCCATTGTATATGGTGTATAACTATCTTGTGAAAATGAAAGAGATAATTACCAATCATGTTCATACTCTATGTGTCCCATAAATGTCCTTAATATCAATGAATTAGCCCACATTATTGATCAATATAATAATTAAATATCATGGAGATAGCCTTTATATATCATTTATTTTAGCATTTCATAAGATGGATTTTTTCATTTTCATATCTTAAAGAAAAATGTTACCTTTCATTCATGTGACTCTTATATATCATGATGATTACTCTGATGTACTAGAACATTTATATTTTCTCAAAACAACTCTAATTATTTATTAATTGACTGTTATTTGTTCATGAATGAACACGTACTCTTGTAGAAACTTAAAATTATCCAACTTCTAAAAACAACATCAAAAACCCTCCATTATCTTTTTATTGACTTATAATTAACTAAAGTTTAATCATTAAAACCTGTAGTTTTTAATATCCTTCAAATATTAATTTTTTCTCAATCATCTAAACATTCCTCAATTTTATGTAATTTTTAATCATCATTTCTCTATCAATATTATTACTCACCCTATGTATTCAATATCCCCCATTGACAATAAAACTCAATAGTTTATTTATTTAATTATTCGATAACATCATTGAATTATTGAAACTCTTACATTATCCATTATTATGAAAATAGTTCTTAATAACTATTATAACCTTAAGTGTCATAAAAACATTATAGGAAACCATAAAATTTGGAAAAATCTAAAATATTGTCCACTTAATTATAAAAAACATAATTCCATCTTTTAATTACCCATGGATAGTTTCACACCCTTAATAAGGAATCACATTATCTACAACTATAAACAATAATTTATATGGGGAATGTGACTATTTAATTTACGTATTTTAAGGAAATGCATTGAACTATGAGATTCCACAAGTTATTCCAGAACACCATCATAGCCTATTGTTTTATTAATGATATCCGACATTTGATGTGTTGTTACGAAAAACATAAATTTCACAATGGTTGTATCCACCTTCTCTTTTATGAATTTTTAATGTATATCGATATTATTTATGAAATAATTATATAATATATTGTGTTTTAACATAATGTAACCCTTTTTGGACATATAATTGGAATAATATTTGAAAAGACATTTCATTTCCCTACATGAATCACTATATGTTTAGTAACATTACCATTTGTCCACAAGTCCTCTGGAGTTACTCTTTATATACTAGAGATTTCTTACTAAAATTGTGGTCAAAATATTTGTTCATGAGGAGGATAAGGCCTCTTATAAAATAATAAAAACACAATAAAATCATCCAATCATATTCCCTAGAATCAAATTACTAGTGTATGGAAACAAAAAATATAAACCAGGAAATAGTAATGAATGAAATGAATTAAAGAACCAAATAGACATGTCCTATAAACAAAAACAGATCACCGCATGGTATGATCACATATATAATTTATGAAATAAAAAATAGAATTGATAGAGTGTACCATTAACTCTAATATGTGTCACATGGATAGTCTCCATGACTTTCGGGTAGAACCAGCCAGATTGTAAGAATCCAAATGAGCATCTATGCTCAATCATGCATCCCAAGGCCTATCCATAGAAATTATACATCATTACTAAACCAGGAAATGAATCATAAAGACAAAATTCATATATAGGGGTAGAAATATGGAGTATAAAATGAATCATTGTTCACCACCCTCAATACTGAACCTAATTTCTATTTTCATAATTGAATGCTCGTGTAATATGCTCACCCAAGATGACATACCAATGTAATAAAATAAAACAATCATTAATACCTAGTTAAATGATATTGATTGAATTTTCTTATATATTATAGCTCTATAAATGACATTGATCAAGATATTTCACCAGAAGGGGATACCTTATCTAAACCGGAGATCACTCATACTCACCACCAATAAATATAAGGAAAAAAATTGAGTTATCATCTAGAAATTATATATGAAATAAATCTAATAGGATCCCAGGAATCCTAGGAATAATACTCAATCCCTAGGCAACCATTGGGGTCTATACATTGTCTCATCATTCCCTATTCCCATTCAATGTCAAATTCCTAGATCCAAGTCCATAGGAAATCAATACTCTAGAATCATGACCGAATTCCTCATGGGATAAACCTTATGAAATATAAAATAAAACCGTATGACTCTAATATGATAACACAACATACTGGAATCAATATCTCAACGAACCATTCATTACACCACTCTATGGAATGTGTATTACCGGATTTCTTATGAAATATTCTTATTTCATCAGTTTCTTGTGTTGCACGCAACACTATGTTTTAATGACCCACTATATACTTTTAAAATATTTATTATATGGAATGATTTTAATACCCAATATATTTAATTTGATGGTATAAAAACATATAACCTTGTTATGAAATATATTTATTATTACATAGGATATAAAAACATAATTCTTGATAAGGTCATTTTATCCTTCAAAAATATGTTATTTTTAAAAATGATTTTATTTATTTCTATGAGAAAATAAATATAATAAATTTTGAAACATATATTAAATTTATTTGAAACAATAAACATTATTTATGAATTCAGCATATTAAAAGTATATTGTTATGATTTTTTTTGATATTTCTAGACCGTTTGAAATTTTAATGAATAGTTAAAATACACATTTATATTGAAATGTGTATAATATTTAATGAATTTACAAATTCAAATTATTTTTTATATTATTTTTAAACAAAATTTTTTTCTTTTTTATTATATAGAATATAAATATGTTCTTTTATATTAATATTAATCATGAATTTACAATAAATTTATGTTATACTTAAAAAAAGTAATTTTTTCTATAAAATAGTTTCTCATTTCTTTTTTCTGATTTAATATTATGTTATATTATAGAAGTTTTTTTCTTGAATATTGAAAACTGGATTCAAAATTTTAAATTATGAATTCCAAATTTATTAATTATTCCAAATTTTTATTCAATGTGAATAGTAACCATATAAATTTATTTACCATGGTAAAAGATAAACCAGATAATTAATAATAAAAATAATATAATAAGGACTATAAAATTTCCCTAACACTTCAAAAAATCATTATATGAGTAAATATTTACCATAATAAATCAATTTAAAATTTATTATTATTTTAGACCACTGGTATGATATTATGACTTTTATTGGATTTCATATAATAAATATTCAAACATATAACTCATTTTTTTAATTTGTACCATATTTGTAATATGAAATGATATATGATTATTGTTTGACAATAAATATTATATAAAAAAATATAATATTTATATATATTACCAAAATATACATTCAATGTTTAGTGATGAAATAAATATCTTAAATACGTGCACAATACTAATGCAATAATTATTTAATTAATGGAAAAAAATAAATGGCATTAAAAAATAAAATAAATATAATTTGTTATAAGTAATGTGAACCATGAATTTACTATATGATATATTACACTGTATTATATAATAATATTTCAATTTATAATTTTAATTGTTTTCCTGGTGTTGTTAATGTAAATGTATTGAATAATATCATCTTTAAAAATTATATTATTTTTTTGAATTAATATTTATGAAAATAATATAAAAATAATAAAGATATTAATTATGAATATAGTAGATAAAATATTTTCTAAACTGGAATCCCATGTTCATTTATTTTCTATTTGTAAGCATTTGACACATGTATAGTCTTCAAATATTACTGTATTTTGAGAAATTCCAAAAGCACGCCACATATCAATTATAAAAGTGAACTCCTTCATTCACATATATAATATCCATATATCCATTAAACCCAACCATAATTTGAGAATTTATATTCTATAAATCATTATTAATATCATTAGGTTATTTCCCATCAAAAATTCATACATGAGGTCCCTTAATAAATGTTAAAAACGATCTCCTTCGTAAAAGAGGAAACCATCTTTACTGACTCCATCAAATTTATTTCTTCTAATATGTCATTTATGTTTGTTATAATCATAAAAAAAATAAATCTAGTATAATTTAAATAATAATAACTTATTGTGATTTATATATAACTATATTTCTCCATTTATCTGTCCATTGAAAAATGAAAGTACCACACATTCATACGTTCGACTTATCATCACCACGTATCCTTGTAATTTGTTTTTCATTTACACTTACATGGATGGATATAAATATGAAAATAATGGATATATATTTGTAATTTTAAAATTATACTATTTCTTAAAACTATTATATCATCCATTTTTCTACCCATTTAGCTGTAAGTTAATGATACAATCGTTCATGTGTACGTTCGACCAACTATCTTCATGAAGTGATTTGACTAATTTTCCATATCCAATGTTAAATAATTTTTTAAAAAAATTATTATATAATAAAATAATATACTAAAAAACTCTTATTATCTTTTATATAATTAATATTTATCTCAATCAGATGAACCAGAGCTTGCATGACAAAGCATGCATGGAAAAATGAAGTTGTTAACACCCAGGAAATGGAAATACTGAAATATTATTAAATATGGGAAGTAATAGGTTATATAAGGATCCTATATGATAAGATAAATATTAATATGGTTTTATTATAAATTAGAAACATTATTATAATCAATAATCAAGAAGTTATGTCATGTTCAACTAAATAATAACACAATGTAAGGGATCTCTCCGAACCTCAATATTTATATTTGTTTACACTTTCTCTCTCATTCCTAAATTTATCTATTAATTTTTCTTATATAAATATACATTATTATTTCTATATATACCATACATATGTATCCATATAAATTCATATTAATTTAATTGGGAATTTAATATCTTAAAAGGAGTGCTTCTAAATTCCTCTTTAAAATCAAACTCAATTAAAGGGATCTTGTTTGTTTCTTAAAATATTTCAACTAAAATCCATAAACTGATATAAAAAAACAATTTTTCTTAAATCACTAAATTAATCATGTAAAAAAAATTTAATATTTTTATTTATGGAAAAAATTATACATTAATCCTCTTTAATGACTTTTTTCGTTTTCACTAACACTATGCTTAAGTGGCACATTTCTAAACTTACTATGCCACTCTTTTTCATGTTTTCACTTATGTTGTAAATCATTAATTATGATATATTTATTATAATTACATTACAAATTTCCAATATGAATTTAAATCCATTATTTCATGGATTAATCTATAATAAACATTTTGGTTTTCCCTCATGACATGATTACTAAACTCATTTCATTAAATGGGTAACCCTTATAATGTTTCCATATGTTTGATTTATTTTTGTGGAAAACATATATATATTTTTTGTTTTATAGGTGCCCATAGATAGTTCATAAATTCTTTTGGGTTGGTTTTTTTCTCATAAAATGTTATGTATGATATTATGGATTTAACCTAACCCCTTATGGGAATTTCAACACCATGTCATGTAGTCTTGGATGTTAGCATTGACTCATGTTTATTTCTTGATATAAATTTTTAACACATTACTATTTTTCATTATAAAATGATTCAATGTTCAAATTTTATAACCCAATGTGTTTATTTGTGATAATTTCCTTTTCTCTTATCATGTTACAACATAAAATTCAGTTTATATGCTATGTTTCAATGTTTATTACCTTGCATTAGTTATTGTCACCACATTGTTTTCTATTTATTCCCCTTGGTTATCCAATGAAACCATATGGGAATAATGGGAGTTAATAGATAATTAAGGAAACTAACAAAAAGATTTATTATTCTTGTTTCATTACTTCTATTTTTGTACCCTTTCTTCCAAAATAACTAGACATTTCGATCATTGGTTTTTATTTAATGTACATTTATGCCAAAAATAATATAATTATATATGTAAATGGATTACATCTCTATAGTTTTTATTATATAATGGTCTATAATTTTTGGGAATTAGCACAATAAGACCTTATTAAAAACCCTAACGATAATTATATTTGCATGGATAACATAGATTTTGACATAGGGAATCATAAGTTAGTATATAATTTTCATTTATATGCTACTCATTCATTGTTCATTATTTCATTTCTATGTTCTCATTAGCTATGTATTAATGACAACTTAATTTTATTTTTTTTCATTTTTTAGTTAATGAATAGAAGTATAATAACCCTTTCTAAAAAATAATGTGATAAGAAATGTGGTGATTTACCTAAATATATACAAAACTATATGGGAATGTGAGATTATATCTACATGAGAATACTGAATCAATATTATCATGTTACTATTAATAACATGAATCATATTGGAATACCTTATTCTACAATCAAATATCAAGTAATTATCAAATTATTTATGTGAAAATGGACTCATATATTTGTAGGATCCATTCATCCCATGATCATGGAAAGAATGATTAACATATTACTGAAGATATTCCTAGTCCTCTAGTTCTCAAAAAATAGAATTCCATGATGTATGTCTATCATTTTTATGGGGAATATGATTAGTGGTGGATAGTGGTCAAATCATGATGTATAAATTTAAAATTAATTCCATGGATTGAGAATGATTCAAAGAAATATTTTTCAATAATTAGTTTCTACAGAATCCGTATCTTAATATGGAGAGGGAGTTCCTCAAAATTTAAAAAATTATGATGATTCTATCACATTGTTTGAGGAAAAAATATTTATGATTTTAAAATTTACATTCATCTTTTTCATAATAACCAATATGAAGGTGGATCACTCCATTAGTTGATTAGATACAATTCTATGAAAATATTTTGTGATTTAATAATTTTATTGTTGTGAGGAGATAGTGTTATTCCCTTAATGATAGGATGGATAATTGAGTCTCTCATTAATCTTATTAACATTGAGGTAAAAATTGGAAAATATTTTTTAATATGTGACCATAAATAGATAAATACCATTAAGGAAAAAACCCAACATCCTATGTGTCAAAAGTGTGTGAAGAATAATCCATGGAACCTTCATAATGAAACCAAGAGATTTTTCAAATATGGAATAGAGGGGAATCAAGCTAGTCATTTTCTAATGGTTTTTAAGAAGTCCAGTGATGTGGATAAGGAAAGGAAGGTTTGTGTCAACACTATTCCAATAGTATTGTGTTTAAACTACAAGGAACATATTAATTTTCTAAGATAATTCCTTAAGCCAAGTGTTGTTGGTGGAAATCAATTAATTCCACCTCCAAGGTAGCATGTATAGTCAAGATATTACTACTTGTGAAGTGGGGCTCAAAAAAAAGTGGTGAAAGGTAATATAGTTATTCATTCAAGAATATAAAAAATATTTTATGATTCTTTTTCAACTCATTCTTTATTATCTTGCATGTTTAGAAGAACTATTCAATCACAACTATAAAATATGAATGTGGATTTACATATGCGACTAGTAAATGTAGAAATTATTATATCTAATGTAAATAAATCTACACCGGTCATGTTTAAAGGATATAATATCCTCTAATATAATTTATTACTTTTTTGGTGTAGTGTGATGATATTTTGTGCATGGATGGTTTATAATCATATAATGACAACATCAACTGTCAGGGGAGGGAGATCACCGTTCACCTCAAAAGGCATTATCCTATTCTATACATGTGTAAGGTATAGGGGGAATCTCTTTCAGGATCATAAAATAAATTGTGGATACTATGAATTAATCAGAAGGTATATCTAACAAAAATTATTAAGGAAACTAAGAGAATTTTTATTGAAGAGATGCCCATTTTGAGGGAGTACATCAATGTATTCTGTGATTAATTGTATGTTATTCTTATTGACCTATAGGCTAATTTCTCAATTGAACTTATACCTGGATCTCTTCCCATATCAATGATTCTGTTTAGGATAGGCACCATTGATTTGGATGAATTGAAGTAGTTACATGTGATATTTGACAAGGGTTTTATATGCCTAGGTGCTTCACTGTAGTGTGAACTGATCATCTTCATTAAGAATAAGGATATATCAATGTGTATAAGTATTGATTATCATGGGATCCACAAAATCACCATAAATAAGATGTATCCCTAGAAATAGGTAGATGCATTTCTTTGATAAACTATATGGAGTCATGTATTTCTTTAAGGTTGACCTTCAGTCAGGATATCACCAGTTAACATTGATGAAGGATTATATTCCCAAGACTACCTGCTGAACAAGGTACTGAAACTGTGAGTTCATAGTGATTCCCTTCAGTATCACTAATTCTCCATATGTATTCATAGACATAATTAACATAGTATTTAGATATTACCATGAAAATTTCGTTGTATTCTTTATAGATGATATTCTCATATACTATAAGAGAAAGAAATATCATTAAAGGAATTTTTAAAATTGTGATAATGAATTTTAAAAAAGAAAAACAATATTAAAAGTACTGTATATGTGGTTTTTTAAAAAATATGTATCATTATTATAACATGTTTTTATCAGAAAAGAGATAAATGTTTACCCTTCCAAGAAAAAGGTAATTGATTAGTGGCCCAAGCCATCATCATTAATGGAAATCTATTTTATTATCTTGTGGTTTTAGATCATTTGAAGTTATAAAGGTTTTTAAATTTTATCTTTTGGGGGATGGTATATTTTACAAATCATGAATTATAATTTAATTTATAGAGTAGGAACATTTTAATTTTTAATTTTTTGACTTGGAATAAGGCTTGATTGTCATATCCGGAGTACAAATGATTTTTGGGTGGGAAAACCTCGAGATTTAAAATCCTATGATGAGTGATAGGGGTGAACAATTTTTCCAATATTGTGTGACCATTTAGAAAAATTTTGGGGCCTTATTATATGGTCTAAGGGTGACACATGGATTGGTATATTTTTTTTCTAGGTTGCACGACTATGTGACCTTTCTTATAATCATGAATAGAGGGAAAATTCATATTTTATAATTGGATTCCCAAATTATGTGCCTGAAATGTAACGCTTAAATAATTTTCCAGTGTCACTTGTATGATTGGTTCTTGTTTTTTAAAACTATGTTCCCAAACCATCAGCCTCAATAAAGGGACTGGATAATTACAAAATTCCCCTCCATCCTAATTTATTTCTCTCCACCATTTTTCTCCTCCCACCCAAATGTAGAAAAGCCCCCGTGGGATCTCATTTCCTCTCTTATCTCTCCTCTCATGTATTCTTTTCTCTTATCCACTAATCTTCTTTGATTGATATATTTCAACCATATGGGGTCTATTTAGATCATCTTCTGGAGTGTTGTATATCCCTTAAAATGTCTACGATATCTTATTCCTATTTTAATTGTTTATATTCACTCCTTATCCATTATTCATATGCGAATTAATCCACACTATTTTAATGGTGTTCATCTATTTATTAATTTTCCCTAAAATTTGACCAAATAAAGCCATGAAATGTGATGTGCGGAACTTATATGGTTTATGATAAGATATATATAGATTTCTCTTTAAAGACTTTGTGTTTTAAAAACTTTGTTGTTTTTTCATGTGTTGGAATTTCCTTTCAATTCCTATTAAATGTGAAGTGAAATTTTTGGGACATAATACAGTGAACCAACTATTCCTTGTGTAATAATATCACCTTATTTATGATCATGGCCCTCATAGTGGAAAACCATTAAAGATATTTTTCATGAATAACCTTAATTAATTAATGTGATTTCTAATAAAATACCACATTTAGGATTTATTTCATCCAAAATATAAATATATTTTTTAAATTATATGTGGGTGGATGTTTCATCCTTCATGTTACCCTATACCTACCAAACTATATTATATGTTGTTGTGGACTTTCACTTATAGAGTGTTCTTCCAGTTTTTTGATGGAATACCTATTAGAACTGTCATTTTATAAATTCTTTTTTGTATGGATTTATTTTCCATGGGGAATCAACCCGGACCTATCAATTTTTTCCAATGCTCAGTCTTCCCAGAAAAAGTAAATTACCCACCTTAATGAGTTAAATTAAATATTTTGTCATGATTATTACACAAACCTTATTGATTAATTTTTAAAATTGTTTATGGGTGAGAGCCTCTTAGAATTCATGAGTGATGAGGTTGAGTGATTAAGGAAGTATCCCTTATTTTAAAAAAAATTAAATTATTAAAAAAATTTACACCTTGATAAATACATGAGTTTTTTTATATGACTGAAAGGTTAGGGTCATTGTTTGTTGAGACTTTTTACATTTTGAGAAATACATGTTTTATATTGTATAGGTTCACTATGATGATTAATTACTACAATATGAGTGACACCAGTTTTTAGGGGTTATCCTGTTGAGGGGATTAGTGGAATTATGGTTATACCCTGACACCAGTGATAACCAGACACCTTTTTGAGACACCGAGGTTGGGCATTGAGAGGACATGTTCACTTTACGTCATGATTTATACTTGGGATTCCATTTATGTATTACAATGGATGGAATCATTTTGATTTCGATAATATGTAATGATCATGTTGTGATACTTGGGTACCTTTTTAATGTTCTCATTCGCTGTGACCATGATGGAATATAGATGAATACATGTGATTTCTCTTTTAATTAAATGAAATTGATATGTTATTAAAACAAAGGATGTGTACTCCAGGGAAAATCACATGCCTTGGATTGGTAAAAATTTGTTTATTATCTATGTTATACCAACTATTACACCCTTATTATATTTGTAAAAGTAAACCGCTATCTAAAACATTCTAATTTAGGCTGAAGCATGTACGATCAGCTAAATGTACATTAGGAAGAAGAGCATTCTTGTTGTGATTATTAATTTATTATTTTTCCATATTTTTATTATAACATCACAATGCTATATTTTATAATAAAATATTTTATTAAGATTTCAAAACCATTGGGGGCCTAATTAGTATATCTCATACTACTCTTGGGAATATATTTCACTAGGTTACCACATAATGATCCTTTTATTCATAGGTCTATGATTATTGGATGATGCATGTGTTGTTGTGCATGTACTGGTCTATTAGAAGCATATAACTGAGCTAGAGATCAGGGTGATCATGGATTATTTATTTTGTATTTTTTTACTTTTTAGGTTTGTAGAATCATATTACTCAGATGAATTGATATATATTTAGTATTGGAAAATCTAATTTATTTTTCATATGTTGGTTTTATTTTATTTATAAGACTTACTCTATTGTTTCCTTATGATATATCGATGCACCACTATGATCATCAGGGTATGTCTCCACACCATACCACCGTTGGACACTCAATTCTAATCGATAGCCTCTAGCGTATGGGGATGTGTTCTTGAGGAAATGTTGTGATTGGTCTGGCTACCATTTAAATAGCCAGTTGGGATATTATTTTACAATGTGATATCAATACTAGGTTTTGATACTTGAGAATGTGGTGCGTCCTCGTTTATAGTGTTTGAATAGTGGGAAAATCTTTTTTGGTGTATGGTTTCACAAACCATGCACATGACCCAAGTGACCTCCTTTCTTGGGATATGACACTAGCACGGTTAGACGAAAATTTAGCCAACCATGTAGCTAATCATTACTCTACATTAATGGGGATGAAAATTAATTAAATTTTTCTAAATAATTTTTCTTTTCTCCCTTTCCTTTCATTATCATCATTGTACACCACAGGGCTCCAACTGAGGCTCCTCATCACCCCTACTATGTATTGAAAGATCTAACTCATCCGTCCTCTGAATCGAGCACTATATAGTGTGTTGGAGGGACCTCAGTAAATATACAACTCCTCCTTCCCCTTTTCATCAATTATCATCTTCTTTCCTGTAGTGTTTTAAAGTTCTACTATTCTCCCTAATTCTAGATCATTCATCAATTTTTTTAAATTTAAAATGCATTATGAAAAATTATGCTTCAATGTTGGATGAGTGAAGCATCCTCGGTATACGGTAGGTGTTCCACCACTTCTCCCACAAATGGATAAATGTATTATAATTTACGTCATTGTTTTGTGCAATAGTATATTCCATGTGATTTTTCTGACATGTTATATTGAAATTATTGAATCAAACGCTCACCTTTAGTAGAAATTCATACATAATTTTACCATGATGATAATTGTAGACCTCAATGTGGAACTGGTATTATGTTTTAGCCCCTAGAATATGATTATTTAATTAATAGTTCTATAATAAAACCCTTCGAGGAAGCGTGATGTTTTCAAAAAATTAAAACATGTAGTTTAAATGAAATGTCAGTGGATATGATACCGCTATATATTATTTATAGTGAAAACCCACACTATTACAAGGTTAGGTATTTTCCCATATAATGAATTTTATGATTCCATGTTGCTTGTATGATAGCATAGAACATTCATACATTTTCAAGTATGGTGTTTTCTACCATGTGCAGACCACCTGGATATTTTCCTGTTATTCAATGCATAGTATTACATGGTCAGAGAGGGAGATAAATAGTATATTAAATTAAATTTCATGAAATACTTAGAACATGTACCTTGAAATTATTTATAGTTTCATGATAAATGGTATTGTCCCTCTTAGAGAACATGGATTGTGATATGGCATGATTAGTACATAGACCGTGTACCTAGATAAATTTAAATGATTTAATAAATTATTACAGCATGAGAGATTCTTAGTTTCATTTCTATATAACACCAATGAAAATATCATATATTTTTATAAATTTATACAATGGTAGGGATACATTTTATATCATATATGGCTCTCCAAGCAGGTTACATACCTCCATATGAGTGGAACTGGTTCCTAGGGGATAACCTATATATGGGAACAATGGTAAAATGGTTTAACAAATCAATGAGTGATACTTAGAACCATATCAATGATGGTTGGTATGGGATATAAGGGGAGATATTTAATTTAATATGATAGTGATACTTGGGATTCAAATTTCGGATCACCTAGGATAGACTGCATTGGCTTGTGAAATTGTAACTATTATGGTGAGATACATGGGTTCCTTTATATGGATCCCCTTGGAAAGGCCCAGGATTCCAATTAAATTAATATAAGAGATGTCTCTTTTAATTAAATGAAAATGTTAATTAATTAAATGAAACGATGAGACCTCCAATACAAATCACATGCCATGGAACATTCTATCCTATATACGTATTTCTGATGAATAGTCATTACACCCTTTTCATATTTGTATAGGGTAAACCTAGTTTATAGAAATTAAATATTAAGATGATGATGGTATGGTGGACCTAATTTAAATAAGGAAGCTGAGACAACATTTTTATTTTCATTTTATTTATTTAAAGCTCTAACTGTCACACCTAAATAAAACACATACATTTTACACACAAACTGGATTATGGTATAAACATCATTGGTGGTGCCAACAATGTATATCTCACACCTTGTTCGTCCCACCATTGCACTTGGGAATCTGAATTGACCTTCATGTTTGTGAATTTGTGATTTATTTCTTGTGTTGTGTGTGGTATATGGGATCTTTAGAGTATAAGATCGGGCTAGTAATTATGATGCTAAGGGAAATTTCCTTTAAGTAATTCTGTTACCATTTATAATTTATGTATTGTATTGTATCTTGAAGTAATTTCTATGGTATTTCCTTGTTAATATTATGTAATTTCTTTTATCATGTATAAATTGTTTTATGTATTCAGTGGTGGCCACATTTTATCTGTTATTATATTTTAATTCCACTGTTTTTTACATATTATTATTCTATCCAATGTTATCTATTGATTCAAAATCTCATATACTATTTTTTTACATTGATCATGAATGAATATTTTCCCACCATACCATAATGATAACCTTACGTCTTGTTGGAAGACTATGGCATATGGGGAGGAGCGTATGAGCTCATGATATAAATATTTATGTGGTTGACAACTGAGGAATATCAACAGAAACAATACATATGAGGGTCCCATTAATCTATTTTGGATTTCTCTAAATGAAACATCATTTTATTTAAATATTAAAAATTTTAAAACACCCTTAATGGGATTTTCTCATAAGCACAAGGTATCATGAATGACCTAGTTGGTTCAGGTAAAGTAAATATTATGTGAAACCTTCCTTAAAAAACATACATGGGCCAAGTTGTGCATTTTGTATTTTTTTCATATGGGTCATCATGCCTAAATAAGAAAATTGCATGCCTTTAGTAAGGAAACCAATTAATTTAAAGTATAAATTTGAATTCATTTACATTAATTACACAGTTTATATATATATATATAGTATTCTCAGAAATATGGTTTGATTATATAGGTTACTACTCTACAATTTATAAAGCACCCATAATCATTATAAATTGAAAATCAACACCAATTTGATTGCAACTAGAATGTGACATCCCATGAAATAAATGGTTCGTGTCAAAAAAATAATGATTGTTAAGTCAAATAGAATTTTAACATAATTCTTTGTATGAAAACACTATTTTTATTATTTCCTTAATTTAATGTCCCTCACATTTACAATATAATTTTAATGACATGCTACTAAAAGTAGTAAATAAAGAGAATAGACATTGAATAAACATATAAGAAAAAAAAATATGAATCAAAATCAACAACTTAATCCGCAAAAATAACCAAGAATGGTTCACATAAAAATTATTATAAATAAATTACATAATAAATCAATATAGGTATGAATACAAGAAAATTTTTTTATCATGTTACACAAACAATCGTGCAAATGAATTTACTATATTGGTATAAAATGTATAATTTTACTAAAATTAATAACATGTAATAAAAAATTCATGATAATTAAACATGTAGGGAACATCATTAAATTTCAAAAAAATTGAAAATTAATATATTCTCTGGGATGAGATGTTTTATGGAGGGGAGATAACAGAGTCCTATTGTTTTGGATGATATTAAATTCTAATGAATTTTCAATTTTATCAAATGAAGGATATAACTTTTTACAAAGAATCATTTGAAATTAAATTATTAGTGTTGGGCCCTTTTAATGTGTTCTTTACACATGGATTAATGTATATGAGTTCTCTTCGGTCGCTCGATGTGTTTTAGGAGTACAAACCAAAAATATCAAATTTGTGGAGGGATAACAGGGTTGAATGAGTTTTCTATAATAGTGTGACCTATCAATGGAAAACTTTAATCCTAATTAGAGGTTCTAAGGTTGTTTCATGGTTTGGTACAACTTTTCACAGCAGGCAAAAAAACCACAAATCTTGTTTCAAGTATTGAACAGAATCAAAACACATGATTTTCTCATGATATATCAAATAATGTGGATAAACCATTTGAGCTGCCTTCATGGGTAGTGGAACATGAATAGATGTTGAACAGTTTGGCCAACCATGTGTATAAACTATTCACGTAACTAAAGAGGATGGAAATCAACTAAATTACCCTCTGACCTAATTTTTATTCATTATATATTCTTCCCTCCTACATGTGTGTAGTACCTCCCTGTGGGAGCTCCTATAATATCCTCTCATATCCTCTCTTACACTCTTCTCTAATTTGATAGAGAGATATCATCCATCTGGTATCCTTTTCAACAATCATCAAGTGCATAAGGAAGACCATAGTATGTCTATGACTCCCCGATTCTCTTTTTTTAATTTATCTTTCCTCTTTATACACTATTATGGTATGACCTAATTCTCCCTACTTGTAGGGTATTTATCTATTTCTTTTTTCATTCTCAAACTAGACTAAAAAAATACATGATATTTGAAATGTGTACTATAATTGGTTTAAGGTAGGTATTCTAAATATTTTTCTTTAATTAATTTGTATTTTATCTTCTTGTACCAATTTTTCACTTGTCTAAATTTTTTTGTGATGCCTCTTAAATGCGGTATTTCATTTCTAGAACTTGATACATTGAACCGATTAATCCGTTTGTATGTATATGTTATTTTCAATGATCATGTACCTAATAATGAATCAACCCTTAATTATGAGATCCATTAATAGTTTAAGTTAATTAATGTTTTTTCTATTATAACCCCTCATCGAGGTCCACTATCTCCTAAAATATAAAATTGTTGTTTAAATTCATGATTGTAGTATGTTTCATCCTTTTGGTTATGAATTATGCACAAAATGATTTTATATGTGGTTGGTAACTTTCTCTTATGTATAATTCTTGATGATTTTTTATGGAATACATGTTTGCATGATCTTTGTTTAAATTTTCATGTGTTGTGTTATCTTGTATGGGAATTCCACCAAGACCAGTAAAATTTATTAGATTTTTAGTTTTACATGATTATGGAAAGTACCCCCCTGCTTTTAATTAATAAAATAAAATGTTATTAAATGATTATTATATTGTCATTTTAGAATTATATTTGAAATGTTTTGTTGGTGTGTTCCAATTAGTGTACCTGAATTATGATGAGGTATGCTTAAGGGAATTTCCATTAATCATAATAAAGTTTAAATGATTAAATAATTTTTTACTCAATGATAGATACCCAGGTTCCTTTCAAAATAACTCCAAGGAACTGATCATAAAAATTTGATACATTGTACAAAGTGACTGATACATGTTATATCATAGATGGGATCACTTTGTTGATTATTTTCTTCCACATGAGAAATATCGATTACAATGAGATAACCTATTGATGGTCTCAGGGTAAATATGGTTGCACCATGATGTGAGTGATACTCCAGACCAATGGTAAGACACCGTGGATGGGCTTGGATGGTATATGATTACATTACGCGGTGATTGATACATGGTATTTCATTTTTGGATTACCATGGATGGGGTCCTTTAGAATTGGATGATTTGTTACAGTACTAATTTTATTCTTGAGTTCCTTAATAAGGTTCACCTCAGATAGGCCTAGTATGTCGTAAACAAGAGTATAAGAGATTTCCATTATAGTTAAATGAAAATGGCAATTAATAAATGCAATGGAAATATACTCCATGCCAAATCACATGTCTGAAACCATTCCATATTTGTTGTTTATCATTGTTTTATTAGTTAATACTCACTTATACTTTTTTATTGGTTCACCTCAATCCATTAAATTTTGTTTTAGGCTGAATCATGTATTTTATGATATGTTCCCTTGAGAATCCATAGTCTACATATTGGGTTTATTATTTATTTAATTATGTCATTACGTTGTAGACGCACACTATTTTAATAAAAAATAATAGACTGTATTATGATTTTTTGGTCATTGGTTCTATTCTAATGAGTATATATCACTCCCTTCTCAATCCATAATTGTACTGGGGTAACTGAGAAGATCCTCTTGTTCAGAGGTCTAGAATTATTTGATGATTCTTGTGCTATTATGGTAGTACTAAGGAGTTAGAATCATAGGAATAATCCAAAGCTGAAGATGCTCGTGGAGTTATCCATCATCCATTTATTTCAATTTTTCTAGGATGTATAATTTTCTATAATATTTTTTGTTCTTTTTTTTCTGTATTGTAACATCATCTTAAAGCATGTATAAATGAGTATTTGGTGTTCGAAACACTTATTCAGTTTATATATTTATCTTCTTCTTCATATAATTTATTTACAATGCTCCCCCTCTGTTTTCTTATGATATACCACTGTTCCCATCTGATCTAGAGGGTGTACTATCACCACCATACCACCATTGTATGCTCGCTACTAGTCAAAAGCCTACAACATATGGGGAGGTGCTCTTGAGACTTTATAGTGACCGGTCTGGCTACTGGTTTGTATTCAATATGAACCAACTGTTATATTCATAGCATCCTTGGTCAAGCTAGGTATTATAAAATATATGTGAAAAACTATCATGATTTTTGAACTCCTAAACAAAGATATATTTAAAGGTAACAAATTTAAAATGGACGAATGATGGTGTCGACTACTTAAAAGGGTTAAAAAGAGGCTTATCACTGCACCTTTACTTACACTACCCATAAGTGGGGAACTCATTATTGTATAAAAAATGTATAAATGACAGTATTAGCCTATTTCATTAGGGAAAATGATTATGTTGTAGCCTATTATACAAGGAAGCAGAAATTTCATAAGTAAAATTATCTAATGAATGATATGGATTTGGACGTGGTGATCTTCACATTGAAAATTAGGTTATATTATCTATAAGGAGAGAAGTGTGATATATTCACTAATAAAAAGATAGTAAAATATATATTCATATAATTTGATCTTAATATGAACCATTGACTATTTATAGATCTTCTCAATGATTATGACTAATCAATCCACTATTAGACTAGTGATGAAAACAATTTAGTAGATTCTATCTAAAGAAAATATCCAAAAACAGAATCAATGGTTATAATTGAGAAAAATCAAATATTCAGATACAAAAAAATTATGTACATGGGAATCATAAGAGAAGGAACATCATCATTACCTTATTCAATTATTTATCAACCACTAGTTTTAGAGAAGATAATTTATGTTAAAAGAAACAATGTAGAAATTTAGATGAAGGTGGAATATATTAAAAAAAGAGAAATGCAAGGAGTTGATAACTTAAAAAGAAGGATTGAGAATATTTGAGTGATGACTATGTGTACCATTATATCCTGAGATAAAGAGGGATGCTTTTAATTATTCCCAATGCTCAACCTTCTCTATCAAACCTAGAAGAAAAAGATGAATCTATATCTCCAATAGAAATGTTGGTAGGGAAATATGAATATGGAGATCTCATAATATACATCATTGTGACTAGTATGTTATAAAGTTAATCCAAAAAAAGAAATTTTCAATAGGGATGATGCAAGCATTACTTATACCTACATGGAAATGAGAAGATATAATAATTGACTTTTCCATTGTACTTTTACTGACATCCATAGGAAAAAATTCTATATGGGTAGTTTTGGATAATCGTAAAAATATTTCAAACATTATTGAAATTTAAAAGGGCTTCTCACATTGTTAAATATTTTGGCTATACATCTACGAATTTGTGAAGCTGCATTGGGTACCATTATCAATTTTATTCGTTTTAGATATGAGATTTACCTCATAGTTCATTAAAATACACTATCATGTTCTAAACTATAAGATGAACTTTAGTATCGCTAATCCCTCTCAAACTGATGTCCTGTATGAATGGAACATTAAATACTAGATGAAATTGTCATAGAATATTTAATGGAATTAAAAGGGTGTTGCGATAAGAAACATTAAATTTTCCAATTAAATTAAAAAAATTGTTTCCACTCAAGAATCTAAATGGATCTATATGAAGACCTTTATGGGGAGAGTTTTTGAAAACGTACATGTAAGAATGATGATGATGAAAATAAGATTTCAGGGCCTAAAATGATTTATGAAAGGTTAGTAAAGGAAAATAACATTTAGTATCACATCATGTCTTTCCAATTTAGATTGAGGAGATATAAAAACAATCAATATGCAGACCTAGATTTAGACGTTTGAGATAAAGGATTCATCTATAGATCACCATGGAAGAGATCCATGAGATTAACAATGAAGGTAATGATAATCTCTAAGTATATCAACCCCAGTAAAATTATTTATTTCCCTGGAGATATGGAAAATCTAATATAACTTCAAGAAACCATGTCTCATGTAAATGATTTATTACACATTTTCCTTCTAAGTAAGTACATACCATATACCTAAAATATACTAAATTAATAGGTGGTATATCTTGAAAATGATCTCTCTTATGTGGAGTAGCTGATAAATATATCATATCATAGAGATAATGTTACACTCTACAAGACAACTCACATGTTCAAAGTACTACAAAGGAACAAAAATTATGGAGATGCGACTTGGGAATAAGAGGAAGCAGTGAAAGAGAAGAACCATCACATGTTTTTACCTTATTTTGAAAAATAAAATTTTGAGGAGAGAATTTCATAACGGGGAATGATTGTAACACCCATATATTTTTATTTAATATTTTGATATCAACAATAGTTGTAGGGCATACAACACCCTTTTTAAACCAAACACTATATACTATCAATATATTATTATTTCAACATGAATGACATAACTTAGTTTTTTAATTTGTGTTTATGAATAGTAATACCATAATATGATATATATTTATTAATATATAAGCAGAAAACTAATTTTTCATTAATGATATTTTATTCTTCATAAATATGTTTTTCTACAAAAAACAATTTTATTGCTTTCTATGAGAAAATAAATTCATTAAATTTAGATATGTATATAAAATTTATTTGTAAAAATAAACATCACTTTTGAATTTATCATTTAAAAATTAACTTAGGAATAATTTTTTATAATTTAATTTTTTTTTTGAAATTTTAATTTCTAGAGAAAAATATTGATTCCTATTAGAAAACTATATATTATTTTATAGAATTTAAAATGTGAAATTATATTTTTTAATATCTTGAAATTATAAATTGATAATTGTTATTTTAAATAATATTTTTATTATTATTTGAAATGAATTTGATTAAAAAATTTAGAATTAAATCATTTTATACGTAAACATGGATTTTTTTTATTGAAAAATTGTTTTTCGTTGTGTTTTCTATATTGTTAATAAAATAAATTATAGAAATAATATTTTTTTGAATTACGAAAAAATTTATTCCATGTTTAAAATGTAGATTTTAATATTTATTAAATGGTCCCCTTTTATTTTTGGTCAATATGAATAGTAAACTTATTTACTTTTTTACTATGTTATAGGATAAATAAGGTAATTAAGGGTAAAAATTATAAGGTAATGACTATAAAATTATCCTAAAACATGACCCGATATTATGTTTTTTGTAATATAATACCACAATCTTTTAGGGGTCTAATTTATGGATAATTTAAGCAACTCTTATGAAATTGTGACCACTTTAGTATTTTATTTATGGGAAATTATAACATTTTAAACAGTTATTTTTAATATGATTAATATTTTTAATATGTCTACATCTAGAATATTTTATCCACAATAAATTGTATTCTAAAATTTAATAGATTTATATAAACATTGTAATTTATTTTTTAATTTATAGTGAAGAAATTATTATCTTAAATGCATATGAAACTATAATGATGTAAAAATTTAAATAATTTAAAAATCAAATTAGATACATAGAAATATTAAAATAAATACAATTTGATATAATTAATGTTATCAATAAATTTCATAGATTACTTTTACACGATTTGGAAAGAATAATTGTTTTTCAAATATTACTTATTTTATTTATGAAATTAATGTCAATGTGAAGAATAGTTTCAAATTTGACCAATATAATGTTTTATGGAATTAATATCTCATTAAATTAATTAAAAATAATAAAAATAAAAAATAAGTACAATTGGGATAATATATAGTAAAATATTTTATATAATTTAAATATATAGTCTATTTGGAAGAATTTGGCTCTATAATAGTCTTATTATATTTTAATATTTTGAGGAATTCCAAATTGTGCATGCATCCCAATTATAAAAGGGAACCCCATACATCACTAATTTATGCCAATATAAGAAATATAGCTCCACTATACTATATAAATTTATGTTAAAAAAAATTATTTACATTTTTTGGGGCTTGGAACTTAAAAAGGTCCTACACAAGGTACCATTAGAGAAGTAATAAATGAGCTCCTTTATAGACGAGGTAGTAGTCTTTACCGAATCATTGATATTTTTTTATTATCATACCTCTTTATAATATTTTTATCCACAAATAAATAAAAAAATAGTGTCATATAATTAATGATACATTATTATGGCTATTATTTAATTAAATTTCCTATTTTATTCAACCTTGTAAAAATGAAAGCACAGTGTCAGCATACTTACTTCTTATAGTTTTCATGTGGCGGTGTTATTCATTTTTATCACCACGTTAATTGGATGATTATCATGATATAAATAAGGGATACATATGATACGTATGAAGTGAATTTTATTCTGAAAAAACTATTATATCACCTTTTCACTACCCATTCACCATTAAGATAATGTTACCATCCATCATGCTTACGTATGACCCACCATCCCCACTAAGTGATGTGACTCATTTTCCATATCAAACATTAAAAAATTGTTATAGAAATTTATTAAATTATTAAATATGATACTTATATAATTTTTATCATTTTATATATAATGAATCTATATCTCATACACATGAACCATATCTAATTTAATAAACATGCATGGAAAATGATGGAGTTAACACATGAAACAATGAAAATAATGAAATATTATTAACAACTAGTTGGTAAGAGTTAACTAAAGGATTATATATGATATAATAAATTTTGATATGGAAATTTAATAATTTAATATGATTAATTAAAACATTATAATATAATTTAAATCAAATTCAACAAAATGAAAGTTTGATGTAAGAGATCTCTTTGAACCATCATATTTCCTTTGGGTTATACTTTATATCTTATTTCCTCAATTTATCTCTTCATTATTATAATATATTTCTCCTTTATTTTATTTATAAGTTCCAATGATATTTATTTATATCAAATTATATTTATTTTATGGTTAATTATATTTTTTAAACTATTTGTGTTCAATTCCTCATGATAAAAAAACCCGATAAAAGATAAATTCTCTATTTCTTACCCATTATCAAGTACCATTCATACAATATTTTAGGCCATAATGTTTTTTATAAAAACTATAATTTTATCATAAGATAAAATTTAAGACTATTTCTTGTTTTTTGGAAATAATTATAACATTATCCTCTTTAATGTCACAATATTACTTTCCCAAAAATATTATTAAGTGGCATATTTCTAAAGTTACCTTATCACTCTTTTTCTTTTTTAACATTTGATTGTAATTATTAATAAAAATATATTTTTATATTTTCATTAATAATAATCGAGAATAATATAATACTTTACTTTCCTAGTTAACACTATGATATGACATCTTTATATTCCTTAGAAAATGATTATTAAGGCTATTTATTACATAAGTAACATTTTTGATTAATCCTTATGTATTATTTTTTATATAAAAATCAAATTAATGTTCTTGTTATGATTGGTATGATTTGATAGTACTCAAATGTATTGTGTTATTTATTCTTCTCTTGAGATGTTATCTATGGGATTAGGCAGTAAAACAAATCAATTATGGGACTCTATCCACCATGCAATATAGTCTTGGATGTTTTTCTTGAATCGTGTTTTTGTGAAGATATATGTTTAGGAAAAACTCATATTTTTTACTTTATCGCATGATTAAAATTTCAAAATTATATGCCTCCATGTGTTTATTTAAAAATCCTTCCTTTTATGTAATCATTTTATTCCTTCGGACTCATATGTTATGCGTCTTATCATGTTTATTCCTTTAGTATGCTTTTATCTCCCCTTTGGTCTATGAATTTCTATAGGTTATCGTATTTTTGTTGTAGTGGGTCAAATTGAGTTAGAATATCATTTAGAAATTTAAGAATTTTTTTTTTACGATTTCTATTTATGAAACTAATCTTCTGAAGGCATTGAACATTTCGATCCATGGTTTGTTTTTATTTGACAGTTATGCCTAAAATCTTGTAATAATATTTGTAAAAGGATTAGATCACTATTGAAAGCAATCATCATTCATCATTTTTACACATTTAAGTATATTATGAATCAATCATTTGTAGCATCATCAATATATTGGGATGGCACAAGCATCGAGAGCATGGGGAAAATGTGTCCAACTGGAAAATTCTTAAATCACCTAGATCTCGATTGGATCAAAATCTTGGGTGATACACAATCCTGGAGGGGTTTCCAAGAATCCCAAGGAATTATCCACAATTTTCATGCATATGGAAGAATCCTATAACACTGAGAATTTTTATAGTGATATTATTATATATTTAATCTTATGTTCACGGGACATCTAAGACGTTATTTAGAGGAATCATAGAACCATAGGGAATTATGATAATGTATAATTTCATAAAATAAGGATCCTAAAAGATTCCAAGGGAATACCTTTGGCAATACCCACATACCTTCTTAATTCATTGGTCCTATATGCTGAGTACCAATAATCTCATATAGAATTCACTATTTCATCGACAATAACTATGTGAGTTAATAAATAAATGATCAGGGTTTGTCAAATTACTAAACCTACCACTACTAATATATCCCCTATAGGTCTTAGTTTTTGTAAAAAAATCTATATAAATAATTTCCATATTCTCTACCCATGAATGTAACGCATATACATAGGGTTGGTTACTCACTCGGGTACCCACTATGGTCTTATTCGGAAAAAAAGAGACGCATCCCACTCATGATCCTCAAGGATAACATTTATATGGGTTATCCCTCTTTCTAACAGGTGAGATATCATGAAAGCAATGGAATCCCAATTTTGATCCTTGAAATTAGTTAAAAAGAGGTTTTATACCTCTTGGGACCGTTGTAAATATTATGTATGTGGGGGGAATAAAACAATTGATTATCTATATCATATCATAAGAGAATGAATCCCTCTTGGGATACATAGTCACAAACAAATAACTTTGTCTAAGCCTATCACATAGGGATAACACATCCCATAACATCATAGTATTATCTCAATACCTCCCTTCCTAAAAGGTCACATCTCATTTTGGTATATGTACTCATGATCATACCCAATTTATGTTACTTTAGGTATGCAAGAACACCCAACCTATTATACGTATCAGGATGGAACCCAGTCCCTATAACTATTGATTTTTAGAATCACCATAAATATATAAACATTATGATTTCAAACTATACCCTCTTAATTTTTCACTAACCTTATAGGAGTCTCATCTCATATCTCTCTTAATATATCACTACTTCTATTTACTGGAGTAATGAACTTTCAATCATTACCAACTAACCCCAAACCCCCTCTTAAAATCCCTTAAATCATAACACCGCTCCACCATCATGATCTATATAGAAAAATCCTCAAATTGGATTCCTTATTAATAATTATACACGTGGGATGAAAAATAAAATAAAAACCTATAGTGGGAAACCAGGGTACAGTATACAGTGTGTATCCTGAGTACATGACATGTAATGAAAAACCTCTACCCTGTCCATGTTCATCCATATGTCCAGTGTATACCAAAGTTGAAGACATGCACAACTACACAAACATTGAATAAATGTGTTTTGGTAATGAATTACTAAATTTCAAGGAAATAACTTGTGTCTATCCATGTACTACTACACATCCATTTCCTCCTTCTATTGGGTGTCTACCAAAAAAATTATTATCATGTCCATGTTTGACTACAAGATTTTTACATGAAGTAGACAACTTTTACTGCCCAAAATTCCATATTCCTAGGTACTAACATAAATTAATATTTAGTACTTCATGGAGTGTACCTCATTTAAATATATTGTACATTAAAAATAATTAAATTACATAAATAGACTGATTGAAAAACAATTTTTCTAAATACAACATGTTATAACCTCAGGAGTTTGGATAGGGAACCACTACAATCAACCTGAAACCACCTTTTCCCTTTAAATAGCAATAGATAAACACAAAAAAGGTCCCAAAAAACATAATATATCTATTTCACAATATGTACATAAATATATAGTGATTTATGATAAAATAATAAAACTATCCGACCTATGGGTGAAATACACTTATGAATTACCCATATGTGCACTCCACAACTATGGCATAATGATATGACTCCTCTAAAGATATAAATCAACACATTAAACTTCCTCCATCTCTCTAAAAACCATTGGATTAAACCTATATTTCATCTATGAGGAAGTATTCCCCTATGGGTCTACACATGAATCTATGGGAGAAGACAATAAAATAAATGAAAATGTATAAAGGAAGATAAACGAAAGAAAAAACAACAAAAGAAAATGAAAAAGGGGCTTCAGCATTACCCCAACACCTTCTGACGCCCACAGAGTCGTTGGTATATATAATTTTAAGTCTTAATTATCATTCAGTTCATTTTTTGAGGTCCCAAGTGATGGGAGTGAAAACATAATGTTTTTTGGAGAGAAAACATGGCACACATTTAGTGCATTGTTGGTCTAAATGGGGTGGTAACTATGTGAGGTGTAATAAACATTATTTGAATGAAGGTATGGATAATTATTTTCAATTAATTTACCTCTTTTTATTTTAGTAAATTTTAATTATGGCCATAGTGATTTCCACTGATCATCTGAGGGTTTTTCGGATACTGGTGTTCTAGAAAATGGGAATAAAGTGTAGGTCACATAGTAACCTCATGGTTAGTACTAACTATGTAATGTAACTCCCTAAGGAGCCACATTAGTAGTAGGGGTCAGCCTAGTTTTTTATACTATATGTCCCATGGATCACTCTTGTGTGGGTCACATACATTTTTTAAAATAGTATTTATTCACGGTTTGTGAATGGTCATGGAAAATATGTTCCCTAACTATGTTGGGTATCTCCTTGGATGATGGTCATAGCATAGTATTAACCAAATTTATCCAAACCATGTTAATTTTTTTTGTGTGAATGATTCAAAACCCCTGTATGAAATATTTAAGCCTATTATTTATCTTCCCCTTTTCATTTCCATCATATTAATATCCATTCTCCTCTATTGGTTTCTTTCACCTCATATAAATAGGTTCTTCAATAAATCATAGATCAATTCTCCCAATTTAGAACTGTATAATGAATCACATCCATATTGATACTATCTTAACTCTTATTCCTTTCATTCTAATATTATCTTTGGATCATTTATGGTATTTTGGTGTGAGATAATTTTCCCTCATTTCAAGTCATTGGATGGATACTTCTATTTCATCCTAAGTAATTTTTATTTTTTGCTGCCATTATATGAGTAATCCTTAATGGACATAAGTTAGGTTGTCTCATAGTTTTCCAAAATAGTTTGGTTGTTTTATAGTAGTTCCATTGTTCTTCACAATGTCCTTTTCCATGTGTTTCCATAAAATGTTTTTATTCATTCTAAATTTATATACACACTATGTAATACTCCCATTGTAAATTTCTATGTGATTAAAAGATATTGATCTCAATTATGGGGACCCTTTGGTTGTTCCAGATTTATATTCCATTTATATTTAATTGGTTAGATTTTCATAATGCCTTATAAGTGTTCTTATTGGATCATAAATGGAATTTACCCCTTATAAGTAGTTTTGTAATAAATAATGACACCTTCTATTTATTTACACAATATATTGAATTTATATGATTTGATTATCTAAATGGATTAATTATGATGAACAGATTGTTTCATGATTGTTCTCATGCATTAATGAATTGAATGATTTAATTGTAATGAATGGAAAAGGGTGACAAAGAAAAATTGATAATTTCATAATTTGTTAAATTATTTATATAAAATATAATTCACTTGGTTATATTTGGAATTTATGAGTATATATCATGAGATGTGATACCATAGTGGTATTATTATTCTGACCATTCCATAGAGATTGGTTATGGAATGATAGTTACGGAAATTTTTGGAAGAAAGTATTCAATCTCCATTAAATATGGTCTTTAGAATGACATATTACATCATTCAAACTATTTGGATAGTGGTCATGACACACTATGTACCATTCTTTAGGTTTTGATATAACAACACACCCCCATCTCGTGTAACATGCATGACATATCTCATTGATTATGAGAATTAGGGATTGTACCTATTCTTGAGTTCATAAAATCATTTGACCTAGTTATAGATGATTGAGTTACGTATTGTTCTAGCTAGTGCCTAGTATTCCAGGTATATGGATACTTATACCGACACATAATTAGTTGATATAGGTGGATGTTATTTATAATTATATATTATTTATATTGTTACTATAATCATATGGTTATTGATCAGATTGTCATTCTAAACTAAGAGGATCCAGGTTGATTTTTTAGGAGACCTATAGGAATATGAGCAGACTATTTTTTATTTAAATTCATCATATATTATTATATTGTTATACCTACACACTTACTTGGTATGTACACTAAATGTATTACTTCTAGTCATAATTGGTGGGGCCTACTGGGATATTATCACACACCCTAATTGGGCATCCTTTCCTAATAATGTTGATTACTTGTCTACATATATGGGTAAGGTAAAGCACCCAGATATAGATTATTAACCTGATTTATCTATAGATGGGTCATAGGAGTAGAGGATGGAACATATGTTCAATATTATTGAAACACATGGTTTTTTTAATTTTTTTATTTTATATCATGTTGTATGTTCTTCTCCCATGTTTCCATTTTGAATATCCGCATCCCATCGAATATTTTATATGAAACATCCTTGTGGATATTTATTTTTATACAGTTTTTTAGTTTTTTATGCGTATTCTTTTTAATGTTATATATTTTTTATGTGATTCTGTTTTATCATGGTACGAGTCAATTATTTTAGTGTATTTTATATCATGCTTCTCCTATTGTATACTTAATATTATTTTCCACTATGCCACATTGATATGAGGTTATAGTCTCCCAACATTACCTCCTTTACTACCTTATTTCTCCACAGTAACCTATAAAATATGGATAGGTTATCTTGAAGCTATGTGACCCATAAACTCGTGGCCCCTGTTTAGTGGACGCAGATTTAGGATGTTAATAAAATGGTATCAAACCACTCTTTTACATTTTTATTAATTTTTATAAATTATATAGGAGAATATGAGGTAATTTTATTTGGTAATGATCCATGCTAACCAAGTATAGGTTAATCCCAAATTAGATGGTATTGGTGATTACAATTATTTATTAGCCTATTATGGTTGATACTACATCCCCATTATGTGATGCACATGACTTAAGATGTTATTCATTTATGTATTATAGAAATTATACTTATTTTTTTCATTATACTAATGAATTGTGGGTGTTTAATTACATGAATCATTATAATCACAATACGACTAATATGCCCTGAATTTTTTATGCATCTTCTATTTTGAGTGTGAATTTCCATGTCACATATTTTTTTATCATTGTTTATCTATGGAATTGTTCTGAAATTCCTTATAGGATAGAGAAAATATAATTAATACGTAATGATACTACCTTAACCTATCAGTTTTTTCTTAAATAGGTTAAATAAGAGACCTTAAACAGTCAATTAGGGCACACTAATCCATGGGACCTTAATTACATGGTCTATAATGTGTTACGATATGGATTACATGCAAATAATATTTTGGTTCATGAGGAGTATCATATCTCATGGATCATAAGTGGTGATCCATCTAATTCAACCTTATAAATTTTTTTAAATACATAAATCTATACAAATTTAAATGAATAATCCTTCATATAATGAAAGGGTTATCTCATACTTGTTATATAGATCTATACGTGAACCCAAATTAGGTAGTGGGTAGTTGTGTGTCTCTTACGTTATTATCACCATTTTGATCTTTTCTTTTGCACTAAGACCTATTTTTTTAAGCCAGAAAATGTATTTGATCTCATCATAATAAGTCAATTCACCTATCCTAGTTTATTGATCAATGATATTTTTACTTTTAGGAATCCTTATTATAAAATTTGTTTTGAATTGTAGAAGTATGCCTCTGTGATGTCCTTTAGTCGCACGCCCTAAAGTCGGTGATGACCAGGCTCTAGTTTAATTTGTCCTTGATCCGCCTATGACTTCTTTTATATTGCCAATAGTTAAACCTCTTCCTATTTCTCATACAATAAATGATACCCATTTGATAGAGGGATTTATTATTAGGTTATATTGTATGAAATGTGTTACTTGACCCCTAGCTATGGAATAGTTGAATTATGACATAAAACAGTAGAATACTACAGAATTTTTGTGGGATGGAGGACCACATAATATTGTGTCTTCGCTCAAAGCTATGATTTTTATATTCATCTAACTGGATATGATTCTAGAGAAGTGGTTCAGTATTACAAATTATATGTTACATTATTCTATAAAGAAATGGTGAGATGTTATTACAAAATTATATTAAAATCATAATATAGTTTGGGAATATTTCCAGACTATCTTCTATAAACACTTCATTCCCCAGATTCTGGGTGATAATGGATCTTGAGGGTTTATTAATTTTCAGCAAGATCCATTTCAATCATGGAGTATTATTATAACTTCACTAAGCTATACTGGTTTATAATGAATCAATATGTTAATGATCTTATGACCACTAGTTGATTTGAGGATGTACAGGTATACCACATTCAATCACATGTAAATGTCTTTTGGTTGATGGAAGTTTTTGAGATAGTCACCCATGCCATTATTACATAGACTAACATGAGGAATGATTATTGAGAAAATCAGGGGGGATTGGAACCTTATTCTATTAGTGGGTATTTTTTTACAAGCAAGCACAAATTTTTGGTTAGTCACAATGGTTGATGTAGTAAGGATTCTTATACAGACAGTTTCCGAGTACATCACCAATGTGGGATGTTGGTACATACAAAACCATAGTACTTACAATATCCAATTGAATGTAGAGGTTGTGGTAGGATGGTATATTTCAATAAATTTTAAAGTACTTATCTATATTTTACTATAAATAATTCATCTACACCTACCCCATATCCAAAAGTGGGGCTATTAGTATCATGCCAGATAAGAATCTTGAATACCACTATCTACTCAGGCCAAGTTGGTGGCCATGGAGAGATAGCGAGATTCATGATTCTCAATGCCACTTGGGTGGTATTTCCTTGGAAATTCAATTTGTTACGTAGGGCCAAAATATAATCTATTAACATGTGGTGTGGCATATGAAAAAGGGGGAAAATAAGACCTTATACTATCAGAGATACTATTATAGTATCATCCACATTAGTGGGTGCTTTATTTGACACATACGTGTATCTATAATTTATATCTGAGACTATAATAGAGTGTCTAAGCGTAGAGAACGAACACATTTATGGTGATATGATTCTTGATTCCCCATTACGTATTTGATTAGAGGGAATTCTCCATTGAAAATATTTCCCCATTTATATTGGTGAATACCTCTTCATGTGGAATAATTTCATCTTCAACATGATGTGATTCAATTTAATCATTAGGATGGTCTTGTTAGTTTTGTGTCAAGACCGTTCTTGAATATATCATTGAATTTTAATGTTAACTTAATTATAGGGTTTTACAAATATACATAATGGTGAATGAGAAGTCAATGTGGTTTGAGCTAGACTTAAGCAACAATGGATGGGTAATGTGATATCTCAGATCACCTATATTTTCTAACATTTATAGAGGCTACAAAAACTATTTTCCCTCATGTAGTTGAAAATTTCAAGGAATATGTCCCAAAAAGTTTTTGTACACTACCTCTAGTGCGAGAGGTAGTGTTTTCTATTGAGCTATTTATAGGAGTAGCAATAGTGACCATACCTCCTTATAGGACAGAACCTATAGAGAATATGTAAGTCGATAAATAATTGAAGTATCTGGAGGCTAATGTCTTTATAGGCTCTATATCTTCTCATTGGGGTTCACTGATCCATTTTTCCAGGAGAATGGAAACATCATGAATTTGATGGATTCATGCCATTTGAACCATATTACGATAATGAACCATTATCCAATGACTCAAATTTTCTACCTATTTGATCATATATAAGGAGAGAGAGTGTATTCAATGATTTATTTGTGGTTAGAATATCATCAGATGTATTTTAGGCCATCAATAATATCCTTCATAACATTCAATAGAACATATGGTTTTCAAAAATTAACTTTTTCACAGATCATATAAATTTGGTTATCCACCCATATCTATATTTATTCTTGGTATCTTTTTATGAATACATCATAGTGTATTATAATTATCACCATGATCATTACATCCATCTTAATATCTTTTTAAATTCACTAAGATAGAATCAACTCTTCTATTCGATCAGTAAAGGCCACCTTTAGATCAACAAATTCTACATCCAAGGTCATATTATATCATAATCCGGAGTTTCAGTAGATCTATAGAATGTGGGGGCAAGAGTTTCATGGGATAAACCTAATAAATTCATTTATATTTGGAGTTTCTTACAGATAACTGCTTATTAATGATGCATTATCCATGATTTCTCATTCCTTTCAGTGTCATTTATGAGCTTTACTAAAAAGGGTGTCAAATTCATATGGTGGAAAGTTTGTGATGTAATATATTATGATTTGAATGGATATTTTACTTTAGTATTGATTCTATTTATACTAAATCTATGAAGGAACAATACAGTATATTATAATGCATTCAGTATCATTTACAGAGTTGTTCTGATGCTAGATGAGTTAGTGGTTGTGTATGGGTCTTGTCAGTTGAGGCCTTATGTGTGGAATTACCCAATACATGACATTCCTTCAGTATATATCATTCATGAATTATATTTCTATAGAAAAAATGTACATATAAATATTTTTTGGTAGTAAAATACAAAGAAACCCTCCATTAAATATTTAAACAGTGTGATCTAAATCTCATGAAGTGAAGGCTGGTAGATTACCTACTATAGTTTGATTTTGAGATTTCATATTTTCCAGGTAAAGGAAATAAAGTATCTAGTTATCCAAGAAAAGAGACTCAATTTCATGTGATATATGAAGCCAATATCATGTTTCAAATCATGTATTATTATTTTGAGATGCATGTTGACATTTAGGAGGATCAAGGTCATAAAATCTTCTCAACCATAGTAGTGACATGTAAAATTCTATAATGGTAGAGAAAGAGAAAACTATCTGACTCTAAAGGCCCTATTGTAATGGAAATAATTTTAGTTAAGAAAACATCATCTGTTTCGATCGTGGATAGAGATGATACTTTACTTTTACATGTGTGTGTTTGGGTACTAACTAACATCAGAGAAGAAATGATATTGGAATTTCATGCCTCATCTTGAGAAGTTCTCTATAGTGTTTCCAAGATGTAATAGGAATTATGGTTCCAGTATTGGAGTCCTAGTATATAATTATATATTGTAGTATTAAAAACCCGATGTTCCACCTTTCAAGATTTTAAGGTATAATATCTATTAACAGAAGTAATTTTATAGTCATTCTCCATTCCCAAGTGGAAATGAGATGATATTTATATGAATTTCATGACTTTTTTTCCTAGATAACCTCATGTCAATGATAATATGTGAGATTTGGTTAATAATTTATTCTTGAGAACACACTTCTCCCATATGTCTGAGACCTTCTGAATAGACAAGATAGAGAGGTTATACATCATGGAGGATGTGATTCTTCATTGATCCCCAAGATTTATTATTTCTAGTATGTATTCTCATTATATTTCATGGTTCGAGTAGGGTTTAAATATGTCCTTGGGTATATTGATTATTCTGAGAATATCCTATCACCCACATATCAATGGGAAGACAGATCATAAAATTTAGATGTTATTAGAAATGATTTGTGCTTGTGTCCTTGTCATAGATGGTTCTTGGGAGAAATACAAACACATTGATGAGATGACTTATAATATTAGATTTCAGGCTACTATCGATATGGATTATTATAAATCCTTATAAGGTAGGCCTTTTTGTTCACAACTATGTTGGCTAAAGGTAGGAGAGGTAGCTATGCTCAGACCACATCTCATTTAGGAGACTATAGAGCTTTTCATGTTGATCAGAAATTACTTGGTGAAAACTCTCTATAGAGAGAATTATTATGGCAACATACATCAATGAACTATGAGTTTTAGGTAGAAGATATATTTTTATAGAGATTCTCCCTCAATGTGGTCTATATATTTATCCAGAGGCATGGTAAGGTTTTACCAATGTTTGTTGGACCGTTAGATGTTATAAAATAGATCATACCGGTGAACTACCTCATAGAACATCCTTATAGATACATGTCTATTCATGGTGTCTTTAATGTATCTCATCTTTTCTGATATTATCTATACCTATCACATATCTTCTATACAGTTGATGTTGAGTTGGAAATGGATTCTTCTTTGGAGGAGTATCCATTAAATATTACATATTAGATAATGAGGAAACACCAATGTATTTCAGTACTGTTGATATGGTTGTTCAGAAGCATGACTAGGTAAAATATGAGACATGGGAGTGGGAAGTAGATGTACGAGTTTAGTTTCCACAGCTCTTTGTGGAAGATACCTTTATACCCTCAAACCGCTAACTCGAGGTCAAGATTCTTTAAGTAAATGATGTTGTAAAGACTGGTATTTTCAGAAGGTACAACACATCTGTTTCTTTATATGTATCATTTCAATTATCTTGGATAATGAGAACAATAGTCTAAAGGATGTACAAAACGTAATCAAGGATTATTTGGTTCTCATAGTTTATTAAAATAGAAAAATAGAGTAGGCCATAAGTTAAACAAAGAGTTATTACAAATTGTGCATGGAAACCAAGTGGATAACCTATTGAGCAGTAAGCCTACTATGTTTATCCACAAACATGAAACCCAATACACACGTTCATGCGGAGCATCTGTAATTTTGTAAAGAGTAATTTTTCATGGTTTGTGCATGGTTAGGTTAACCATGCGCCTTAACCTGTTTGGGTATCTCATTGGAAATTCGTCTTAGAATGTTCTCTGCATGGTTTGAATGAACTATGTAGGAAAACTATCCCCCTGTTATTCTGCGTGATATGTACAGAATTCCCATAATGAATCATTACACCAATTCATTTTTTCTACTGTTTGTTTCTAGTGGTTTAGAAACCCTTACCCTCTTGTGGGTTCTTCTTCTTCCTCAATATAGGTTCTTCAATATATGATAGATCGGACCTCCAAATCATGCATCATCCAAAGCATCAGATCTATCCCGGTAATACCCTAATTCAAATTAATTTCACATTTTGTTTATCTTTATAAATGTTTCACAATGTAAGAATGAGTTCATTTTCCCTTTTTTCTGGGTGTTGGACCATTCCTTTTATTTCATCCAAACTAATTCCAATCTTAGGCCTCAATTGGATAAGGCTTCATCAATAGATCTTAAGTACATAGTATTGTTATCATCACTAATGTTTATGGTTTTTCATATCCATGATATTGGTATTCACCCATTCCATTGACACACATCACATTTAAATGAGTTTCATCATTCTAAATTTATATATGTACATTGTTATACACCCATTTAACCTTAATAGATGATTAGAGGTTGTCGAGATTAAACAGTGACACCCCTTTTGGTGTGCTGTCTTTGTAATCCCTTTCTAATTAATTAATTAGATTCCAATAATTCCGTTGAAGTGTTATTCTTGGATCATAAATATAATTTACCCTTGTAGGTAGTTTCCTAATTGTAAATGGATCCTCATAAGAGATTCATTAAACCAAGTGATTTTATTTATTGGTTTTGATTAACTAAATGTCTTAACTATATTAAACAACTTTCTTCATGATTGTTCTCCTAATTAACTGAATTTAATCAATTATTTGAAATTAATTTAAAAAGATGTAAAAATCCACACGTATCATTTATTTCATTATTATATTCCTTATTTCATATGTAATTATTTTGGATATATTTTTGATTGATGAGTATAATTCATTAGAGGTGCCACATCATGTCTCTTATTATTATTATCATTAATTCATATAGATTTTATGTGGAAGGATGTTTACTGGAATTGTTAGGAATGAATATTCAATCTCCCTTTGATCGGGTGGTGATCATGACATCTCACATCCTTGAAACTATTTGGAGGATGGGAATGATGTACCATGTCCCCTTGGTTTGGGTTTTCACATAAAGACCCCCCCCCACCATCTCGAGTGACAAGCATGATATCTCTCATTCATTTGGAGAAGCCATGATTTTACACATGATTATGCCTATAGGATTATTCATACTGCTTATGGATGACTGAGTTGTTCCAAATTTCATCTAGCATGATGTATTCTATGTATATTGTTTCTTATGTCTGTATGTACTTATTCGATTTATCTAGATATAGTATATAACTATTATATGTATCTATTATTACTATATAAAAGTGGTTACTAATGATATTACCATTCTGGCCTAAGATGAATCATATAGAGATTCCATCAATCCGATAAGAACCTGTGAAATAAATTTTTTATTTATTTATACAGTTTCTTATTTTTTTAGTTAAGCATGCACACTGCCAAGCTATATAGACCACATTGATTACTTCTATACACCACTGGTGGTGAACTATTGTGATTTTATCTCACACACTACTTATGACACCATTAGTACCCGAGTATATTACTTTTAAACAGGTATGGGTAAGGGTAAGGGCCTTAATAAAGATTATTGTTATTCTTTAATTATAGTTAGATCATATGAGCAGAGAACTAAAAACATTCTCGAGATTCTTCCAATTTATCATTTTTTCCATTTACCCCTACTATAAATAATGATATATATTCATATCTTATATTCCCTATATGGTATATCACTATTCCATGACATCATGTATATGATATTTCCAAGTGCAGTTTTATTTTTATCCTTATTTTTTGAAATATATGATTCCACATTTTATTAGTATAAATGTTTTTTGTTCATTATTTTTTAAAATTTACTAGAAAAGTCTTTTAGTGTCTATTATATCATGATTAGGATAATATATTCTTAATATGTTTGTCCAATATTTCCCTCTCATGTGAGGGTATAATATCCCCATATAAAAAAATTTACACACTCATTTCTAGTCGGTAGATTCTGGAATATAAGAGTTACACTAGAGACCATGTGACAGAATGGATCGGGGCCTAGTTAAGGGGATATTGAGTTAGGATATTAAACGTTGGGTGATATAGTTAGGATATTCAGATCCTCATGGTTTGAAAATTGTTTCTCAAACCAAGAGACACCCTTGATAAAACCATTATAATTATTTTGTTATGGACAATGTAACCTACATGTCCTTTCATGGTTTATCTTTCCATGTGGCCAAACAATGGGACCCTATATAGCTCACTTAGAAAATTGTGAATTTACCTAAAAGAATATATAATGTTTTTATTTTTGGGAGGCACATTCGCCTCCGCATCAAGTAAATCACTCTTCCTGTGGTGGTGGATCTCTACCCCTTATTCTGTGGTGGTTTTATATTGGATTAAGGGTGTTTTGGATTAATGTAGAATGATTTAGTCATGATTTATTCTTCTTTTCCCCCTCACAAATTTCTGTTCTTCCATTTATAAGATGTGTGGAACCCTAGTTTGTGTGTTTTCCAATTATTGGATGATTAGTGGGGGTGTTTAATTTTTTCCCTATGGTATATGTTTTCTAGGATTTGTTTTGACTCTTTCAAGTGGTCTTCATCATGGGAGATGAGGTTTAAACCAAATATAAGGGTTTTCTCTCAATTTATGGTTGTTTTATGTTTCTAACGATTAAATTTCATACCACTATTGGTAATTATTGTTGAAATATTCATTAAGATGATTTATTCTTACTGTGATATCCATTTTTTATTTTATTTGTGGGTTATTTTGGAAGTTTTGGTGTTTTAAAAAAATTTCCAAACGTAAGTGACAATTGTACACACATAGTGAGTGATAAAATCAATCAAAGGGGTTTTTGGTTTATTTGGATTTATAAAGATGATTTTGAAATGGTTTTACCTTTTAATGGTGTTTTGAGAAATTATTATTATTGTTTGTAAAAATGTCATGTTAAATGGATTGTGTTATGGATTGATTGATATGAGAACTTCCTTATAATGGGTTCACATATAGTATCACATGAATTAACTATGGAGTGAGTGAGAACTTTTTAGAAAAAATGTGAGACTTCAGTTATAGGACCTTGCAATAACCTCTTTTTCGACAAGTGGAAAAGCGAGACATTCTGTTGGAATACTTTCTGAGCTGATGTGATGATTTTTGAGAGACCATTTGATCTCTTGGACATGGTCCCTAGGATGACAATGATAGATTTAGTTTTCTTATTTTCCTTTCATACATCATTTCCCACTCACTTTAGGATTGATTGTTAGATCCCGAGGTCCAAATTAATCATTCATGATCGGTTATGTAGAGACCTAAAGCTTGACGTACATGGACATTAAATTACTTTTGCGGAATACTTAGTACATAACAAAAACACACACACAAGGACCGTAATTGTTTAGTGTCTTTGGAAACTCGGAATATAATCTTCTAATCTTGGTGAAAGATCTTCAACATATCCCATAAATATCATCCTTTTTTTACTTAAAACCTTTCGTTATATCTTGGGGAAAAGAAAACATAAAAGGGTGAGCTCAAATGCTCAGTAAGGGTAAACAAAAGAATTATCATTCACTTCATATTCATAAGAACATAACATTTTGGAAATCTTAACCTACAAAAGAATGCATAATTTCATAACATGGGATAAATCATAGTAGTGAAACGAAATCCCAATAATCATAACTTAAAACATGAAACTTTGTGTCATACACACATAATCATAGAGAATCATTTCTTATTAGTCAAGACTCATTGCCAAGACTATCTTAGTGGACAAAGTCCATTTCTGAACCGAGTTACCCTCGTTTCAGTCATGGTTCACTGAACCGGTATAACCTACCATTCCAGCCATGTCTATATCATGGGATATAAAATATTTACCCAATTCATTGGAGGGAGATATAGGTCCCACCCATCTCATAATGATACCATTCTTATGTGTGCCACAAAATCATAAATCATACATCATTTCATAACCCATGTAATAAAAATGGGATTCTTAAACATCATTCCATCATAACATAATAAATATAAGATAAAAGGACATCATAATAATATTTCCATAATAACATAATAAAATAAATGTAAAAATGGGGACAGAAACAGAACCCTATATTATCTTATATGGAAAATAATTTTGATAAAACACTTGAACTCCATTCTTGAGGAAAATATCCTTTCTACTTCAAAAACATTTTTCCATTATTAACATGTCGTACAATTTTATACTAAAAGAAGTTGATTAAAAAGAAACATGAAAACTTGTAAAGTAAGCTTCTTGGATGTAATTTTTAAAAAATCCATTCATGTCGTATAAGTTAAAAAAGCATTCTTCGTACTTTTGTCGGAAAAGTCAAAAAGTACCTCGTACGAAAAACGACAAAAGATTCCTTTCATATCTTTTCCTAAAAACTCACTGAAGGGTAAAATTGGATTTAAAAAATTGTAGGTGGATGGAAATAATATTAAATATTGAGGAAACATGGATTTGGATGATAAAATACACCCCAGTAAATACCAAAGTATAAACAATCTCGGATAAAATGAGATTGTGATATTTTCCCTTACCTTATGTCTGATATGCTTTGTACGTATCCGAACCTTATGTATAATGATTTAAATAAGGTCATTAACTTATTACAGAATCATATTCATTGTTATGATATCATATATGGTTCACTTATGACTTTATATATCCCGTTCTTTTGTAAATTCCATGTTAAAGAAGCGTTTTGGGTAAAATCGTTTCATTTATCGTAGGTATTTGGACTTGTTGTTCTTGACATTATTATTACTTATATCATGATTTAATTACTCCCAGAATATAAAATATGATTTATATATCATATATATTCAGTATATATATATATATATAATAGATAGATAAATGAAATGAAACACACCGTTCATGGAGACGGTAGTCCGTACGTACGCATGAATGCTGTTTTCCTTTCCTTATTTTCTTGAATGGAAGTAAGTAGATGACATTAATATATAAATAAATCCAGAAGATTTACCATGTCATATATTTCATTATTATTCATTATATATATACTTTATAATCATTTTGTAATGGTTAACATGGATAATGAATCTCATCGCGTCGTGGAGACGGTAGTCCGTACGTACGCACGAGCGATGATATCGTTCCCATGGTCGTGGAATTGTGTTGAAGTTTATGTATACTATTTCAGTATCAATATAACTTTATAATAGTCATATATAGTTACTCATTACACAATTATACCCATCCAATTAAGGTGGTGGCAGAAAATAGATTACACCACGGCGTGGAGACGGTATTCCCTACGTACGCACGCGCGGTGATTTCCTTTTTCCGTAGGATGATAGAAGGTTAATTAGAGTTGTTTAATATTTATAATAACATATCAATATATAATAAATAGTGATGTTATTAATTTATCATGAAAAAACTAAAGAAGAATAAGTTGAAGAAGAAAGAAATTGAAAAACATCGGTAATGGATATTACCTCTTTTTGACGCGCCTTCACATAACCTCCACTTAAAGAACTAAGGATGGTATTTGAAGAATACCAGGACCTCTAGGATGATACAAGGGAAGTTTAGAAGAGATTTGTACAGGGTTTGGCCGAGCTTGAATGCTCAAATTGGTGTGAGGAGGAGGCGGAGGAGGTTCCCTTTTATAAGGGAGGAGAGGGGCACCTTAGGAAAATCTCAAAATATTATTTTATATTAAGGTCAAATTCGGTTTATAATAGTTAAAAAGGGTCTTATTTAGGAGATAAAGTGTGTATGGGTAGAAATCCTCTCATCCAATAGGATTTAGACAAGTTTAGGTTATTATTATAACCTTATCGATTAGATTTAACTCTAAGTTAAATAATTTAACTTTTACCGTTTCTTTTTGTTTTCTTACACTATATGGTTAATAAACTTACCATAACAAGACAAACTAACCCCAAGATGTTTATTATTAATATATATATAGTTATATAAGTAATTTTGACAAACCTTAGATTTTTAATAATTAAATAACAATTTATAATATAATATTTGTTTTAAAAACTAATTAATGTCAATTTTGACACTATTTGGTACATGATTTTTATAAAATTGATAACAGAATGATAAGTTCAAACCATGTTTCTTATATCAACAATTACATGTCATATTGACCTATAAAATTAATGTATGTCATAAAAAGTCTCATATTACATTTATTTGGGCATTTATAACATCAATTATGTCAATATTTCATTAATAAGACAATTACTGCATCATCTTTGATTCATAATAAATGATAATTATTTAATCCCTATAAATTATAAATAAATTCCTATGATGTATATAAATGTATTAGATTTTTGGAGACTATTCAGGTTCGATGTTTTATAAAGTTTATCACTAAATTAAACATATTATACTTATAAGATTTAAAAAAGTGACATGTAATCACATTCTTTGGTTTTAATAATAATTAAATTATTTTCATAGACGAAAGTCCATAAAATGAATCTAATCCGACCCTTAGGTTATATGGGTCTACTGTTATCCATCCAATAGGATTTTTCCAAGTGTTAGGGTAATTTTATAATCTTACATTTACCCTTAATTACCTGATTTACCTTTAACTATAGTAAATAAAATTTACCGTAGTTACTATTCACAATGCACAAAAATAAAAAGTAACTTATTAACATAATTTGTACCCACTGATTCCAAATATGGAATCCATTTTTCCAAATTCAATACACAAAAGATGCAGAAATTAAATTAAAATTAATCTTGTTGTCGAAATAAAATGGATTTTTCTTTAAAACACTGCAAAAGATTGAATTGATTTAACCTACGAATTCAAGGTAAAATCAATGCTAGTGACATACATTATATTAAATGGAAAATATATATTATATTTTTACTTTAAATCCATTCAATATTATAATTTAACCACATAAGATATTATGATGAAAAAGTTGTTTTTAATTAAAATATAGCGTGTTTTTTCTATTTATTAAAATATGAAAGTTAACGGAAAAATATCAAAACTATATCTAATGTAAATTTTTATACCCCGATTCAAAAGAAGAATTTTATTTTTTCAAATTGAAGTTATAAACATGTTAGAAACTAGATTTAAAGTGGGTGTGCCATCAAAAGGTGGCAAAACTTCATTTGTTGAAAAATTCTTATTTTACCCGAAGAATTTATTTTGTTCTTATACCATGTTCTAGAAATGTGTAAGATGAATAATAATGTTATAATATTCAAAATATAGTTAACACTATTCATAACGTCTATTTAATAACAATATTATAAGAATATATCGTTGTTTAGTAAAACCCGGTATTGCGTACAACACACGCTATCGAGGAACGTCGCGATTGTGTGTAATGCAAGCCATGTCAGGGTTGCGTGCTGTGAAATAATCCTTCGTTGTTTCGTATATCATAATCCAACCATATTTAATTTATACATTGAATATATATATATATATACTCAATGTTGCGTAGAATAACTATTATCAAAATTGTCTGTAACACGATCCAAGAATAGTGTTGTGTATACTGCAAGCTAATACAGTGTTGCGTATAGTGCAAGGTAATCTTGGTGTAGCATAAAACACAAGCCATTAATGAAATTAAAATAATATTTTTCATAGAATTTTGGGGTGTTACAGGTTATATGCTTTAGGCTACTAATTACATCCATTGAGATTTGATTATATATATTATACCAAAATGTCCTTTACTTCTAATTGTATGTTTACATATTTATGATAACCCTTATGCCTTCTAGGATATATTTAGAAGGGATACACCTTAGAGCCTATCATATTTATCTTATCCATGTTTATTTTTTTTAGGAAAACCATATTTTTATTAAAAAACAACTATATAGATTTTAAAGATTAACTTAGATATTTTGGGTTTTCCACATTGTTTAATATTCGAAATTTTTTTCAAACAATTTTGTTGATTGTCATGTGTAAAATTATTAAATAGATTAATGGTGGTATCCAATTGGGTCTCATGGCTCACACCATTCGTGGGGCATATTTTGGTGTTTTTAGATATTATTTTATGTGACTGAGGTATAGGCAAAGTCACCACATTCTATATGGCTCCTCTTGATCATCATCATTCATGTCTTGTAGAACTGGTTTGGTATCATAGGGATTTAATTCCTTGGAGTGATCCATTGTATATTGTACCAATTGGGATATAATTTTTGTCTTTATTCTTTGTCACCTTTATTTTTATTTTTGGGGTTTTTGTTTGAAATTTCAAGAATAGGTCATGTTGTTAAATATTTTACATACACTGTTTGTTGTGGTTTATGGTATATGTTTAGCTTATGATTAATTTATTTGGACATTATATTTATAAATTTTACTTTTATTATAGTGTTTTTATCCAATTTCTTGTGTGATTGGTGCTAGAATACCAATGGGAAAATCTGTCCCAAGAGATAGTTGTTTATGTCTGATTATTATAACCTACATATAAGGATTGAGAAATTGATTTTGGAAATGTTTCGTGGTAGCTCGGGTGACATGTTTAGGAAACCCATGATTTTTTTAATTTATATAGTATTATAATGGGGAACTTTTTAATTTTTGATTCTACTGTATATAGGAGATCTCATATCTGAGTCTCGAGAAATAGGAATAGGGGTCTTTCTGGAATAATCTTATACATATATAACCTCAAGTAACCATGGGAGGTTCGGGATTTCAGTTTTGTTTGATCCTTATTATGTGTTTTTTGATGATTATTCTATGAATTACCTAATCATGGTAAAATATCCGAGTAATTTTAGGGGTCATTTTATGTTTTATGGTGAAACATGAGGGGTTTAGTGGAGGTGAACAATTAGTCAAAAATATTGTCGTAACTATGCACAGTTCATGAATCCTTCTATCCAACTATAGAGAAAATATATAGTTAATGTAGTGTTTTACAAACTACGTTTCCAAACCATGAACTGGAGGAATATAATAATTGTTTTATGTTTTGGTTCCTTTATCATTTTGACTTTCTTGTGATGTTGTTGATTATTTTTGATATCATTATTGAGGGTTTCTTTTAGTTGTTTTTTCTATTTATGTGGGAATTGTGGTTGATGAATCCAATGTTTCTGTGTCTTATAGATAATGCCTCCAAGAAGAACCTCTTCTAGTTGAGGGTGTAGGGGGAAGTACACCACAAGAAAACCATATTGTTGAACTGCCTTTTGTGGAATTGGGGATTCGTATGATCTTTACCTTTCACCATGTGTGTGGTGATGAGCATACATGGACCACAGACCACATTCACGGATTTTTGAGATATAATCCACAAGTTTTAAGTGAAAAAACGTCCCCTAAGGATAAAATGGAGTTGATAGATTATATTGAGGAGAGGTTTGAGTTTTTTAATGTGCATGAGACCTCTAAGGTTGGATATTCCATGTTTTTTGTGATGGAATTGGTAATAAGTAATCAGATTTGATGCTTCTTATTGGTAAATCACGAGGGTCGCACTTATAATTTCATTATGGTGCCATTTAATTAGCAATTTTACCTAGATACCATTATATAAGTGAAGGCCTATGAGTTTATATGGAAGGAGTAGGGTGTTCATTCCATTATGGATTATGCTAGTGAATTTATTGTGTTTCATCATATATCAACGGTTCTTATTATGTTTGATTACCTCAATGTTATGAGTTTTAATATGTTCTTGGGGATACAGAAATGATCTACGATAATTATTATTCTCCCTGAAACCAATTTTTATTTGGTTGAAATGTTAGTGATGTTAGATACATATTTGAATGGAAAGAATGTTCTCTGTGGTATTTCTTCTATGGTTAGGGGCTAGGGTTCTTTTGAAAGATAAAATAGAAATATAGAATAATATTAGAGAGGCAATGGTAAGAGTGTCTAGTAGCCATTGGGGTATTATTATATGTAACCTACGTAGAATAGACCAATTATTTGTTACTAGTGTTGGAAGGTAAGACAAACTTGGTTAAAGACCTCAGAGACTCTAAGTACATTCCACTAGTGTGTGTAATAATGTAATATATAATGCTTATTCTAGTTGGATTCGGAGGTAGTTGTATGAGATACACTTTTTTGAAGGTCTCTTAGTTGTAGTTTGATGATTCCATGGATGGAGGATCTCATCCTCTTGTAATAGGGGATTCTCACTTGGGGATGAAGACTAATGCTATATCTAAACTGGGGAATATCCATGCAGCTAAAGTCATTTCATTGGACTCAGATTCTAGGATAACCACTATTTGTGGAACAATGTTTATTTCTTCTTCTATGGTGTTTCTTCTATATAAAATTAGATAATCCCATTATTTCATTTAATATAATTTAACTTTTTTAGGTATTCTATCATATTTTATTACATATGTTATGGACATGGCAACCCCTTTGGGTAGGAATAAGGATGAAGGATTCATGTGATTTGACTGTCATATTATGGTAGCAAGTGTGGATCTCATTTTGGAAATCCTAATTTAGGAATTAGAAATTTTTTACCTTATTATCATCATGTGTTGGTTGATTAGATTGAAGGAACTAGTTGAATGTTATCACCATAGGGTCGTGTTCCAAAATTATGGTGGGATAAATAAAATTATTTAGGTTGAGTGCGATACATTATAAGGGAGAGAGGTATTATTTTATTAATTTTTGGGGGTATCTGGTGCATGTTTTTCAGTTTGATCCATCATGATTTTGAATAGAAGGGAGAAATTGTATTTTTTTATAAAACTACCTATATGTTTTCCAAAAGATTTCGTGACATTATATCATAAGTTATAGGTTGAGATTAATTTATATCTAATATTTATTATGATCCCGATTTACTTATTTTCATATCGAATGGCTCTGGTTGAGCTGAAGGAGACAATATTTTAGATAGAGGATCTTGAAGACATGCAGTTTTATCTGTCCTAGAGTGTTACTATGGGATTCTCCAGTGCTATTTTTAAATGAATTCATATGGTAGAATCAAAATTTTCATATAATAAAATATTATTAACCATGTTATAGTAATTAATAAGTATTAAATTCTTAAAAGTAATTATCTTCTTGATCAACTAAGTGGGTCCGATTGGTTTTCGAAGATCAACTTGAGATCAGTGTACCATTGGTTGAGGTTCTGATGGGAAAATTTATCAAAGACCACCTATCCAAGATAGTATGCATATAAATTTTTTTTTCATTTGGTATTACCAAGGATCCTACAACCTTTATATTTATAAAAAAATAGACCTTCCATTACATTATAGACTCATTAATATTCATTTTTTTTGGAAAAAATATTCATATATTACGAGATGGACAGTTAGATTATTGGCCATCTAAAGGGTATTATAGATGTAATTAGAGATCATCTTCTAAAGCCCATGTTTCAAATGTTCATTATTTGGATCCATCATGTGAATTTTTTAGCCCACATGATTATTGATGATGTAATTTCAGTGCATGAAGAGAAAGTGTGTGTAGTAATTTATTGGGATCATCCCAAGAATGCATTCAAGATCCATGCCTTTTTTGTGTTTTTAGGTATTACTAACTTTTTATTCATATATTATCATGGATTTATTTTATATTGATTGCATTAATTAGAATAATAGAATCAATTTGAGTCGAATCAGATGTTCAAAATTACGTTTTAGATGTTTCTGGCACTTTTGACATCCAAACATATTGTTATTCTTCCCAAATTTGGTAGATATTATGTTTTGTATTATGATACCTCTAATATGTGTTTTGGGTTCTTGTTGATATTGTAAGAAAATTTTGTGGGAAATGTATTGAGGTAGATACCCACAATTGAGCATAATTATCCCACCCATAACAGGGAATTGGAAGCTGTAATGCATACTCTAAAGTTGTGGTGACAGTACCTCTTCAGAGAAAATCTGACAGTGTATCAGGATCAAAAAAGCTTGAAGTATGCGTTCACTCAGAGGGGTCTAAACCTATACTATAAGGTCTGGATGTATTGTCTTCAAAATTAATATTTTAATAATATTAATATTTCTAGAAAGGGTAATGTGGTCAATAACATTTTATGTTGGATGCGTCCAACATAGTCTATTCATGAATAAAAGGATAGGTTGGGTCTGATGAGTTTTTCTCATGATATTAAGATTAATGTATAAGAGGATACAGGGAATTTGTTTTCAAGTGTTCATAGTATACCCCCAATCATCAGTCATGTGATGATTGGATAGCCATATGGCCTTGAGTTGTAGGATATTACATGTTCCCATAATTGTTGGGACACCTTGGATGATAAGACTTAGGCTCCCAATGGCTAAAATCTATTTCAAAAGTGGTTGGTTGTTTATTTATCCTAAGGTAGGAAATGATGAAAAGGAAACATCATTTTATTAGGGTCAATAAATCATTGAAAAAAACGTTTTATTCCCTAATTGGATGATATATGGGTCCATGAAAAAGATGTGTAGTGGTGGAATTTCTTTCTAGGTGATTGAACCACTAGAGGATCAATGTTGATCATTAGAGTCTAATTGGGTTATTTCAACTACTTCCCTTGAAAATATGTAAGTGGGATAAGATATCTTCTAATTTCATTATTATTATACATTGTGATCTAATGGTAATGATTCAATATGGGTGATTTTTTGTCCTTTGATAAAATTATCCCTCTTTTTACCAATCATATAGTATATGAATGTAAGGGAACTCAAAAGCCAATATTTCTAAGAGGTTGTCCGGATTCGTTGTTGGACCTATTTAATTTTTTATGATAGAAATATTTGATTTGAATCAATCTTTTAGAAGGGACTCCATGAGGAATTAGGGACCTGGTTAATGTTTAAAATAGCACATTACCTATAGAAGGGTGACCAATTAGTGTGGACCATCAAACACTAATGGAATTTTTTGGGTCCGTTTTCCTGATTTTAGTGGTTCATGGGAATGGAACCTTCCATTGGATGAGTTTTCATATAATAGTATCTATTATGACTCAATTTGGATATCGATTTTGGAGGTTTTATACAAGCATATGTTCCAACATCTGTTTGAAGTGCTGATGTGGGTGAGGTTTCCTTGGTCGTTCCTAGTATCATCTAGGAGATGATCAAGATAGTGAGAATAATTCAAATAATTCTAGTGATAGATCATAGTTTATAGTTTTCATATGAAAACATCTTTATATATTCTGGTTTTAGGTCAGTGATTAGTTCTTTCTTCTAGTATCAATTCAGCATGTTCTTTATCACATTGGAGTGCAATGAAGATAAAAATGTGGTATATTAGGCCATTTATTATTGGGAAAAATATTTTGTATGTATATCATTGTTGGTAGTCGCTAATATAGCTATCCTTGATCCATGATATCATCCAAAAAATTTTACCTAAATAATTACAATCTAGACCCAACTAATTTTTTTGAGTGGGAATATTGGGGGTAAGAGTATGATTCCACCTATTGAAGAGTAGTATACTATTATCATTGATATTAAAAATGAGGTGCTACATGATAATAAGTTCTTATTTCTAGATGTTCTATTCTATCATATTAGTGATATTTATGGGACATGGGGGAAATGTAGTAGGGTGAAGGATCAATGGACTCACATGTTCTCTTCTAAAAAAATCTGATTAATTTTTTGGAGTATAAAGTTTCTTTGATGGGATTTTTTTTCATCCTCCAGGTCAATGCTATGTATAATTTGGATTTTTATATGTCATGTTAATTTTTTCTCAACATTCCTAGGTTTTAGGGGTCGAAACTATGAGTTTTTGGGGAGATTGACCCCGACACATAGTTATCACATGGTTTCTTTAAACCTTGTAGTAACCATGTGAAGGATGATTAAATTTTAAAAGATCCATTTCACACAGTTTGGGTAAGGATTTTTAAACAATGGAAAACCATTTAATATAATATTTATATCCTTTTTAGTGGATAATAGAACCCAAAAATTGGAACAAGGTTTGTATTAACATGCAAAAAAACTGCGTGACCCTATCCATCTCACATTAAAAAGCCGAATGTACCAAACTAACCCTATTAGGATTTTATGTTACTAGGGTTCTTTCCCCTCCACGATCATGTACTGACATCCTCCCTTAATGGTGGAGCTCCCCTCTCATTCCTTGGTGGTTTTCATCTGTTTAGAATGTGTTTTTCCATGATATAAGATGATTCCATGAGGATTTCATCTTCTTGTCTTCTCTAAAATCCTAGATATTCCATTTTTATTTAATTATGGGTTCATAGTAGGGGATTTGGTCTGTTTTCTAGAGTCTTTGGTGTATGATTATTTTTTATACATCATATGTGTGCTCTTTATCATGGTTTATGATCTTTGGACCGAATGCAAGATTTGTATCTAAATTTATAGAAAATTTCAATATATTACCTTTACGTTTCTAATCCCCATTAGATTTTATTTTATAAACTTCCAATATGAAGAATTATTATTTGTGTTTATTTAATTTAGCATGTGTTTAATTGATTATTATTGTATATTTTAGTGTTTATAGATGGGTTTCTAAATACAAGTGCCATGTCTGCACTGAAAATATTTGATAAAATTTCTCAATGAGGTTATGTGTGCTTAATTTGACTTCTAAAGTTGTTTTATAAATGTTTTGTTTTTTTCGATGGTTTTTTTATAAATATGACTTTTTGTGAAAATGGGTTTTGAAATGTCTTGTTTTATATCTTGATTAGAATGGTATCTTCCTTGTGATCTGTTGGGAAGGAGAAACACATGGGATAACTAGGGTGGGAATGATGGGATTGTTAATGGGATCATGAGATCATTAAAAGTTTGGACCAAGATATCGTTTATCTGTTTCCAATGTAAGGATTGATCTTTTTGATAGGGATACCAAGTAATATTTAGTGTTTATTTTAAAGAGACCATGTGATCTCTTGGGATTAATCCTGATGAAGACCATGGGATATTACATTTTCTTAGCCGGATAACCAACTTTTTTACTAAAAAATGTAAGTAATGATGGTTAGATACATAGTTTTACAATATAAATTCTATATTGGTAATTTTCTTTAAGCATTTGGTTAATTCAATTTTGATTCAATTTTATGTATTATGTGCAATTGTTCCAATTTTTAAATTGTATGGTTATATGATGAATATGATTATGCTAACCATTGAACTTTTTTGGTTATTTTGATAATTTATACACCATGGGAAAATGATAATGTACTTTATCCATTTTTGGAAATTTTTTTTAAAAGCCATGATTTTTTTAAAAAGGATTAAATGAACTTTTTGGTTTAGATGGAAATTTTATATTATCAACAAGGTTTAATTTTGGAAATGTTTTTAAAATAGTTTATTGGTTTATATGGGTAGAATCCATAAATATATTCATGGTTGTATCCTACTGGACTTGGTGTCCTAAACCCTTATCGGGCCCCATTTAGGGGTTTTATATTTAAATTTTCAGGACATAGGTAATGGAAAAGGAAATATGTTCTAAAGAGGAACATTTTAATTGTCCTCCTTTGGGTTTTGTGGAGGAGATTGGGCCTCTTAGAGAATGTATAATGTAGAGTCATAAATTGTATTTTTTTTATTGGGATGAATGTTCCGACATTGTTTTCCAATTACCATTTTATTGAGTTTTTTGTTGTTTTATTATGATAACATGTATATGACCTGTTGTGGAATGTTTTAATAATTATACTTATTATGATTTATGGTATATATTTATCTTATATTTAATTTATATGGATTTTATTTTTCTAATATATACTAGGATTATAGGTTTCTTCACCCCTTTTCATGGATTATTAATTCTGGTTTTCTAGTGGGAAAATAATTCCCAATCGATAGCTGGTTATAACATGATCTTGTTGTCATCTTGTGGTGATCAAGAGTATTCATCAGGCCATGTAGATGGATGGATAGGATGGTGATTTGGGTCCAACCAAGTTGGTTAGTTACCAAAATTACTTGAGGTTATTCCACATCTATGAACAAATCTTCATTCACGACTCAACCATGAAAACAACTTCTCAATCAACCCCTCTATACAAAATGTCTCACTGAGTGAATTCACATGAATGAAATAATAATTAATATATTATATATATAATAATAATTATTCAAAACAAAATATTAGGACCTATAAATCAATAAATATAATATCCATGTGGGAATCCATCTTCAATGATAAATAGAGTGGAAAAAAAATATTTGATAAATCAAATATGAAAAATGACTATTTTACCGCTCATAAGTATCCAAAATAAAAAAATTCATATTCCCATGACTCTAAAAGTACAAAAACAATATGGTTCCTTAAAACATTCAAAACATAATATTTTTCATCCATATGAATCATTGTGTAAAACAATTATCCATTCTCTCACTCCTAGAATATATTTGACTATCCTATCATGACTATCCAATGACCATTCTCCCAGTGTCCATGAATCTACAAACACATATGAAGTTCAACAATGAATAATCTGATTCTTGAAACCAATGCATAATCCTTATCATTACAATTAAAATAATTGGATGTTCCATGGACCATGATTTTTTCATCACCATACAATATGATTAGAATTGAAAACGCTCTCATTACCATGTTCCAAAATGAAAAAAATCAAAAATTCACTTTTTCACACTTCATGAGAATTGTTCCGATATAAAAAATTCTATTTGAACAAATAATGTGTTTCACCACCCTCAAAGTTCATATTGTTCCACCCCATTATTTGGATTTTCTCATACTTCTCCTCTTGTGAATATTCAATGGCTTCCACCACTACTGATGTGTGTCTCCTCTCAAGGCATGATCCCTATTCAATAATGTTTGAATAGGATTTAGCAACATCGTTTCTACCACCACACCCGATCCATTATTCATGTACTCCCTAAAATGAAGAGGCATTTATCATTTCATCATAACTGCTACGAATGATGAGAGATAAATTTCATTAAAAATATTTGTCCATGAATCACACAAGGACGCTCAAAAATTTAAAAGTTTCCATGTTTAAATGGAATGTATCATTCCCATGCCAGTCAATACAATGTGAATATATTCTCATACCACCAAACCACACTACCCGACTCACACATTAATGATCTATATGTTACCCACGCCAAGAAAAACATGCTCCATGGAATGTTAATCATAAAAATGTAGGTCATCCTTTCAAAATACTAATCATAATATGGCACATCACATGTAAAGTAATTTATTCTATAGCCCACCATCAAATCAATACATCCTATTTTAATAGGTTCTATTACCAAGTCTAAATCATGTTAACCTTTTCATCACAAAAATCGACAACATTGAATAATTTCATTCATGAGCATCCACTTGTTCATTGTACAATCCCATAAGAGCTAATCCTTTGGTCAATATGTCCAATCACCCAAACAATCCTTCCCATAATATCTAATCTTGGGACCAAATCACCCTAGGTAATTACAAGAAATCAAAAGGCATCATGTTTCCTCTATCACAAAATCCTGTCACCTATCCCCAATTAATCTCAATATGAGTGTATAACCACGGTATCCTCATATACTAGCACCTGTAAACACAATCAAACATATTTAGTTGGTTTCCATCAACCAAACCAACCACTAATACTGTAAATCTTGCATCATGAGTTTTCCCTGGTCAACATGATCTTGCATCCACCAATTTCACATCCTAACTAGTGGTATCAAAGTCTCTAATGTAGCCCTATTGATTTGGATTCATGTTAAGGTAACTATGGATAACCACCTATCCCACACATCTCTCACAGAAGAACCATATTGAAAATTATTTATTACAATAATAAAATATCCTTGTTACCTACTAAAATATTACATGGAATCTAACATGAATGGACACCCTCTCTAAATGAGGTAAAACTGAAGGTGGTTATTCTTATCATCAACCTATGGGGATTAAAAAATATCATCATTGTTTCAATAATGTAACTTTTCATATCCATATTATAGAGGGATCACCCTATAAACTATAATTTTGATGCCTATAATAGTGCAACCCACTGATAAAATACTAACATGATGAAGGATTATAATTCATTATAAATATAAGGAATCACCTTACAAAAATCATCCTGGTAGGGAATAAACCTCCTTGATAATTGTTGTATGGGAATTGTACCAATAGTTCATGAGTTAAATGGAGAATTATATTTATCTAACCGTCAGCATGTATACATATACGGTAATACCCCTTGTGGTCCTAGTGCACCAGAAATTGTTTAGGAACCATCTCACATGAAAATGCATGATACGACCATATAACCATAAATGAAGTTTAGTTATGTAAAATATCATATCAATAAAGATAGGAGCACTACATATATGTTATTATAAATTATTAGTTAAATAAACCTAAAAATTATACAGCCATAATGTGTCTACATGAAAGGTACTAGCAAATGAATTCAATCTACAAATGGCCACATAAATACATTACTTTACAAACTAGATTACTAGGATCAGGTGAAGAGCATTGAATACATACATGGTTCTCTTAATAGTCTCTATTTAATCAATATGACGACCTAGTGACCATTATATGTTACTAATGAGATAAGAAAAAATTATTCAAACATGCAAAGGGTTGTAGGTCCACTAGTTCTAAAGGAGCCTCATTGGAATCATCATCACCAAGACACATCAAAGTGTAGAGCACATGTAATTTCATATAATAGTGCATACATTGTGGTATATATGAGTATAACATTAGTATCAAATTATGGAAGGACAATCTTTAGGTTGCTATTTGAACCTTAATTAGGTATCCTTTCATCGGTAGTAAAATCAAATATTGATAGGATTATATCATGTGGACCATACATTCCCAATTTGCTGCATGATACAAAAATTTATTCTATATTATAGGACTAAAAATAATGTCATTAGCCTTTTTCTAAGGTGATAAGCGAAAGAAATTTATAATAAATGAAATATCCAAACTCAATGTGCACCGTTTGAAGAAAAAAATTAAATAACTACAAAATTGAAATCCAAAAGAATTAATTACATATTCATGGTAACATGGATATATTATTGGAAAAAGTGTTCCCAATGAACCATTTCGATAACCATAATTGGCTATGAAACATTACAAATACTCATGTATGTCATGTCTACAATGAATAGAAAACAGTAATGTAAATGATTTGATAACACATTGTCACATGCCATCATGACTCAATCTATATAAAATACCCTGGCCGATTAACTAAAAGGCCTAAATAATTCCCCCATCTGCCAATGGTTTATAACTATTATCTAGGTCTGATGGTGTCTCTTTCGGTTGAATATTACATTATATCATAATAATCAAAATAATGGAAATAACCAAAATCATACATATAATTAAATAATCATAATATCGATGTAATAAATACAAAAGTATAGTGATAATGAATGATATGTAGTAAAGTCCCAAACAAAAATTTAATATACCCAATAATAGATTTCCCATCCTTCCAATAATGTAAAATATATAATAAATCTAATGTAATTAATTTAGGATCCACTTCTTCCAATATATTTGATACACCGAGTCTACATAACTTTTTATATGCTTTAAAAAAATCATAATAATCCACAGTAGCATATCTGCTCAATAATGAAACCATTGCCAATTCCCTATCAATCATTCAACATTTCTCAATCTGAATAATGATATAAAGTCTACAAAGACACCAAAAAACACTTACAATGGGTTATAAATAAATCTTATAAGACCACCCCCAATGATAAATCTATAAACTACAATAATAAGTTCATGAAAATTCAATACGATAAACCTATAAAATACAAAAGAAGAATAAAATAAAAAAATAAAACTACCATCGATCCATAGTTCTATGATCGATATCAACTATAAATACTTCATCCTATACTAGAAATATTTTTGATAACGTTATTCCACCATATGGGGGATACATGTCCTATCCCCGAGATCACTCGTACTCTCCTCTACTCTGATATAAGGTATAATCACATGTATCTAATGATAAATATGTATGGATGGTATCTTGTATAGTCTTAGGTATCATAAAAATATAACTAAATCCATGTCTATAATTTAGATCCTAAAAAAATCTCATAAATATATATTTTCTCTAATGTTTGAAATATCGGTCCAAATCTATAGGATATTGAGACTCCAGAAAAAAGAATGAATTCCTAAGGGTATGACCCACTAAAAATAAAAAATTTATACAACAGTCATAATATATGATATCTCATTATAATTTCATAATATTTGATGCTATAACAAACACTCTCTATTAATTCTTTTCTTGAACCATTGGTATAGATTCATAGACAAAAAACTATACCAACTATTTTGAGAAACCATTAGTATTGGGGACACAATCCCAATAGTTACTAACATCCCATTAGTATATGATATTGAATTAAGTACCCTGAACTCTCATACTCCCCTCCCCACCCATGATTGCTAGTCTCTCTTAACCCCTTTGAAATATTCCTCTATCTTCATTCCCATTGATCCCCCCTCATTCAAGGATTTATAATATTATTTTTTAAAATAAAATTATTGAGTTTAAAATCCAAAAAAAACATTTCTAATGAGAGTGATTTTTATTTTTTCAACTAATAAAAACCTAATCTATATCATTTTAGGTCATTATTATCTATATTATATGAAAAAATATAATTTAGAATGTTGTTTTATCTTATTTAATTATCAATGTTATTTTAGTTGATATATTTTATTTTTTAATTTAGTTATTCTCATATTTTACATAAATTCATTATAATGTTTTTGTATATAATATATATCAAATGACTATGTAATTAATTATTATAGTAATTTTTTATATTATTTAATGTGTTAGTGGGTTATGAAGTCTTTCATTTAGTTGTTTTATTTTTATTATTTAGTGACCAAAATTTTTCATAATTAATTTTAATCTACTATTATATATTATTTTTTTTTGTATTCCATGAATAATTATAAGGACTCGGCATTAAAACATTACTTAATCATGAATTTTAAACATAAAAATACATTATTACACAACGAAAATATTTTGGTTTTAGAGTTTTAAATAATTAGGATAACATACATACATAACAATCCACATACATAAAAATAAGACACTATTAGAAATTGTTTCTATTTTTTCAAAATAAACAACATTAAAACATAAAGAATGGTTTCAATGACCACACTCCATATCAACATCAAGAATCCATTAATTTTATTACCCATCCTTATATCATATGAAATAAATTTTAAAAACATGGAATGAGTATAAAAATCAATATGTGATATAATAATAGAAAGTGTTAGTCAAGTGATAACATAAAAACCAATAAAACACATATCATTAAAACTCGAATGAATGGAATACTCATGTTGTATCCTTTGGAAATATTTTCCATACCACTTTTACATTCACCCATATATATGGAATAAAATTTTGATCAACATCCATATCTGGAGTACCCAATGCATTTGAGAGCTATAATGGTGCTCAACCGTTATATCTTGAGCTATAATGGGCTCAACCCAACATATATTGAGCTATAATGGGATAAATCCAACATATCCTGAGATATAATGGGCTCAAAACAGAATAAATAATTTCCAAGAAACATATCATTTTAATAATGTATATTTAAATAAGGATAATGAACTCATTCCATATAAATATAAAAAGACAATACCTTTTAAATAATTAAAGAGACTTTTAAAAGTCTTTAAAAATGAATGTCCGTTAAAAATATAATTGAGGTGAGAATTAATAGAAATGAATGTTCATGTGTAAACAATATAAATTCAAATAATTATACATTATATAACATAAATTAATCACACTAATAATATTAATATAATGTAATGGATAATGTATAATGTTATCCAAATGATTAGAAATAGGGTTAAGAATTCCCTTACCACGAGTTTGTCTTACTTCAAACATGTTTAAAAATCATGTATAATGGTTAAAAGTTTTATATTAACATGTTACAGAAACAAATCATTCTTTATAATATCATATATGATAATCTTATTAAATAATTTCACCCTTTCATTTGTTAGTATTTTGTTCCTTGCATTGTTTTGTGTATGTTTAATTACGTGATTTCCAGCTCTGGTTAATGATAAATATAATTTTTGTTTGTAAGTGAAACTCCATTATTGGAATGGAAAAGTACTAAAATATTTAAATTACCATAAATTCTACACTTTTTTATTTTTTTATATGAGGTTGATTAATATGTTTAAACATTAATGGTGTTCGTTTAGATCATTTTAGTGGTTCTTTGATAATAACGACATCATTTTGTTTTATAAATTAAAACCACATGTACTAAAGAATTTCAAAACCATTGAAGAGACATAAGACATATATTATAACCTAGTTCATCCATTGAAATGGTTTCATGACTATACATGAAATAATTAATGAAAAAATCACATCGTCCACAATAATGGTAATTCGACACATCACAGACAATGTTTTTATTCCTTGAATATATTGGAGAGGTGATAAACAATGATGATCAATTCTCCATGAAAATAAGAAAATCCAGAATATACATGATTTCTAGTGCTTTCCGGCCATTTGGGTAAGATGAGGTGAAGATATATTTAAAAATAATGGAAGTCAAAATAACTGAATAGTTGAGAAATTCCTTACAATAATTTGTCTACCTAACGACTATGCAACATGGTTTTAGAAAACATTAAAAAGGGAGGGGATAAGGGTCAACCATCCAGAAATGAATCATAAAAAAGAATAGATATTGAATAACATGAAAATAATATCATGGTATGGATTATTGAATTCTATTCCACATAAAATAGAAATAGATGGGAAAAAGAAAGTAGTTGATAATTTTCTTACAATGTAGAGTAACTCCTAGAACATGATGCTTGGGACCTTGGGGTCATGAATAAATCGTTGGAGGAAAAATATGAAGGTAAAAAGGCTCGATATTCATTTATGGTGAATTTGGAATTATATTAAAGATGTTATGGGATGGTATATATAACTAAAGTGAGGGAATATTTTAATAATTTCTAAGGGACACCTCATTAGTGGTATTGAAAAAACCATGGGCTTCGCCATGGTATTTTACCTTGGTATTGGCCACATGAGAAACCTCACATATTATTTTACTATATAAAAGTGTATCTGATTTATTACATACTTATTACAACATTAATGATTTCATTAATACACCGAAACTCAAAACTGTATTTTTACTATCACAAAAAAATCAACTTTTTCCGAAAAATCCCAAAAATTCACCCTAACCATTTTCAACATCTACAATTCAAAAATGAACTCCATTTTTAAAAATAATTTTCTAAATATTATACATTAACTTTTAAATAAAATCATACTTAGTTAAAAAATTATCATTTTTAAATATATAAATTCTTTTATATCACATAGAAAAATTAACTAAGATGTTATTATATAAAATACATATGAAAATAAAATAATAATATAGGTTAATAAACATTAGGTTCAAATTACTAATCATATTATTATTCATAAACCTATGTTATTATTCATAAGAAAACTTGTTGGTCCCATCAATCTATAAATAACTTACTGAACACAATTATAGATGACAATTTTTTGAAATTCAAAACATAGAAGAAAAAAAATTATGTTTAAATGTTAGTTATAAATATCTACTTAAAACAATGTTTCATTAATTTCATTTATTTTTTAAAGGCCTTGGGGTGTTACACTATCCCCACCATCTAGAAATTGTGTCCTCTCAATTTTATTTACTTGTTAATCAAGTGGGGGTACCTTTCCCTCATACCATTTTTAGACTCCCATGTTACTTCTACATCCATGTTGTTTCTCCAAAAAATGATTACATGTTGAATTAAATTATTTTACGATACTTATTCCCTCTGATCATGAATATAAACTTGTTTCTTTTCATAAGAAATGTTTTTTTCTAGATGAACTGCTTCTTGGATCATGACATGTGATGAATGTTGCAAATACTTTCTCACCATCGAAACATGAAAAACATTGTGTGTGTGAGACAAAATTGGAGGAAAAGCTACTCACTATGCTACTCATCCAACTTTATCTCAGATTTCAAAAGTACCGGTGAATCACGGACATAGATTTTCTATTCTTACCAAAAAATCATCACACTATTCAAAGATAGATTTAAGAAAAACAAGGTCACTGCATCCAAAGAGAATTCATTCCTTATGTTATCAGCATAACCTTTTTACATACTTTGAGATGTCCTCAAGTGATTCTTGATCAACATCACTATCTTAGCCACTTTCTCTACTAATTCTCCCCCCATCAAATTTCTTTCACTGAATTCATCCCAAAACACTAGATTCTGAAATAGCTTTCCATATAATGCCGCAAAATGTGTCATCTGTTTACTGTAATAAAAACAAATATTATAAGGAAAATTAACTAAAGAATGATGATGATCCCAAAATCCATGTTGTTCCATTGATCATGCATGAAGAATATCCTTCAAATCCTAAATCCTTCATTCTTATTTCCCATCATATTATTGATGAAAATATAAAATAAAATTTAACTCTGTTCCCAACGACTTCTGATGTCCTTTCCAAAAGTTATAAGTGAACCTAGGATCTCGGTAAAATACATTGTAATGATGAAATCTATCTATTCGGACAATCTCTTTGAATTATAGTTGAGAAATATGATCCAGAAACATTGTATATCAAATTGAAAGAAAATGTTCAGATTTTGTCACCTGATCCATAATAACAAAAATCACATTTTTACCTCAAGAAATATTTGGTTGTTCCACCACTAATTCCATGGATACATTCTCCCATTTTCACTCAGGCACTTGAAAAGGATGAAGCAACCCCTTTGGTAACTCCTTCTCTACTTTAACCTGTTGACATGTTAAACATTTCGTGGTAAAATCAGCAATATCTATTTTCATTCCATCCAACCAATAATACCCTGGAAGGCCTGTGTGGATCTTAATACTACCATGATGAACTGAAAATGACGAACTATGAGCTTCACAAAACAATTATATCATCAAATGAGATTCACAAGGAAAAATTTTTTTTACCAAATCCTAAAACTCTATCTTTATCAATGTTAAATTTATGAAGCTGACCAATTTTACCCAATTATACCTTTTTCTGTAGCACACAGTCTTCCTTTTGGGCTTGATTAATTCTCTCTAATAAGGATGACTAGACTGAAACATGAAGGAAAAAAGATGTATTCTATGCACCAATATCTTCTATGATAGAATTCAAGAAATCAATAATCAATGGATCATGATTTAAACATAACATAGTTAATGATGCATGATGTTTCCGACTCAAGGAATCTATTAGATTGTTTTTTTTTCTTAGATGATAATTGATCATGAAATCATAATCCATTATTAGTTCAATCCATCATCTCTGCATCATGTTTAATTCCTTCTGATTGAATAAATACTTCAGACTATTATGGTCAATATATATATATATATATATAATTTGGCTCTGTATAAATGGTGTATCAAAATTTTCAAAAAAAACCACAACGTCCAATTCCAAATATTGTGTGGGATAATTTAACTCATGAGGTTTTAGTTATCGTGAATCATAAGTGATTACCTGATCATTCTTCATCAGAACACAACTAATTCCCTTCAATTAAGCATTATTGTAGATGAAACACACACCATTTCGGGATGGGAAATCCAATACTAGAGCACTAACCAATATCTTCATCGAATTCCTAAAAACAAAAAACATATTCTTATTTATAATAAATTAACCCCTTTTCTTGTTAGCATAGTTGGTGAGCTATAAAAAAGTGAAATGTTTTCAAAAAACAGTTGGTCATAACCTGGTAATCCACGAAAACTATGAATCTCTATAACATTTTTAAGTATTTTTCATTCATAAACAACATGGGTTTTGTCAGGATCAACTGTTACTCCATCCTTATTTATAATGTTCCCATGAAGAAAAATATGTTGCAACCAAAAATTACACTTACTTAATTTCTATATAGTTTCTTTTATTTTTGATTTTTAAGAAAACCCATAGATGTTTTTCATGATCCTATTTAATTTTACAATATAATAGAATCTAATCAATAAAAAACCCCAAACATATCCCGGAACTCATGAAATATTCTATTCATAACATCCATGAATACAGCAGGTGCATTAGTTTACCCAAAAGAGATAACTGCAAATTCATAATGACCATAACTAGTACAGAATGCATTCTTCAGTATGCATTCATCCATTACTTTCAATTTATGGTACCCCAAACTCATGACATCCTTTGAAAAATATTACGCTCTCTATAGTTGATTAAACAAGTAATATATTTGTGGAAAAGGATACATGTTTTTAACAGTATGTTAATCAAGAATCTATAATCAATGAAAATTCAAATAAAACAATTTTTTTCTTAAAAAATAAGACATGAGTGCCCCATGGTGAAGTGTTGGGTTGGATGATTCCTTTATTTAATAATTATTACAATTTGTTTTTTAATTCCATAATTTCTATTTGGACTATTTGATAAGGAGGTATAAAAATTATCTTAGCATTAGGAACTAAGTCAATAGTAAACTCAACCTCTCGATTAGAAATAACTCCAGGAAAATCATTGGGTAAACATCCAAGTATTCCGTTTTCACTAGAACTTCATTAATCTGGATAGTTACCTTATATTCAAAAATATGAGGTAGATAACTTTCATTTATATCATTTATCGGTTTGTTAGCTTCCTAATCTGTTATTAGTGGTATCGGTTCATTATTAAACAGAAAATGAAAATCTTTTTGAAAAACAACTTCTTTTTCACTTCAATCAATCCTAAAATGATGAAAAGAAATCTAGTCCATCCCGAGCATAACTTAAACATCTACTAGATGAAAAACAAAAAAGTTTATAGGTAAACTCTTTATATAGACAAGGGCATGAAGATTATTTTAATTTTTTTTCCACATTTTTTCACCCAGGTGTTTTTACCATGAGAAATGATCTCATTTAATGAGGTTGAATTCCCATATTTTCTGAATATTTCTCAGAAATGAAGGAATGTGTAGACCCTAAATTAGAAAACACCTTTCAGAAATCTTTAGAAATAATAAATATAGCATCCCACCTTTTTATCACATAAACTTTCATTACATTTTACAAAACTGAGGATCTTTAAGGTTTAGTGTCTTGGAAACCAGGAACATAAAACATGAAAACATAAAACATTCTTCTTAAACACTTGAAAGGCTTATCATGATGTTCATCATAGTTTCATTACTGCATCTCATAACCTAGGGAAATTCATCAAATGAAATGGTGAGAAGAAGGCCCAGTAAGGGAAACAAGGGAAACATTTAATATGTGAACCTGTGATACATCAACTATGTCATGAAAAAGAACTTTAAGGCATGAGAAAGAAATCATGTGGCATATCATAATAAAAACAACATTTTTAATAACTTTAAGATGTGGCTACATCATTTAACATATAAAATCATGAACATATCACCAAATTCCATACCCATGGCGTCATTTGAAAATTACCAAGGTTATTCACCAAGATATCGTGAAAATTGTAATCTCTAGTGGTTACATCATTACCCAATGCATTGGAGTGCTATCAGGGCACACCCTTAAATTTTCCTTTATTATCATTTGATCCAAATATATCATCATAAATCATTTCATAAACAACCCATATAGCATAAAAGAAATGGGTTTCATTTCATAATCATATCATTTTAAAATCGGCTTTAAAGACATGATCTTTACATCACTTTAAACCCACAGAAAGGGAAAGCGGGTATCATGTATGTAAATCCCAGAATTTAAAATAAAAAATTTTGGTATATATGTGAATACCCCAATATAAATAAGAGCTTTGACTATTCACTTAATAACATAAAATAATTTTGAGAAAAAGAGAGAGTCATTTTGAGACGAAAATTCTGCAGCACAACGGCTACGTTATATGGTCTTAGAAAAGGATGAAAGGAGAGGGGACATGGGTCAAACATTCATAATTGGCCCATAAAACTGTATAGGGACATAATATAAGGCATTTAAAACATGGTAATTATATTTGAAAATATACCATATGAAATGAAGAACATTAAAGGAAGAAAAAAATAAGATTTCTCTTATGAAAATTCGGCAGCCCAACGACGTCACTTAAACTTCAACAAAAATGAATTGGCGAGATCAAATAGGGTATCTAATCATTAGAAAATAAAATATAAGTATGATATATATAGAGATAATACCACAACATAATACCAAAGGATCATTAAATACTTGACATGAAATTAGATCGTTGAAAAATGAGAAATGCGAAGGAATCCCTTAAAAATTCGGCAGCCTAACGGCATCACTTAAACTTCAACCAAAAATGAATTGACAAATTCAAAATAGGGTATCTCATCATATGAAAATAAGGGTTCACTATGATAGATATAGATATCATACCCAAACATAATAAAAAGGAACTTGAAAGACTTGACATGAAAATAGATCTTGAAAATGAGAAGGGTGAAAGAATCCCTTAAAAATTCGGCAGCCTAACGACGCCACTTAAAACATCAAAATACTCAATTGAAGAGATAAAATGGGGTCTCTCATAATATGATAATAATAGATCATAATGATATATATACAGATCATTCCCCCAAATAATAAAAAGGAACATGAAAGACTTGACAATAAAATAGAACTTGAAAATGAGAAGGGTGAAAGAATCCGTTACAAAAATTTCGACAGCCTAACAGCGCCACTTAATCTTTCATAAAATGAAATGATGAGAGTAAGAGGGGGTCTCTCATCATATGAACATAAAAAGGACAGTATAATGAATATAAAATACCATCCTACATCATACGAACATGGAGCATAAAAGAAATGACATAAAAGTTATCACTTGAAAAGAAAGAGAGGGGGTCAGATCCCTTACCTTAAAACATAACTCTTAAAACTCAAAGGTTGGGACCTTGAGGGCTTCGGGGCACCTTGGGAGGACTCCTTGGGAGGTAAGGAGACCAGAACATCGTTGGGGGAGAGTTGGGAGTGAAAAATAAAGGAGTAAAAGGTGTGTATTTATAGGGAAAGTGAGGGGGACAAGGTAATAATGGCCAAGGGACACCTCAAAAGTGGTTTTCTCAAAAGCATGGGCCCTCCCATGGTACTTCCCAGGGAGTTAGGCCACATGAAGACACCCACACAATAATTCATCATCTTTAGTCTAACATCCATTAAAATATCTCATGGTATCATCATGAAACAGTTGTGATGTCATTAAACATACCGAAACCCTAAAACTGTATTTTTACTATTCATTGAAAATTCAGCTTTCTCAGAAAAATCCCAAAATTTCACATTAACCAAATATCAAGGCTCTGATTTCATAAATGAACACCATTTTATAAAAATAATTTTCTAAATATTTTTAATTTTATTTTTAAATAAATACACTATTCACTGAAAATTCATTTTTTTAGAAAAATCCCCAAAAATTACCATAACATAATATCGATGCTTTGAGTTCAAATTTAAATTCCATTTTATGAAAATAATTTTCTAATTATTTTTAATTAAATTCTTAATTAAAAAACACTATTCACCTGAAGAAACTAATACTTGACTAATAATTTATGAAACTAATATTTAACCATTTTATTGAATCACATTACTTAATCAAGGTGCCTAGATTATACTAATACTTTATTTATGTGAGATTACTAATCCATTTGGACTCATTACTAATCCTAATCATAAAATCACTAATCATAATTTACTATTCACCAAAAATCAAGTTGATCTTATTAGACTCTATATTTCGTACTGAACATAATTGTAGAAGACCATTTTTTGAAAATCATTACACATTTTTAATTATTTAAGGTTTACATAAACATTTTTTTAAAATATCCTTTCTCTAAAATTCACCAAAAATATGCATACTATATTTATCCGGACATTTGAAAATTCATAAACTTTATAAGAAGAAATCCCAATTTTTATTTAAAACAAAGGATTTCACAAGGCAGTTATGGTCTCCTTACATATCCCTTTATCACACCAGCATAAGAAATAAGTGTAAGGTGTGCTATGGTGAGAGAATCTGAGGGAGGCTCAACCAACATCGCACGAGTAGTAATTTCTATTAGTTTGAACTTCTCTCAAAGGCGATTCCGTTCTAGCTTCACACGATGAAGTTCGGCTTGGGTTTGGTCTAGAGCAAAGCCCAGTGGTGCTACCACCTTCCCAAGTTCTGTTAGATGGGCTTCGATCTGTCCAAGACTACTGGGTGAAGCCATAGAATCTTCTTTCTATAATAATTAACCAAGATTACTTGTATTTAGAGACAATAATCAAAACGTTTAGTTTCTAGCTGTCATATTGACCAATGGTCATATAACCATCTAAACCCAACGATATCATTTTAATTATACTCATGTTATCAAATGAAACATTTTTGATGAGTATAAAAATAAAATAAAATAACACATAAAATTTAGGAAACAATATTTATTCAAAATTTTGGGTCGTTACAATCTTCCCCCCTTAAGAAATTGCATCCTCGCAATTTTTTTTAAATTGGGTTTTGAAATTTCATTGAAAGTCCCACATCGGAAACAGAGTCATTAAAACTATTACTTTAAAAGAAAGAAAGGAATGTAGACAGATCACCCGAGTTAACCCACACTAGGATTCCATTTAGGAAAACATGGACATGGAGGAGAAAACAAAGGGTCAAGTTATGAGGAAGAGTGATATAAAACATGATTAGGAGAAGGTTAAAAATAAAAAAATCCCAAACATAGGATGTGTGTAAACGGTCTATGATTACTTAGTAGGAAACGTAATCCAACAACTTTTTTTGGTTTACATTCCTTTTCATAATTTTGAGGAATTCATTTACAACATATAACAAAAACATAAGGAAATATATATACCTTCATGTATAGTTCCACAATTTAATAAGTTTCTACCAAAACTAATATTTTCTCCCAAATGATGAGAATTCAAAACTACTTGGTCTCATCAAAACACAAGAATCATCTTCTAGAGAATCACATAATATACAAAAGATTAACTATCTATTTCTTCTATCTTTAAACATTATCCCAAAAACAGAAAGGGTAAGGTAAAACAACTCTACAAAAAGAAACAATCCCATAGGAAGGGAAACTATTTTTAAATCTTCAATGTTCCATGGTAATACCCAAAGTCCATCATAGACCATCCCATAAATAACGGTCCTTAAAATTCCTCAAAATAAACCAAACTAATATTGAAACCCAAATACAAGAGGTATTTGATAATACAGTCTTCCAAAATAAACTTCACTGTTCATCTCCAAACAACATCAACCACACCTAACATCTTATAACAAAAGTAGCTAACCTAAACATATTTTACCCAAGATAGGTTAATCATTTCCATAAGTAACATAAATTACTATAAGTCCACCTTAAATTCATTTATTCTTCAAAATATAAGTCAACCTTACTCCTCAATGAAAATATTGTAGTAATATATTTACCATGATCATATAGAGTCCTTGAAATAGTGAACGTATTCCAAAATAATAATCATCTTTTAATCCCCTAATCATATTTTTCGTATTAATACGACAATCGTAGAATTTCCTATAAAATTGGTTGTTGGGAAATGTTCTTCCATTTCCCGCCATTAACTGAGAAAAGAAGCTATAATTAGGTGCTTAAATACTTTTCCAATAATCATGAAACGAAACTTAAAGCATATAAGGATAACTTGTAGAATAAAAGTATACCATATCTTGTGATCCCCTAGGTTCCCATCTAGGTTATCCATGATCATATATTCCTATTTGAACCATTATTTTATTTTACCTTTGTTTTTTTAACAATGGTTCATACCAAGCTTATGAATTTACCAAACAATATCCCCTGGGAGTGTCGTAACCAAGAGTGCAGCATGGCCCGTTGTCGTGTACTAGTTCATGTTCGTGTCTAGCTCAAAGCGGTGTTTTCGGGTTTTACCCCTATGTACATCTGTGCCAGAGCCACCTCTACCTGCTCATATCCAGACAGGGATGTATTTTCTTGGTAACCCCTTACTCACAACTCACCAAAATACCAGGGACATTTCCTATATTTAAACATTTATATAGGGTTCTTACTAGAGTTTTCATATCCTAAATTCTACAAATAACTAAACCATCCTTTTATACCAACTATAGCATCCCACCTTTTTATCACATAAACTTTCATTACATTTTAAAAAACTTAGGATCTTTAAGGTTTAGTGTCTTGGAAACCAGGAACATAAAACATGAAAACATAAAACATTCTTCTTAAACACTTGAAAGGATTCTCCTGATGTTCATCCTAGTTTATTACTGCATCTCATAACCTAGGGACATACATCAAGTGAAAGGGTGAGCAGAAGGCCTAGTAAGGGAAACAAGGGAAACATTTAACATGTGAACATGAGATACATCAACTATGTCATGAAAAAGAACTTTAAGGCATGAGAAAGAAATCATGTGGCATATCATAATAAAAATAACATTTTTCATAACATTAAGATGTGGATAAATCATTTAACATAGACAATCATGAACATCTCACCAAGGTCCATCCCCAAGGTGTCATTTGAAAATTACTAAGGTTATTCACCAAGGTATCGTGAAAATTGTAATCTCTAGTGGTTACATCATTACCCAATGCATTGGAGCGCTATCAGGACGCTCCCTTAAATTTTCCTTTATTATCATGTGAGCCACATATATCATCATAAATAATTTCATGAACAACCCATATATCATAAAAGTAATGGGTTTCATTTCATAATCACAATGTTTTAAAAACTGCTTTAAAGACATGATCTTTACATCACTTTAAACCCACTGAAAGAGAAAGCGGGTATCATGTATGTAAATCCCAGAATTTAAAATAAAAAATTTTTGTATATATGTGAATACCCCTTTATAAATAATATCTTTTAATATTCACTTAATAACATAAAATAATTTTTAGAAAAAGATAGAGGCATTTTGAGACGAAAATTCTACAGCACAACAGCTACGTTACAGGGTCTTAGAAAACGCTGAAAAGAGAGGGGACATGGGTCAAACATTCATAAATGACCAATAAAACTTTATAGGGACAATATATAAGTGATTTAAGAACATGGTAATTATATTTGAAAATATACCATATGAAATGAAGAACATGAAAGAAAGACAAAAATAAGATTTCTCTTATGAAAATTCAGCAGCACAACGACGTCACTTAAACTTCATCAAAAATGAATTGACGAGATCAAATAGGGTATCTCATAATATGATCATAAAAGATAAGTATGATATATATAGAGAACATACCCAAACATAATACAAAAGGAACTTTAAATAATTGACACGAAAGTAGATCTTTGAAAAATGAAAAAGGCGAACGAATCCCTTAAAAATTCGGCAGCCTAACGATGTCACTTAAACTTCAACAAAAAATGAATTGACAAGATCAAAATAGGGTATCTCATCATATGAACATAAGGGTTATGTATGATAGATATAGAGATAATACCCCAACATAATAAAAAGGAACATGAAAGGATTGACATGAAAATAGATCTTGAAAACGAGAAGGGTGAAAGAATCCCTTAAAAATTCAGCAGCCTAACGGCGCCACTTAAAACTTCAAAATACTGAATTGGAGAGATAAAATGGTGTCTCTCATCATATGATAATAAAAGATCATAATTATAGATATAGAGATCATACCCCAACATAATAAAAAGGAACATGATAGACTTGACAAGAAAACAGAACGTGAAAATGAGAAGGGTGAAAGAATCCGTTACGAATATTTCGACAGCCTAACAGCGCCACATAAACATTCATAAAATGAAATGATGAGAGTAAGAGGGAATCTCTAATAATATGAACATAAAAAAAACAGTATAATGAATATAAAATACCATCCTCCATCATAAGAACATGGAGCATAAAAGAAACGACATAAAAGATATAACTTGAAAAGAAAGAGAGGGGGTCAGATCCCTTATCTTAAAATGTAACTCTTAAAACTCAAAGGTTGGGACCTTGAGGGATTGGGGGCACCTTTGGAGGACTCCTAGAGAGGTAAGGAGACGATAAATTTTTTGTGGGAGAGTTGGGAGTGAAAACTAAAGGAGGAAAAGGTGTGTATTTATAGGGAAAGTGAGTGGACAAGGCATTAATGGTATGGGGACACCTCAAAAGTGGTTTTCTCAAAAGCATGGGCCCTCCAATGGTACATCCCTGGGAGTTAGGCCACATGGGGACCCCAACACAATAATTCATCCTCTTTAGTCGAACATCCCTTAAAATATATCATGATATCATCATGACACAGTTATGATGTCATTAAACATACCGAAACCCTAAAACTGTATTTTTACTATTCATTGAAAATTCAACTTTCTCAGAAAAATCCCAAATTTCACATTAACCAAATATCAAGGCTCTGATTTCAAAAATTAACTCCATTTTATAAAAGTAATTTTCTAAATATTTTTAATTTTATTTTTAAATAAATACACTATTCACTGAAAATTTAATTTTTTAGAAAAATCCCCAAAAATTACCATAACATAATATCGATGCTCTGAGTTCAAAAATAAAGTCCATTTTATAAAAATAATTTTCTAATTATTTTTAATTATATTTTTAATTAAATAATACTATTCACCCGAAAAAACTAATACTTGACTAATAATTTATGAAACCATTATTTAACCATTTTATTGAATCACATTACTTAATCAAGGTGCCTAGATTATACTAATACTTTATTTGAGTGAGATTACTAATCCATTGGGACTCATTACTATTCCTAATCATAAAATCACTATTCATAATTTACTATTCATCAAAAATCATGTTGATCTTGTTAGACTCTAAATTTCTAACTGAACATAATTGTAGAAGACCATTTTTTGAAAATCATTACACATTTTTAATTATTTAAGGTTTACATAAACATTTTTCTAAAATTTCCTTTCTCTAAAATTCACCAAAAATATGCATACTATATTTATCCGGACATTTGAAAATTCATAAACTTTATAAGAAGAATTCCCAATTTTGATTTAAAACAAAGGATTACACAAGGCAGTTATGGTCTCCTTACATAGCCCCTTATCACACCAGCATGGGACCTATGTGTAAGGTGTGCTAAGGTGAGAGAATCTGAGGGTGGCTCGGCCAACATCGCACGAGTAGTAATTTCTATTAGTTTGAACTTCTCACAAAGGCGATTCCGTTATAGCTTCACACGATGAAGTTCGGCTTGGGTTTGGTCCAGACCAAAGCCCAGTGCTGCTACCGCCTTCCCAAGTTCTGTTAGATGGGCATCGATCGGTCCAAGACTACGGGGTGAGGCCATCTAATCTTCTTTCTATAATAATTAACCAAGATTACATGTATTTAGAGATAATAATCAAATCGTTTAGTTTCCAGCGGTCATATTGACAAATGGTCATATAACCTTCTAAACCCAACAGTATCATTTTAATTATACTCATGTTATCAAATGAATCATTTTTGTTGAGTATAAAAATAAAATAAAATAACACATAAAATTTAGGAAACAAGATTTATTCAAAATTTAGGGTTGTTACAATAAATGTTCCTGACACCACCTCAATTTATAGATCATCATGTAATGATGTGGTTGTAAATGCCAAAGCCTTCTATTTCCAATCTTGTTGGTTCCAAACTTGAGTAACTATATTCTGAAAAAATTTATCAAAATGACCCAATTCAGTATAGTTAAAGAATCTCACCATTGGATTATCATTAATTATAAGATCATTTTCCTTACACCAATGAGACATGTGTCCAAACATTCCTCATCGGTAGCATTTCACAAAATTTACAAGACAATCACCAGGATACCTTTTTCCACACAATTCATGAGAAGGGAAATTCATTTTTATACCTCCAGAATTTTTGATGATTTCTTCCCCATTTCATCCAAAATAACCGCTTCTTATTCTTTTCATCCCAACAAACATATGTGTCAAAAAAATGCATCTCAACTTTTTCAGCGCAACGAAAAATCTTTTCATTGCTTTAAACTCTCGTGAAGCCAAAGCTCCTCGGAAAAATAGTTTCAAACTAGAGTAAAATATATTATTTTTACTTCTAAAATCCCGAGTAAAAACAGGTACATAACAGGACAATATTTTAAAATTGGCTTCAGATGCTACCACAAAATCATCATCTTTTTTCTTCAGTTCCATGATTTTTTTCTCCACTCTGAGTCGATTAGTTTGGGGAAAATAATATTCTAGAAAAAAATCTTAAACTCATCCCTTCCCAAACAATAAAGATAATCTATTTCTCTCGTATTATTATCCAGACACCACCATTGATTGTATTACCCATACAAACAATAAAAGGCTAGTATTACCTTTTCACATTATGAACATCCGATGACATCAAATATCATTTATAGGGAATTGATCCATCCTTTGGCTATCACTATATCTGCGGTTCCACTGAATACTGGAGGATGCTTCCTCATAAAATGCCCCACAAAAGATAGATTTCTACATTCTTGATAATGTTCCTCTATAGCATTGATACCACCCCTATTTATTACTTGAGTCAACTGAGCCATTGCTATCATAAACTACTTACTTCTGATTCCATCCATTTAGGGTTGTAGATTCGGACAGATATTAGCCTCTTGGTTCCTTCCTACTTCAGCATCCCTATTTCATCATCAGAACACTATTCAGTACAAACATGACACTGAATAAGAAACATTGTATTACTTATTTGATATTATATTTCAAATTACCATATAGTAAAAATCAGTTATGGTATTCTTTCAAAATCATCCCGACCCCTAAAGTTATCCAAACCATCTTCTGACACCAACAATAAGGGATCGACCAAAAAACGTTACGTAATGATGAATTTTAAACAAGATAATACATTATTAAACATTTAGAATATTTTCAGGATTATAGTTTTAAGGAATTAGGATAAATTACATATATAACTTACCACATTCATACAAAGAGGTCATTATTAAAATTAGTTTCCATTTTTTTAAAATATGAATCATTAAAACATAAAACATGATTTCATTGATAACAATCCATATAAAACATCAAGAATCCATTATTCCTCTTACCCATCCTCATATCCTATGAAAAACATTTTAAAAACATGTTATGAGAATAAAACATAGTAAGGGACATAAATATAGAAAGCTTTAGTCATGTGAAAACATAAAAACCAATAAAACACATATAATAAAAAATTGAATGCATAGAATACTCATGTTGTTTCCTAGGTAAATATTCACCATATCAATCATAAATTCAACCTTACACATGGAATAACCCTTTGGTCATATTCCATCTCCAGAGTATCCAATTCATTTGAGAGCTATAATGGGGCTCACACATCATATCTTAATATATAATGGGCTCAAACCTACATATCTTAAGCTATAATGGGCCCAACCCAACATATCATGAGCTATAATGGGCTCAAAACAATATAAATAATGTACAAGGAACACATCATGGTAATGAAGTATCTTCATATCAAGATAATTCACTCATTACATATACATATAAAATGACAGTACCTTGGAAATTATTAAATATACTTTTAAGAGGGTTTAAAAAGGAATGTCCCATAAAAATATAATTAAGGCGAGAATTAATAAAATGGAATGTACATGTGTATAAAATATAAATATAAATAATTATACATAATATAACCAAAATAAATTACACAAATTATCTTAATACAACATAATGGATAAAGTTGAAGGTTAACCTAAAAAATTGAAATTGGGTTAAGAATTCCCTTAACTCTTGTTTTGACTTACATAAAAATTGTTTAATACTCCTGTATAATTGTTAAACGAGTGTTATTAATATCTTATAGAAAAATATATATGTTTATAATATCTTATTTGATCACTTCATTACATCATTTCACACATTAATTGTCACTATTTTGTACCTAGAATTGTTTTTGGTGCGTTTCATTTCATGATTTCCATGACTGGTTCAAGATGGTATTCTTGTTGATTGGAAGAGAAACTCTAGAATTTAAATAGAAAATTATTTAAATATTTCCAGTACCATAAATTATAAAATTTATCATTTTTATGTTTTATATGAGGATTATTCATAAGATAAAACATTAGTGATGTTTGTTTAGATCATTTTACTGGTTCTTTGATAATAACAAACTCATCATGTATTATATAATAAAACCATTTGTAAAAAACAATTACATAACCATGGATGATACATAAAACATATATTATAACCTGGTTCAAGCATATAAATTGTTTCATGAATAGAAATGATAGAATTAATGCAAAAAGTCAAATCGTCTATAATGTCGTTAATTCGACACATCACAAAATGTGTTTTTTATTACTTTAATAAGTGGGGGATGGGAGGAAGATTGATGATGAATTTTCCATGAACGTGAGAACATATAGATTATAAATTATTTTGGGATATTTCATGCAACTTGGGTAAGAGGAGATGAATAGTGAATATGAAAAGAAAGGAACTCAAAATAAACAAATATTATAGAAATTATTTAAAAAAAATTGGCAGCCTAACGACTATGCAACATGGTTTTAGAAAATAATAAAAATAAAAGAGACTAGGGTCACCCTTCCATAAATGAATCATAAAACATAATATAGTAAAAATAATACGAAAATAAGTTCCTTTAATGGATTCTTGAATTCAATTACACATAAAAGATAACTTGAATGTAAAAAAGATAGAAGTTGAGACAATCCGACCCTGTAGAGTAACTCCTAGAACTTAAAGGTTGAGATGTTGGGGGTATGAGGAAACCATTGAAGTACTAAAAGAGAGGTAAGGAGGCTATATTTTTTATTATGAGGAATTTGGATTGAGTTGAAAGAAGGATTGGGATGTTATTTATAGAAAAATTGAGAGAATATTTAAATAATTTCCCATGGACCCCTCATTAGTGGTATTTGAAAAACTAGGGTATTGACCTTGGTATTTACCCATTTTATTAGCCACTTGGGACACCTCACGTATTATCTTACTGTACACAAGTTGACCAGATTTATTACATCATTATTATATCATTAATGATGTCATTAACACAACGAAACTTAAAACTGTATATTTACTATTCATCAAATAATCATTTGTTTTAGAAGGAAACGCAAAAATTCACCATAACTATTTTTTGTTATGATGAATTAAAAAATGAAATCCTTTTTTGAAAATAATATATATATATATATATATATTAATTTGATTTTAAAATAAAATCATACATAATTAAAAAATTAAAAATTTTAAAACAATAACTACTTTTATATCACATTGAAAAACTAACCAAGATGACATTATCATAAAGCCTTAAGAAAATAAAATAACATTACAATTTATTATTCCGTAGGGTAAAATAACAATTCATATTACTAGTCAAAATGGTATGTTACTATTCACCAAAAAAATGTTGGTTCCATCAGACTCTAAATAACTTACTAAACATAATTTTATATAACTATTTTTGAAAATTCCAAACATAGAAGCTGAAAAATTATTTGTAAAGGGGAGTTATAAATATATACTTAAATCAATGTTTCATTCCATTCATTTATTTTTTAATAAACATAATGTGTTACACATTTAATTTAATTAGGTGATTACTAGTATACATCAATTATAGAATATGTTATCTATTACTCTTTTTTTGGACACCTATTTTTATGTTTTGATGAATTTTTTACTAACATTTCCATTTGGGATACATTATTTGAAATTAACTATAAGTATTTTATAGTAAATCATGTCTTTATGATATTATAATTGATTCCTTAAGAAAAACTTGTGCATAAATGATAATATTTTTAACATTTGGTGAGAAATTATTTTTATTCATATGTACTATTTTTTCATGTTAATGATATATATTTTTAATTGGATTTATATCTTATTTTAAATAAGAAAACTTTTCAAAAAAAATTGTTTCATAAGGACTAATGAATTTAATTGGAATACATAAGTGTTGTTTCCCATTCTATATATTATAATTAGTTTGGTTCGCTACATGGATAAATCTTTTATAGCGTAAGGAACATATTGTATTCTTGGTTTGTATTTATATTATTATGATTAGATGAATTAAGAATTAAAATATTTTTTATGAATTTCGTAATTATTTTTTACGTTCATTATCGCAAAATAATCTAGGGTGCCATCTAATTTGACACTGGACCCTACCCATGGCATGGAACAAAATAAATTCATGATCCCCATAGGATGGAAACTAGTACTTTGGTATCAATAATTTACTTTGGGAACAATTTAACCAATAAATAAAATAAAAATAAACCCATGAGAATAAACCATCACATATATGATAATATTAATCAAACAAGATACAAAAATGTTCAGATTCATAGTTTACAACATTAACCAAAACATAAAGTACCAAAAAAAGGAATGACTAAAACGTCCCAAATTCCTCTATGTAACAAGAGGTCCATAAACATCAACCCAAAACCACCAACACCTTGAAGATGTAAAACACTAGTTAACATATCCAAACATTACCACCTTGGAACATATTTCCATTACCCTAGCCACATGAATAATGAATACATACACTCAAAGGTGTATATATTGCGGGATTCAAATAGTTGAATTATTCTACGGAATGAAATGTATTCCATGCTATAACATTAGATGTAAAATAAATACACACAATTTAATCAGAACAATTCAATTTTTATCAAGATAATACTTTTAATAATCCATTAATAAGAAAAATATTTTGAGTAAAACAATATTGACAAAATAAAATTTCATTAATTAAAATAGAAAAATGGCACACCAAAAACCAATGGAAAGAAACACATCAACAAAGAATCATGTAACAAATATAGCACCGTGGGATATCTAGATGAGTAACTAGCACAAATGTTACCCTAAAACCTTGAAACACAATGATCAAATACTCTAACAGACACCAACAATGTTCTCCTGCATGAGCCATTATAGGGGGTCCCATCCCAATGTCTAATTGAATTCCTATCATAATCCAAAACCAATAGAGTTCCCATGTATAATACATTATAGGGGATACCACACTAATTATTTCTGGTCTCTTATCATATTAGATGTTTAGTTTGTGTTGTAATCATCAATAATGCTAGATGAATATGGGGCTCTGCTCTACTGAGTAAACAAGTGTACTAGTTTTATTCCGGCCAACTAGACACCAAGGATACCCTTTGTGATAAAAATACATTTCACATGTCACATAAATAAATTATTTCACACACACATTCCATGTATCATAAATAGAAATATAAATCACCACATTCACAATTATCACATTCCAAGAATCATGAACACACAATGAAAATCACAACATATATAATTCAAATTTATTCAACAATCATGTCAAATAAGAAAATCACAATTTTCCTTATAGAAAACCACATTAACTTCTCACACATTATAACACTATATGGGAACACATTTCCCACCACATGGGTAGTTGGTAATTCCTATTCTCAATCACTAAATTAAAAGAACCCAAGAAATACAACCATTTCCATAGAAAAAAGACACATTCAAACTCATAAACACACCAAATACTTTTTACAACATGATTCACATCACATAACTAATTTAAAATCCCCCATTGAATGTGTAGAAAAATTAATCCAACATGTAACAAAAGCTAGTTCTTTTTGAGAACACACCTTCAATACACCCTCGCCAAAAATGACTTTGAAAACAAATTTAGGAGATTTTACACATGGAATAATAAATATTTAATAAGAAAGATAATTAGTCACAAAAGAAATTAAAAAAATTTATTTTCAAAAACCATCTTCCATCACACATGAATCTTAAATCATTTTAAAAAGTTCTTTCACACCACAAAATTAATCCATAAAAAAATTTAAGTAACCGAACATTAAATCCATAATCCCCGAATAATGTAAATTCATGGAATCAGTGACCACACACATCAGAACTTTTGGAAAACTGTGTGACACCACAAATATGCCTCAGTAAGACTCTATAATGTCAATATTCAATGACAACCATCATTATTTCACCCAAAATTTCATGATTTGGCCCTTATTAGGTCCAATAACCGGCTGGAAAATAAGAACTAAAGAATGAGGGGAGATAAGGCATAGAAAAAAGGGTAAATAAAATGGAAATAGTCTTATATGGTTATTCCTGGAAGTTCCCATAAAAAACCACCCAAATATTTGAGTTTAAGAGGTCCAAGGATGAGAAGAAGGATCTCTTAGGGCTACATGTCCCGAATGGGGTGGATTAAAATGGTTTTAGGGGTAAAACCAGAGAAGAAAAGAATGTTATTTTATACTTATTAATTCCCAAAATATATAGAAAGGTTATCCCACATCATTTTCCAAACTATTAGAATGTCATTCATACCTCACTATCCATGGGGAACCAAAATTCAATTTTTCCTAGAAGACGACACATAGTTCTACCTAACTATGCATGAATTGTGTGTCACCTGCGTTCGAGACCAAAAATACCATTTTTTCTACAAACAAATTGGGGAACCAATGAGATAAAATCAAGAACAAAAATAAAAAAATAGTGCCTCAAAATAAAATCAGGGATGTGGTAATTCTCCCCACTATTAAACTATTCCATCCCCAGAATGTCACTCTGATGTTTGGTTACAGATAAAAAACAAAAACTACTCCTCAATCCACGACTCATGCTCCCCTTGTGTCATGAAAATAATTACCATTAATCCAAATAAATCAGACCAACTATATGTAATTCCCTTGAATAACGTTCTCATGATAATCCAGAATCTAAACCGTCCACTCAAACACCAAAAAATAGGAATCCAATTCCAACTCCTCCAAATTCCGCACATGAGATGGATCTAGATTGTAATTTTCTTGTTGGGATACATGGAACACATCATGAATTGATATATACTGAGAAGGAAAAGATATTTTGTATTATACCTTCCAAATATTCTCAATAATCTAAAAAGGATTAATATACCATGGAATTTTCTTCCCTTACTATCCCAAATGATAGTGACCCAAGAGAGGGGCCACATTCTGAAAACCTAGTCACCCACAAAGAACATAAATGCTCGGAGCCTATAGTTAGCGTAAGAATTATAGAGACTATATGATAACAACAATAACTAACTGGTTAGATTGAATTTAGCAGACTTTTATTCCACAATACATAGTCCCAAAAACGAGGTCTTTCCCACCCCAATCGATCACAATTGGGTTCAACACGACCGAACATTAAGAACCTCAAAGAGAACCTCTATAATAGAGTATTGGTTAGTATTGTTACATGTGACTCATCGAATCACAAATGAATATCATAAAAACCTCCAAAATCAAATAGATAGACCCAGAGTATGTATTCCAATATCTAATTCGCCATCTTTGTCTGACCATCTGTTTGAGGATGGTATGTCATGCTCAACACAATTTTCTTCCATGTCACCTTATATAGGCCATAACAAAATTTCTAGGTAATATAGGGATCCCTATATGAAAAAATCTCCAATATAACACCATCTATACTGATAGTATCTTGAAAATACAACTAACCCAACTCATCCACCTTTGTTGAATAACTGATTGGAACAAAATGCTCTATTTTGGTCAAAAGATCATTCTCCTCACAAATTGAATTCCTACCCCCATGTGTATGTGGAATTCCTATAATAAAATACATTAAAATATCAACCTAGACCCATGTAATAATCAACTGTGGATGAAAAAAATCAGGGGACCATTGATGCAATACATTAACCACCTGACAGGTATAGCACCGCGATACAATGTTACATACATCCCACCTCATACCAGGCCACTAGAACTACAATCACAAGTCAAAAATATATTATTGTAATGTGGATGAATGGAAAACTGATCCCAGTGGAAATCCCACATCAATTCCTTCTTCAATTACAAAAGAACAACAAGGAGACCTATAAAGCACAAAGTTTCCTTAGGAGACAACTTCCATTCACAAGACCCCCCACCATTTAGGAACTTCATTTACTATTTGGATAACCCATAACTAGGCTACTACCATTGAGTCAAATCTAGAAGGTAATGTTTCAGATGAGCACTATCAAAGAAAACACCTCCATTGTGATCATTTGATCAAATACCCAATTGGAAACGACAACCATCAACGTCCACTCATCACTAGACTCTTTCAACACTTCTACATAATCATTATTTCTCAAAGCAGATAGCATGCCATTACCTTTTCCTTGTGTATACATGATATCCCAAATTTAGATCCTTCTGTGAGAAAATTTAGGCTATGCTCTTATGATCTTAATAAACTACAAACTTCTCACCAAAAATATAATGTTTCCACGAATTCATGGAATACATCACCGTTGAAAAATCTAGTTCATTTTTTGTCTAATTACTTACATATAGATAGATCTGGTGAGAACCCTAAGACACCACATGGTCATCATATATCATCACACACACAAGAAACATATATGAGGCATCATAATAGACCACATATCATATTCCAGATTCAAGAAAGATTTAACCAAGGGCTATGGTAAACCTCCTCTTAAGCTCCTCAAAGGACACTTAACAATTTGGGGTCTATTCAAACTTCAACTTTTTCTAGTTATGTGATATCATAGATAATTAAAGATAATATAAATCTCAAATAAACTACATATAATACACTAATAGGACTAAGAGTCTTCAAATTTCAGAGACATCCTTCAATTTCTCACATGAAATCACTGAACTAATCTTCTTAGGGTCCACTAAAACACCTTTTTCATATATCACATGACACAAAAAAATCAATTGCATGATCTATATGGTGAACATAGAATACTTTATATAGAGATGATGATCTCGAACTATTCCAAAAAAAATCTAATAATTCATCCCATCCTCCTCTGTAGTTCCTGAGTAGACCATAATATCATCCTAGAATACCACGACAAAAGAATTTAGATACTCCTAAAACACCATGTTCATAAGATCTATAAATTCCATTATATCATTTCAGCCCAAAATTCAATAGAAAATACTCAAAATGTCCATACCTAAATTAGAAGTATATTTTTCAATCATCTTCCCCTACAAATCCGACATTTTGATACCTTGAATTAAAATCAATTTTGGATAACCACATTCCCCATTATGACGATTGAAAAGGTCATAAATATGGGGAAAAGATACCTTTTGTAGATCATTACCTAATTCATCTTTATGTGGTGCATGAAAAAATGAATATATTCATTATCCTTTTTGGAAAATAGGACTTTGGTGGCCCGAGGTGACACACTTAGGGGAATGAACCATTTTTATTCAAAATATTCTAGTTGTACAATTATTTCCCATAACTCAGTGGCGGTCCATATAGTGTGAGGGAAGATATATAAAATGAGTTCCCTATCCCAATTGAATGGGAATTTCATATCACATTTTTTAGGAAAAACCAAAAAGTAATTTTGAAAAACTCTAGAATTCATCCACTATTGAAGATTATCCACCCAGAGGAGCACCATCATGTCCTGACCAATGATCCCATTCACTATAAAAAACATTGGTACGTACATTAGATGAAAAAAACGCAACTCCTATAAAAATAGATGTGCACTTAGAAAAATTCCATCTAATACATAATGAGGATCACATCCAAGAGGTCCATTTTAAAAAAAATAACATTCTAACTCAGCCCCTAACATGTTGAGTACACAAGATGGATACCTGAAACCCTTACATTTATTTTTACTAGGAGGCATCACCAATGAATGAAATTTGAAATAATATCATTTGAAAAAATTAACACATCCAAATGAATAAATGAAACCGAGCCACTATTATGAATCATAACAAAAACTAATGATGATGCAGTAAGAACACTTCATTGAATAGTTGCAAGTCCTACATTTGATTCCACTAGTGCTGAATCGACCGCATGAAGTTTCCTCGCCTCTGCCGGAACATGAGATTGTCCATTGGTCTACGGGTCTGACTTAAACTGAATCTGTATAGAAGTTGATCCAGCCCTAATGACACAACCTCCAAACTGAGATCCCACTATCCTGTAAGGTTCTGATCGAGATGAAATATCTTTGGAAGCCACATATCCTACACCACTCTAATATGGGAGTGACACCTTTCCAAAAAGATATAGGTGGCTTATAGTTCCACACTAATGATAAGGCTTGGATCGAAATGAAAAAGTATTTCTTGTGTTCCTATCCTTCCCACACTAATGGATCACAACTAACTCAACACATGAAGCAATGGGTGAAGATATACATGTAAGAAAACCTAAACTACCACTTACCATCTTCCCCTACCCATCCTTCTTCCTCTTATTCTCTGATGAACTACCACTTCCCTCTGCTAACACTACTCTAGAGAAACCATAATTTTCTTTGTTGTCAATTTCCTCTATCAGGGAACAATCAACCACCTCAGAATACATCATCAACTTGAACAATAAGACCTGATATTGGCTTTCTATCATCAAACCCATATCAAACATCTGATCCTTTAGTTTCTCAATCGAAATGACCCTAGTTATGTACCTAACAGACTCAAAAAACAAGATATTGTAGTCCATAAAAGTCTTATATCCTTCTTAAATCTCCAAAATACTACTATAACCTAGAAAAAGAAAAAATATGTAGATAATAATTCTCATTGAAGATGAACTGAAAATCATTCCAACCCATCTTCTCATGTTTAACAACTTGACACATTGAGTCCCACCACTTTCTACTACAAAATTACAATAATAATAGAGTAAATTTCACTCTAATATCTATAGGAGTTATAAGAAACTCATACATCATATCTATATTATCAATACACTAACCTATTTCTTAAGGTTCAGTGATATCTCAAAATTATGGAGGCTTGTTCTTGAGGAACTCTTTAGATATGTTCATTTTATGTTTATATTCTCAAAAATGATCAGGACTAAATCCCACTCCTTATCCCAAATCATTGATGTATAGAAAAACTAGTTCCACTAGTATCATATCAATTAATTATGGGTAACCATCTTTGGAATCTTCCCATGGTTGTGAAATAAATATTCAAGGAGGAATATTGATAAAATAACCTAAAATAAAAATGAAAGACCATCAATTCAAATTATAAAATTTTCAGGAACTACAAAAAATATTATACAAATTCGTAAATAAAAACAAAACAAAATAAATCCCAATAAAAAGTATACCAAACCACACCTCCCCCACTCACTCCCCATAAATAGTCTTATTCATGTACATAACACTGAAAGGATAATTCAACCCAAATTAACAACAAACCATGGCGACAAAAATCCAATCATGGGGTGTGTTGGTCGGGCACCCCACTCACAACCAGAAACTCAAGACCTTCAAATACTATATAAGCTATATTTGGATTCTTCCCAAAGAAGATTATATAAAAATAGAAAAACCCACTCTAATACAGTATTGTCACAAACCAAATTAGTGCGCCATCCAATCTAACACCCGACCTAGCCCCAGGCCTGTCTCTAATGGAATTACCAATCCCCATGGTCTTCAAACAAGTTCATGGGTATAAAAAATCGCTTTGGCAATGATTAAAACCATGAATATAACAACAAAAAACCAATGAGAATAAAACAGCACATTACTTGATAATCATAACCAACCAATAAAAAAATTCGTATTCATAGTTTATAAATATAACAAAAAGAAAAATTACTATAATGGAAAGGGAAAAAATAAAACATCCCAAAAAAATCTATGTTAGAAGAGTTGCATCACCCTCATGCCACCAACACCAACACATATAATTAGTGTAACACTAACAAACAGATCCAACATCACCACCTTAGAACAAATTACATTTACCTTGGTCACACATAACAAAGTATATATATAGTGAAATGTGATTTTTTTGGCGTGATAAAAATACATGATGGATGAAAACGTAAAAAATACTACATTTTATTACATTTGAAGATAAATCAACTTTCACATTTTCAATAGAACATTCAAACCATTTTCAATAAAACACATTGAGGAAATAATTATCATGAAAACACATTAAAGGAAAACATTTTCTAAAAAAACATTGATTAACTAAAAAATACACATATCACCCATATAAAAACTATTATATCCACATCACATAAGAATCATGTCACAAAGAGACCACCATGGTAAATCCTTTTACGTAATTAGTTAAAATGAATCCGAAAAAACCTTGTTCCTCGGTGATCAAAACATCCAAATAATTCCAATAGTGTTCTCATGCATAAACCATTAAAGGGTTTCTCATGAAAAGTATTAATGGTATATATATCATAAGAGAAGTCCAATAGTTTTCCCATTCATGATCCACTAGATGGGATCTTATCTAAAGGATTAGGGGTCTCTAGTCATATCACATGTTTTTTAGTGTTCTAATTATCAATACTACTAGATGAATATTTGCCTCATCTCTTCAAAGTCATGAAGCATACAAGTTCTAGTATTCCCACCTAGATACCCAAGAAACCATTTGTTATCAAGTTTCATTTCACATGTAAAATAAATCACATCTTTCAGAAAAACATTCCAATCAACATGAAATCATATGAAAATAACAACTTTCATATATCACAGAAGCCAAACATCATGAACACACAAGTACATCACCACATTCACGATCCTCATTTATTTAATAATCATGTCCCACCTTGAAAAATAATTTCATTAAAAAAAATAAATTTAATTTCCCAAACACACTAAAACAATTTTCAATAAAATTTTTCACCACTTCGAAAGTTCATAAATCCCATTTAAAAACACTATAAGATTATAACCCATGAAACCCAACCAATCCCATTAAAAAAGTCATGTTCAAATTCATAATCACACCAAATACATTGTATAACATTATTTACATCACATACCCAACTCAAAAACAACATTTGAGACATAAAAAATAAGACGACATGCAATAAAAGAAATTTTCTTTTGGTAACCCCACTTTCAACACACCTAAACCTCAGGTGCCTTTTAAAAACCATTTCTCACCTTCCACACATGGAATTAGATATATTAAAGAAGTATCACAATGAATCAGAATTGAAATATAAAAAATTTATATTAAAATATAATTTTCCATCACAGATTCACCTCAAATCCTTTTAAAAATATATTTTATACCGCATAAGTAATCTATAAATCAGATTTAAGAAACCAAGAATGAATTCCGAAATCATCTAATAATGTAAAATCATGGAATGACCTACCTAACACAAGTAATATTCAGGAAAATGGTTCCAAACAAAAATCAGACTTTAATAAGATCCTATAAAGGAAATATCAAATGAATCCAATCATGATTTCCCATAAAATCTCAATATTGAACACGTATTGGTTCAAATAACCCATTGTAAATGAAGAAATCAAGAAGGAGAGAATATAAAACCTACTATAATGGAGAAATCATGGAAAAAGAGACTTACATGATGATTCCTTGAATTTACCACTCTAAAACCTCCCAAGTATTCGAGTTAAAGTGGTGAAAAGAGGATAAGAGGGAGATCAAAGGTCTGAAACTATCAAATTGGTCAGATTATGGGTGGTTTGAAGGGTTAATCCAATGAGGTAAAGAATGTAATTTTAAATTTTCGATGACCTGGATAGGTCGCACGATTATCCCACATAGTTTCCCAAACTGTATGAAAACAGTGAATCCCTCACTATCCAAGAGGTACACATCCAAATACTTTCATGGAGGATTGGGCATCGTTCTCTTTAACCATGCACCAATCATATACCACCTTATTATGGTCCCAAAACAACATTTTTCTCCAAAAATACATGGGTAACACCAGGGGAAAAAGTAGTACCAAATAAGAAAAAACAATTAATACATAAAAATATAATCATGGATATGAAATTATTTATATTAATATAATATTTTTTCATAAAATATAATATAGAGACATGAGATGTATCGTAACGATCTGATCTCAACTAATTTTCAATAGAATTTTTAATTTTTTACAATTAAAATTTAATTATTATTTATTATTATGACTTGTATATTATATATGATATACTTTTTTTGAATACCTTGTTTATATTTGGATGAAGTTAACTACCATAAAATAATGTTTTGATTCTAGAAAAACTATTATGTTTTGTGTCACAATAGAGAGATGAGATAATATTCTATTGTTGATAAATGAATTGAAAGGAGTGGATTGCATAATATGATATATGATTAGATGTATTTTTTTCATAATCTGGAGAAATATGGTATTAAAATAAAATAATAGAATCATATCCATATACCTGTGTAAAATAATGAAAATGATGATGTCAAGAGAATTAAAAAATTAATTGATGATTCTATGATTTGTGTATATCATGAATGTATACAAAAATTGATTTTTAATGACCCATTATCATAGATAAAATTAGTACCGAATATTTAATACAGTCATTTATTATATTCTGACATTATTGATAGACATACTTTATAATGACTCATATATTCACTCAAATAATTATGTTAAATGCATGTTAATTAAAAAGATTCGATTTTGTACTAATAAAATTCATGACTCCCAAATGATTTTATTTTATTGTGGGAGGAAAAAGTAGTCCTAAATGAAAATATTGAATTTTTTATATCTCAAAGAAAGAAAAATTTATATAGAACACCATCTCAGTTTCCATATAATTTAGGTTTAACTTTATATTAATTCTTAGGATTCACAATCTACTAATGTACAAGGAAATCTTCATAAATACTCAATTTAATGATACTGAGAGAATAAATGTTATTGATAAGATGGTTCATCCAAAAAATGGGTAGTCATTCTGGGATTTAGATGCACATCATCCAAATTTTACAGCTCAAGATTATAATTATAATTTCTGTCACTTTTATGAAAATTTTAATCCTTTTGGTTTGATGCATACTTCTCAAAACCCATGTCTATTGTTTGTTCACATTTATAATCATCCTTTGTGAATGTGTTTGAAAAATCCATTCACAATATTGAATAAACTTGTATCAGGACCTTTTAATCCTTAAAAATATATATATATCAACAAGAAACCATTAAAAAATAGTTTAATTTACATTTGGATGTGGGTGTGTGAGCATTCAATTCTTCAATGAAAATTATATTTTAGATGCATGTTGCAATTTTGGGACTATAATAGAATTCACTACTTATGATATGATTTATGGTCAGATAATGAAGAAAAAACTACCATATAGCACTTTTCTGAAGAATACATGATCTCATATACATAAATATCATCATAGATTTTGTTTCATGGGCAATTAATGATTCTTGCTAATGGAGCATCCATACAGGATGAATTTTAAGAGGATTTATAATGTAGAAGATAAAGAAAAAACACCTCAGCATAAATCAAGAGTGTATTTGATAGATGAACTAATATAAGAAAATTATTCATTTGGTAATTGTTAGATGACATATAAAAAATAAAAAAAATTGGTACTGAATCCACGTAAATTTGGAAAATGTAAGGTGGATTTTTGAGTTCGCATATCGGTCAACCAGTTTAATACATTATTGTTTATATATAATGAAAATTTAGAAATATATATGGTAAATTCTAGTATCAATTATTATAAATATAATATCAATTTTTAAATATAACTTATTATACCTAAATGACATAATAGATTAGGGTATTAGACTAAAACAACATATTGTGTGTATTGGTGAAAATAAATGGAATGTTCCTTCTTATTCTTATTTGATAAAAAAATTTGATAAAAAATAATGAAGGAAGTGTTGAGAAATATCAAGGATCTTGATTTATATTCATGAAATATGTATAATTGTGTCAATATAACATAGTTGAAAAAAATAACTAAAAAATCAAGACTATCACAAAGTGTTTCATTTAATGATTCCAATAAAAATTCGGAATTCCTATCCCAACAATGTAAGGGTAATTATAATTTTATTGTGCCTATTTTAAAGAGACCATTATACTAAGATGTCATCTATATATTTCTTGAAAACAAATCTATTTGAGGACCCATGAATTATTTTTGAGTTAAAAATAATATATTCCATCATTTTCTTCTTTCATTATTCATCAAACTATCCATATTTTAAATTAATCACATCATGGGCAAACCGTTTGTTTTTTGTTGATTTATCCTATATAATATTATATGTTTACAACGAATTAATATTTTTTCAAAAATAATCTTCTTTATGGTTCCCTTATGAGATGTTATCTATCTCAAGAATGTATATATTTTTATTAAATTTATTTTTCTAATGTGAGAAGAAGATATTACCCTCTAAATAATATAGATGAGTTATATAAGGAAATTGAGCTTTCATTTCTATCTTTCCCCAAAACATGATTAATTCCTACATCATATATATTAGCTACATTTACCATTGAAGATATCAATATAGCACTTCAGACTTTAATATTAAACTACGAGTTATTCAACAATTATATCAGTTAAGTAGTCTATATATACATATAATATCTCAAACTACCTAATTTGACATATGAAACAATATTTTATTAAACTAGTTTTCATTAAATAAAATGGTGTATACATGTTGATTTTGTGACGTTATTTATGTCATGTTTGAGGTTTAATATCTATACTTAATTAAAAAGAATATAAAATTTAATTTTTTTATTATTCATATTTTTAATGATTTTGATGAAATTAAAATCAATAGAATATTTTATAATAATTGAAAACTATATGAGCTCGGGGAGCTGACTCTGGTTCACTAAGTGAGTATAATTATTTAAATTGTTCACTTTAAAAATATATTTAATATAATTTTCTTATTATTTATCTATTTTATTTTGATGAAAAAAATAATATAAATATATTGAATCTAATAATACAACTAATACGATACTACATCATTGATAATAAAGAAGGGGTGTTATCTTAGCTAAATAGATAAGCCCTCAATAGCATTCACACCTATTCCCATGAGATTCCATCCCATCTAGCACACATTTTTCTCGCCCCACTTGAGCTACCAGAGATACTCCCACATATTCCTCCATCAACATCTTATATAAGATATAATTTTTATATAACCATTCAATATCTTATGTTGATTCCACTACCCTTATATCATTATCATGCACTATCTACGAATCGAATTTCTATACATCTTATCAATCAAGGATCTGATTGTTTCACTCCTTTTTCTACCAATCCATAGAATGTAGGTGTAATAGAGTATGGAGTAGATCATTTGGAACCATTATAAGATAAAAATATTGTAAAATACATGGATCCAATAGATCCTAATGATAGGCCTTGATCATGATTATGTTTACTACTGTGTGTAATTATATCACATCATTTATTGTAGGTGAACTGTGAATTAATTCTACTATTTTTCTTTTTCCATATTCAATTAGATTATATTATTTTAAATGGGTTCCCATAAATATGCATGAATAAAAGAATAATTTCACAAAAGTTATGATATATTAAAATAAATATAATTAAATAATAGGTAAAAATTCTAGACAATGCTGAACGTTCCTACAGATGATAGCCATGTAGGCTGATATCATTCATGTTAAACATGTTCCATGAAGATATATCAATAATCAAATCATTTAGAATCCATTGAATGAGTAAATAGTTATAATTTTTTAAAATTTAAATATATATTATTATAATTATTATATATATAAATTAATATGATTATATGTGCATCTATTTAACTTTCCCTATGGTCAGGTTTTGAATGTTACATGGCTAATCGAACATGGGGAATTATATAAATCATATAACGTTAAGCTATATATTGGTTGAAATAGTAGATTTGACATAGAGTCAAATATTGTTTCAATCTTAAAAAACTATCCAAAACATAATACCAGGAAATTATTATTTATTGGAAGATAAATCATTTTAATTTATCCTTAAACATTAATGTTTCATCTTCTGGATTTTTTTTCTTGTTAATTTTATTGAATTATTTTTTATAATATTTAAATTAATTAAAAAATGATTAAGAATGATATTAATTACATGAACACTTTGGGGCGCACTACAATATAGGAACATGAGTGGTCCTAGATACATTTTATAAGTAATTATGTTTTAATAGGCTCTAACACTACAGAATAGAACAAAATATTTATTTAATTGAAATAAATATAATTTAATCAATGTAATGGAGTATAATAAAAACAAACATAGCCATATAAACTATCCAATGAATAATAGAATAATACCCACGAAAACAAAATATATTAAATCATAATTGATCCAAATAAACATTATATAATCAAATTTTAACCAAACATATCTAATGAAACCCACCCTAAAATTAGTTGGAACAAACTAAAACATAGATAATAATAATTTATAACAAAACTAAATATCCATTAATCAATTTAAATTCAATAAAAACCAACTGGAGAAAAAATTTACTATCATTTTCTTAACATAAAAATAACCACTCAATACAAATGTAATAAACTCGCATGATCTAAACATAACTCTACTATGTAGAACCAATTTAACATAAACTGAACAACCAAAAATACATTCAAATTGTATAAAAATATATTTATTAGTTTGGAATGAAATTTAAATAATGTAGACTATATCAATTAAAAAATAATAATTAAAAATTATTTTTCTTGAATCATAATTAAATGAATAAAATTAAATGAAACGAATAATACGGAGTAGAAGGATATAAAAATGAATTTAATAAATTTGAGCAACACCTAAATAGAAGCAACTATATGCCCAAGAAGATACTAATTCCATAATAAAATTTTAAAATTCAAGTCAATTAATATTTTTCTAAATGAAATTGATTTAAATAAAATTGTATTAAATATAATGGATGTGAACAGAAATAATAGATAAAAAAAGAACCATATAAATCCAAAACAATAGTAATTGAATTTAATTAAATGGATATAAGAAAACAACATAATATTACAAATATTATATCGAAGTGATTCTTCTTGAACCATAATTAATCCATCAAGATATAAGTGTGTGGATTCAGCCTAAAAATTGTTTCCATGAACCGAACTAACATAATCCTATTCAAATTAAAAAAAATTAAATGATAAAAAATTTTAAAATCCAATCCAGCACAAGTCAATTAAAAATATAATTAAAATAATATAAATATTCCTTGACCAAATTTAACAAATTTCATTGAAAGAAAATAATTTTTTTTTGTTTTTATCAATCTAATATTGTTTTGAATGAGTCAATTTTTTTCAGCATTTTCATTTTATTCAATAATTTTTCAAAACAGTAATACTTGTTATTTTTTGAATGAAATAATAGGAACTGAATCTATCATGACTTGTGATAAATTTTAATGATTAATTAGAAAGAAAAATTATATAATAATGGTGTTAATTAATAAACATATGAAATTATTTTAAGTATTATTATTATAATTATTTAAAATTGAGGAACTCAATTAATAATTAAATATATAATTCATTTTTTCAATAGTGTTCATTAGGGGAACATTTTTAGATATAAGATAAAAATATTGGTCCAAATGATCATTTCTGATAGGTATTATCAGAGGAGAACCATGGGAGATTCTTTTCTTGACTGAGGAAGATCATCATCCCCACTAGGTATTGTCCCTCATCAATAACCTTTCATTTGTCTGGACCCAACGAGCTGAAAAATAATCATGTAAAAGCATCTACATCGAAATAAATATCTATATAGGATAATGAAAGGGAAAAAATGGTCAACATTCATTACATGAAATATATGGAAATATTATCTTCATCAATTCCATTGGAGGCTACAATGTATTTTGTTTCATGTATTCTGAAAATTAAATCTTTATATGTTGTACCAAGGGATGGAAATGATGGTCCTATCAGAAGACGAGATGATTATACTCTTGGTGATGATAATGATGATGATGGTGATGGTTGTGATGATGGCGAGGATGTTCATCATATGGGCAATGATTATTATTTAAGTAGTGATGATGAGGGATATATTGATTCTCCTTGATGTTTTTCTTTGAAATTGAAGACAATGATGTGTGGATGTTTTAATGGATAAAACTAATTGAATATGTGGACTGTATATATGATTTACAATATTTTAAATGGTTTTAAAACTATTTTTATAGTAATCAGTTGGTTAAATGAAAAATACATATTTTATATATTACATGGAATGCATTTTTTGTTTGGTATAGTTTATAGGTATTGGTATTGATTCTTTAGTTTAGTTTGATGATATTATGGTGTTGGATGGGGATAGAAACCTACACTAATGGTTTACCTAAACAGTTGGTATACATCTATACTAATGGTTGAGTGTGAATTGATGGTACTAAAAATATCACATTTTCTATATGAAAGGAATCAAGGAAAACCATGAGTATGAACCTCTATCAGTGGATACAAACACCCCACCATTAATGTAATAATTGGAATTGGGTATTTCAATGATTCTATGTCCAATACCAACAGTTCAAAACCATTTTTATGGGGTTGTTTTCGAGTACTGCATCTTTCAATCAGTAGATCAACAACATATTCCCAGAAAACACTAGAAAATGAAATCATTATGTGTCTACCTGATCCTAGAGACTATACTAGGAATCAATCTAGAATATCATAATCAATAATTAAGAATTTCACAAGAATCCAATCCATGAGGGAAACACATCAAAAGTTATAACGATGGAATTGAATGCATCCTAGAATGATAAGAATCCAAAGATATGAACTACATAAGAGTGGTTTCTGATATTCAATCGAAAAACACCACTATTTTACCAACATATAGAGTAATCATGAAGACACTAGGAATTTTGGTAATGATATTATTGGTTATTTTATCCCCATGTCCCCTTATATCCATGACCATATAGGTAGAAATCCTAGAAACACTATGAATTATAGATAGATAGCATTAAATAAATTATGCCTCATAATCTTGGTCTTATAAGGTACCTATGGATATCTTCACATACATTCACATCACATCATTTCCATAGGTTTAGTTACAAGAATCCGGTCATTAATTTATTGCTACATCAATAGTAACTAAGTGAATCAATAAATAAAATAAAAGGTTTTCCTAAATGCATAAACCCATCACCACTACCACAACCTCATAGGAAAAAATATTAAGAATAGGTTCTATTGTGACACTCATTAGAGTATATAAAAAATTCAAAAATGCACATAATCTCGGGATTTCATTAATTGGAAAAACCACTAGGGTCCACTAGTCTGAAAATTTTGACATTTATGCCACTTGAGATCCTCTAGATCAACACATTAATGATAGTATCCCTCTTTGTAACAACTATATTATCATGTAAAAATAGGAACCCAACTTTAGATCCTTTGAATTAGTATGTAAATGGATAAATACCTCTTAAGACCCTTAGAAATGTTCTTCAACAAGAGGAATCCCACAAAGTGATCATAAATGAAAGATCATAATATGTTCAATCCCTCTTGGGATCCTTAGTCACAAACTATTCTCTTTAACCATGAATGTACCAAGGGGTTAACTCACCCCTCAACCCATTTCTAACAAATCCCCACCTCCCAAGCCTAATATTTTACACCTCATAAGGTTGATGTCCTTATTACCATCCCATTGCAATGTCTCTCAAGAGTGGCCCAAACACCCAATCTAAAAGACTCCTCGAGTTACAAACATATCATTCTTGAAAGAGGCTATAAAATTATTATTAAACCAATGAACATTGAAATAAAATGTTGTAACGTCTTTATGTTATCATTAACCTTATCAAAGTCTCATCCCATGTCTCTCTCAAAAGACCTCTAGTTCAATTTCATAGTTTAAGAATCTCTCCATCATAACATACTCATCCTGAATCACCTTTTTGAAGTCATAAAATCCCCCAAGGGAACCACTATTTCTATTTATAAGTAATAATTATGAAAATAGAATCATCTATTATCAAATTATATCCCCAGGGTATAACATCACCCAAAACAACCAAAAAGCCCTGTTTTCGACATGACCTAGTTATATCTTGGGTTTGGTCATTTTATAATAATAAAACATGAAAAACATGGGGTTTATACATTTACTAGTTCATTTTTAGGACACACTAGGGGCTTGGTCATGTACTATTACTAGACCACTCCCCCTTTATGGCGTGTCTTCCAAAGTACTCGGTCACATGGGAATGTTAATGTGCATGGTGTGTCCTCTAAGTACATGATGCATAGTCTTTAAAACACCATATTCCTAGGTACTCAACTAAATGGTCTTGTACTACTATAAATATGTACTTTGGGTACATGGTATGTACTTTTAGAAACATTGTCTTCCCCAAATAGTACATATACAAGGATTGTGTTCTTGGTCCCACACACTGTGTGATTAGTATTTCTGAATGGGTGACCCTGACATTCAGATCAAACCATGTTTTTTTGAAAACAACTATAGATCAAATTAAAATTGTCCCCTTAAAATAATAATATTGAAGAAAACTATAGTTAAATAAATAAATTAACATTTAAGGAAAAAACAAAAAAATGGAATTCCTTATGGAGGAATCCTAAAAAACAATGCATGTATTCTCACTAAGGATCTCCAAAATAATGATTCAATGCCTCCGATGCTCCAAAACATCGCTACCTCTCCCTACCTATCCACTACCTCTATCGAAGTCTATTTTCCATAAAAAAGGATTCACCAATGGATGTACATGAAAACACATGGGAGAGGATGCGAAATGAAATTTAAAAAAGGAATGAAAAGAAATATAAAACATGCCTAAGCATAACTTCATCACCCACCTAATGTTTTTCCTCTCTTAGAAAAAATCCTCCATTATAGACCCAACCATTGAGATCGAATCCAAAAAAATCATTCTTCATAATATATCACTAAATTAATGCATGCGTGTAAATTCTTAATTAATTAATTAAATATTAATTATTATTTATTTTGTTCAAATTCAAAGAACACAATATTCCAACAAACACAAATCATAGATGAAAAACCAATTCTTAGACAAATAAAGTGTTATAAAAAATTTATGAGATCTTATGATAGGTAAAGAATTACCATTTCCCATCACAATTATCAATATTCCATAATTCACAATTCCCTTTAGTTTAACATTTTGTAAAAACAGATGTCTTTACACCACTTCTAGAAGATCATCCTACTAATTCTTAATACAAATTAATTGAGTATATTCCAGGGTAACTATAAAATTTTCCTCCTCATATATAATCAAGTATATAGTCTCATTCTTCTTTCATTTCTTTCTCATATAATTATTTTTTATAATGAATTATCTATAACATGTAGAGTTCATATCCAAAACATATCAAGCCTAATATTTATTTTAATGTGACACAAAATAATGATATTATCCTACATTATAAACCAATCAATAGTCAATTGTTTCTTAAATGTTCCTAGTAATCCTTTTATAAATAGAGAGATGTTTTTTACCTTAGAAAACGCCAAAATCGTGTAGAAACTCATGTTTCATTGAATACACATGAACTTGTTTAAATGAGATAAAACATGATCCCAATAATTATTTGATAAATTTTCGAGTATAATCACATTTTATACTATTGGATTCTAATATTCATTATAATAACTGACAGTGTTGAAACTTGTTTTTATTCTTCCATTTTGAACTTCGTTAATATCCCTTCTTCATATTTTACTTTTTATATAGAAGTGCAACCTTTACTTTGGTTAAAATTTGGGCCAGGAAAGTTGGTTATCTCTCAATTCATTAATATATAAAATTATAAATTCATCATATTTATAAACCTATAAAAAAAATTCTATTCACTGTCACTAAATATGATATTAACAACAAACACTATCACCAAAATCTACTCATCATATAAGACAATAATATTGAGGATGTGACAAACCACTATTCTCTTGAACTCTATATTTCACATATAAGTATGTAAATATACATACCGAGCCTAAGGTTATTTCTTCAGATGATATAAATATTTTTTAAACCTCAAAAATATTAAATCATTATCTCTAATTAGAAATCCTAACTGTTGTTTAAATATACATCTTCTTTGAATTTTTTGTTGAGATTCAATCATCAGATCAATTTAACAGAAAATATAAATTTACTTTAGACAAATAGTAATATGAAAATTAAAAAATAGTACATTGTTACTATTAGACAAAATGTTTCATTAACATTAACTCCATAAAACTGAGCATATCCCTTATAGACTATCCTCAATATTGTCTGCACCAATGTTCCACGTTCATTAAAATTATTTTTAATGAACCATTTTTACCCAGTAAAATTGTGATATCTAGCACTATCTTGTTCCCATTTTATATTATTTTTTAATTCCATCAAACTCATCATTCATCAATTTCACCCATGTTTCAACTTTAATTTCCTCGTCAAATTAAGTTGTTTCTACAATTGAAAATATATTATTTTTATCTATTATTATCATTAACTCTGTCAACATTGGATAATATTTATGTCTAATAATATTTCTTAGATCAACATAAAGTCTACTATAGTTTTTTCAGTGATGAGTTCAATACCTTTATCAACTAGATCTTCTTCTAATTCAATTTTAAAATCACTATCAATTTTTAATTTTTTATATTATATATAATCTTATTTTTTCTATTCTTATATTCTAATTTAGTCTTGTATAAAATTTATATTAAATTTTTTTAGATTAAAATTCAAAAAATTCACATCAATTCCTTCAACTCTGTTATTGTTCATCGTTGAAACACTTTTTGGATTTATTCTTTCATGTATAGCCTAAAAATATTCATCTATTCACTACATAACTATATTTTAAATTATTTCTCTATATCTATCAAATTAAATATCAACATTAGAAAACTCTAATAGGTTTCAACGAGGGTATACTACCCTTACACAGTTCATATATCTTATTTTCGTCTCCAGTATTGGGTAACTCCCCATTTCAATTGTGCACATAAAATTGCATTTCATCTTCCCGGTATTACTGAATGATATAGGTTTTAATCATTAATGAATTAGATATAATATATACTATGATATCATAATTTACATAGCTCAGTTCTATTAAGGATCCCTTAATAATAAAAATTCATTATATATTTTATGTTTTAAAAAATAATTTTAAACTTCAATAAAATGTGTATTCAGTTCCATTATCTGAATGATGAATATCTATTATTCTTTTAATTTTATTTTCTATTACTCCTTGAAATTAATTTATGTTGAACAACACTTCTCACATAAGATTCATAAACATAGAACTTCCCATATTTTTTCAGTCATCAACCAATAAAAGTATTTGTTTCTCACCATGAGTTTCGACCTGGTTTAATTAAATACATAAATTGTTATGGAACAAATCCTGCCGATGTTATACTCAACTCATCATTGGATAGCATGTAATCTCACCATACATCCCCTTAATCGTGCCTCATATATCATTTCTCTATTTCTATTTAGATATGGAATATCAAAATATTATTTTGAATTTGATTAAATCTCCATATTATGTCGATGAATGTGACCCATCTATTAGTCCATATATTATTCTCCTATTCAGTTGAGTGATGGGAATTATTTTTTTTTTCAAAGAATATGAGTTTATATTTTTTCCCACCTCAACATAAGAGAGTTTATATTCATTCCCTTGATATAACAACCTATCTAATTCAATTTACCTTCTAATACAGATTCTAATAACTGAATCAATCTCAAAAAGTTATGTATATGAACATCATAATTGATAGATTTATTACATTTCATCTCATCATTGGATATGTGATTATTTCCACATGTTATGATATGTAGAGATTTTTCTCTTCCAAACTGAATAAATTCAACAACTCATACTTTCATATTATTTGCATTATGCAATGTACCCTTCATTTGAGATGATTACCCACTATTTAAAATCAATAAACTACTCTTCATAATTTATTTCAAATAATTATTAGATGAAATATAATTGTCCTTCTATTTCAAATTATTTTATTTTAAAAAATGATTGAATGTTTTGAGATATATTTTAATATATTCTTATTTTTTATCATAAAAAATAAATTCATATTCTTTTTCCTCATTTTAGTATGTTTTTTTCAAATCCATTAAATTATATTTCCTTAAATACAATTTTTGACTTCTAAATTAAAAATTTATACTTATCATCTCATTTTAAAAGGATTTATTACCAAATAAAGAGAAATTAAAATAATATCAATTAATTAATTTTAATTTTGTTATAAAGAATATTATTTTATCTCCATGGGTGACATATTATTTCCACACTTTTCTATTAAATATTGTCCTCAATGTAATAGGGAATCATGTTTCTTATTTATAAAAAATATATACTCTTAAATATAGATATTAAATTTTCATGATAATCTATTTATTTTCCCCTAATTGTTTTATAACTCCGTAGTGGTTGATAAGTTTCTAATGAATAATAAAATTATCATATGGTTTTCATTTCATTTTCATTTAGTTTGTACATATTTCGTTTCAATATCATATACATGACCAAAATTTTCTATAAAAATTATTATTTGAGCACTCAGAAAAAAATTAATTTTTTTTGTCTCATTCAAAACATTCTTTATTACTTAATCACATATATTTAAAATTAAATAATCTTCATTGAGCTGATTTTTTTATTTGTACTATTCATTATTTGTAAAAAATACAACATCTTATGCAATTTTTTTTTTTAATTTTCATAATTTTATCCTTTATGGATTATGTAATATAAATTTTCTTCATTGTATGCTCACGATTATTACAATTTTATTCAACTATTTACCTAGGTTTAACATAATCATTTTCATTTCCATTCATGAAATTTTTTAAGTGGTAAAATTTTATTTCAAGATCATCATCGCCACTTGAGTATTAAATCAGTAATACTCCAATTTTAATTTTTTTCATTTTAGAACAATATCCACAATAGAACCTACTATTTTTAAATTATAATCAATAACTCCCTCTACTTAATCATCCTATTTTACTTCATCTTTATATATGACATCTTTATCCATCTTATTATAATTTATAAATTAAATAAAATCTATAAAAACACCTTATAATAAATCTTCCTCACTAAAATATTTATCTTTTCATACAATAGACATTATTTTAAACTATTATCTCATTTATTTTCCTAGACTAGCATTTTTTTCTATCTGAAAAATTAATTATTATTTATTTGTGTGGATTCCATCTCACTATCTTCTCCTTCAAATATTTTGGGACACCAATAAAAGATATGACTACACATCCAGTAAAAAAAGATATATTAATCTTAATTATTTCTTTTACACTCATAAACATCAATGCCACAATATAAGAACCCAATATTATCATCATATATATTTTAATTCTCCATAATCACCTACTTCTATAGGTATTTGTACTTAATCATGTATATTTAATCTTCTAATGAGCATTTTATATTCAATCACATCTCATATATGACTAGTTTAATATATATCATTGAGATATAACTCTCCATGATTTACAACTACAAATTATAACCCCATTGAATTTTAAATTATTGGTAAAATTCATATGTTTTTTATAACAATATTATAAACGTGTATCTCATGACCATGTCCATGAAAAACTCCAACAAAAATAATATGGTTGATGTAACAACCATCACATTCACTTGAGATAATTATTAAATTGTAAAATCTATTATTTATAACATATATCTTTTCATATTTTACATTTCTATCACCTTAATAAACAATTAAAGGATTACTAAATATTTTTTAGTTATTGGACAATTCATCAAATTCATGTATATATAGTGATAAAATGTTCAATACTAGGGATTCTCATCCTTTTCATCTTAATTTAGAAATCCAAAATAAACTACTTATCTTTAGAAACTCTATGGGGTCACAAACATGTATTTTATTGCCCATTTTCATGAAACAGCATGCCTAATATATTTTAAATTTGATATCATTTTTTATTCAAAACCTAGTAATTATATCCATCAAATAATGGTACTCGAATTTTATTTATGCAAATATATATAATTAAAACTTTTAATGATAGATTTACCAAAATAAACTCATATTGATTCAATGCCAGTTATTTTAACTAGAGGTCTGAATATAAACTCTAAGAGGTGGATACATAGTTTGACTTGAAAAATTTCTAATATAATGTTTATATATTTCAGGTATTAGAATTTGATAGAAAAAATTGAATCTTATAATGGGATCACTCACAAGAATAATAAAATAAATAAAAAGAGCATGGACATTAGGATTTACATTTCTTAAAAACCCTAGGTCCAATAAGACAAGAACATATTAATATTTTTTTAAAATTCCAAACAATCCATACTCATATGGTTTGTGATTAAAGTGTCTGGTAAAATCTCATTACTAATCCAAGGATAATGGCATATTCCTCTCTTCCCCTCACCAATATCTAAGTGGGATGCACCATGAGATAATGTCTAACCACAAGTCAAACTCCCATAAATTAAAATTAAATATATAATACCAAATAGATATGGGTATTCTTCATGATTCTATATTTATCACTCAATGATATTCAATGGTATACATAACAATCATTCACATCGAAACTAGATCATTAATGAAATTAATTACTAACACAACTCACTCTTTCATATATTATATAAATTCTAAATCATGTTATCACTTATTTTCATCAATATATTATAATCTATCATTTCAATATATTCCCATTATATAGAAGGTATCACTAACTTTATGACTCCAAAAATTAAAATTGATTTTCAAAATCAAATTTAATCAACCACCTTGAACATCATCATAATCAAATCAACTCAATATAGTATTTACAAGTTAATATAAAAAAATATTCATATGGATAAATAATTATGACACCAAAAAATCTTCCACTATTTTGAGAACCAAGACACAAATTAGTATCAAAATTCTGCATTTATATAAATTTTATTTTGTGATAAAATCCATTATTGGTTTATAGGTTGGTTATTTTGTCATTAATATTCAACTTCCATATGTATTATAGTATGATAGGAAGATTCATAGGGATTTTATGTTATGAAAAATACCCCAGAAAATAAATTTCATATCATCACTTATTTATTCATGGAATACCCTTTGTAGAATTGTCCCAATAATCAATGAATATCCATTATTTTGTGGAGTGGTTAAATTAATTATTATAAATTAACCACTTCCCTGGTCTATACATGTTGTAAAACCCATTCATATAACATTATATTAAAGTATAACCCATATGTATGAGGTATATATCTCTAGTGGAAAGGGAAAATACCTTTATTGGTAATGTATATATATTAGGATACCCTTATATATGATATGTTTATATGAGGTAATTCATATATTTCATTCATATGACACTTACATATTTTTTTGATGAAATTAATGTATCATGAAAATGAACTCCACATATATTCAAAATAAAATTTATAGATTATTTATAAGACAATGGTTTATTATACTAGTAAACATTATATATCAATCAAATTACCATTATGTATCTTGTTGGTGGCACATAAAAATGATTTAAATGACTATGCCATAAAAATAGGTTTCCATTTTTAGAATCCCTATATGATTAATTATTCATTAACATGAATTTATTCCTTCAACCTCACTTCAATCATGGTAAATTGCATCCCATAATACATTAATAGTCAACATAAATAGACATTTAATTGGAAAATATTCCATCATTACTAATTTCGGTTTCCATCGTTATCTTATTAACAATTAGGTTTTTATGAATATTCGGTCTCCTTGACCCATCCATTTTAAGTCATCAATTATCCATGGGGTTTGTGTTTACTCCCGATATTTTTTGACTGGGTATGATGTGTTTTATATAAACCAAGAACCTTTTATTTATTGTGGGTTTCTCAATACTCTTTTACAAGTTATATTATCATTATCATTAGGTTTTGAAACAATTCATCCTGAGAGACTCACGCATTCAAATGTTATTATTCACAATATTATTTATTATTATTGGTTAGTGTTGTAAGTGTCACTATTTAGAAATTTGTTTTAGGATATCAACATTTTCCATCCTTATGTAGGATATTATATTATGTTTTAATTGTCTTTAGAATGTGTTGTTTATCCGTTGTTGAGTTGGAAACCAAAAATTTCCTTGATTTAATCCCTTGTGTTCTTTCAAAATAATAAGTAGGATTTTAATAATATTATTATTTTTTCTCAAGAATTGGAAATGTTTTGTTGTATGTCTAGTTGAAATCATTTCTTCTTTTAAATTCTGTTCATTAATTAGTTATTTTTAGGGGTTCAATTATTCCTAGTAAAATATATGAAAATGGATTGTTGTGACTGATCATTTTCAAGGGTGAAAAGTTGTATTATTGAGAAGATGTAATGTTATAGATTACTACCAAAAAATTCATTTCCATTTATCTTAAATTGTCACTTATATAATGTAATTATATTACATGGTTCACATTTGAATATAATTGAAACACATGAGTAGCTATATTGATCACCAAAGAACATTTAAAATCGAAGTATTAATAATTTTTTCATAAAGGGAAAATTAGTCAATTCCTTCAAAATGAAATTTCATTTTTAAAATGGAAAATTATATTCGTTATATAATTTTGTGTTTATCCTAGGGTAATATTATCAAAAAAATCAGGAAATTAATTCCCAATTCAATAATGACAATAATTTTTTATAGTTATCAATTTTTACCAATTTTAAAATAAATAGTCGAATTCCTAATAAGGAAAAAATGTATTCTATTATAAGATAGTGACAAATCAGATTTTGTTTGGTTCTTTGGTACTCATATCTTTTTTAATGACTCCTATGATGTTTTTATTGGGGCTTGATAGAATTTAGGAATGGTTTTTAAAAATTATTTGAAATCACAACCTAAGAATGAGAAAAAATTAATAGAATTAAATATGTATGAATTTATTGGAAATAGATTCCACTAAAAATTACTAAATGGAAGTGTTTCTAATAAATATTTATTGTGAGAAGTGATAGATAACATTACACCATCATGATTTATAATGTTTGTTTATAAATTATAAATGAAATGGAGAGGCCATGTATAAATCAAATTCACAGTTTCTCCAATATTAAAATATCTACTTCCATTTATCTATATACACATATTATGGTATGTCAAAGTTTATCATCAATTTGGATGTGGGATTCAAATTCTTGGATTCTTAATTTATGTTATTATTCTTTGACATGAAGCTTATCTATTTTTTCATTATTATTATTTCTATTAAATGTTTCTATGTAAATCTATTTTATAATTTTGTATGCATTGTAACTATATATGTATTTATAAATCTAAACAATACCATGAGACAAGAATATAAAAAAAGTAACATATTTTATGTTTGGAATGAAAAATACTAGATAGAGAGGGTATGAGGTCAAACCAATTTCTCATTAAAATGAATGATCCATAAGGGAAATAATAATAATATAATGGATATCATTTTCAGATTCATGAGTATTTAAATTGACATGACTAATATTTTATTAATGTTTTGATATTCGTAGGATGAACTGTGGTGGTTTGTTGTGAAGGGGAGGAATAGTTCCAGAATATATTTCCTCAAAAAATGATTTCTGAAAAATAAAAATGAATAGAAATGACTGAATAAAATATGGAAAACCCGGACTAATGAAAGGCATGTTGTAGTTGGTGGTATTCACCATTAGGGAGTTGTCATTACTTTTCATGGAAAATTAAGGTTGGGGAGACACACCATTAATATTATAAAATTGATATATGATATTATATATATATCAGTTTTATTGATATTAAAAAATATTTTACTACTATTATTATTATTTATAAATTTTTATTTAGGACATGAATCCCAAACCAAAAAATGAGTAGTCTAATTCACATATTTTTTTATAAGGATTATTGGGGAGATATTTTTTGTTGTGTTTATGATATTAAATGTGTGATTCTATGTGTAATAAAATAATGGATGTCATGATCGATGAAGGCACACTCCATAAAATTCAATATTAATATCATATAGAATTTTTTCACAAGTATGACAAAATTATATCTGTTTTCCCCTAATTTACTATATAATATTTGTGAAAAATATGAACCTTTTATATTGGTCAATAATCATTATAGGATTATTTTGAAAATTGATAGTGTTTGAAATGTCTGGTTAGGATCTCATAATGAGGTATTAACCTATGAGAAGTTTGAAAAATGGTAGTTTTATTTTTGGGATATAAGTTGTGATATAAAAATATTATCTAATTGGATGAGAGTCTAAACATTGGGAAGTAGTGTTTTCCCTTAGTTATTTGATTAGTGATTGATGAATGGTATCAGTATCATTTAAAGGTGAACATTAAACCTGATTATTATTATTCATCAATATTTTATCATTACTAAAAATATGTCATTGTAAAATATTTATCATTATTATATCATCTTAGAATTAGATGAGCCATAGATCATGTCTTGTGTGAATTGTTAATGGGTGAATCATGGATAATTTAGCAGAATCAAACAAGTTGATTCTTTTGTTTAATAATGGAACTCTTTTCAAAACACTTCACGTTTGATCATCAAAGCTTGTTTGATATAATTTATTATATGGAATCATAAATTTCAATAATTTATTATCACTCAATACTAATATTTGGAGTGAAATTTGTTTTTCTAATGTTTTTTCAATCCATTAAAAATTCCCACGCCCTAATATTTCAGGTTTAGAGAAGAACATTATTTTTTGAATCATTTTCAAGAATTATTTAATTATGGGTCCCATTATAGATGACTATTATATGGGTCCCACATTCTATCTTTCTAAAGGTATATAGACTATATTAATTAGGGTTTATGGTATCATCTATATAACAAGAATTAGATGATGGGATGTATACCCTTCCATCCATATATTTATCTATTGTTTTTTACTAGTTTGTATCTCCTGCATATATTTATTAATTTCTCACGAATAAAATTCTTGACACCTTATTTTGGAAGATATTCAAAAACTGCACCACTTTCCACCTTATCAGGGAAATCTTTTTCAATGGTGGTGATATTATTTGTAAACCATTATGAATTTTTAGTAATTTATTAATGTATTCCATAATAATGTACATAAGGGATTCCTAATATATCCATGATTGGCTTCTTATGTTCAGTACATCTGGAATCATAAGATCACCATATTAAGAAACACAAATGTAATAGACTGGACCCCTCCGGTCCATTCCTTTTTTGAAATCGATGTGGTCAACACGGCGCGCGTAACAATGATAATTATTAATGATAAAATCAAAGAAGAATTAATAAAAAAAATTAGAAGATGATTTGTCAGTTTATTAATTAAATAATAAAGATGGCGATATAAAGTGTGTGATTAATTAAATTAAAAGGGGTTTTAATCCTAAATATAAATTTAAAAAAAATAAGGCGTTTAGTTTAATATTAATTGAGAAATTGTTGGAATTAAATTAGAATAATAATAATAGGTGTTGTGTTATTAATATTATTCATAATATTAATGAGAAATTAATAAAATGTGTTATGATATTTATTACAAACATATAAATGAATATTCACAATGGAATCATGGTGGTGCGTTAATAAAATTAAAGTTGAGTTCGTTATTATTATTATGTTAAATAATAATAATAATGGTGGTGTAAAAATATGTTGGGTTTATTAAATTGAATGACTTTAATTTAATAAAAGTGGTTTCAATTTAATCAGTGTGAAATAAAAATAAATAGAATTAAATAATTAAATTGACGGATGTTACGCGACATTGATGTGGCATGGTTGGATTCAGATATCCAACGCGGTGGATTAATGTAGTCAATGCGATGAGCATAAATATTATTGTTATTAAAAATAATAATGATGATGAGTTAATAAAATAAGTTGATGAATTGTTGTTATTATTGAAAAACAATAAATAACAATGATGACGTAAAACTATGTGTGAGAGGTTTATGAAATTAAATGTATTAAAAAGGGGTTGAATATGTAAGTTATATTAATTTTTTTTTGACATTTAATTCAATTAAATGAAATGGTTTTGAGTCGCATGGAATGATTTTAGTTTAATATGAGAATAATTATAATAATCTAATTTCATGGGATTAAATTAGAACATTAATTATGGGTGTTATTATTAATTTTATTAATAATAACATAAAATGAGATTGGAGAGAGAAAGAGTTAAAGGAAATAAATATTTTAAAAAATTAATGCAATAAAACAAATAAGTTAAATTAAAAAGGAAATCAATAAGGGGTGGGGCGTGGTTGACATGGATCCAAGGAGGCGCCACTTTTTGTGGTGGCATGGGATTGAGGAGGTTCTTTTGTAAGTCATTATTATTATATATTATAATAATGATTATAAGGTATTAATGGGAATAAAATTAAAAGAGAAATAAATATAAAAGGAGGGAGTGTTTGTTTCCAACGTGAAAGAGACCAAATCACGATTGATTTGGAGTTATAAAAATAAATAAATAAGTAATTATAATAATAATAAAATAATAATATTATTATTTTGGGTGATCAAAACTTAAAAAGTCTATAACTTGTTCATATGGTGTCAGAATGACGAACCGTCAGCGGCAGTGTAATCCTGTAATTAAGACGGTCATTTTAAGACCAGTGATGGATACCTTTTTATGAGTTATGTCTCGGATCAAAGAAACACACATATTAATAAAATTAACGTCTTTTTTTAAAACGCGTGGAAACCGTGTGACGTGTCGTGTGTTGACCAGTCAAAACACGTAACGGGTGTACAATCACACCGTGTATTCATCAATACACGCTGCATACTGTTTTACCTATTCGTTGGCTATATAAGAAAGGGTCGCGGATTATTTCTAGACCAATCGCTTCTTCTCCGCACGACGACACTCTTGGATGATCAAGAAGTATTCCTCCTCTAACTTCTTTGTCCGAGCTCCGAATTACGATCCGTCAGCGGCCACAGGATCGTAGCGACGAGACAAAGCTTCTAAGCACGGACTTTTCACCTTTCCTTCCGGTCTTCCTTCTCCAGCTTCCATCCTAGGAGGCGTTTGTCGGGTTTGGTGAAGGCGGAGGACACCGAAGGACGTCGTCGGAAGCGGCGTGATCGGGACCTTTTGAGGTAGGGGGTTTACATTCGTCTCTCTATTTGGTGCGACATACGGGGTGGGATATTTCTATTTTGTTCCATGGGATGCAGTTGAACTTTAAATAAATATAATAACCGGATAACGAAGGGTTTGGGGTTTTGTGCTGTTTCTTTTGCCTTCCAGTTTCTTTATCTTCTGATTGTGATTTTGGATTGAAAGGCCTTTGCCTACTGAAAATCAAGGTCGTTGGTGGCCTTTGCGTGCACAATTGATATCTGAATTTTTTGTGGTTGGTTTTGTTAAAACATGGAAAATGGATAAGCATGTAAAGACTGTCTGATTAAATGAGAATGAAAACCTTGTGTGATCACCCCGATTGAACAAAGTTGGAATAATGAACATGTTGGTGGTTTGGTTGTTTTGTGGAAAATGCCTTTATTTATGAAAAGTGTTCTGATTATGAAAAGTGTTTTGAAGTAAAAGGTGTTTTCAAATGAGGAAATGTTTTGTGTGTGGAAAGGGTTTTATGTATGGAACTTTGAAATAAATGAATGATGGAATGTTGTATGGTTGTGATAATCTCTTGTAAATGAAATGGCATGTGGTTGCTTGCATTTTACCTAACCTTGGTTGTGGATGGCAGGGATATGTTTGTGAAAGGTTTTGTCTGGATGTTAGTTTCCCAGTAGTTATAATTTGTTAAACCATTGCATGAAACATGAAAACCTAAATGGGGTTGGGAGATGATTGTTTGGTTGTTGATGCATGCTTCGTGGTAGCAGTGCCGAGGCACATGCTCAGTTTCTCTTTTTAAGAAGCCATAGGGTGGGCTGTGTGTTTGGTATATGTATATATATAATTGTATCTTTGTGTTTTTTCGCACCACACCCATGTCAAGCACCTAGTGCCGAACACTCCCATTTTATGGGAGAGGGTGTTCCCCCTTAGTTACTAGCTCCTTACTGCTCCTTCTTCCATAGGCTATGATGGCTTGAGGTGACCTTACACCCATGATTCTTCAGGTAGGTCTCAGAGGCTGTGATGGCTTGAGGCGACCTTTAGCCCAAGACACTTCGGACAGGCTTACCATTCCCAATAACCTTCGGGATGAGGCCCAGGTGTCTGCAGGCGGGTTAGTGGTTGTGGCCCAGGTGTGTACGGGCGAGATGTGTGGTTGTGAGGCCTAGGTGTGTGCGGGTGGGATGCGTGGTTTGGCCCAGGTGTGTGCGGGCGGGAAGAGTGTGGTAGCGTCAGGACGTTTTCCGTTAGGAAGAGCAGCATCTAATTAAGTGGGAAATGGTGCGGGGTACCCAATACTTTTGTTCTATATATATACTAAACTTGTTTGTGTTACTTGGTGAGTGTGACCAGTGAGGCTGGGTGGATAGTTTTTCCTTTTTAGTTTCTGGTTCTTCTGTTTTCTCACGGGGCCTTAGGGTGTCTCCCCACTTGTGCACGAGAGCTTTAGGTTTCCCTACTGATTATACTTGTATGCTCACCCTACGTTTACTTTCAGGTTTCCAGGAGGACTACCAGGGCCGTGCGGGACCCTACTAGTCGGGCAGTTGGAGTTGTTGCAGTTGTTGTTCTCTTGTTTTATTTGGCATTGTACTTTTGAGATTCCTTGTACTTGTACCTTGTTATAAAAATTGTTTAAACATGCATGTGGTCTTGGTTTGGGTTTATTTATATACACTTGTTCTTTTACCTTTTTGGTGGTTGACTTGTCCTATTTCCCGATCCAAAATAATAAAAAGGGTAATGCCTCCCATATTTGTGAAAACTCATACCCTTGGTTCTAGTCGCCAACCCGGGGACTACTGGAGGCGGGACTCGGGGGTCATTATCTCCCTTTCACCATTGCCAGCTCTAGAGGGGCATCTTTGGTGGGAGGGGGTAGTGACAGAATGGTATCAGAGGCTGATGGTTGAGAGATAGGATGGAGTCTGGAGTTAGGCACAGTGAGGATTGCATGGGATGGTAGGGAAACAATGTTCGTTAATCTTGGTGCGTGACATAGGCCAGGGAAGACCGGCTAGGACACGGGATTTTAGGGCCCCCCGTGATCTGATGCAAGGACTCTGAGCCTACCGAACGACCAAGTGAGACTATATTGATTGCAGGGTAGAGACCCTAGGGAAGGTACATGCATCATAATGTTTGTGTTTTACTTGATTTGGGTGTTCTGGGAAAGAAATTGAAATAAAATGATAAATTAATACTTTGAGTTTTTCATTACTACTTGGGATTAGGCGTTCCTTGTTTACCGAACAACTATGGAACCTTGACGTCAACAGAACGGCAGAGGAGTGGGAAACAGACAGTTTCATGCAATAGAAGTGGCAACCCTAGCAAGGCCAGAGATCAAGAGAGATTTTTTCGGTTTTACTTAAATGCTCTCATTTATGTTTTGTTTAAATTCAAGATCATCACACTCAATTGTTGAAACTCATTCTCGCCCATGCTTTGGGCCTGTACCTTTTTTTCATGAGTCTATAATGATATGTTGTTTCCCGCTATTCTTTAAATGTACGTGAATAGACCTATCATGTGGGGAGGGGAAGACCTAATCCCTAATCGAGACGCATTAATGTGGATGCGATTTAACCCGTGCAGGCGAGTCAGTGCCGTCTAAAGAGGATAATATCTCAACATGGGAGAAGGAATTCTTCAAGCCATGTGTCCGTGCAGTGTGTGGGTTGTACGTTGTTGGGTGCAGTGTAAGTTGGAAAAAAAAACCTAATATATGGGAAAGGAAAAACCTGATCCTTAATCAAGACGCATTAATGAGGATGCGATTAAACCCGTGTAGGCGAGTCAGTGTCGCCTAAAGCGGATAGTATCTTGACATAGGAGAGGGAATTCCTAACTCATAGAGTTGTCGGTTATATCTTCTTATGACAAGAGACCTAAGAGTTATCTTGCGGAGTGGTTGTTTGGATCCTTTCTTTTTCTTGGTTGGTTTCTAATTCTCGAGGACGAGAATGTTTTAAGAGGTATCTGATGTAATGGACCGGACCCCTCCGGTCCATTCCTTTGTGGAAATCGATGTGGTCAACACGGCGCGCGTAGCAATGATAATTATTAATGATAAAAACGAAGAAGAATTTATAAAAAAATTAGAAGATGATTTGTCAGTTTATTATATTAATTAATAAATATGGTGATATAAAGTCCGTGATTAATTAAATTAAAAGGGGTTTTAATCCTAAATATGAATTTAAAAAAAATTAAGGCGTTTAGTTTAATATTAATTGAGAAATTGTTGGAATTAAATTAGAATAATAATAATAGGTGTTGTGTTATTAATATTATTCATAATATTAATGAGAAATTAATAAAATGAGTTATGATATTTATTGCAAACAAATAAATGAAGATGCACAATGGAAGCATGGTGGTGCGTTAATAAAATTAAAGTTGAGTTCGTTATTATTATTATGTTAAATAATAATAATAATGGTGGTGTAAAAATATGTTGGGTTTATTAAATTGAATGACTTTAATTTAATAAAAGTGGTTTCAATTTAATCAGTGTGAAATAAAAATAAATAGAATTAAATAATTAAATTGACGGATGTTACGCAACATTGATGTGGCATGGTTGGATTCAGATATCCAACGCGGTGGTTTAATGTAGTCAATGTGATGAGCATAAATATTATTGTTATTAAAAATAATAATGCTGATGAGTTAATAAAATAAGTTGATGAATTGTTGTTATTATTGAAAAACAATAAATAACAATGATGACGTAAAACTATGTGTGAGAGGTTAATGAAATTAAATGTATTTAAAAGGGGTTGAATATATAAGTTATATTAATTTTGTTTTGAAATTTAATTCAATTAAATGAAATGGTTTTGAGTCGCATGGAATTATTTTAGTTTAATATGAGAATAATTATAGTAATATAATTTCATGGGATTAAATTAGAACATTAATAATGGGTGTTATTATTAATTTTATTGATAATAACATTAAAGGAGATTGGAGAGAGAAACAGTTAAAGGAAATAAAGATTTAAAAAAATTAATGCAATAAAACAAATAAGTTAAATTAAAAAGGAAATCAATAAGGGGTGGGGCGTGGTTGACATGGAGCCTAGGAGGCGCCACTTTTGTGGTGGCGTGGGATTGAGGAGGTTCTTTTGTAAGTCATTATTATTATATATTATAATAATGATTATAAGGTATTAATGGGAATAAAATTAAAAGAGAAATAAATGTAAAAGGAGGGAGTGTTTGTTCCCAACCCGAAAGAGACCAAATCAAGATTGATTTGGAGTTATAAAAATAAATAAATAAGTAATTATAATAATAATAAAATAATATTATTATTATTTTGGGTGATCAAAACTTAAAAAGTCTATAACTTCTTCTTATGTTGTCGGAATGACGAACCGTCAGCGGCAGTGTAATCCTGTAATTAAGACGGTCATTTTAAGACCAGTGATGGATACCTTTTTATGAGTTATGTCTCGGATCAACGAAACACACCTATTAATAAAATTAACGTCTTTTTTTAAAACGCGTGGAAACCGTGTGACGTGTCGTGTGTTGACCTGTCAAAACACGTAACGGGTGTATAGTCACAGCATGTATTCATCAATACACGCTGCATACTGTTTTACCTATTCATTGGATATATAAGAAAGGGTCGCGGATTATTTCCAGACCAATCGCTTCTTCTCCGCACGACGACACTCTTGGATGATCAAGAAGTCTTCCTCCTCTAACTTCTTTGTCCGAGATCCGAATTACGATCCGTCAGCGGCCACAGGATCGTAGCGACGAGACGAAGCTTCTAAGCCCGGACTTGTCACCTTTCCTTCCGGCCTTCCTTCTCCAGCTTACATCCTAGGAGGCGTTTGTCGGGTTGGGCGAAGGCGGAGGACACCGAAGGACGTCGTCGGAAGCGGCGTGATCGGGACCTTTTGAGGTAGGGGGTTTACCTTCATCTCTCTATTTGGTGCGACATGCGGGATGGGATATTTCTATTTTGTTCCATGGGATGCAGTTGAACTTTAAATAAATATAATAACAGGATAAATAAGGGTTTGGGGTTTTGTGCTATTTCTTTTTTCCTTCCAGTTTCTTTATCTTCTGATTGTGATTTTGGATTGAAAGGCCTTTGCCTACTGAAAATCAAGGCCGTTGGTGGCCTTTGCATGCACAATTGATATCTGAATTGTTTTTGGTTGGTTTTGTGAAAACATGGAAAATGGATAAGGACGTAAAGACTGGCTGATTAAATGAGAATGAAAACCTTGTGTGATCACCCCGATTGAACAAAGATGGAATAATGAACATGTTGGTGGTTTGGTTGTTTTGTGGAAAATTCCTTTATTTATGAAAAGTGTTTTGATTATGAAAAGTGTTTTGAAGTAAAATTTGTTTTCAAATGCGGAAATGTTTTGTGTGTGGAAAGGGTTTTATGTGTGGAACTTTGAAATAAATGAATGATGGAATGTTGTATGGTTGTGATAATCTCTTGTAAATGAAATGGCATGGGGTTGCTTGCGTTTTACCTAACCTTGGTTGTGGATGGCAGGGATATGTTTGTGAAAGGTTTTGTCTGGATGTTAGTTTCCCAGTAGTAATAATTTGTTAATCCATTGCATGAAACATGAAAACCTAAATGGGGTTGGGAGATGATTGTTTGGTTGTTGATGCATGCTTTGTGGTAGCAGTGCCAAGGCACATGCTCAGTTTCTCTTTTTAAGAAGCCATAGGTTGGGCTGTGTGTTTGGTATTTGTATATATATAATTGTATCTTTGTGTTTTGTCACACCACACCCATGTCAAGCACCTAGTGTCGTACACTCCCATTTTATGGGAGAGGGTGTTCCCCCTTAGTTACTAGCTCCTTCCTGATCCTTCTTCCATAGGCTATGATGGCCTGAGGTGACCTTACACCCAAGACTCTTCGGGTAGGTCTCGGAGGCTGTGATGGCTTGAGGCGACCTTTAGCCCAAGACTCTTCGGGCAGTCTTACCGTTCCCAAGAACCTTCGGGATGAGGCCCAGGTATCTGTGGGCGGGTTAGTGGTTGTGTCCCAGGTGTGTGCGGGCGAGATGCGTGGTTGTGAGGCCCAGGTGTGTGCGGGCGAGATGCGTGGTTGTGAGGCCTAGGTGTGTGCGGGCGGGATGCGTGGTTTGGCCCAGGTGTCTGCGGGCGGGAAGAGTGTGGTAGCGTCAGGACGTTTGCCGTTAGGAAGCACAACATCTAATTAAGTGGGAAATGGTGCGGTGTACCAAATACTTTTTATATATATATATACTAATCTTGTTTGTGTTACTTGGTGAGTGTGACCAGTAAGGCTCGGTGGATAGTTTTTCCTTGTTAGTTTCTGGTTCTTTTGTTTTCTCACGGGACCTTAGGGTGTCTCCCCACTTGTGCACGAGAGCTTTAGGTTTCCCTACTGATTATACTTGTATGCTCACCCTACGTTTACTTTCAGGTTTCCAGGAGGACTACCAGGGCCGTGCGGGACCCTACTAGTCGGGCAGTTGGAGTTGTTGCAGTTGTTGTTCTCTTGTTTTCTTTGGCATTGTACTTTTGAGCATCCTTGTAATTGTACCTTGTTATAAAAATTGTTTAAACATGCATGTGGGCTTGGTTTGGGTTTATTTATATACACTTGTTCTTTTCCCTTTTTGGTGGTTGACTTGTCCTAGTTCCCGATCCAAAATTATAAAAATGGTAATGCCTCCCATATTTGTGAAAACTCATACCCTTGGTGCTAGTCGCCAACCCGGGGCCTACTGGAGGCGGGACTCGGGGGTCATTATCTCCCTTTCACCATTGCCAGCTCTGGAGGGTCATCTTTGGTGGGAGGGGGTCGTGACAACAAACTCCTCACAAAAGGCATCCTAGTCTCATTATATAAAGAAAAAATATTATCATTATTTGAGATACTCGGTTCATTTCACACTTGGTAACATATGATAACTATAAAAGTCATCTAAATCTTATCACCTAAGGAATATTTTTCTCATCACATGATGTATCTTATACTCATCAAATAGGGAGGTCTACAATTGTAGTCTTTTAACATAAGGGGTAATGAAGACATATTATATTCATCACACTTGCTTTATGTTATTATTAAAATAGAATAATACTTTTTTTCATATGATGAATATAGTATCCATCACATTGGGATATATTCATTGGATCATCACCAAAGGGACATGATGAGATATCCCATGCTCATTAGAAAGTATTCTTATGATCATATCATAAGGAATCCTTGGACCTTCACCTAAGGTTACATATTATAGTCATATAGTTAGCCCCAATTATAATCACATTTAGGATAGTTTTATGAGGAACTAGTGTATTTTACTATACCTATGATAATAACATAGTGTTTCTTATACTCATCACCTAATAAAAATCACACATTGGTTCAGAACCTAAGGTATGGAATAGGTTAATGACAATTATTGATGGATCCAGAAACTCTTGGGACATAATCATTGGTATAGGTTAATTTATAGTTGTAAAACCTAAACATAAATGAACATAATAAATTATTGGTAGGTTTTGTGATACGTATTTTGTTTTATATATATATTATCATAATATAGTGATACCATCTCCTAATATAATGATGTAATTTTTTTTTCTATGAGGATTGAAAATTAAAGACCCATCCAATGTATTCATCAACAAAACATGACTCAAAAGAACATTTTTTAGTTGAATAGTTTAGGTTCATTTGATGGGACAATACCATATTGTATAATATTTTTCAATATGGATTCTTGTGTCATAATTGGAAGAATAAAGGGATGGAATTGGGTTATGAATAATTCTACTTGAATAATATTTTCATGAAGGGAGTGAATGGGAGAGGCATAAATTTATATTTTAAATCTTCAAATTCACATTTGGTTAATAGTTGTTGACCATCATTTTAGATTGAAGAATTAGGAATTTAGGCATCCCAACATATTCTTTATGTGAAGAAAGTATACAAGTTTCTCAATTAAAACGGTCATATGTATGTGTTTGTCAAGATGAAAAATAATTAAAACAATGTGATTTTCAATTTAATTAATGTATTATGAATATGATTTGCATGAAATTAATGAATTAAATGGATATCTAAGGCATAATATTAGATTAATATTGGTGTTGTTCAGAAGATAACTTTTGTAAAAGAATGGAATTTCTGTTATGTGTGTAAATTATCTTAGGTAATTTTTAGAGATCACATAAGGAATGGGTTAACACATTTGAAGGAGTTTGTATAGTAATCCATGTTATATTCTAAAAAAAACTAGGTATATAAGGATTTTGGGTTATGTTAATTCATGGAGGTCTATGTTGTGAGTGATGATAGCATCAACATTATAATATAGAAGATCAGATGTTTAAAATGGATAGTTTAGGATTTATTTATAGAACTATATCTGAGTATCACGTAATTTTTTTTATTTCATTCATGTCGAGAGTTATGTGGTGCTTCTGGTTAAAGACATATGTAACACTAAGATTCAAGTATTTATGCAAATTACAGTTTTATTTTCAAATTAAATTATTCCCAATGAAACTTTTTCAGAATCATTTTTCTATAAAATAAATTCTCTCCATCTCAAAATATGATTTGAAGGGGGTGGATGAATGAATTCTGAAGAAAATGATCAAATATACTGATGTCTCTTATCACTTAAATGGATCTATGGTCAATTTTGTAACACAGTTCAATTATTTTCCTACAAATACGGGAAGGGGAATATATGATACTATAATATCTTCTAGAAAATTGTAAAATTATCTACAATTCAATTAACTTTCAAGTGTTATAAGGAATTGAGATTTAATACCTAGAACATTTTTTAATAGGATTTTAAATAAATAAGTTCCAGCTAACCAATTTTCAATGAAATTGACTTTTCAGAGTCATCCAGCTAGACATTTATAAAGAAACATGCATGAATAGAAGTTCCATAATGGGGATATATTATATTATCTTGTACTCATCCATGTCTAGTCAGGAAGATTACGATAGTGCGACATAATGGAAATATATTCCTTAGAACATGTAGATTACCTCAGGTAAGAAGGTCGCAACTAGGTGTATGATTTTAGCTAAACTTTTCATAGAGGAGTTCAGGGAATATGCTCTAGGAAACTGAATTACTCTATAAGGATCCAATTTCCCAAATGATGTAAAAATCTCTTGTTCCAAACTTAACCATTCAGGGAATTTCTTCTAGTGTTCAATTGAACAGCACTAGTGGAATATTTCAATCACCAGGAAATTTTGGGAAAATCATAATGTTGAGGATTATACACATTTTATAAAATAATATTTGTAAAATATCTGTAATTTAACACATGATAAGGATGATCTCACTGAATTAATATATATTTTTCCATATATTAATTGTGGATTTTTATCTAGTCTAGTTAGTGGACTGATACCTTTTCTCTGGGGCTAACTTTCCTGATGAGTGGAAATGGGCCAACTTGATCCTTCAATTATGAAAATAAGATGGAGTCAAGCTTAATATATTTGGATTATATTATGTGGATTGGGTTTTTATTTCCATGAATACGTACCTATATTATTGATAAAAATCATCAAAGTCACTACACTTCTAGGGAAAACTATTTCATTCACTATTATGGAGAGGTAAGAATCATCTTGTGGGGCCACTACTAGGTTATAGTATAACCCATCGCTGGAATAATATAAAATTATTTAATACCAATATAGAAAATTTTCATGTAATTAAGTAAATCCCTCTGATTAAAAAGTAATTTTTAAGGGCATTCACTAAAGATCAATGAAAAGATCCACAACTCTACCTAGTCATACTACTAAGTATTTTGTTCTAGAGTTCATGACAATATTTCATGGTTATAATATAGGAAGGATGAAATCGTTAGTTGTTTATTAAAACCATGGGTTATAGTGGATTGTCATTGAGGAGGTCCAGTAAACTATGTAGTGATATATCTCAAAATTGTGGGACTCAATAATCAAAATGAATTTATTTATTGTCGTATTTCTAAGTAGATGATAGTTATTGATTGAGGATTCAAATATGGGACATAATATTTGGTTGTTTATAATTTTAGTAATTATTGAATAAAAAACTCACATCCATCTATGTTTTTGTGTGATTCTGTGACTATAAAACTTGATGGGATGTGTCATCTTGGGAATCATTCATAAGAAACTCTATGGTCCATCCATGATTCCATATAGAATGTTCATTATTAAATTTCACTATGAATGAGTATTAAAATATAAATAAACTTTTTTGGATATATCTCTATCATTCCAAGATCAAAATACCCATGTTTCAACCACACTATTTTGATGAAGTATAATTATTCTCCAAAATCATCACCTGGAATAAATTCAACTCTAATTATTTCCAAATTCAAACCCTGTAGATCATTTTTAATCTACACAGAAGAATCATAAAATGGATCTAACTAAAATATTTATTGTATGTGGTTATTGTAAAGGATATAATTGAATACACTATGTGTGATTCACACACCGAAAATAAATTTGACTGCCAATTCCACATTTTCTAACAGGTCATATAGCAAATGTATACTAGAGTCAGTTTGGACAAACTGTAACACCCAATGATTTCAATAATTGATATTTTTTTTCGATAGTGTATATGAAGCGTGACAGAAATATTAGATGTGAATATAACACCACAAGGATTAATGACATATATCTTTGTCAAAAAATTAAATGTCTTTGAAAGACTATGGGGCACCAACAACCGGTACAAACGAAACACAATACTAAATTAAAATGTCATTATTTAATATTTTTCCATTATATACTAATCATTAAGTTTGAAGGTATGAATAGTAATAAATAAAATAAGATTCATTTTAACGAAAAAATCAATGTTTTTTTGAAAAAAACAATATTTTACTAAAAGACTATTTAGTCATGATTTGTTAAAATAATTTAAAATTTTTTTTTTCATCGTTTATAAAATTCATAAGAAAAAATAAACATCATTTTTCAAATATACATTTTAAAATTATCTTTGGGATAATTTTTGGAATTTTTATTGAAAAGTTTCATTTTTTGATTAATATTGAAAACACATATTTTTTTGAAAACAAACTTTTCATTTAGATATTTTTCAACATTAAAATAAAGTTAATTTTTTTAATATAATATATTTCATTTATATTACATTGGAACGAATTTACCTTAATGGAATAAATTTCCAATTGAATCATGACATTAAAACCTCTAAAACTTACGAGAGTTTTCTATTTGGATGCCCTCTTTTTTATCTGGTCTATGAGTATAATTTTTATTTTTATTCAACTAATTCTATGAATAAAATTTTGAAAAATTTATTCCAAATTTTTATTTTTAAAATATTTATATTACACCACAATTTTATGTTAATTTATATAATTATAAATGGTAAAAAAAATTAAATACAACGAATTAGGTAAAAACTGATTTACATGAGGTCAAACTAAAACAATTAGGGATAAGATTACTAGAAAGATTATCCAAAACCCATTTTAAGTCATTATATAGTCTTTGTAATCTCTATGGTTATATTATTACCCATTCATATGAATTTAAAATGTTAAAAACATGGGTGTGATTGAATGTTTTCAATAATTCCATGTATGACCTCTCTCCCACATAAAAAATGTCACCCTCTCCTCCCCTTTTCACACATTCAATGAGATTTGGATTAATAAAAACATTCTAAAATAAGTTCCTTACTCCCATAAAAAAATTAAATAGATGATTAATTGATCATAATAACGTCATAATAAGGATATTTGTTTAAATTTATGGGGAATATAAAGAACAGATAATTTTCTCAAGTGATCATTTTATTTATTTCTCATAACTCCTGCAGAAAATAATTTTAAATAATTATAGTAAAACATTAAAAATTTATAAAATATAATTAGAGGTTATTATGATAATCACATGAACATTATCCATTTTCAATTTTATTAAATGGGAAATGAACATGTCAATCATCTGTACGACATAAAACCTCCTCTTGAAGCGATGTAACTCTTTCCACTCACCTTCCTTCATTGATGTATATAATAATGTATTTGAATAAATTTAATTATATTATGGATATTATTATATATATTTAGTTATAATATCACATATAACTTCTTACATTAAATTTCTTTTAATAATATAATAATGTCACTCATTTTCATATTAGACTTTCACCACAATAAGCGATGTGATTCTTTTTTCAATTACGATTTATAGAGAAGATGATAAAAATAAATTTAATTAATATATGTTTTATATAACTAAAATATACTATTTCTTTAAAATTAATATATCATCCTCTACATTAAACTATTACCAATTAATGAAATGATAACGCCACTTGTGCATATGCACAACCTACCATTTCCATGAAATTATGTGACCCATTATCCTTGTTCAAATTTCAATTATGTTTTTGTGAATTGTTATATCGAAAAATGATTGTATTCATAAATATAGAATAATTTTAGAGATGATGGAACATTATAATATGTGGAATATCTATAACATCCATGTCAAAACATGTAACACCCCAAGCTTCTACGGTACGTTTCCCTTCGAATAATGCGATAGCGTGTGTTGTACGCAACCTCGAGTTCTAACACACACCACAACTAATTAAACTAGCCGTTGTGAATAGTAATACCTACTTTTTGGAATCATATATATTCTATATTTCAAAATGGACTTCATTTTTGGATTCGGAATATCAAAATTAGCCTAGGGTGAAATTTTGGTACATTTCGGATAACTTTCATATTTTGATGAATAGTGAAAATTTCTAAATTTTAATTAAAAACAACTTTTTTAATCAAAATAATTAATAGTGATAAATTTTGAATTTGAGTGGTTTTAAAGTATATTTAGAATATATTTTTACCATTCAATTTAATGTTTATCATTGGACATAATTTTACAATTAAACCGAACATAAACAAGTGTCAATCTTTTGATAGTTATTATCTCTTAAAAACACGCTTTTTGTTTTGACAGCGGGAAATAATTTTAAATTAATTTCTGCCACTTCTGTGTTTTGAATTTAGGAAAATGGATTCCATATTTTGAATCAGGATGTTCAAATTGTGTAAATAGGTAACTTTTATTTTTAGACATTTTGAATAGTTACTGTGGTAAATATTTTATTTACCATGGTTAAAGGGTAAATCCGGTAAATAAGGGTTAAAAAAATAATATTATAATAATAAAAAATTACCCTAAAACGTGTCCTAACCTTATTGGTGGACACATACCCGACCATGGGCATCCTTTGGTCAATTTGGGGACCCCTTGGAGCCACTTGTATGTGGTAGGGACACTTTATATTAATAAAGTTAAAATAAAAATAAAAATGGCATAAGCTTACATCTTTTAGAAGAACAATTTTTACATAGGGTTATACATGTTGGCTTTTCGATTATAAATATTCATTAGAAAGCTAAAAAGATTTACTACATAATTATATTTTATTTATAATTTTTAGACATTATATAATTTATTTTATTTATGACACAATGATGATGCAGTAATTACTAAAATAGTGAAAAATAAAAATAATTGATCTTATAAATACCCAAATAATTATAATATGAAACTTTTAATGAATTAAACTAATTTTCTATGATAATATGATATATTAGGATTGATTTAATTGACTTTGTTCGAAGTAATCAATCTGTTAGGAGTTTCACAAAAATCAACTATTGAATAGTGTCAAAATTGACATAAAAGAGTTCTTAAAACAAATATTATATTATTAATTGATATTAAATTCCTAAAAATCTAAGGTTCGGCCAAGAGACTTATATTATGATAGGTTCCTCATTAATGGACCACTTGGGGGTCTCTTGGATGTATATAGTAAGTTTATTAATCATATTATATAAAAATACAAAGAGACATTGTAAAAGTGAAACTAATTAACTTAGAGTTAATACTTAAAGATAAGGTTAATATAAGTACCCAAACCTGTCTAAATTCTATTGGATGAGTTGTTTTCGACCTATCCACACCTCATCCTTTGAATAGTCAACTTTGGAGCCTTTGTAAACCGAATATGAATTTATTATAAATTAATATTTCTAACTTTTCCAAAGGTGCCCCTCACCCCTCTTATAAAAGGGCACTCCTCCTTCTCATTTCTTCACACCTTCAAAGCCTTTTGGTTCGGCCAAACTCTGCCCAAATACTCTCCCAACATCCCTAAATACAACCTAGAGGCCTTAGTTTGATCATAAAGCCAACCTAAGGAGCCCTTTTGATCAAATCAAAAGGAAGAACCCGAAGAAGAGGTAATGATTTCACCACCCTTTTCTAAGTTCATTTCTTCTTCCACTTCTTCTTCCTTTGTTCTTACCATTCTGAAATAATAACTCCAGTATCTCACATATACTGTGATGTTATTATAAATATGGTACAATCATATTCAGTATTCTATCCACCCTTTGAATAACATGTCACCATACGTGCGTACGTACGGCTTACCGTCTCCACGTCGTGGTGTAATTGTTATTCAATATAATATTATTTGGATGGGTATAATAATGATGTGTAACTCATGTAAATAATAAATATAACATGTTAATGATTCTGTATATATGATATACCATCCATTTATATATTATTTTAATATCAAAAGAATGATATTGTCGCTCGTGCGTACGTACGGACTACCGTCTCCACGAACGCGATGAGATTCATTCTCCATCGTATCCATTCAAGTATAATTATCATTTGATGATTTAAAAATGATGTTTAAGGACTGTATATCATTCTGGATATGAATAAGATGCAACAACCATGGATTATGTAACAAAACATATAAAAGAAAATGAGTAAGTTAACTCCCGAAACTACGATAATTCTAAGATATTATTAACAAATCAATGTTAAAAGATCATATATGATATCATATTAATATATATGATTCTTGTATAATTTAATAACAACTATTTCACCATTATACAGGAGGTTAACCTACCCCCAACCAAGGAAAAGTACAAGGTAAGGGTTATTTCACAATCTCTTCATTATCCGAGGTTGTATTATACGTAATAATCTACTGGGATATCTTTATCATCCACATCCATGTTTCTTAAAAATGTATTTCAAAACATTTTTACTATTTACAAGAATATGGGTTAAAGTCATTTATACCTTTTTTGACTTTTTATAAGAGGTTTATAAAGGAATCTTTCCGTCGTTTTCAAAACAAGGTCCTTTTTAACCATTTCGACAGAATTGAGGTAAGAATGTTTTTTTTAACTTATACGGCGGGTGCGGTTATTTTACGCCGTTATAAAATCTTCAAAGCTTTCCTTACAAGCTTATAAGAATATTTTCAAAGAAAATGTTTTATTTTATATGGATCTTAAATGATTTCAAAATAAAAGGAGATATTTCTTTAAAAAGAATTTTGATTTCATCTATGTCAACATCCTTTGATGGATTTTAAGATTATTTGAAGTTGATTTATTATGATACAAAACTTCTATATTGTATTGAAGGTTTTGTGATATGTTTGACTGTGGATGTGCTATTTTTATACCATTCATAGTTTATTGTGAAAGTATTGACATTTCGTATGCTAGTTTTAATACGAATGTTTATGTTATGTTTAAACCTTTTCATATGGGAATGCATTGGACTTAATATGTGACAGGTGGAGCCCGCTATAGCTCCTCGATGCATCGGTAGGTCTCATGAGACAAACTAGTGTCTTGGCACAAGGCCTTGACAAAATCTTATTTGTAGTCTTGGCACGAGGCCTTGGCTATGTGGTTATGATAGTCTGGCATTATGCATTCCATAATTATGAAAGTGGTTATTGATATTGCATGTGATTATTCGATTAGTAGAATATCCATGTGAACAAGCAAATGGCATTATTTCATTTTACTTTTGCCATACTATGTTGAAGTTCAATTTTAAAAGGCTTTTGTTTTAGTAATTCATTGCCTTAAATGTTTATGCTTATTTTGAATGTTCCGCTATATTGTTATCCTTACTGGGCATTTGAGCTCACCCCTTTTCTATGTTTTATTTTCCCAGGTAGTGAAGAAGTAAATTATGAATGACGTGCAGGGATATTATGAGGGGTTAATAGTGTGGATATGAAGACTTTGTTGTTGTAGTGGTTTTTCACTTTGAAATGTAATGTAAAACTTTATGATTATATCTAGTGTTTCCAAGGCTACTAAACCAATCGGTCTTTCGAGATTTGATCTTTCTTGTGATCATGCCAATGTTATGTAATTAATGCACCGACTCTGGGTAGCTGGGGTCGGGGCGTTACAGTTGGTATCAGAGGAAGTTTAGTACAAACCTTGGAAGCTAGATTTAGATAAACTCTGATTAGAGCACGTAGACCTAAGATGAACTTTGAGGATTAGTATAGAAGAACTTCCTAGAATTTTGGTATTGTAGAGACTTTGTGAGTTTTGCGAGCAATACATCCCTGTCTGGATACGAGCAGGTAGAGGCGGCTCTGGCACAGATGTACCTAGGGGTAAAACCCGAAAACACCGCTTTGAGCTAGACTCGAACGGGAACTGGTGCACGACAACGGGCCTTGCTGCACTCTTGGTTACGACACTCCCGGGGGATATGCTTAGGATAACTCTCACTTTCTTTACAAATCATTATGAAGGGTTTATGAGTATATACTTCCTCAAAGAAAACATATTTATGATTATGGATTATATCCATAGATAGTTCAATTTATGTTAAGTGTTTTATAAGTATGAGATTATGTATTTTGATTCATAAACTGATCTAGTTTATGCCATTGTTTATAAATGGCGCCTAGTGGAAGAAATGGAAACCGTATCAATGCACGCACTCCATGTAGGGATTGCCCTCCTGCTCAAGATAATTATAGTGGGGCTGGTGATGCAACTGGTGCTGATCAGCTAATCACCGTACTGGGACAACTTACTCAGGTTATGAATAATAACCTTACCCGTATGGAGCACCCTGATCCGCAGCGTGGAGGATCAATGTTAGATCGATTCATGAGACAACAACCACCAACGTTCAATGGAAGTACAAATCCCTTAGTAGCTGAGCAATGGATATTTTCCCTAGAGAAAATATTTCAGGCTTTGGGGAGTAGTGAAAGGGAAAAAGTTACCATGGCAGTTTACCGCCTCACTGGAGATGCTGATCAATGGTGGTCATTGATTCAAAACATGAAGGAAGATGATGAAGTATCAAACATGGAATGGAGGGAGTTCAAAGATCTCTTTTTAGAAAAATACTTTCCTCGCGACCATCGAGCAGATATGGAAAGGCAATTTCTGAGTCTGAGACAAAAGGAGGATGAGAATGTCACAAAGTATGAGGCTAACTTTACAAGGTTAGCAAGGTACGCTGGTGATTATATTCGCAACCCATGAAGTAAGATTGATCGTTTCTTTGATGGGTAAAAACCATTTCTCCGTCGAGCATTAGTCTCACAATCCTTTTCATCGTACGAAGACATTGTCTCATGTGATATCAAGACCGAAAAGGAATTCTCTAAGTCTTATGACTTTAAAGCAAAGCAAGAGAAGAAGAGACTTGCTGATCAATCTGGGAATGGAAATAAGGGGAAGAAGGGAAAGGTTGAATATCCATCTTGTGGTAAGTGCGGGAAGAAACACCCCGGTGCTTGCCTGAAGGGAATGGGAGTCTGTTACAAGTGTGGTGAAAAAGGCCACCAAGCTCATGATTGCAAGGGGAAGAAGGAAGCTACCAACGTTCAGTGCTACAATTGCAGGGAGATGGGGCATTATGCAAATGCATGTCCTAAGCGTCAGGAAAACTTACCTCAGAAAAGGCCAAGGGATCAAGGCCAGGCTTATGCTATCACTACTGCTGAGGTAGAAACTCCGAAAGACGTGGTGGCAGTTAATTTAATGGTTTCCTCAAGTTTAGCAAATGCATTATTTGATTCTGGATCATCGCATTGTTTCATATCTTCCCAGTTTGCTAAGAAAATTAGATATTTCCAATTTGATTTAATAAGGGAGTTGTCAGTTAAAACTCCTAAGGGAAGTATCGTTGCAACAAAGTTTTGTGAATCAGTCCCCATTAGAGCACATAAATTTTCTTTATCTGCTGATTTCATCGTCATACCTATGATTGAGTTTGATATAATCCTCGGTATGGACTGGCTTTCGGACTATGATGCGAAGATTTATTGTAAGAAGAAAGAGGTTACGATTCTTGATGATAATGATAAGGAACACCTTATTTTTAGAGCAGAATCGTCACCACCTAATTCTTATTTAGACCCACCCCCAGCAGCTCAACTTAATTCAATTATTGGGGAGGAAGAGAATGAAATAACTGTCGGTGAGGAAAGGAATGTTCAAATAGAGGATGTACCTGTTGTGAAAGAATTTGTAGATGTATTTCCGGAAGATTTACCTGGACATCCTCCAGAACGAGAAGTTGAGTTTTCTATTGATTTGATTCCTGGATCAAGGCCTATATCGAAGACCCCTTATAGAATGGCCACTGTAGAGTTAGTCGAACTAAAGAAACAACTAGAGGAATTGAGTAATAAGGGATTTATTCGCCCTAGTGTTTCTCCATGGGGAGCCCCTGTTCTTTTTGTTAAAAAGAAAGATGGATCTATGAGGTTATGTATCGACTACAGGGAGATCAATGCTATAACGATAAAGAACAAGTATCCCCTACCTCGTATTGATGATTTATTTGACCAACTGCATGGAGCTCAATACTTTTTAAAGATTGACCTTCGATCTGGATACCATCAGTTGTGTGTAAAGAAGGAAGACATTCCGAAGACAGCATTTCGAACCAGGTACGGGCATTACGAGTTTACTGTAATGCCATTTGGATTGACTAATGCACCCTCTGTATTCATGGATCTGATGAATAGAGTTTTCAAGGAGTATCTCGATGAATTTGTGGTGGTATTTATTGATGATATATTGGTATACTCCAAAACCTACGAAGATCATGAAAATCACTTGCGCATTATCTTGAAGACTCTGAGGAGGCATGAATTATATGGAAAGTTTAGCAAGTGTGAATTCTGGCTTCAGGAGATTTCTTTTCTTGGCCATATTGTCTCTAAAGATGGAATCTCTGTTGATCCTTCTAAGACCAAGGCAATCCAAGAATGGCCAGCACCTACGAGTATAACTGAGGTACGTAGTTTTATTGGCTTGGCAGGTTATTATCAACGTTTCGTCCAGAATTTTGCCCGATTGGCTAACCCATTAACGAAGCTCACACGTAAAGGGGTTAAATTTGTTTGGACAAAAGAGTGTGAAGAATGTTTCGAAGAACTGAAGAGAAGATTAGTCAATGCTCCTATATTGACTCTACCATCGGGGAATGATGGGTTCGTTATTTATAGTGATGCATCAAAGAAAGGACTTGGTTGTGTCCTTATGCAGAATGATAGAGTTATTGCCTATGCATCACGACAGTTGAAAATTCATGAACAAAACTATCCTACTCATGTTCTTGAGTTAGCAGCTGTGATCTTTGCTTTGAAGATATGGAGGCACTACCTCTATGGTGAAAAATGTGAGATTTATACTGATCACAAGAGTTTGAAGTATATTTTCTCACAAAAAGAACTCAACATGAGGCAAAGGAGATGGCTTGAATTACTCAAGGATTATGATTGTACGATACACTACCACCCGGGGAAGGCAAACAAGGTGGCAGATGCTTTGAGTAGAAAAGACCATGGAGTTTTGAACAATATGAGAATTGAAAGGGATCCAATTTTCATGGATCTAGTGAAAATGGACATGGGAATAACCAGGGAAGGTGAAACATCAATGCTTTTTCAAATGGTTGCCAAACCATCTTTACCAGAAAGGATTAAGAGTTCTCAGACCGATGATGACGAATTCCAAAAGAAGATTAAAGCTGTGAATGATGGGAGATTGAGAGACATTGTGTATGAAGATGGAATTTTGAAATTCGGGAAGAGACTTTGTGTTCCCAATATACCTGATCTAAAAAGGGAATTGCTGGATGATGCTCATAGTTCCAATTTCTCTATACACCCTGGGAGCACCAAAATGTATAGAGATTTGAAGGAACATTTTTGGTGGGACAACATGAAGAGGGAGATTGCTGATTTTGTGTCAAGGTGTATGGTTTGTCAACAAGTGAAAGCTGGAAGGCAACAGCCTGGAGGAGTCATGCAACCTCTTCCCATACCGGAGTGGAAATGGGACAATATTACGATGGACTTTGTCATGGGGCTACCATAGACTCCTAGAAGGAACGATGCAATATGGGTTATTGTTGATCGTCTTACCAAGTCAGCACATTTTCTTGCTATAAGAGAAGATCTACCCCTGGAACATCTAGCAAGACTATACATTAATGAAGTTGTGAGACTTCATGGAGTTCCCCTATCGATTGTTTCTGATCGTGATCCCCGTTTTACTTCAAGATTTTGGAAAAGTCTTCAGAAATCCCTGGATACTGAACTTCATTTGAGCACTGCTTACCACCCTCAGACAGACGGACAATCAGAACGGACTATTCAGACCTTAGAAGACATGTTGAGATCTTGCTCACTTGATTTTCAGGGTATGTGGGATCAATATTTACCTCTGGTAGAATTTTCCTATAACAATAGCTTCCATTCGAGTATACAAATGGCACCATATGAAGCGTTATACGGAAAGAGATGTCGTACACCAACCTGTTGGGATGACGTTTGTGAAAGAAAACTTGTAGGACCAGAACTGGTGGAGGAAACGGTGGAAAAGGTGAAGGTAATCCAAAATCACATCAAAGCAGCTCAAAGTAGGCAGAAGAGCTATGCCGATAATCGAAGGAAGGATTTGGAATTTCAAGTCGGTGATCATGTTTTCCTAAAGGTATCTCCGTGGAAGGGAGTCATACGTTTTGGTAAGAAAGGTAAATTGAGTCCCAGGTACATCGGACCTTTCGAAATTCTAGAACGAATTGGGGCTGTAGCTTACCGATTGGCAATGCCGCCAAGTCTCTCCAAAGTTCACGATGTGTTCCACGTATCTCTGTTGAGAAAATACATGCCTGACCCAACGCATGTACTCACCTATGAAGAATTAGAACTGGAACCCGATATGTCTTATTGCGAAGAGCCCGTCAGGATTCTTGATACAAGAGAACAAGTACTGAGAAACCGGACGACGCGTCTGGTAAAAGTTTTGTGGAGAAATCATAAAATGGAAGAGGCAACGTGGGAACCCGAGGAACTTATGATGAAGAACCACCCGAGTCTTTTTATGCAGTAATACCCTAGAAATTGCGAGGACGCAATTATTTGAAGGAGGGGAGAATGTAACACCCCAAGCTTCTACGGTACGTTTCCCTTCGAATAATGCAATAGCGTGTGTTGTACGCAACCTCGAGTTCTAACACACACCACAACTAATTAAAATAGCCGTTGTGAATAGTAATACCTACTTTTTGGAATCATATATATTCTATATTTCAAAATGGACTTCATTTTTGGATTCGGAATATCAAAATTAGCCTAGGGTGAAATTTTGGTACATTTCGGATAACTTTCATATTTGGATGAATAGTGAAAATTTCTAAATTTTAATTAAAAACAACTTTTTTAATCAAAATAATTAATAGTGATAAATTTTGAATTTGAGTGGTTTTAAAGTATATTTAGAATATATTTTTACCATTCAATTTAATTTTTATCATTGGACATAATTTTACAATTAAACCGAACATAAACAAGTGTCAATCTTTTGATAGTTATTATCTCTTAAAAACACGCTTTTTGTTTTGACAGCGGGAATTAATTTTAAATTAATTTCTGCCACTTCGGTGTTTTGAATTTAGGAAAATGGATTCCATATTTGGAATCAGGATGTTCAAATTGTGTAAATAGGTAACTTTTATTTTTAGACATTTTGAATAGTTACTGTGGTAAATATTTTATTTACCATGGTTAAAGGGTAAATCCGGTAAATAAGGGTTAAAAAAATAATATTATAATAATAAAAAATTACCCTAAAACGTGTCCTAACCTTATTGGTGGACACATACCCGACCATGGGCATCCTTTGGTCAATTTGGGGACCCCTTGGAGCCACTTGTATGTGGTAGGGACACTTTATATTAATAAAGTTAAAATAAAAATAAAAATGGCATAAGCTTACATCTTTTAGAAGAACAATTTTTACATAGGGTTATACATGTTGGATTTTTGATTATAAATATTCATTAGAAATCTAAAAAGATTTCCTACATAATGATAATTTATTTATAATTTTTAGACATTATATAATTTATTTTATTTATGACACAATGATGATGCAGTAATTACTAAAATAGTGAAAAATAAACATAATTGATCTTATAAATACCCAAATAATTATAATATGAAACTTTTAATGAATTAAACTAATTTTCTATGATAATATGATATATTATGATTGATTTAATTGACTTTGTTAGAAGTAATCAATCTGTTAGGAGTTTCAAAAAAATCAACTATTGAATAGTGTCAAAATTGACATAAAAGAGTTCTTAAAACAAATATTATATTATTAATTGATATTAAATTCCTAAAAATCTAAGGTTCGGCAAAGAGACTTATATAATGATAGGTTCCTAATTAATGGACCACTTGGGGGTCGCTTGGATGTATATAGTAAGTTTATTAATCATATTATATAAAAATACAAAGAGACATTGTAAAAGTGAAACTAATTAACTTAGAGTTAATACTTAAAGATAAGGTTAATATAAGTACCCAAACCTGTCTAAATTCTATTGGATGAGTTGTTTTCGACCTATCCACACCTCATCCTTTGAATAGTCAACTTTGGAGCCTTTGTAAACCGAATATGAATTTATTATAAATTAATATTTCTAACTTTTCCAAAGGTGCCCCTCACCCCTCTTATAAAAGGGCACTCCTCCTTCTCATTTCTTCACACCTTCAAAGCCTTTTGGTTCGGCCAAACTCTGCCCAAATACTCTCCCAACATCCCTCAATACAACCTAGAGGCCTTAGTTTGATCATAAAGCCAACCTAATGAGCCCTTTTGATCAAATCAAAAGGAAGAACCCGAAGAAGAGGTAATGATTTCACCACCCTTTTCTAAGTTCATTTCTTCTTCCACTTCTTCTTCCTTTGTTCTTACCATTCTGAAATAATAACTCCAGTATCTCACATATACTGTGATGTTATTATAAATATGGTACAATCATATTCAGTATTCTATCCACCCTTTGAATAACATGTCACCATACGTGCGTACGTACGGCTTACCGTCTCCACGTCGTGGTGTAATTGTTATTCAATATAATATTATTTGGATGGGTATAATAATGATGTGTAACTCATGTAAATAATAAATATAACATGTTAATGATTCTGTATATATGATATACCATCCATTTATATATTATTTTAATATCAAAAGAATGATATTGTCGCTCGTGCGTACGTACGGACTACCGTCTCCACGAACGCGATGAGATTCATTCTCCATCGTATCCATTCAAGTATAATTATCATTTGATGATTTAAAAATGATGTTTAAGGACTGTATATCATTCTGGATATGAATAAGATGCAACAACCATGGCTTATGTAACAAAACATATAAAAGAAAATGAGTAAGTTAACTCCCGAAACGACGATAATTCTAAGATATTATTAACAAATCAATGTTAAAAGATCATATATGATATCATATTAATATATATGATTCTTGTATAATTTAATAACAACTATTTCACCATTATACAGGAGGTTAACCTACCCCAACCAAGGAAAAGTACAAGGTAAGGGTTATTTCACAATCTCTTCATTATCCGAGTTGTATTATACGTAATAATCTACTGGGATCTCTTTATCATCCACATCCATGTTTCTTAAAAATGTATTTCAAAACATTTTTACTATTTACAAGAATATGGGTTAAAGTCATTTATACCTTTTTTTGACTTTTTATAAGAGGTTTATAAAGGAATCTTTCCGTCGTTTTCAAAACAAGGTCCTTTTTATCCTTTTCGACAGAATTGAGGTAAGAATGTTTTTTTTAACTTATACGGCGGGTGCGGTTATTTTACGCCGTTATAAAATCTTCAAAGCTTTCCTTACAAGCTTATAAGAATATTTTCAAAGAAAATGTTTTATTTTATATGGATCTTAAATGATTTCAAAATAAAAGGAGATATTTCTTTAAAAAGAATTTTGATTTCATCTATGTCAACATCCTTTGATGGATTTTAAGATTATTTGAAGTTGATTTATTATGATACAAAACTTCTATATTGTATTGAAGGTTTTGTGATATGTTTGACTGTGGATGTGCTATTTTTATACCATTCATAGTTTATTGTGAAAGTATTGACATTTCGTATGCTAGTTTTAATACGAATGTTTATGTTATGTTTAAACCTTTTCATATGGGAATGCATTGGACTTAATAAGTGACGGGTGGAGCCCGCTATAGCTCCTCGATGCATCGGTAGGTCTCATGAGACAAACTAGTGTCTTGGCACAAGGCCTTGACAAAATCTTATTTGTAGTCTTGGCACGAGGCCTTGGCTATGTGGTTATGATAGTCTGGCATTATGCATTCCATAATTATGAAAGTGGTTATTGATATTGCATGTGATTATTCGATTAGTAGAATATCCATGTGAACAAGCAAATGGCATTATTTCATTTTACTTTTGCCATACTATGTTGAAGTTCAATTTTAAAAGGCTTTTGTTTTAGTAATTCATTGCCTTAAATGTTTATGCTTATTTTGAATGTTCCGCTATATTGTTATCCTTACTGGGCATTTGAGCTCACCCCTTTTCTATGTTTTATTTTCCCAGGTAGTGAAGAAGTAAATTATGAATGACTTGCAGGGATATTATGAGGGGTTAATAGTGTGGATATGAAGACTTTGTTGTTGTAGTGGTTTTTCACTTTGAAATGTAATGTAAAACTTTATGATTATATCTAGTGTTTCCAAGGCTACTAAACCAATCGGTCTTTCGAGATTTGATCTTTCTTGTGATCATGCCAATGTTATGTAATTAATGCACCGACTCTGGGTAGCTGGGGTCGGGGCGTTACAAAACAACCATGGTAAAAAAGTAAACAAACACCCAAAATAATGAAAATAATGAAAATAATGAAATATTATTAACAAAAAGGTGATAAGATGTTATAATAAGTTAATATATGATATTATAGAATTTTATATAGATATGGTATAATTTAATAGATTTCATAATACCATTATACAAGAGATTATATCATTTTAAACCAAAATCAAGTATAAGGTAAGGGATTTCATCTCGTTTTCTCTTTATTGAGGTATATTCTAATGTTTTTAACTTTATTTAATTTATATGTTGTATATACTACCCTTTTGACATTTAATATCATGACTCAATCATACTTCATGGTATTTTGAGTTTAAAATTTAATCATTTTATACAATTGGAATTAACAAGAAATTTACCTAGTGATAAACAGTTTCACAACTCAATTTATTTTAATTTTGTTATATTAAAACTTCATTGCATTTGACATACTATGATTTTGAACATAAATAATTTCTAAAATATTTTGTTATACATCCACATGTTTTTTTGGATTTAAATTTTATTCAAATAAAAAACTCATTGATTTATTATGACATAAATATTATTATATTTGAAATGGTTTATTTCAGAATCATATTGTAATCAAGACTATTTATACTATAATTTCCATTCAAATGTGTTTTTTTCATATTCTTATAACCCCCCCCCCCATTTTCCTACAAAAGGGTTGTTAATTATATTTTCATCTAATTTTACCATCTTTACACTCTTTGTAACATACAATTATAGATAAATGTTTTTAAAAAATATGAATTTATTTATCTACCTGATGGAATATACTTTACTTCCAAAATGAATTTATATAAAAAATTTCTTGAAAAATGAACTTAAAATTATCCATATGTTTTATTAGCAAAACTATAACATATTTTTTCACATATAAAATATATAAAGGGATATAAATGATGTTTTATAAATATGGATAATTTGGATTATATTATATATGTGAAGGGAATCATTGTTTTGACATGTACATCATGTTGGGAGGTTCCTACTATTATAACTAATAAATGTTTGAAGGATTACTTTACATTTTAGAGGTTTTTTTTGAAGAAAATTACATTCAAAAAATATTATGAATTTTTATTTTAATAGATATTTTTTAATTAAATGAAGGATATTATCCTCAATAATGTTTTTATTGACATGTTAAGGGTATTTATATTAATAAAAACAAAAACCATTATTTTTCATATTCTTCAATGAAGATATATTATAGTGATACCATCATTATTAATTATATGGACAACTAATAATAATTTTGACAAATTATTTTACTAATATTCAACTTCTTAATTCATGTTTGTAGTCATTAACTTTCGGTTCAAATATTAACATTCATATGACCATTAGACAATGAATTTCACCAAAAATATCCATACATTTTTTCATGGTTATGTTTATTTCATAATATATATATAAATTATAAATATTATGTTTTACATTGAATGTTATTTTTTTAACTAGGAAAATATTGAAAAATTTGTATCCTTCACTCAATACAGATATTTGAGGATAAGGAACATTGATCATGAATTAAATCGATTATTCAATAAATGAGTAATTCTATATACATGTAGTTATAGGTGGGGCCAAGAATTATATATCCCCTCAATGCATCAATAGTCTCATTAGATGAATCATTAAACTACCATTAAATAGATTTATACCTAGAGTTTTAAACCATCCTAAGAAAATTATTCCTGATAGAGGTATCTTGATGTCTGAAATATAGAAATCCAATAATTAAGAAGTTCCTTCATTAAGATTTCAGTAATTATTATCCCATAAATTTTATCAATGATATTATCCCAAAATGAATATCATTGTCAGATACTGTTTAAATTGAATGTTTTTTTTCATTAATTTACCTTGCTATATTGATTATGAATTATACAATCCTTAAAGTAAATTTATTCTAATATAATTATTGTTTCATTATTTAACATCCCATATTTCTTATTCATTATCTATTCATGATGGTAAATTTATTTAAATAGAATGTGTGTTTAGTTATTTACCATGACATATTGATTATTCTATAGTTAATCAGGATATTCATGTTATTGATTAAATGAAAATTGTTTTTTCATATTTTCCTTTCCATAATGATTCTGACTTAGTTATTACTATTCATTTAATCATGATATCTTTCTCAAAATGTAACTCTTATTATGTTTTTGAGATCATCCTTATATTGTTTCTTTATCCATGAATCCATTAAGTCTATTATAAATTATATTCATGGATATTATAGGGGGAATACTGTTATTCTAAAAAAAATTATGGTGCAATTTTGTCAATAAAATTTAACCTTGGAATAATGAATATCTATATTTTATAAAGACAATTAAACTATATGATCCAAGGGATATGCTTCCTTGTAACTTTTTCCAATGAAATAAAGAAGATGCTTGGTTATGGTTTTGTGGTTTGAGGTCATTATAGTTGGTATAAAAGGAGTATTTGATGAGATATTGGGATATATAATTATGAAAACATATATTAGGGAACATAAATATATTAGAGAGTTTAAAGATAATTATAGAAGAATGTCAAAATGTTTTTAAAAGGTATAAATTGTGTTATTTTCCTAGTAATTAATTCTTTTATAGATATTATAGGTGGATGTCATTTATGAATACATGTAACTAAAGAAATAATTCTATAAAGGAACATTGATATTGAATCAAGGATTACCTATTACATCATTGATAATCGTATTGTGCACCTATTCTGATACTCCTTGTGAATACGATTTGGATAAATAACAAATTACTTACAAACCATTATGAAGGATATCAATAGATTATGATAATGAATTTCATATGTTAATAATATGGTTTACTAATTTGAAAATACATTATATATATTTTGAGATCATAGAAATGTTTATATCATTCCCCTTTATTATTGTTTTTTCTCACACAATTCATTCTTGTTTTAGTTAATGGACAGAAAACGAAGTTATCATGTTAATATTCAATATGAAGAACAATATGGTTTCATTGAGAATCCAAATGGGATGAGTACAAGAGTGAGTGATATCATGAGAATTCTTAATCATTTATACATAAATATGATTAAAAACTTATACATTTACTAACTGTTGTATTCAAGAAAGTATTGAAGGATGGAGTTCACTAAGAGATCTAGTAGTGGATAACATAGATGAGAGAATGGAATATTTCTTTCATCCTAGAAATATGGAATGTGATAGCTAGAAAAGTGTTTCAACATAATTGAAAAATGTTTTATTTTTGGAAAATTTGTGCATAAGGGAATGAATTATTGAGGAAAAATGAAGAGAATAAATGAAGAAAATAAATTTATTCCTATTCATCCATTTATAGATTCATTCCTTAAATGTTGAAAACCTATGAATTATCTGATTGAACTCCCTCTTCTAAAGGATAACCCATATACCAAGGAAAAAATAGAATTTTAATTAAATTGGTTAATGTATTTATTTATTAATAATCTAAAATATATTGAAGAAGTATTTTTACCGATTGTATTTTTTTTATAAAAATCATGAAACATTTAAGGATTGTATAAACTTTTATAAAAATGTATGTATTTAGTTACATAATACTTATATAAATCATCATGGATTATTTTTTTAAGATTGATTATAAGTTTAAATTCATAAACACCAATTATTTGGACATCTATTTAATGGAGTCAAGTAATATTATGGATATTCTAGGAGAAATATTGGGCAATAAAACCTTTTAGATTAATATATGTTTCAATGAAAAAATTATTTAAAGAACAATTTCTTTCCTATTTTAGGAATATGTTTAAATGTATTGGTAATAATTAGGGTTTATATTAACATTATTGTTTTGGTCATTATGGTTTATTACTCATTAGGAATTTTTTAGTAATTACATCAATATGGTTATTGAAAAAAAGAAACTAACATGTCAGGTGTCAAATCATCCCATCCAAAAACATTATAGGGATTGAACCAATAACAATATGGATAAGAATTTTTTAACACTTATCACTAGACTACATGATGATATGGTTAATATATAATTATTTTTACTTTATCATGTTTGTCAAAAGATATTAATTTTTAACTGATGGATTTACTATTTATGTTTAAAGATGAATGTATTATATAGGATAAATGTTTTTTACTATATTTTTTTTGTAAAATATTTATAAACATTCATATCTTCATTTCACTCTTTTATGGGTCTTACAATCCATAAAATGATTATTTTAGAGTAATTAGAATAAGTAATTCAAATTTTTATATTCATTTATTAAATTAAGAAATGTATTGTATACTGATCAAAGAACAACCAAATTATGAAATTATAATTATGAAATTTAAACAAAGAAAGTATATATATTTCATTATATTCATAGGAAGTTAAATAATTCATCAAAATTAGGAAAATAATCCTAAAAAATGGTATATTATTAACTTAATATGTTATAGATAAAACGTTCTTTCAAATAATCAATGAATTTTAGTTTGTGGTCCTTAATCTTGTATTTATCATTCAATTCTTTTTACTAATAAATTCTAACACTCTCCGTAAGTTTTTAGGTATTTATTACATTTCTATATCTTTACATTCCACCAATGTTCTCATGTTTTGAAACCTAATATGTGTTTTTCCAGATAACATGTGCACCTCTATTTATCTCTTATTTAGAGTATCTTTTACTCACAATTTTTCGATGTTGGTTTTTTAATAATTGTATTTACCAATTTCAAAACATTAATTATTGATATAAAGTTGGAATTGTGAGGAATAAAATTATTTCAATTGACATAATGCTACATACTAAGATTTTAAAAGAAGAAAGTTGGGTTTGATAGCGTATATGAAATTTCAAATGGAGTTGACATGAGAATATAACAAACTAAGACATTATTATGCATTTTTTATTATAAATTAAATCTCTTTGATAGCTAGAAATGTACGAAACACTTAATTTTAATGAAACATAATTCTTAATTAAAATATTTTTATTTAAAACAAAACCTTTTTAACCTTGTTGTTATGTTAAATGGTATAAAAATTACTCCAATAATTATTAAAATTATATGTTTTAAATAAATATAAGATAAAATAAATTGTTAATTTTTTATTATAAAAATAATTATAATCGTTTGGATGTTTTTTTTCATTTTTAGGAAATGATTCATTTTTTGATGAATATTGAAAAATATTAATTTTTATTGGATGATTTACTTTTTTTAAATAATTGACAATGTTTAAATTATATTTTAAATTTATTTTAAAGTAATATTTGTTCAATTTTATTTTAATATTTCCAATTTATGTTATTTTAATCTAATTCATATTGAATTTTGAATTTAAATCACAAAAACATATGAAATATTCTATTTGGAGACACACTTTTTCGTCACACATGTGGGTAAAAATTCAAATTTGATTTTGCTAATTCAATATATTGAATTTTTAATAATAGATTCAATATTTTTAATCATAAAAATATATACTATTTATAATTTTAAACTTATTTTTTTACCATTATGAATATTAAAAGCAATAAAAATTAATTATCGTGGTTATGGTAAAAACATGTTTACCCTTTGGGTTGAAGTAAATATATAATGTAAAAAATGACCTACTGAATTGTCAAATACCCATTATATATATATATATATTTCATCCTTAAAAACAATAAGGTTTTATAATTACACATTTTTAATCAACGTGAATTAAAAAATGTGGTTCTAACTGAATCTTTCAAAAAATACATGTGTTTCCTATACCATAGTTATTAAAGGCCACCCCTTCCCCTCCTCTATTAAAACATCATATGCAATTTTTTTTGACAATTACTACAAAAATAACATTCTTAATAACCTAAAAATATCCAATATCCATTTTTATTATAAATCCATCCTAAGAATGATTTTTGATCGAACATAAAGAGGTTATCAGTATAAAATGTAATATTATGAAACAATCATATATATTTTACTTCTTCTACATATATATAAAATATTATTCAATAATTCATGTATAATATAAAAATATATCACATATACTTATATGAAATTATTTTATTGTAACAAAAATAATAAATCTCTTATTTCATCAAATGAAAAATAAAACTATCGATTGGGGGTATGGCAGAATATTGTCTTGCGAACTGATGTAATTATTTTTCTATATGCGACATTGATTGAAGGATCTAATGAAGCAATTAAAAAAAATTTATATTAATGATATTATTACTTAATTATAATTATAATGGAAAATATTTCTTCTTACATTCCATTCTATTCAAAAATATGATAACATCGATTGTGTGTACAATAGATTATCTCCCCACGAAGCGATCTGGATTTTCATCTTGAAATTTACATTAAAAGTAATAATTATAAATTTAGTAAATAAATGTGATATAAAAGAAATTATGTTCATTTTTTTGAAAATTCATATATCACCCAATTCATTAACCATTCACCCATTAAGGAAATGATAATGTAACTGATGTGTATGTATTTTCTACCATCTGTGTGAAGTGATGTAATCAATTATCAATGTTAAAATATCAAAAATGGTTTTAAAAATGAATCGAATAAAAAATTATATTGATAAAATTAATATAATTTGTGATATGATGTAACTATATAATATATTCATGAACAAAAACTTCACCCACAATATCATACTTGAGAAAACAAAATAATTAACACCCAAAATAATGAAAATAATGAAATATTATAAACAAATATGGGATTTAATCTTATAAGAGTGTCATATGTGATATTTTAAAAATAATAATTTATAAATTAATAATTTTATTAAAACCATAGTCAATTATTCAAAATCAGGTTAAACAAAAAGGAAACATTAGGTATGGGACATTGACTTAGATTCCCTTAATTGAGGCATATTATAATGTTATACACCAAATTTATTTTATATGATGTAAAAAATGCTTCTTTTAAATTTAATATCATCATTAATTAATAATTTATAGTTTTTCATTTTTAAATTTAAATTATTTCATCTAAGGTGATCTGACATAAAAATTATCTACAAGTAAATAATTTCATAATTCAATTTATTTTTATTCGGTTGTATTAATTTTTCTTTATCATTAAAATTATAGGATTATTAATTTAATTAATTTTTAATATATTATTTTTTATTTACAAAATTTTTATATATATTTATATTTTACGCACATAATTTATTCATTTAAAAATTCTCAATTTTAATTTTTCATTTTTTTACTTGTTTCTTTCACAAAAACATTTTAATCGGGATAGTTTATACTTTATTTTCATTGAAACGTTTTCTAATAATTGCCTAATAAACATATTTCAATTCAATTTCAACTATTTATTAATTATTTTTTCGTGTAATTATATAATTTATCCAATTATTGGTATATAAAATCAATGATAATATGTTTTTGATATATTTTGATTTCATTTCTCTCTCTAGTCAAAAATCATTTTCATTGAAAATCATTATTTCAAAAAATTATCTAAAAAATAAATTTAAAAATATCAAAATTATTTTTTAAAGAAATATTTACCAATGTATATATTTTTCAAAAATATTAAAGAAAATTATATTTTCTTTTCCAAACAAGGCCATTTGGATTATATCAAAAATGTGAAATAATCATTATTTTTACAATTAAGAAAAGTCAAAAATTTATTATCATCATTAACAGAAAATGTTTTAAATATTACTTTATCTTTTTAAAATATTTTTTTCAAGGAAACATATTTTCAATATATTTTTTATAATTTTAGATATAAAATTATTTTCAAATTATAAAATTTCATTTTTATCAAAAAAATTTATAATGATTTTTTTTATTTATATTCATCAACAATAAAAAAACTTTATTTTACTTTTACAATAATAGGGATATATTTTATTGATACTAGAATTATTCCTTTTGTTTAATTTTTTGATCATTTTAACTAAACATCTATTCAAATTCACTTTCTTAATTCATTTTTGGACTCAATAAATTTCCATTGAAATATTAACTTTTTTTATCATAAAAAATTAAATTTTACTAATATATTAATATTAGTTATCATGGAAATATTTATATATTAAACTATATATCAATTATATATATTGTTTTCTATATATAATGTTATTTTATATCCATGGAAATGCTGACAAATTGGTATCCTTTACTCAATAAGGATATTTCATGATAAGGTACATATTTCATTAATTAAATTGATTCTTATATATATGAGGAATGATATTTAAATGTATTGGCTGGTGTGGAACTGAATTATATAGCCCATCCACGCATCACTATTGTCATGATGAAAAATTATAAGCTAACATTAAACTTGTTACTACTTATAGTTTTATTTTATTGTATGAATTTTCTTGATGGTATAGGTATCATAATTACATATATATTGACAAACAATAATTAAGAATTTACTTCATTAGAAATTAATTTATAATTATTAATAAAATTTTCAAAATTATATAACCTCTACATTCAATTTATTTGCAATTATTGACTAAATGGAATGGTTTCTAGCTATTTACCTTGCTATATTTATTATGAGTTATCTATTCATTGAAATATTGTTATTTAAATGGAATATTTTATCTGTTATTATGTTTCCATATTGATTATTCCTTTTCAATTCATTATAGTCATCTTATTTAAATGGAGTGTGTGTTAAGTTATTTACCTATCTATTTTAATGATTTTTTATATAATCAATATATTAATGTTATTAATTAACTGGAATGTGTTTAAGATATTTATATTTCAATATTGTTTATGGATTGTTTATTAATTTTAATTTACCACAGATATCTTCAAATTTATGTAACTCTTTTTGAGTATTTTATCTCATATTAATTATTTTCCTTTCCCCAGAACTATGAAGTGTAATATGAAAAATATGAAAGGATATTTTATAGGGTTAATGATATTATCAAAAATAATTATGTTGTAATTTTTGAATTCAAATGTAATATAAGAATCATATATATATCATGTTTACCAAGACTACTAAATTATAATATAAATTTTGATATTATTCCTTGTATCTTATTCAAATTCAGTAATGCATGCATTGGAGTTCGGTTACTTAGGTCGGTGTTGTTACACAAATAACTCATTGTCATTCTTTAATATAGAGGGATGATATCCCATTTGGTATCCCCCAATATGATAATTCTCTTAAAATATAAAAATCATATTAAAAAAATATTTTATTACATGGAATGAAGGGTGGAATATTATCCTACAGTGGTTTTGAGGAGGAGAGTGATTCAGGAGGATCATATCATATAGTTATATGGGTTACCAATACATTCAATAGAGTTTTTAAACCAATGTGAGGATGTATTATGGAGACCAAAACAAATATTTATAGTGATATTAGAAATCCAAATCTATATAATGATAAATCATATAGGGTAGTGAAATAGAAGAGGTGGGATCCTATGAATTCTCTTTTGGGATCACTGAGAGGATTCTATGATAGATTCCTCTAAATATATCATGGAACTAGGAAAATAAAAATGCACTGATAAAAAATATTTATAATACATAGTCTTCTGATATCTTTATATAAATGTGAAGTGTTTTTGTGTTACTATATGTGATGAGAACTATGAATTCATCTCAAATATTCTATAATGAACATTTTGAGATTCGAGATAGTCAAGGTTGTACCTATGGATCCGAAATCAGAAATGATTTACTATTTTCCCAACATGCAGGAACATGCAAATTATAATAGTGGGGGATATCATTTTATAGATTAGGTATTTGATATACTCTATAGGAAACCTGGTGTGGGTCAAGAATATACAAAACCAGTAAAAGATGTACCCAAGTTAGAAATAATGTAGGTTTATTTTTATGATGATGAATTTGGGGGAAGAATTCAAGAGTACGAAGATAAATATTCAATAGAGGGTGAGGAGGATCTATCATAGAATGAATTATATGAACACGTGTCAATTCAGTTATCCCTCAATCAATATAAATTTATAATATCATTGATGGAATTTATGTGATATATTTGATTCTCTGATCTATATATGAATTAGTAAGTTAGGAGACCCATGAGTCACCTCTAGAGTCTTCTCTAAGGAGGGATAATTAATAACCATCAAGTAGTATGTTAGTAGAAGTAAGGTAACAAAAAGTATATGTTGGGGTATTCTTATCCACTAACTAAAAACAACAGATATAGTGGTTGAAAATCAATGAATTGTTGTACCCAAATGGTAAATTATTATAGCATTATTTTCTTTGACAATATTTTCATATACATTATAATAATTCTATTTAATTTCATATTATATAACAGACACATCAAGATGGAGATACTCCCATTGACGATTTTGGGAAAACCACTAATTCTGATGGGATGTGGGAAGAGGGGATGGTCTTGGACATCTCATACAACATCCAATAAATGGGTGTGATAAATAAATAGAGTGAAATATCTACGACCATGGTCACCCAAACTGAGAGTGATATAGCTAATATAGAATATGGTTATACTCAAATATTATAAAACTCTATCCTAAATTTTCTACTAAAAAATAAAATCTTAAATTGAAATATTATGATTGAAGTGGATTATGATGAGGTGAATCCTTTAGAATAGTGTGTGGATGATTTATTAGAGAGGACCATTGTATATGTCACTCCACTAATGCATTAGTGTATAGGGAATGAATAATTTCTTATCAATGATAAACATTCTATGACTCAAAATGAGGATCACAAATAGAGTAAAATATGGTATATTTGGATGGGGATAATTGAATTGAATATTACTCAAATACAAAAGAGGAAACTGGTATTTTAGGTATTCACCATAATATTGATCTAATCGCCTCTAATTAAATTGGTAAGGATAACATTGCCACAAATCTACATGAGGGAATCCACAAGTATGATCCATTTCATGATTATATGGATTACTCTAAATTAGATTTCATATAAGTGAATGAGGTGATATTGATTAGGGAATGTAAGAATATCTATAAATTTTCCACTCAAGAATTTTTACGCTATGTGTGGGAGCAGATGAAATACCTCTTCTATTGGCTGGTGGCCCTACAGACCTGTACGGTTGATTATCATGTTATTTATTCATTATCATGGGACTTATTTGCTAAGTGGGAGAATCTATAGTTGAGAACATATAACTTTTCCACATACAGTATGAGTATTTATGTCGTGATATCTCTCTATGTAGAAGAGGAAGACATTGAATGGTCATAATTGGAGATGCATTGATAGAAGGTAGTTGTGTCTTCCTGGGATGAGACCATCATCTGCCTTAGGTAATAACATGTGATATCTATGGTTGAGTTGATTTATAAAAAATAAAAATTGGAAATATACATGGACAAACAAGGCTACAATTATGTGCCTATTTCTATGGTCTACCCCAAAAATGGGGGAAAGGTATGGATAATTAGGAAATGAAAAAATTTCAATTATCATTTCGGTGACTGGATTCTATGTAACAATAAATCAACCGGGAAAGGCTGAAAAGGTCTATCTTACAACAAATGGGAGAATTTAATATATTAATGGACCCATTCATTTTTCCAAAAGATAAATTACATCACTTCATTTAATTCCATATGTCAAAATTTTAATCACAATCATATTAATGATATAACAAAAAAAACAAATCACACATTTCAGATGAGACATGATAAGTGTGAGAAATAATAGCTAAATATATTACCATACGATAACTTGTGAGTGATAGTCATGAGTTGATTTTTCAAGAATGGAATGTTGTTTCGATCACCATTGGGAACCCATGTGAATTGGGAACTAGGATGGTGTGATTCCAATAGTTTTATTCCCTATCATTGTGTATAATTCATAAGGGTGTGACAAAAAGAGTGTGAAAATTAAAATTTATCAAATAGAATGTAGTAAAATTTAAATTATGAATCTACATGTCTACAATTATTAATGATGATATGTAAAGTAGTATTATTGATTAATAAGGATCAATAATTACCAAATGATTATTTTTTCATTTCAGATGAATATTTAATACATATAATAATAAAGCACCCTCCAAAACTATAATGGATTAGTATCATTAAATATTAAATATAAAATAAACTTAATTCATCTAATATTATCAATATCTCCCACAATGTACTTTTCATATATTATTTTACTTAGACGTACCCTTCTTAAGACCATTTCTAAATTCCAAGGTAATGGAAAAATATTAATGTGTAGTCTAAGATTATCAAAAATAGAAAATATAAAAGATATAAATCCATGATCATAAGTTATTATAATATATGGGTAATGTGTGTTAACAGGATAATAAAAAAATAATGTTATAACTAATCAGTCATTGAACATTCTTCATGATTTATAGAAATAAGTATTTGTCTTAACAAAATTTAAAATTCATTAGAGTAGATAATCATCAATAATCAATCATAAGACATGAGAATATTTCATTAACATATGAAATATGATTTTGGTATAAAAATAATCTAATAAAAAAATTTCATTTTACAAGGAAAACATCCAAGACTATCATAGGGGACTATGTACTACAGTGTATTGTATTCACTCTACATTTCATCATTCTATTAGTAAAGGATTACTACCAAGATTGTAATATCAGGAATATCCCTTTGGTGAACTAGGTTCAAACACCACTTCATTCCAAATTATAATTTAATATTAAAATCATTGTCCAATTCATTATAAATATTTATAATTAAATTCCAACTTGTTACATAATGAAAATATTAATATGTATTCCATAAGATCAAGAAAACATGAATACATTCATTATATAATAAAATATATTAAATAAACAGGTATCAAAAAAATTTAATCAAAATATAATCATAATCGATCAAGATATGTATATGTTACGATATCCTAAAAACTGACATTATTTTATATTACCTTAATTAGCCTATAAGAATGTTACATATTTCACATAATAGTCCTTAAAATATTATTATTGTATTTCTTAAAAAGATATAATGTGTATGTTATCATTATAATATATCCCTAATAATGCATTAAAACACATAATGTATGTTTATGAAAATTGAATATACTTGTAAAATTTCATTATAAACATACCTTAAATATAAGGAAAATGTCATTTTCATTTTATATAATTATGATACAATATTTCCATGATTTCTGAGAAGTGTATTTTATTAAAAACTATCAATGTAAACTAATAATATAAAATTCAATGAAAATAACATTACAGGTAGTTGAAAAATATGTTTATTCTATATATATTAACGTATATCATTTTAACACTTTTGTGAAAATTATAATGTGATTCGTATTTAAAAAATTTGAATGAATACAATTTGAAAACAATGAATAAGGTAAAATTTATTAAACCTAGTATTTCAAAAACATTTTTTGTATAGATAAAAACATTCATAATTTTTTTGATGAATGTGGGGATGGAGTAGAAATACTCCCTTCCCTAAAATAATAAATATGGTCATTTTTTTGTAAAAACAATTTCTCATTCATCATATGTACCAAAGACTGTAAACATATCTGATGACAAAAAAAATACTAATATAAATTGTGGTATTTAATATATATATGTGGATTAAAGGATAATTTAAATTTAATTTCCCTCAATTTAAATTTAATATAGAAAATCCTAGAAAAAAATCTGATTATAACATGTCCTATATCATTTGATACACAATAAAACTTCTTATATGATAAATATATATTTTTTAAAATAATAATTTTTCACTATATATATACATAAATTTCTATATATTACAATTTTATAATTTCCAATTACCGATTTATTATCAATTCATCTACAACTTGACCATCTAGGTGACAACTCGATTTTTTTCATGCATGTTTCATTTTATAATTCCACCCCATGAAGAATAGTCATGGATTATTATTCTATATAATATTAATTTTGTTATAATTAATTTATTTATTCATTAAATATTCTTTTATAACCATCCATATAATTTGTCTATGAATAAAATACTTACATTACTTCATAGAGATGGTACATCATATGCACGAATGAGTGATGTTTCCACTTATCGATGGATTGAAAAAAAGAATGGTAAATAATAATTCACCATTATAGAATATTAATTCTATCATAAATATAATATATATATATACTAAATCTATCTTTATGAAAATACAAGTAAATTGGAAGTTAAAAATGAACCACATCAATTTGTGGAGGTGGTGGTATACAAATACTCACGACTGATGAAATAATTTTTTAATGGATGTGAAGGAGTTTTAAAATGGAAATAAAATTATAGAAAACAACAAATATATATAAAAAGATTATAATTCCATCATTTTACTATTGTTATGGAACCTTTCTGGGTGATTTATGAAGTTTTAAAATTGAAATTTTTTTGGAAGTGCATATACCATTTCTTCTCGTATATTCCTTTGAAAGAAATCATTAGGATTAATTAATGGGACTTTTGGAAAGACCAAATCCACAAAGTCATAGATAAGGATTCTGGTAGAGTATATGAGAAGATATTGTTTAATATAAATGAATATAGTTTTTTGTATAACTGAGAAGATAATGTATGCTCTTATAGGTGATGTGTGTGGAAAACTCATAAATACATGAGACTTTATAAAACATATATGTATTACTATAGTAAATATGGTAAAAATTATAAAATATTAGAATATAATTATGTATATTTATAAATATTTTCCTCACATTATATCAAATCAATTTTTTTTGATAATTTCATCCATTTAAATTTTATTTACTCATCTTTTTAAAAATTTAACTCCTACATTGGTAAAATATTTTAACCATAGTACTATTCATTAGGAAAAAAATTATGTTAGGATAATTTCCAAAAAATAATTATGATGAGTAAAATTATTTATTCCATTTTATAATATTTATTTATTATAATTTGTATAAATTATTTTGAATATTCATGCACATGACGCATAAACAACTTTTTTACAGAAATTGTATTTCTCTGTGTAAAAAAAATTCACATTATATTCCAAGTGAAAACCATTATATAAATGTTGCTATATTTCATTAATATTACTTCTAAAAATTATATTAGAATATTTTACCAATAGTGATCAATTTAATTTTCTAAAAAAAATACATTGTGGCCAGAAAAAAAATTTCTCTAAAATAAATAATTTTACCCTAAAATAAATTTATCATCCATTATATCCATCAGCTAATAGATGAATGAATATTTATTTATTTGTTAAAAATAAAAAAAAATTAGGTATCATAAAAAACATAGTTTCATTATTATTAAAATTTATTTTATATTTAAAATTACAGTACTTTGAAAATTGATCTTTTAAAACAAAATGATATTATTTGGATCATTTAAAAGTCAGTACTTATTTCCAAACTGTCAATAAATAAATTTTTATTTTAAAAAATATTTTTTAATATTTTTTATTATATTTATATCTATATTCATAAGATACATATGAAAATATTGGAGATAATAGTCAAATTTAATAATAATGCATAAATAGTATATTGTAGTTTGTTTACGCTCAGTGTTTCATGTAATGAAAACTATCAAATAATTCAAATTTATTTAAAGTTAAAAATAAGATAAAATATTAGTGTGATAACCTTTTCCACCATATAATTTTGTTTCATTGAAATTTCATTACTCAAATGAATAAATGAAGAAAAGTCATCCTCAGTATATCTCCAATTTCCTAAGTTTCTTCCTCAAATTTATTGTTTCACCATATAACATTGACTTGGTGAGTAGTTTTTTTTTCCAAAAAAAAATTCTATATTTGATCCAAAATATGTACCATTTATTACTTATAGTAAATATTGTTAACTATTGGTAGTACCTATTATTTAAATGCATACAAAGGGTCATGTATACACTTACTCAAAAGTGGAAAAAATGTGTTTTGTACTAAGGAGATGTTTAGTGGTAGTTTCAAGAAATGATCTAATGTCATGATATGGTCAAGAATATAAAACATAATGATATATCAAGGTCTCAACTTACTCTTATTTGTAAATATCATTACCTTATTCCAATGTTATATTTATAGGAATACCATATGACTAACTTCAAACTCTCTATCTCACAGGTGATTATCAGAATTCCTTTCTATCAAATTTCAACTCAAATGATGTATTTTTTAATTGATATGAATATATCTACCATTTAATTTTCATTATTAGATCCTAATAGATTTCATTCAACAACATTGTTCCAATATATTAATGTTATGTTCTTCATTCCATTGAGTGATTCATAAGGATCCATCTAAAATAATGAATGAATCCTATTCCTATGAGAAAGTATAAAATGATGATGGTGATGATCCCACCACCGTAAAAATATATAAAACAACCTAAAAATATATATTCCAAGGATTTAATGGTCCTCTAAAATTGACTACATCACTATTGATGTTATGTAGTGAAAAAGTTCTACATTATATTCTAATCGTAGGGAATAATTCTCTACATCATTGAGGTAATCATTGGATTCTGATCAGATACAATATATTTTGACAACTCATAAAAAATACAACCTGGTTATTATATATTATATAAATCATTTAATTAGAGAAATAATTTCATATAGAAATTAAATGTGATGAATGAAATGCCCTGAAACACCCTAAGAGGGAAGGGGTGAATTAGGGTGTCATCGTTTTCATTTAAACTAATGGATCTTATTGCCACGTTGGTAGGATCTTTTTAAAACCATCTAAAGAAGAAGTGTAGAAAAGAAACAATCACTTGAAAAGTAATGACACGAAAATTTTACTTCGTTCAACACTAAGGGATACGTCCAAGTTGAGAACAGTAATAGTGTGTCAGTCGTACCAAAAATGGATTGTCTATACATGTTGTGGATTACCATAGTTTAGCACAGTCACTCTTGGATTGGTACTCTACCATTAAAAGGATTTAGGGATATCACATTGTGTCCCTTGGATCACTTCTGCTGACTCCTCCTTGCTCATTTCATTATAATAATCATCACTCAGTATTTTTATTGGAATGACACTTCAATGGATTAACATTAAATATTGAATCCTCAACTATAAATTGGTGTTCTTTCGACATCCCTATTTTATCCACATTTGTAATTTAATTCCTCGAACGTAGATAGGTTATGGTAATTAATTTCAAAAACTGATTGGGTCAATTTTCTGGCTTCCGTGGGTTTTTTTATACAACTTTACCTCCTCTATTTACTATGTAGAGGGTATGGATCACAGATCACCTCCTCCACGTAACACTATTTTTTGGCATACCATCCAGATATTCTATGAACTACATTACTCTATGTACATCCTTACTCAACGTACAACTAAACTCCTCTGCATATTGTCTTGATCTGCATACTACCACACACCACTGCGTACTGTGAGAGCTTCCTCTGTGAAATGCACTCTCATTCACAGAGTAATTTCCTTAAGTCGATGTTACTCTACACAAACTATCTTCTCCTCTATAAACCACTTCATATATCACCAGATTTATTCCTATGTTTTAAAACTCAAATCTTGCACCTTAACAAAGGGGATTACTTCTCCGTATATAGGAAATAATGGATCTGAAAAATTCACTAATCCATGATTTCCAAAAGTATATGATTTTGGTATATCTTCCACTGTGTATTTCTCCTATCCTGCAAATTGCAGTTAACATGCAATCCTCCAGTCTTCCACATACCGTTCGCCTCCATCCTCATACCTTCAATGAAAAATGATTTTTGTTCGAAGAACCGCCCCACATCCTATTCCCATTGTTCTGTATGTGTTCCAAAAACTGTTCTCATAGATGGTATGTGGTCCATGTCTTGATCAATGTGGTTCTCTCAATTTTCTAAATTCCTTCATTTTTCTTCATGCCATACATTCCTGTTAACAAATTATTGATTTTGAGGCCCTAAAATTATACAAACAATGGGAAACTGTTCCACCTTCAACACTACATTCTAACTCAATAATTTGACCACATTCCTTGAAAAAACCCTAGTAAACCATGTGCAAGCTGAAAAAAAACACAAACCATTATCCATTATTATCAATGAACAAACATGGTTCTAACAATCTCCCTCTTTGGGTTTTGTGGAAATCTGATGATAAATTAAACGGAGCACCAACCATGATCAAAAACTGAACCATAATGAAGCCACTCAACTATAACTATAATTCTACGTGAGAAGTTCTCAGTGTAGAAAACAAGGGAGAGGATATAAATTTAGTTTTAAATATTTTCATTTCTCTCCCATTTTTTCATTTATTGATTTTTCTATTCTATATATTTCTTATATATAGAAAAAAAAGATCACTCTCCATTGAATTTATCTATTCATCTCCGTTAGAAATATACCCAAAAACCCAAATCTTGACTTACAGAGTTCAAAAACAAGCCCCCACTGGATTATATCTCCCACATAAACCTACATCACATCCCTTATCATATAAAAAAAATTATAAAAAATGGGGAGATGGGATTTTTGTCACCTCCTCATGTAGTTGTAAGTGGGTGAACATCGATGTTCAACCAATGTTTCTGAAACACACCCATTGATAGTGGCTTTGTATGAATATCATCCAATTGATCATCAGTTCCCACATGATCAATATCAATCATCCCTTCTTCAAATATTTCCTGGATGAAGTTATGTTATATATCTATATGTTTTGTATGAGAATTATGAACATGATTCTTAGTAACATAAATTACACTCTTGTCATCATATTAAATATCCATTGGTTGTTTCGCCTAATCACTAATGTCAGTTAGTTGTTACATCATCTAATGAATCTGAGTACAGGAGTATGATGCAGAGATATATTTTTCTTCACCATTACTAAGAGAAGTAGATCACTGTTTCTTTCTCATCTAGCCTATACATTTCATCCCAACATTGAATGCACCACCGCTGGTGGAATTTATTTCCCTACATATCAAGCCCAATCAGCATCAAGAAACACTGAAATTTTACCATCACTCCCTATTGAAAAATATAATCCATAATTAAGAGTACCTTGAATGTACCAAATGATTCTTTTCACTGCTTTTATATGTTATTCTTTTGGATTAATCTGAATATTTTCCTCTAAGAATTTTGCAATGATAATATATGGTCATGTTGTTGTTAGGTAAATCATCCTCCCAATGAATCTTATATACATTCTGGTATCCATAGAAGTCCCATCTTTAAGCTTTCCATGTTTGTTTCCAATAGTAATCAGAATGAAAATTGGTTTTGAATCATAAATATTAAATTTAATCAGTAGATATGTTTCAAATATTTCCTATGAAATGAAAGTGTAATCCTTCATCTAAAGCTCCTAGAGACCTAAAAAGTATGTGATTTCACCAATCATTGACAGTTCAAATTCTTATTTCTTGTGATTGGAAAATTCATCCACTAATTCCTTATTGCTTCCAAAAAAAATATCATCAATATACAACACTGCAATGAACTAAACCTCATTCGAATTCTTCCCATATAGATTGTTATCCACTCATCCTATTTTTATTTCATGTTCTTTGAGGTAACAATATTGATGAGAGTACCATCTCCTCGGTGTCTGCATCAGTCCATAGTGTACATTATTTAATCTACAGATCATCATTTCATCATTTCCAAGAAGAGAACCCACCAGTTGGTCAATTTAAGCTTTTTCCTCAAGATTAAAATATAAGAAAGATATCTTGACACCAATTTCATACACTATATATCCTATTTGGATTTTCAGGGCATGAAATAGCTTGATTGACTCTAATCTAGAAACAAGAGAAAATGTTTCATCTACATCGATGCTTTCAAAATTTCAATATCCTTCACACACCAACCACACCTTGTTGCATATCAAATTTCCATGTTCATATAATTAATTCTTGAAAAAACACTTCTTATCAATCACATTTTGATTTTCAGGTCCCTTTACATGATCTTATGTTTCTTTCTTGTTAATATGATCCAAATATTCATTCCCTGTTATAACCCAAGATTCATCCTTTGAGAATTTTTAAATGAGAATGGTTCCACAACTGATGGAAATGCAAATGGTACATTATTTTTCCCTCTCTTCAACTCTGTTGGTGGATTCCAATACCGGATAATGTTGGGTTGATCAATCACTTATCATTTATTTCTACTTTGGTGTTCTAAAAAATACCCTCCATCAATGGATTCCTCTTCTAATTCATCTTCTAATTCAACATCATGATGTGACTTCTAAGTGTTTTTTACACCATCCTCTACCTATGTATTATCATTTCATTCATTTTCATATTATTTTTAATCTTATATTACATCATCATAATAATTCTATGAAGAATTCTTGTTTTTTTCTTCAATGATATTAACATCACTACTTTCGACAATTATTCTCGTGTTCTTATTGAAACACATGTAGGATTTTCTATCTATTTAGTATCCAAGAAATATTCCTTCGTCTGCATTGTGTTCGGACTTCCTTTGACTTACTTCATTATTTCATAAAAAACATTTACTTTCGAAAAAAAATTATTTCAAAGAGGGATTACATCCATTCCCTAATTCATATGGTGTCCTAGTCTCACCTATATATATCAATATTATATTTTGAATATAAAATACATCTTGTACTGTATCATTCCAATAATGTCAAATAATATGACTCTATATTAGTATAGTTCTGGTCATGTTGTTTACCAGTCGATTCATGCACTCAATGACTCTAATTGGATGTGGAGTAATCACAAAAGTCACCTCATGTAGTATCCCATGCTTCTCTAGGATATTTTCAAATTTGATGGATGCTTATTCCCCTCTATTGTCAGACCATAGGACTTTGATCTTCTGTCCAGTATCATTCTCAATGATTCGTCGATAGGTTTTCATGAAATCAATCACTTCTCACTTCCTATGTATAATGATCACACATTACATTCATCTATAAGCATCTATGAGAAGAAAATGTACCTTTTTCCATATGTCCTGGAAATATTTTATCAGTACACATACATATTTATGGATGAGGGAAAGGATATTAGATGCAATTTTCTTCTTTGTCCAGTACGAATTGCAAACCAATTTCCCTCACAGGAAAACATCACTGGTTATTTCTTACTCAATATTCATATTAGGCATATCCATGAGTATCTTCAGGTTAGATAACTTTTCCAAGACTTTCTAATTGATGTGACCCAATCTATGATGCTACAAGTTGTTTTCTTGTTCAACAGTCATGTAAGTAATTTTTTAATTACAATTGACTTGATATATGTTTCCCTCAAATCTATATCCTTCCAAAGAGAATTACATGCATTTCCTCTTATAGTAAAACCCTTCTGATGGTATTTTCCACAGAGTTGAATCACACTCGGAATATTGTGGTTAAATCATCTACACAAAAAACATAGGTCTTCTTCAGCTTGCCATTATCCAGTTTAGTATTTCCACATCCTTTTATTATAAGAACACAATCTTTTCCAAACCCCACAGTTCGATTGACCATTTTTATATTCATTAAAAGCTCTGAATTTCTTATCATATTGAATTAACAACCACTATCAAGAATCCAGGTGTTTTGGTTCATGGTATCTTTGAGGGCTACTAATGTAATGTTATATTTTTCAATTTTCATTTTTTCTTTTTATGAAATATTGGATTGAGTTTAAGAAATAGATGGCCTTTCAATTTCTTCTTCCATGTTCCATGGTTTTTCATATTCATAATCTTCATCCAAAATAGAAAACCTACTTTAAATGACAACACCTTTTAGTTGATGAGTATTGACATGTCTCTGAGCATTGTATGAATTTCCCTTATCATACCTCTTCCTGCAATACACATTTTTATGTGCAAAGATAGATAATTGAAAACAATATTGATAGAAACTATTTATTCTATAAGAATTAGGATTTGAGTATGATCTTATTTTTTTAATCCTTATCTATTTCTTATTCATATAGACCCTACATTTTCAATGTATGACATGGTGTGTCCCTGATGGCTGCAAAATTGACATTTCATAAGTTGGAATGTCTTCTCATTATGATTACTTCACATGTATCCTTACTTGGGAACAATGATTGGATGCCTAAAATTTATGGATACCTGAGGATAGTCTTATGTCAATATTTTATATTGAATTAATTATTTCTTCTTCATCACTTCAGGTGACACTTCAACATGTCCCACTATCACCTTCCTTTATTCTGGCCACCTTTATTTATATCATTTCATGTTTTTGGGTCATAACAAATTACACTATTTCCCATGCATGTGGGTATTTTTTCTTTAAAAATATTTTCAACTCCTTTAGAAACACACGTAGATAATTCTAGAAACTCAGCATCTGATAAATATTCAAAATTGTATTTTCTTCTTTACTTCTTTTGAAATTGATTTACCTTTGAGTTTACGTCTAATGATATCAAATTATTCTTCAAATCAAGAAATGTTCATTTAATTCTCATATAGTATCATGTTATCTTCATTGATGAACATTTATTGTTCTTCAATTCCGAGTTTTATTTCCCCCACATCATTACTACTTTTAACGAGTGAAGAATTTAAATTCACCAGTTCTTCCAGTTGTTCAATTTATTATTCCAGCTGATCAATATATTTTGATTATTTCACAACCATTTCTCTAAAATAATTTCATATCTTATATTTATTTTCATGATATCTAAATGAATCCTCATGTTACATCTTGGGATAAGCATTAGTAGGCATCTGATTACCTCGAGCCTTATTTATAAATGGAGTTGACTTTTCAATGGTATTCATCATGGATGCATGGTTTCCAGTTTAAATTATAGTTCTTATTCCTCACCGAATTCATTATCATTATCTTCCTCCTCAAAAAATACTCTTCTTCTATACATTCATTGAAAAAAAAATTAATCCCTTTTTGGAGAATCTTTTCTGAGGCTTCATCATGTTTTCAGCTTCACATTCTTTGTCGTAAAATTTTCTTGAGCATTGAGAGGCTATGTTCCCAACTTTGCCACAAAAACTGAATCGATAGGTAGTTTGTCTTCAAATTTCCCATTTACCTTCTTGAGATTCAAGGAAGTGAGTGAAGGAATTTATTTTTCCTCATTATATTCATCAACACTGTCTAATGAAACATTCTGTTTTCCCATGGATTTGAATTCCATTTCCTTCCTCAAATGAGTAATAGCATATTCTGGTTTGATACCCATTTCATATGCCGATTGCTTACTCAAAATATAATTCCCCAAATGTGTAGAGAGATATATTTACTCAATGGATGACACCATTTCATTGTAAAGTGGTTGAAGCCTTCTTCATGATTTTCTTAACTATGTTAATTACTTTCATTTCTTCACGCATATCTTGAATTTTTCAAACAACATCAGTAATTAGATTAAAAAGAATTTTTCATTCTCATCATGGTGCAACTTCCGATCTCCAAAACTATTTTTCGGTAATTGATGTTTTACATCCTTTACATTGTTATATCCTTCATAAATATTCTCTAGTTTTCTGACATTTACATGGCTTATGTGAAACTCATTAGCTTTAGATAAATATGATCATAAAGATCTACAATGATATAATAATGAGATTTTGAATAAGAAACAAGAAATTTCCTATCTGTATCATTCATTAAAAGTCATATATGATAGGTTACTTTTATTCCCTGAATAATTTTAAATAATATATCCATTCAAAGTGATGTTCGGTGAGATCTCATCTAAATTTCCCATTTATGAACATTACATTCATCAAATAGGGAAACTACCCAATAATTGACTAGATTTTACATGATAGCATAAAATAATTTCAATACCAGCAACCTTTACTAATTGATACCAGTTGAAGGACACCGAAACACCCTCATAGGAGAGGGATAAATCAGGGTGTCATATTTTTCATTCAAACTGATGTATCTTGTTCCACTTTGGTAGGAACTTATCAATCCTATCTGCATTATAATTTCATAAAACAAAAATTCTTATTGATTTGAATGACAAATCAATTATATATGGTTCACCAATTAGGGCTACGTCCAAGGAGTATATGCCAATAGTTTTTCAATCGTTCCAAAAACCACTAAGCTTCATAAGTTTTGGATTACAATATTTTAACACATTCACTCTATCCTAACCACACTTCCTTTACAATGTTTTAGGGATAACACACTGCGTCCCTTAGATCACATCCACTGAATTCCCCTTGCTCACTATATTGGACAAATCTTTATTAATTTTATCGACATGAAGGTCACATCAATGGTTTAACATTAAATCAGGAATCCTCAATAATAATTAGATGATCTTTTGAAGTAATGTTTTCTTCCATATATGTAATTTACATTCCCAAAAACTAATAGGATATGGTAATTAATTTGACAAATATTTTTGGTCAATATTCATGCTTTATTGGGTGTTTCGATTTCCACCTTACATCATCATCTTACATAGTAGTGGGTGTGGTTTGTGTATCACCTCCTCTGTGTACCACTATTTATCAACATACAATATAACTCCACTAGAAACTACCCTTCTTATAATACTACCTTACTCCATGTACTTATCAACTCTTCTATTCACTGTCCTTCTCCTCGTGATACCTTGGTCGACTATATATTATGAGAATTCTTTCTACGAACTTCACTCTCTTCCATGGACAATTTTCCTTATACAGATGGTTATCTCCGTGTATTATCTTTTACTATATGAACCACTTAAAAGATTATTGGATTTCTTCCATAATTTTTAAACACTAATCGCACACCATAACAAAAGAGATTACTGAAAAAATTGATCAAAAAAATTAGATAATCCATGATTTACCATAATTTATCATTTGGGAATAGCATCCACCACATACTTATCTTTCCCCAAAAACTAAAGCTATCCAAAAAACCTATATCATTATATGTATCCAACACCTTCATCCTAATAACTTCACCACAAACCTATTTCGGTTTCTTGAACTGGTCTATGTACATTTCTCATTGTTCCATACGTGGTCCACGAACCGTTCCCAGAGATGGTATGTGGTCAATATCACAGGACACATGATTCACTCCCTTTTCAAAATTCCTTTCCCATTATTCATTACTTACATTCCTATGAACATATTCTCGATTTTGAGGCCTAAATATTTTTCAAATACTTGGAAAATTCACCACCTTTAATACTGTATTAACCCTCAAACATATGTCCAAATTATTTGAAAAATCCATATTCATCCTTGTAGATATTTACAAGAACCACAAACCATTCTCCATTATTATCAATAAGAATCATTGGTACAAAAAAATGAAATCATAAGGATGGATTATACAACAAAAAACATCATAATAGAATATAGATTTTTTTGGGGGAGTTTAGTGACAAAATCCTTGGAGATGTTTTCAAAATCTCATTCAGGTATAAGTAATGTTTTACCTTCTCCTTTGACATATTCCTCTTATAAATAACATGATAACATAACAAGAATAAATATACCCAGTCTTCAATATCCTTCTTCATGTTTTACCACCAAAATTACACTTTTTTATTTCTATATATCTTAATAAATCCACAATAAATATAGATTGATGAGCTATGAGTTTCATCTGATACCTCATTCCTCAAATCTAGAATTAAAAGATAATATACCCATTGCCTTAACAATATTGTTCCAACACAAATTTGGATAACTTTAGGGACATTGATCACCTTATTCAGTTAAACCTATTCCTTATATATCTCTTTGATCATTGTATGAATGGATTATTGACCATTCATTTGAGAAAGATATCATTTATCCTCTTTCCTCATGACTAAAAAATTCATCTTAATAAAATAAATAAATAATTGATTTATTTCAATGTTTATCATGAAAAAACTATAAATGGATTTCTTAATTTTAGAATTAACTACCATCCAATGCTTTTAATGGTGGTAATATCATGGGAATTAATAATCATTAATGAACTCTAAAAATGTCCATTGATTCATTTTCAACTTTTCATGTAATATATATATCATTATTTTATTATTATTCTTATTTATATCATACAAATCATCATATAGATAATCCCTCAATATATTTATGGTTGAAATTATTTCTTCCAACTCTAAATAATGTGTTGAGTAATTTTTCTCTTAAATTTTCAGTTTTTGTGCAAGAAGATATCACTATATCATTCAGTATTAGTAAGCATCACATTATATTATTCAATTAATCATTCTAGATCTTAAACCCTTCTTTAATGTAGGTTAGTGTGATCCCATGTTCATTTAAAAAAATAATTTTCAACTCAATGAAGATTTACTCACATTCATCTTCCTAATAGAACATTCCTCCCTTCCATGTCAATATGGTTATTATAATTTATAAACATGATAAATTTCTGACAAATAATATATAGAATACAAAAACCACAGAAAACCACATATCGTAGTCACTATGGTTTTTCTAGGATATTTATTAATAGTTATCATCTTTAAGGATCTGTATGTATACCCTCTCTTTTCATCACATGTTTTAATAATGATACATTATATATCTCCAATTCATAATTCATTCATTATTCATTCATTTTTCCTTCCTTCAAGGTCTTCAACACAATCCTCAATTTATCATCATGATCGTCCTTTCTCATAGAAGATATAATAATTTCATATATATATATATAATAAAATATCCTAACAATAGTAATATCAAGAGGCTATATTCAATAAATCTATAATGATATCAATGTCATTAGTATGTCCAAATTATGTTACAATAATTTTCAAAATCCCAAACCCTTGTATATATTTTTGTCTTAGTTATATCCACTTTTTTGAATCTCAGTTGATAATATCTAGAAAAAAATATAATTCATAAAAATATTTATATATCCTCATAATTGGTCAAAGAATTCATTAATATTTGTTAGATGATACTTTTTCTTAATAGTGATCTTTTTTAGTTCCTGATAATCAATGCAAATACACATTGATTTGACATTATTCTTAATAAAAAGAGTAGGTGAAACCCCTAGGGACAATTACGGATCATTAATCACATGTCAATACTTTCTTCGATTTACTCTTGAATTATTATAATTCAATCCGATATATTCTTTAAGGATCATATGAAATAGTTATATCAAAAGAAATGAGATATATTGAAAACTCAAATTCATGATTCAAGGGAAGACGTGAAAAGTATTTAGGATATAGACTGAAATATTCACAAAAAATAGGCATATCATTCTTATTGAGTTTACTCTCAACCATTTGATATTAATATCCATCAATATTAGGTGGTAATACCCATAAAATGTAATATATTTCCATTTGAAGTTCACATTTGTCATGGCACTAGAATTTGGTAAGAATTAGATTCATAATATTATATGCGACTTACCTTCCACATCAATTAATATTATATCTTTATAAATATATATACTACATGACCCAAAATGACATAAACCTCAACCATATTGGAAATAATAATATATTCATGAATTCTATCCCCATAAAATTGTATCATATATGAGCTATATACATGAGATGTGATCATAATTCCATTATGAGTATTTTCAACTAACTCTACTTATAATAATTTAGGTGGTTATGTGATACATCAAGTATAATCATTATATAAAAAAATTCAGTTACATAAATAATCAAATAAGGAATTTATATTCTTAGAGTGGATGATATGTGAACCTTTTACTACATATCTCTTGTAACACATTCAAAAATTGTGATGGCATATGCTTTCCCTTCATCTCATGATTTATGAGGATTCTATCATAGATCTTCATCATCACCCATCATATTCATAACTGATGGGAATAATATTCATACTCTATTAAATTATATCATAACATTGTTGGTATATTATTCAGTTGTTCATTCTCTATGTTCATTTAATAAACTATTCTCTTCACATTTAATTGATATTATTTTTTGATGGCCTTTTTTCTAAAAAACACTTACAAATGGCCCAAAGGAAATTTTCTATTTCACCATATAACTATTCTCACTTTTAGGAATATGAATTTCTTCTCCATAAAGAGTCTCATAAATATAATTTCATCAAAATTAAATATTTCTCTTTATGTTCCTAAAATTTTGTGAATAATCAGAGTCCCCAATATTCATTAGTATCTTGAGATAAAATTAAAAAACATATTCAAAACAATGAAATTTCCTTTTATAAAATTAATTTTGGAAACTTAGTCTTAATACAATAAAAAATTAGTCAAATATTATATTATAATTGATAATAAAAACTAAATTATTCCATTCACATTTTCGGAAATTTTCCACATAGGTAATAATCAGTTCCTCATTAATATTCACTAATTCATGAAATTTAAAATATATTTAATGATAAATAGGTATCTAATAATACTTATTCCATAATACCTTCTTAAAATATTCCCATATCAGGGAGTCAATTTCCACCTCATTCCTTATATTATTGATAAGATTCAATTATTAATCAGATTCCACATTGAAATGATTTTCATTCAAAATAATATTCTCACATTCAAATAAATGGAGAATAAATAATATAAATTCTCTATAATTTATCCATTTCTCCGTAAGAATTTTATTATAGGAACTTATTAAGGAAGGTTATATCTTCTTCTTAAAATTAAAAATGGTGGTTTCATCACCCATTTTTACAATAATAAATTTAGAATCATTCATGTCAGCCTTCATTCATTGATAGAGATGGGTGAGAATCGATACAATAACTATCAGACCATATACATTATTATTTGTTTCTCATGAGGTTGAATATTTCATTGGTCGTGACATTTATTATTCATATGATTCATCCTTGTAACATATATTTACTAAAAACAAAAAATTAGAAAGAGTATCAAATGATAATTATCTAATTTTCAAACCATGTCATTATGAAAATAATTCTTATGATGTCTTAAATGTTGATTCCCTCATTAAACCCATGATGATTTATTTTCATCTCATATCTCTATGGATTATAACTAGTTATAATTGATTATATCATAGTTTTAATTATAATGATTCAGAAATATATTTTTAAATTAACCAAATCATATCACTATGTAGTTTCTACTATGTTTAATGCTATGACTATTTTCCCCCCAAGTGAAGATTGAGTTAATAATCAAAAATCATTTTCAAGGTCATCAAACCATGGAGAATATTTTCTAAAGGCTAAATATACTTTTTCTTATTTGGATGTGGAATTTATTAAATGGAAACAAATCATTACCTATTTTAATAAGTCATCATGATTAAATCATACACCTAAACATAACTTTGGGGTCTTAACTATTTTTTTATAATAATAATTTCCAAAAATAACTACTCTCTTATATGACACAAATATGATGAACCAATAATTAAAATAAAAATTATAAATCATTTTAGATAAGTATTCAATATATCTCATTATAATAAAATATGTAGAACTACATAGGTTTAATATCATTGGATAATAGATACAAAATAATATTATCTAGTGATATAACTTTAACATATCTTACGGTATTCTTTTCCCAATTTACCATTGTATACGTACCCGATTTAAACCCATTATTCATAACCAAGGGAAAATAAAAAATTTGAAATTATCATCTTAGATATTTAACATAGATAATTATAATAGATATCAAATGATGATCATAATTTTGAATTATAAAATAATAAGGTTAAATTAATTTTATCATAACTTAAAAAAATCATACCCAAGCAATAATATATCATAAATCATTATTCATGGATTTATTCTATTTCATAAAATATTTCATAAAATATATGTGTATAGTATAATAAATTGATAGGAAAAATCCCATCATTTGAGTTTTTAAGTGGTGTTTGTTTAAAAATACAATGGTGGATGCTTTAATAGAATATAATTTATTTAGAAAAATTCCCATTGATAGTCTTTCAATATAGTAGAGTGGTTGTTACTTATTTCATAAACCACGCACAATGAACTCCTAGAAATTTTGATGTTGAGTAGGATTGGAGTTTGTGACCATACCTGTTTCACATGGAATTTTTATCTAGGAATTGACTCTTAAAAAATATTCTAGTCCTATTTGAGCGTGTTAGTGGTCATGGTGTGTGAAAAATGTTCAGTGGAATTACACCATTATGACTCACAAGGAATGGTTTCATGGGTGTCTACATATGAAAAAAGTTTCCAGAAGAATGGTTATTATTGTTATTGTGGTGCATCAGATGAGGGACTATGAAAAATGGACTGTAAAATAAGACTGCATGAATGGTTCATAGTTTATTGAGGTCAAAATGTTTAATAATTTCTCACAATTTCATTTATTAGTATATTTCGATGTTTGAGTCGAAAAATATTAATAATACCCATTTTATATATCAGGGATTATATAAATATGTATATTCTACATTCATGTGTGTGTTTTTCTCCTTTTTAAAGGCCTTGAATACCATGAATTCAACGTAAAAGAGGGAATGTATATAATTAAGAGAATTTTAAAAGGGTCATTTTTAGGGTTTAAGGGCCAATATAAAAAAATAGGTTGTATGAAGATATATTCCAAATATATGTGGAATATAGTAGGGTGATTGTAGATATATTTTTGAGTGATAAAAGTGTTCCAGGAGTTCAATTTTTAATTTAAATTTGATTTAACTATGCAGAAGAATAACATCACATATGGTGAATACAGTCATCAACATTGTTTTACAAAGAAGTCAATATCATGAGTAGTAATTAATCCCCTGGTCCTAGAGTGTAGTGATCATTCTAGTCATTCAGGGTATTGAAACATTAGGTTTAATTATACCTCTTACTAGTTTTAAATATTGGTTTGGTTGGATTTTATTATGTTCAATGCATATGAAAATTGTTTTTTGTTCTCCTTGGAGAACTCAGTGAGAGGGGCTAAATAAAATAATTTATTTCATTTAATACATTATTTTACATAGATATAAATTAAGGTATAGATGGGAGTGTTTCTCATGTTGACATAACATGACCATAAATCAATGATAACACTGAAATTAAATAATTCACCCCACCCATGCACACATATGTTATATTATCAGATAATGGAGTAACATATGGTATCTGGGGTTTAGTTATTGGGTTTATTTTCTCTCCCTCTCTATCTCTTGGATGCAGGGTGATAATTTCCATCCACAACAGAAATCATTTATTTGATGTTAATAAATTGTTTTTACGAAAAAAAACATATCCAAGCATATTTATTATCATTTGGAATGGAAAATTATGGGGAATACAATTATAGAATTTAATTGAAAATAGATAGTTGAACACTTCATAATAATTATCATTGATAATTGGATGAAGATATATTTTCAACTGATTCCTTAGGATGTTATCTGGAAAATCCAATTTGAATAATGAGGATATCTTCCAAAAGCATCACATATGTTAAAAAAATATGAATATCTATAATGTAGATTCAATTTTTCATGAGGTCATGTTATACATGGAACAAATATAAGGACTTGATAATGATTCCAACTGAGATAGTTGATTCCATTCTTTTATTGACTGAATGATATTATTGATGACATGTGGGGACTTTGTGAGGATCTCAATGATGATATGATTGTGAAGAGAATCATAAGAAGGATACGTCATTAGCTGAGTACAAAATAGTTTGTTCATGAAAATATATATATAAAGGAAATATATTTATATTGGTTTCTTATGTCTCTAATTTCATATGGGATGAGGAATAAAGAAAATTTATGAAGGGATATGTAATATTCCAATAAAGTTAATTTTAAATATATGAAAAAACAAATAATAAAGGATGTTTGAAAATATGATGAAATTTTTTAGATAATTTCCTATATTTTTGAATCCTTATTGAAGGAAATGTAATGACTCATGGTATGCTTCCACTTTGTTATTCAAAATGTGTAATAGTGTGAAATCATGCAAATAAATTCCCTCATGAATTTCAAAATAATGATGTGGTTGATATGAAGGGAATGTGAATTATTTTAAAAAACAATTTTTTCACTCGAATATTCAAAATCAGATGTAACAAATGTTGAATAGGTTTATTATTTAATGGATCCCATGGTAGATACATTAATAGAAATTATAGGATAATTATAGTGGCGTCATAAATTATTTAAATGGAAAAAATGTATATGTATGTTGACCTCAAGGCTTTTCATGAAGAAATTAATGTTCTGAGGGAATGAAAAATAATGCTACAATAGTTATTAATGAAAGAACCAATATAAATCTATGAATGAAATAACCAATATAATTGATGAGATATAATAATATTTCTTGAAATGGAAACATAAGTGTTAGGTTAATGTGTTTCCTTCCACAAATGGTATGGAAAAAATTATATTCAATATTTGTTAAGTTATAATATTTACAAATATTTCTACGGAATTCACTGTAGAATGTTTTCCTTTTTCAAAAGTAAAAAAATTTAAAGGGAAATGGAAATATATTTTATAGAATTATTTAATGAATAATATATTATAGGTTATTATTAAACCACATGCATCAATACATTAATTGAAAATAGATCATCCTAACACTTAATGAGTTACGTTTGGAGTAGTAAGTGATAAGAGGAATATTCCAAGAATTAGATGCTATTATTAAAGAAAGATATGGTGCACGAAATATGTTATCTCTAATGATATGATATTTATTGATAACATTATTTATTAAAATCGTAATTAATAATTTATAAACATTCCTATGATATTAATGATTTTATATTTTTAATGGATTTCTAAATAAAGAACTATATTGTGCATCAAGAGTTAAAAATGGTTCTAATAATATCTCATATTGCTGGAACAAATCTGATGGAATAATATCCTAAAAAATAAACCATTAAAAAATATTCTCAATTTTTAAAGATAAATAATATTCAATAGATTAGTAAGAAAATAAATTTTATTCATCATAATCAAAAAAGGACTAAATATATTTTCCGGCAAAAAATCATTTTAAGAAGATAATCATCTACGATTTATTTAAGAGTAATGGAAAATTTATGTTTATATATTTTCAATTATGGATTCAAATCTCACTTGAATGGAAATTAATTTCTCATCATGTAAATAAAATTTAATAAATATGGTGTTATAATTCTGGGAATGAAGACAGTCTCAAATTCATTTTGGTGGTAAATATATGCTCATGGTTGAAGGTATCAGTAATAATATTCATAGTTTTTGATAATTTTAATATTTATTTTAATTTATTAGAATTTATAAAAAGTAATGAAAAATTAAATATTGATATAGTATATTTATTCATAGATATATATGAAAAAAATTGATTACATACCATATTATTGAAGAGAATTTTTGTATAATGTCCATGGAATATGATAACATCTAATGGCACTAAAAAACATCACAATTTTAACAAAAAAGTATTTATAAAATATAGTGTAGGGTACCATAGGTTGAAAAATCCTAAAAAATACATATCATCGTATGCAAACAAGTAATTATTTAAAAATTGATAATATTTTTCAAAATATATACAATCTATTGAAGTTGAATTCATCAAGACTTCTTGAGCATGTACATGTGGATGATTAAGATATAATTACACTCTATATGGAATAAAATGTGATACATATTTTTTCTTGATAACATTAATACATTTCCATGGTTATAGTAATATATCACAAAAATAATGTGTTTAAGTGTTTCTCTTGATATTGGAGTTATGATGAAATTATACATGGTGTAAATTTATTAAATATTCACCATGAAAATGATACTAAATTTACCATTTTACAAGATGATAAATTTATATAAAATAATTTAATTTCTCAAAAAGATTCAATTTTTATAACTCCTCAGTGGAAAAATGTTTTTGACTAATGGATACATGTTATCAATTACCTGGCTAAGACCGTTCTTATGAATAATTGAACACTAAATAAGTAGTGTATAGTTTCAGTTCAATAAGTGATATAAATCATCACTAGAGACTTATTATATACAAATGAATACAAGATATATATGAAATAAATTTTTTAAGGAATCCTACATATAAATTCTTTTGGGTGTTTTTACGTAAATGTTTCATTATAAATGAACATATAAATATAAAAATTGAATCTTATGGAGATGGAAGAATATATATTGGGTATTCAACAACAATTAAAAAATAATATAGTATCTACAAAAATTCATTGGAAAATTATTGAAATTAATTTTTCTTTTATTTTTTAAAATGAAGTAGTTATAATGTTAATTAAATATAATTCACATTCTTTTGAGTTGGTTTCTCGTGAAAATTGACCATTTTTTAATGATGAATTTGATTATGATGAAAATTTATTAGGGGTAGTTTCGAGGATGAGAGATTACAATTATAATACCTATAATGATATAGAAAACATAAATGAAATATAATTTTCATGAAGATTCATTAGATGGAGTAAAATCATTAAAAATAGTATTGTTCGAGATCCATGAGCCCATGTTCAAGTAAGAAGGATGAATTCATAGTTATATATTTATCTCTTATCTCTAGTGGGATTAATATTTTTTTAAGAGGCTTTTAAATATACAATTTTTGTCAAATCAATGCATGAGGAGTATGACCATATAACAAAATAACATGATAAGTCCTTCCATGTAAACATTATAATAATATCATCAAGATCAAAATACTATTTTGAATTAAATTAAATATATATGAAAAGGTAACAATATAAAAAATAATTTCTTTTTTGTGAAGTGTATTTGCAAATTAACCAGATTAATTGGGATGAAAAATTTATACTGGTGAAATGACTCAAAATAAAAATATTGTTCTACGATATAGTGTTGAATAATGGATTCATGGTGTGCCAAATTGATACCAAATCAGCCTTTCTTAATGAGTTCTATGAATATTGGACTAACATCAGCAACCAAAAAGATTTCTCATTTATAATGATAAATATATATTATGTGGGATTAATTATTTCATACATAGGAAAAATAAACAACAAATAGCATTGTATTCAAGGCTCATACAGTCAAGGAATAATCATCGAATTGAAAGGGGAGGGGTTGATCACATCCACTATATCAATAATTATAGAATGTAAAAGATGATGGTGATTATATATATGAATGATATTCTCTATGGAGGATCAGATGACATCTAATGAAATACATTATAGGAACTTGTGAAGTAGAAATTGTAGATATATCTTATTGTGGACTTATCGTTTTTCATATACATATATTTGATTCAAAATAAGTACTTTTCATTCAAAGATAATATTAAATATCATAAGGAGGTGCAGGAAAAATTTAAATGAATTTTTAGATAGATGAAAACTTCATCATAGACTAAATAAAATTGTAAAAGATAAATAAGGAAAATTATTTGTTGTCTTAAATTATAAATAAATTTTGGAATATTTAATGTATTTTGACAAACAATCGAGTAGATTTTTTTATACACAATCAGGTAGAATGATATTTGTGTTTTCAAAAATATACTCACATTAAATCTATGAAAAATGAGTTCAATATGTCAACTACATGATTTATTATTGACTATTTTTATTAGAAACTCATAAATGTAACTAATGGTGTATTTGGATGTGTATTGCGCTTGTTTTGTATATGATTTAAAATCAGCCTCTAGTTGTGGGTTCAACCTTGGGGATTCTTGAATTTAATGTCATATTAGGTAATGGGATTATATATTATTAATCACCATGAAATATGATAAAATTACAATAAATAATTAATTAACTCAATTTCATTATATGAAAAAAAATGAATGAAGATAATGGAGTTAAATTTGGGTTACGAATTATGTGTTACAACTTAATTGATAAAATCATATAAAAAATAGCATATGTAATTTAAAATATAAGTACATGAAAATTAAGTATCAATTTATAAAGGACAATTTTAATAAATGATTAGTAAAAAATGAGTATGATATAACTCTAGAAAAAAAATTAAAATTAAAATGAAAAATCTTCTACATAATGTGGAATTTGAGAAGAATTGATTCACTCTTGGAGTCCATCTGAGTCCGTCTACCATGATGGATCATGAATCCAACAACACTCTCCCATGGAAATTATTATCAAGGGAATGGAATATCACTATATCAATTTAATTTTTTTTATTTCTAACCCTTTAATATAACCTTCAAAGAAGTGATCACATTGGATTCAATGAAAATTGATTAGAAATACTAATAATGAGATAATAGTGTGTTTAATAGATGGATATCCTGAATCAAGTTCAATAAAGGGGAGAAACATTTATTGTTTTAGTCATATTTTTTAATATCTTGATTTTAATATATGTTTCACTAAAAATATTTTCATTCAGATATTATTTTTCATACATATAATAGATCAAATGTTAATTGATTTGGTTATAATTTACTAATTTATTCAAAAATCTAAAATTAGAATATTGGAATTTTTTACCTTTCATTGAGTATTTTGGAGTTTTTTTGGGAATTTTAGACAAACCCAAATGTATATATTTCTAGAAAATATACCCCCATAGAATATTTTGGTCCTGTTTGTTGATAAATATTATTGTCGATGATTTTCCATAAGTTGTAATTGTTTTAACAAATGATCATTTGGGTGTTTTTTCCAAAGTAGTGAAGCATTAATTCACAGCTACTGAGACCATTTCAGGGTGAATTTATCCAACCAGTGTTTCCATTACGAACAAACAGAGTTTCTAACCCAACCCATATCACTGCGTGTTTTTATTAAGAAATTAAACGATATAAAATTAACATGTCATATATGGGAATGTTGAAGGTCATGGTGATAAAAAACGACAAGTTTAATTACAATATGTTATTTCACTGATCATGGATCCACGGGTGTGTACCTATTGATCGCACTATAAGAAAAATATGTTTTTATTTTTATAGTCCATCAGATGAGGGCTTCTAGTAAATATCATGTAAAAGAAGACAATAAGCATGGTACTTAATTTTTTGAGATTAAAATGGAAAATAATATATCACTATTCAATTTTGCAATCCCTTATAGTGATTGTGTCACTAAATCTATAAAATAAATATTTTATCATTAAGATATTTTATATCATTCCTAAAAATGGATTGATGATAAGTTTTTAGTTTGTTCTAAAGGCCTTAGTCATAATGGATTAAATGGAATATCGAAAAAAATTATAGAGTTTACATAAAACGTGGGATCTATTTTAGGGTTGAAGGTTTGGTATAAAAATAGTGGAAGAAAAAATATATATTCTGAATCAATCTAGAAAAGTATGTGGGTGACTCCAGATATCTTATAGAAACACAATGTCAACGATAAATTTGATCTAATAGTTTCATTTCTACATGGCTGTTTTAAATAGTTGTGATGAATTTAAAAATAACCTATGGGGTATAATATCAAAATCATTTTTTAAATAATAAGATTAAAACATCATGTGGTACACTGAGTTCCTAGATGTTGGTGATTAGTGTGATTTTAAATCATTTGTGGTAATGAAAATTGAGGGTTATTTTGGTTCATCCAAACATGTAAAAATATGTAAAGTGATATTTTTTATGTTTGGGGAAGAATAAACATATCATGAATTGTCCATGTAATAACTTATTAATTTGAACAAAGTAACATAATTTGTTTTATTTAGTAATTTATTCTCCCTTCAGTGAATGAAAAAGAGAAATTAAATTGTTCCTCAACATGGAAGAATAAGATAGAAAATCAAGGATCATTCTACAATGCCCTAATTTATCCACCAACGCTCTGGTTAAATTTTTTTATTATGTATCAACATAAATGTTTCAACATAATCTGTAACACCCCAAGATTTCATAGTGTGTTATTTCTTCAAAATAATTAAATAACTTGCACTACACGCAACACCGAGTTCAATCACACCATGACATAAAATAATAAGCCATTCAAAAGCGGTTATGAATAGTATTATCTAAATTTTAAACTTTATATAATCCTTATAATTTTAGAATCCATATTATGAGTTTCTTTGATATAATGCAAGAACAAATTCATTTTCAGTATTGCACTTTTATCAACTTTTAATAGTGAACCCTTTTTAAATACAATATTTTAAACATATTGACTAAATGGGGACATCAAAAAAATTTAAAATGAAACATCCCAAGCTTCCACGGTACGCTTTCCTTTGAATAATACAGTAGCGTGTGTTATACGCAACTTCGAGTTTTAACACACACCACAACCGATTAAACTAGCCGTTGTGAATAGTAATACCTAATTTTTGAAATCATATATATTTTATATTTCAAAATGGACTTCATTTTTGGATTCAGAATATCGAAATTAGCCTAGGGTGAAATTTTGGTACATTTCGGATAACTTTCATATTTTGATGAATAGTGAAAATTTCTAAATTTTAATTAAAAACAACTTTTTTAATCAAAATAATTAATAGTGATAAATTATGAATTTTAGTGGTTTTAAAGTATATTTAGAATATATTTTTACCATTTAATATAATGTTGGTCATTGGACATAATTTTACAATTAAACCGAACATAAAAAAAGTGTCAATCTTTTGATAGTTATTATCTCTTAAAAACACGCTTTTTTTTTTACAGCGGGAATTAATTTTAAATTAATTTCTGCCACTTCTGTGTTTTGAATTTAGGAAAATGGATTCCATATTTGGAATCAGGATGTTAATATTGTGTAAATAGGTAACTTTTATTTTTAGACATTTTGAAAAGATACTGTGGTAAATATTTTATTTACCCTGGTTAAAGGGTAAATCCGGTAAATAAGGGTTAAAAAAATAATATTATAATAATACTAAATTACCCTAAAACGTGTCTTAACCCTATTGGTTGATACATGGTCAACCATGGGCATCTTTGGGTCTATTTTGGGACCCCATGGATCCACTTGTAAGTGATAATGACACATTATATTAATAAAGTTAAAATAAAAATAAAAATGGCATAAGCTTACATCTTTTAGAAGAACAATTTTTATATAGGGTTATACATGTTGGATTTTCGATTATAAATATTAATTAGAAAGATAAAAAGATTTCCTACATAATGATATTTTATTTATAATATTTAGACATTAAATAATTTATTTTATTTATGACACAATGATGATGCAGTAATTACTAAAATAGTGAAAAATTAAAATAATTGATCTTATAAATACCCAAATAATTATAATATGAAACTTTTAATGAATTAAACTAATTTTATATGATAATATGATATATTAGTATTGATTTAAGTGACTTTGTTTGAAGTAATCAATCTGTTAGGAGTTTCACAAAAATCAACTATTGAATAGTGTCAAAATTGACATAAAAGAGTTCTTAAAACAAATATTATATTATTAATTGATATTAAATTCCTAAAAATCTAAGGTTCGGCCAAGAGACTTATATTATGATAGGTTCCTCATTAATGGACCACTTGGGGGTCGCTTGGATGTATATAGTATGTTTATTAACCATATTATATAAAAATACAAAGAGACATTGTAAAAGTGAAACTAATTAACTTAGAGTTAATACTTAAAGATAAGGTTAATATAATTACCCAAACCTGTCTAAATTCTATTGTATGAGTTTCTTTCGACCTATCCCCACCTCATCATTTTAATAGTCAACTTTGGAGCCTTTAGAAACCGAATTTTAATTTATTATAAATTAATATTTCTAGCTTTTCCAAAGGTGCCCCTCACCCCTCTTATAAAAGGGCACTCCTCCTTCTCATTTCTTCACACCTTCAAAGCCTTTTGGTTCGGCCAAACTCTGCCCAAATACTCTCCCAACATCCCTCAATACAACCTAGAGGCCTTAGTTTGATCAGAAAGCCAACCTAAGGAGCCCTTTTGATCAAATCAAAAGGAAGAACCCGAAGAAGAGGTAATGATTTCACCACCCTTTTCTAAGTTCATTTCTTCTTCCACTTCTTCTTCCTTTGTTCTTACCATTCTGAAATAATAACTCCAGTATCTCACATATACTGTGATGTTATTATAAATATGGTACAATCATATTCAGTATTCTATCCACCCTTTGAATAACATGTCACCATACGTGCGTACGTACGGCTTACCGTCTCCACGTCGTGGTGTAATTGTTATTCAATATAATATTATTTGGATGGGTATAATAATGATGTGTAACTCATGTAAATAATAAATATAACATGTTAATGATTCTGTATATATGATATACCATCCATTTATATATTATTTTAATATCAAAAGAATGATATTGTCGCTCGTGCGTACGTACGGACTACCGTCTCCACGAACGCGATGAGATTCATTCTCCATCGTAACCATTAAAGCGTAATTATCATTTTATGATTTAAAAATGATGTTTAAGGACTTGATATCATTCTGTATATGAATAATATACAACCTATCCTTTACAAACATGTCTTACGTAACAAAACATATGAAAGAAAACAAGTAAGTTAACACCCGAAACAACGATAATACTAAGATATTATTATCAAATCAATATTAAAAGATCATATATGATATCATATTAATGTATATGATTCTTGTATAATTTAATAACAATTATTTCACCATTATACAGGAGGTTAACCTACCCCAACCAAGGAAAAAGTACAAGGTAAGGGTTATTTCACAATCTCTTCATTATCCGAGGTTGTATTATATGTAATAATCTACTGGGATCTCTTTATCATCCACATCCATGTTTCTTAAAAATGTATTTCAAAACATTTTTACTATTTACTAGAATATGAGTTAAAGTCATTTATACCCTTTTTGACTTTTATAAGTGGTTTATAAAAGAATATTTCCGTCGTTTTCAAAACAAGGTCTATTTTTAACCTTTTCGACAGAATTAAGGTAAGAATGTTTTTTTAACTTATACGACAGGTGTGGTTATTCTCTGACATTATTACACCTTTGAAGATTCCCTTACATGCTTATAAGGATATTTTCAAAATAAAGGTTTTATTTTATAATTATGTGATTTTTAAATGATTTCAAAAAAAGAGATATTTCTCTCAAATATATGAAAATCCAGTGCAAATGTATACGTATTTAACGCAAGCTTAAAAATGTTTTCAAAAAAACCCGACTCTCGATTTTGGTAGACAGGAAGGGATTGGGAGTGGACCCATCATGGCCTGTAATTAGTCGAGCAGTCTCAGAATTAGTTATTTTGTTTTCAGAAGCTTGCATAATGTTTTTAGAAAAACACTGGAGTGTATTTTAGCAATTTTAAACGTAAGTATCTTCTAAAAAAAATTGCATCGGTAGGTCTCATGAGACAAACTAGTGTCTTGGCACAAGGCCTTGACAAAATCTTATTTGTAGTCTTGGCACAAGGCCTTGGCTATGTGGTTATGATAGTCTGGCATTATGCATTCCAACATTATGAAAGTGGTTATTGATTTTTGCTTGTGATTATTCGATTAGTAGAATATCCATGTAAATAAGTAAATGGCATTATTTCATTTTACTTTTGCCATACCATGTTGAAGTTCAATTTTAAAAGGCTTTTGTTTTAGTAATGCATTGCCTTAAATGTTTATTCTTATTTATGAAAGTTTCCGCTTTATTGTTATCCTTACTGGGCATTTGAGCTCACCCCTTTTCTATGTTTTATTTTTTCCCCAGGATGTGAAGAAGTAAATTATGAATGACCTGCAGGGATATTATGAGGGGATAGTAGTGTGGATTATGGAGACATTATGTTGTTGTAGTAGTTTTTCATTTTATGATGTAATGTAAAACTTATGAATATATCTAGTGTTTCCAAGGCTACTAAACCAATCGGTCTTTCGAGATTTGATCTTTATTGTGATCATGCCAATGTTACGAAGTAATGCACCGACTCTGGGTAGCTGGGGTCGGGGCGTTACAGTTGGTATCAGAGGAAGTTTAGTACAAACCTTGGAAGCTAGATTTAGATAAACTCTGATTAGAGCACGTAGACCTAAGATGAACTTTGAGGATTAGTATAGAAGAACTTCCTAGAAATTTTGGTATTGTAGAGATTTTGTGAGTTTTCCGAGCAATACATCCCTGTCTGGATACGAGCAGGTAGAGGCGGCTCTGGCACAGATGTACCTAGGGGTAAAACCCGAAAACACCGCTTTGAGCTAGACTCGAACGGGAACTGGTGCACGACAACGGGCCTTGCTGCACTCTTGGTTACGACACTCCCGGGGGATATGCTTAGGATAACTCTCATTTTCTTTACAAATCATTTTGAAGGGATTATGAGTATATACTTCCTCAAAGAAAACATTCTTATGATTATGGATTATATCCATAAATAGTTCAATTTATGTCAAGTGTTTTATAAGTATGGGATTATGTGTTTTGATTCATAAACTGATCTAGTTTATGCCATTGTTTAGAAATGGCGCCCAGTAGAAGAAATGAGAACTCCAGAAATACACATGATTCAAAGAGAAGGAAGGATCATATCTTTCATGGTCTTAAGCTAGAATTTATAAGAGAAATAGTCACCCATGTATTATCATCATATGAAGAAATAATATCATGTGTTGATAAGATAAGTAAAGAGTTTACTGAGTCCTATGCCTTTGAAGGGAAGCAAGAGAAGAAAAGGCTGGAAGAGAGAAAGATGGATAAAGGGAAGAGGGAAAAGAATAATTTTCCCATATGTGGTAACTGTGGAAAGAAACACCCTGGAACTTGCCTGAAAGGAATGAGAGTTTGTTATAAGTGTGGAGGAAAAGGGCACAAAGTACGTGACTGCAAGGGTGAGAAAATGGTCCCAAATGTACAATGCTTCATTTGCAAGGAGTTTGGACACTATGCGAACCTCTGTCCCAGTCATCAGACTATGCCGCAAATGATGCTATTGGATAATAATCAAGTTATGATACTACCACAGATGAGGAGGAATGATTAGAGTTCTTATGTTGATTATGTCAATTGAGTGTTGTATCAACAATGTACTTGTTATAATAATTATGGAGTATATAAGGATTGTACTGCAGTACTATTTCATTAAGGACTTGAGATTATGTGGAACAAAGAAAAGTGACTCAATAGCAGGATAAATTTTTGGAAAATATATGGTTGAGAGAATGATAAAGCATAATATAGTTCTGATACCGAAGTAGTGATTTTGGAATAATACATGATTGTTTTGGATAAATTATATTGGATATTCTTGACTACCTTCGAACTGATTAATGATTTGTATATTCCATCATTTTTGGGGTTTAAAACATTTTTGGATTAATGAAGTATATCCAGCTTTCTATATGGAATAAGGGAGCATGAATGTAATCAATGAGGAATATGGTAATTCAGGATGTTTCAGTGTATTAAAAGAATACATGATGAAGGTTTTCATATGATATTACGGGGTAAAAAGGTTCTACATTATGTTTACCTTACTTATAAATGTTGGACTGTGAGTCTGGATAGAAGTATTTTGGATAGTTCTAGTTTGGATTATTTTGGATTACCATAAAAGGAAAACCCGGAGGTTGGGCGGTAACCCGTCGCGTCCGGCAAGGCTGCGAGACTTGAACCCGCAACCAAAGGGCGACAAGGGTGTATCACCTACCACTATCCCACGAGATGTCCTGGATTAAATAAAGTAGTTTTTTAAAAGATCTGGTAGATGAATTATAAATTCGTTTATTTTGGAACCCTCTATGAATAGTATAAATAGAATTTTTTTTACGAGTGAATGATGAGTTTTGGTAGAAATTTATTAATGGATAAAACTCTAATTATAAACTAAGTATATCTCCTTATTATCTTATCCAATCTCATAAATAAATTCCTCAACATTAATAATAGAAACTTAGAACAAAAATGTTGTCCTAGATGGTACCTTAAATCATCACAAATTTATGGCTTTGGGATTGTTGGCCTTTTCATAGCCATGTTCTCTACCACTCTCCATCAGATAATTGATGGCTAGATTTTTCTTCCATATCCATATTTTCCTACATGGAACCCTAGTATGTGTTATTTTCGGTAATCTTCATACTTTCCACTCTTTATTTTAAATAGAGGCCTCATTAATTCATTTTTCGATGTGGGATTTCAACTAAGATATTTTGAAACGTCAAAAATGTGTTATCCCAATACCCTATGTTTTGTTGAACCGATGGTATTTCAAATCATCATAGATTGATGAGTTTAAGGACCTCAATTTTACACTTGTTTGTGATTGATAACCTCAATCACTACCTATAAATATTTACTTTTTTCCTCCAATTATATGTCTCTAATTGCCACCAATGTTCTCCTAATCGAGATCATAATTTGGTGGTGACCCTTTCATTTCTCTTTTCCTCATATTAAGACTAAATTTTAGTAACCCAATTTCCGATGTGGGTTTTCCCACAAATATATTTTCTATTTTCAACCTTTTATTTTTGAAGAACAATTTCAAATTGCGAGGACGCAATTTATTGAAGGAGGGGAGAATGTAACACCCCAAGATTTCATAGTGTGTTATTTCTTCAAAATAATTAAATAACTTGCACTACACGCAACACTGAGTTCAATCACACCATGACATAAAAAAATAAGCCATTCAAAAGCGGTTATGAATAGTATTATCTAAATTTTAAACTTTATATAATCCTTATAATTTTAGAATCCATATTATGAGTTTCTTTGATATAATGCAAGAACAAATTCATTTTCAGTATTGCACTTTTATCAACTTTTAATAGTGAACCCTTTTTAAATACAATATTTTAAACATATTGACTAAATGGGGACATAAAAAAAATTTAAAATGAAACATCCCAAGCTTCCACGGTACGCTTTCCTTTGAATAATACAGTAGTGTGTGTTATACGCAACTTCGAGTTTTAACACACACCACAACCGATTAAACTAGCCGTTGTGAATAGTAATACCTAATTTTTGAAATCATATATATTTTATATTTCAAAATGGACTTCATTTTTGGATTCAGAATATCGAAATTAGCCTAGGGTGAAATTTTGGTACATTTCGGATAACTTTCATATTTTGATGAATAGTGAAAATATCTAAATTTTAATTAAAAACAACTTTTTTAATCAAAATAATTAATAGTGATAAATTATGAATTTTAGTGGTTTTAAAGTATATTTAGAATATATTTTTACCATTTAATATAATGTTGGTCATTGGACATAATTTTACAATTAAACCGAACATAAAAAAAGTGTCAATCTTTTGATAGTTATTATCTCTTAAAAACACGCTTTTTGTTTTGACAGCGGGAATTAATTTTAAATTAATTTCTGCCACTTCTGTGTTTTGAATTTAGGAAAATGGATTCCATATTTGGAATCAGGATGTTAAAATTGTGTAAATAGGTAACTTTTATTTTTAGACATTTTGAAAAGTTACTGTGGTAAATATTTTATTTACCCTGGTTAAAGGGTAAATCCGGTAAATAAGGGTTAAAAAAATAATATTATAATAATACTAAATTACCCTAAAACGTGTCTTAACCCTATTGGTTGATACATGGTCGACCATGGGCATCTTTGGGTCTATTTTGGGACCCCATGGATCCACTTGTAAGTGATAATGACACATTATATTAATAAAGTTAAAATAAAAATAAAAATGGCATAAGCTTACATATTTTAGAAGAACAATTTTTACATAGGGATATACATGTTGGATTTTCGATTATAAATATTAATTAGAAAGATAAAAATATTTCCTACATAATGATATTTTATTTATAATTTTTAGACATTAAATAATTTATTTTATTTATGACACAATGATGATGCAGTAATTACTAAAATAGTGAAAAATTAAAATAATTGATCTTATAAATACCCAAATAATTATAATATGAAACTTTTAATGAATTAAACTAATTTTCTATGATAATATGATATATTAGGATTGATTTAAGTGACTTTGTTTGAAGTAATCAATCTGTTAGGAGTTTCACAAAAATCAACTATTGAATAGTGTCAAAATTGACATAAAAGAGTTCTTAAAACAAATATTATATTATTAATTGATATTAAATTCCTAAAAATCTAAGGTTCGGCCAAGAGACTTATATTATGATATGTTCCTCATTAATGGACCACTTGGGGGTCACTTGGATGTATATAGTAAGTTTATTAACCATATTATATAAAAATACAAAGAGACATTGTAAAAGTGAAACTAATTAACTTAGAGTTAATACTTAAAGATAAGGTTAATATAAGTACCCAAACCTGTCTAAATTCTATTGGATGAGTTTCTTTCGACCTATCCCCACCTCATCATTTGAATATTCAACTTTGGAGCCTTTAGAAACCGAATATGAATTTATTATAAATTAATATTTCTAGCTTTTCCAAAGGTCCCCTCACCCCTCTTATAAAAGGGCACTCCTCCTTCTCATTTCTTCACACCTTCAAAGCCTTTTGGTTCGGCCAAACTCTGCCCAAATACTCTCCCAACATCCCTCAATACAACCTAGAGGCCTTAGTTTGATCAGAAAGCCAACCTAAGGAGCCCTTTTGATCAAATCAAAAGGAAGAACCCGAAGAAGAGGTAATGATTTCACCACCCTTTTCTAAGTTCATTTCTTCTTCCACTTCTTCTTCCTTTGTTCTTACCATTCTGAAATAATAACTCCAGTATCTCACATATACTGTGATGTTATTATAAATATGGTACAATCATATTCAGTATTCTATCCACCCTTTGAATAACATGTCACCTTACGTGCGTACGTACGGCTTACCGTCTCCACGTCGTGGTGTAATTGTTATTCAATATAATATTATTTGGATGGGTATAATAATGATGTGTAACTCATGTAAATAATAAATATAACATGTTAATGATTCTGTATATATGATATACCATCCATTTATATATTATTTTAATATCAAAAGAATGATATTGTCGCTCGTGCGTACGTACGGACTACCGTCTCCACGAACGCGATGAGATTCATTCTCCATCGTAACCATTAAAGCGTAATTATCATTTTATGATTTAAAAATGATGTTTAAGGACTTGATATCATTCTGGATATGAATAATATACAACCTATCCTTTACAAACATGTCTTACGTAACAAAACATATGAAAGAAAACAAGTAAGTTAACACCCGAAACAACGATAATACTAAGATATTATTATCAAATCAATATTAAAAGATCATATATGATATCATATTAATGTATATGATTCTTGTATAATTTAATAACAATTATTTCACCATTATACAGGAGGTTAACCTACCCCAACCAAGGAAAAAGTACAAGGTAAGGGTTATTTCACAATCTCTTCATTATCCGAGGTTGTATTATATGTAATAATCTACTGGGATCTCTTTATCATCCACATCCATGTTTCTTAAAAAAGTATTTCAAAACATTTTTACTATTTACTAGAATATGAGTTAAAGTCATTTATACCCTTTTTGACTTTTATAAGTGGTTTATAAAAGAATATTTCCGTCGTTTTCAAAACAAGGTCCCTTTTTAACCTTTTCGACAGAATTAAGGTAAGAATGTTTTTTTTAACTTATACGACAGGTGTGGTTATTCTCTGACATTATTACACCTTTGAAGATTCCCTTACATGCTTATAAGGATATTTTCAAAATAAAGGTTTTATTTTATAATTATGTGATTTTTAAATGATTTCAAAAAAAGAGATATTTCTCTCAAATATATGAAAATCCAGTGCAAATGTATACGTATTTAACGCAAGCTTAAAAATGTTTTCAAAAAAACCCGACTCTCGATTTTGGTAGACAGGAAGGGATTGGGAGTGGACCCATCATGTCCTGTAATTAGTCGAGCAGTCTCAGAATTAGTTATTTTGTTTTCAGAAGCTTGCATAATGTTTTCAGAAAAACACAGGAGTGTATTTTAGCAATTTTAAACGTAAGTATCTTCTAAAAAAAATTGCATCGGTAGGTCTCATGAGACAAACTAGTGTCTTGGCACAAGACCTTGACAAAATCTTATTTGTAGTCTTGGCACGGGGCCTTGGCTATGTGGTTATGATAGTCTGGCATTATGCATTCCAACATTATGAAAGTGGTTATTGATTTTTGCATGTGATTATTCGATTAGTAGAATATCCATGTGAATAAGTAAATGGCATTATTTCATTTTACTTTTGCCATACCATGTTGAAGTTCAATTTTAAAAGGCTTTTGTTTTAGTAATGCATTGCCTTAAATGTTTGTTCTTATTTATGAAAGTTTCCGCTTTATTGTTATCCTTACTCGGCATTTGAGCTCACCCCTTTTCTATGTTTTATTTTTTCCCCAGGATGTGAAGAAGTAAATTATGAATGACCTGCAGGGATATTATGAGGGGATAGTAGTGTGGATTATGGAGACATTATGTTGTTGTAGTAGTTTTTCATTTTATGATGTAATGTAAAACTTATGAATATATCTAGTGTTTCCAAGGCTACTAAACCAATCGGTCTTTCGAGATTTGATCTTTATTGTGATCATGCCAATGTTACGAAGTAATGCACCGACTCTGGGTAGCTGGGGTCGGGGCGTTACATAATCCATGAAATTATATCATAAGCATAAGACATAAATTTATGGCTTACACATAAGACTAAAATAACATTTCCGTTTTCAAGGCACACTTCCAAGACTATAATAGTGGACCATTTCATGTAGTTGAATGAGTTCACAACCCATTACAGTATTTCCCTAGACAATGGTCACTATTAAGACTATAATAGTAGAATAAATATATTACTAAAGTTGTTTCACACCCTATTTCAATCCATATTTGGTTCCAATATTTGAATCTTTACCCAATACATTGTACTGATATATAATTGTGCGGCTACCAATAACATAATTAAAACCATACATAAAAATTCTTTATGATAATAAAAATATTTATCATTAAATCATATAAGAACTTATGATAATGAAATGTTTTTTTCTAAACATTTAATCATAACATAATAATAATCCATCCATATAAGGGTGTCGCATTGTATAAAAAATTAGATCTTATTTCTTCATATATTAATTATATAGTGGAAATATAACTGGTCATATAGAGTCACCATAAAAAAATATTATAATCCCTCTATAAAATAATGTGGATGGTATCGTAAGATCACATCCCTATGGATGCAAAACAATCCTTAAAGGATGTTGACATAGATGAAAAATAGCTTTATAAATCATTTTCCTATTTCCATGAAAACAAAAAAATATCATTTTCATTCCATGTCATTAAAAAAACATAAAAAAATGGAAAATTTATTTAATTTTAAAATAATTATAAATTATTTTATATTTCTATTAAAAGAAAATAATAGTTATGATGTTGGGAATAATCCTTTATATCGTATAAATGAAAAGAGATACATTCATTTCATGCATTTTTAAATAATCAAAAGTGAGTCACACATAATTCATTAGAAATATTTCAAATAATTAATTTGTACTAAAATTAAAAGGTTGTAAAATTATCATTCTCATACATTTATGAATATAAAAAACATATATATTTTTAATACAATTTTCATGGAGAAGAAAAAATATTGAAGCGAAACGAATAAATAATGTCGCATTTTCTTAAAATGATTTTATTTAAAATTTTATGTTCCAAAGAATGAAATAGGATACTAATTTTGGAAATTTCTGGAAATTTCCAAATATTAATAATATTTTTTAAATTATAAGGATTAAAAAAATCAACAGAAATTTAATATAATCAATCTAAAAAAGAATTGATTATGTAACATAAACCCCTTCTTTAGTTTTTGCATGCCTTATATGATATCAAAACTCCAGTATAATAAATATATATTTAATATAAATCACTACCATACCCATATTTGTATATAAATTAATATATATCATACCTAGTGAACTTTTATAAACAGATATTTATTAAAATCAACATTTGTGTGAAAACTGGTTTGTTTTCCTTGCATTTTACAATTCAATGTTTCTTATAATAGAACGTTGTTTATTTTTTCATATAATATAGAGTATTAATAATATAATAATAATTAAATTAATTCTATTGAAATTTTTTTATAAACATCCAAATATTGTGGTGGTGAAATATGACTTACATTACTTCATAGAGACAAGTCTCAATAAGAACGAGTGATGATTCCATATTCAATTGAATTGAATAAATGAATGTTAACAAAATATTTAAATTTAAATAATCCTAATTATAACTTATATATATTATATAATATTTAAATATAAATATTTTAAAAATCAATGTAAATATGAAATGAAAAACATATATCATATCTTTGTTGAGGTGGTAGTCCTCATGTGTGCATGGGGGATGTTATAATTTTTCAAATGATATGTAGGAGATAAAAAATGAATAGTAAATTTACATAGAAACATCTTATTACATTAAATATATTTATTAAATCATTTAAATATGCTTATGCATATTTTTTATGAGGTTTTATTTGCAGTAAACCTGAAGTGTTCAGAAGGAACACATACGTCTTCTTCGTATATATTTCTTAAAAACCAACATAAGGCTTATTGTATGTGTATTTTGGAAATAACATAACCTCAATGTAGTGGATAAATATATTTTGAGTTTATTAAAGTAGATAATGTTATACATACAGGTTTTTGTGGTGTCTATAAGAGATAATGAAGATATCTTTTTCATATGTGAGGTCTGGTGGAAAACAGTACATACATAAATGTTTATTAAATAATATATCTATTACTGAATTAAAATATATCCAAAATGAAAAATAATCGATGATAACAATTTTGAGGTAAAAATACCATCATCCAATGATATTATAGATATTTTTTCTGAATTTAAGCCTTATCACTTGGGTTAACCCCTCTTCTAACCCTTTTAACATGTATCATCGTAACAGTATATTTACCATGTTAATTATTCATTATTGGAAAAAACATTATTTAAAATTATAAAATAATAGTATTTACGTTGATTCAAAAAATTTAATCTATTCTGAAATATTTAATTCTGATAATGGAAAGATATTAATTTTAATATCCTTGCCCAAAATAGTAAAATACATTTTTTAGAAAATGGATTTTGATGTAAAAAAATTCTTTTATTCTCATTCATTTAGTAATATAAAGCATAAGATGAATGTCATTATATTTTTATTGAATAATTTACCTATATATTAAAATAAAATAATTCATTATTAAATTCATTTTATTAACTATGTAAAAAATTCAGTGATCATATAAAAATAGTTATCATGAAAAAAACTTTTTTCCCTTTAAATGGTTTATCTTGACATAATACCAATTGATAATAAATGTATTAATAGTAATTATTTTTTTATATTTAATAAAAATTATTATTAATTATTTATTAAAATAAATAATATATTTATAAATATAATTCTTTAAAAAATTAATCTTATCACATAAAAATACTTTATTTTTAACATTTTAAACTGAGTAATTATATTCTATGAATTGATCAACAATTTTAAAGTAAAGAAAACATCAATACATATTTTTTAGAAATTTCCTAGTCATATTCATAACCACTAATAAAAAAATTAGGTGATAGAAATCAAATTAAATAATATTAATTAAATAATATATTTTCATTTTTTTAACTCAGTGTTATCTGTAAAGAAAGATATCCGAAAAATAAGATTTATTTTTGATGATATATATTATAAATAAATTGGTACTGAAATTCCCACATTTAAAACATGGTTACCACTACCATACTACTGAATATTATTCGTCAAATATTTTTATATTGATTGGTTGGTGGGAGTTTGGAGAATTCTTTTGTCATTAAATGGGTACCAGTTCTAAGAAAATGGTTATATCGGGGAAAATACCCTAGACAAGAGGCACTCCATTAGAGAATAGTACCATTTTATTATAGGAATCCTATTTATATGTGTGGGATTTATTTTGATCAAAATCAAGGATTAAAAATTTTGTTTGATAAATAAGAGGGATTCTAATCAGGAGATTGATCTCTCTTAGGGTTACACAATTGTGTATTATAAATATCAAAGGGGAATTCAAGAATTAACAAAAATAATGTGGGATGATTTGAATGGTAAAAATTCAGAACAATGAGAGAAAATATAACATGGTTAAATAAATATATTTATTGGTGACCAATGGTGACCAAAGGATTATAAATTTAATGTAACATAATATTTATTCAAAAAGGAGTTGGGATAATTCATTATGGTTTCATTGCATACACCGGTGGTTTCAATTTTATGGTCGTACTTCTTGGGCTATAGAATTTATAAAATTTGAGGTCATAAATATTTAATGGTAAGGAAGGTTGTATGAAACATGAACCTAAAATGTGATAGAAAAGGAAAAAATAAAATTCCTAAAACCATATGATCCATGATGAAATGAGAAATTACGATTGATAGAAGATAAATGGTTTCTCCAAAAAACCATGAAGATAGGGGAAATGATTCATGTTGTGAATTTTTCTCCTACCACCTATGATTATTCTTAAGTTAAAATAGAATATATCATGGCGGTAATAATGTATAAGTCCAAAAAAACATTCACTATAAATTAGGATAGTCTACCAAATATTTGTATACAAAACCTAATGTGAATTAAAAATATCAATGCTTGAAATGAAATCCTCCAGAAAGGGAAATGTAGTTTAATTTTATGATTATTTAACCATTTTTTCCTAGTCCATGTTTATGGTATTGGGGCTATTCCTTTATCATGTATCGTTTTTTTTGGCATCCAAAAATTAGATGTAACCAAGTGGATAAGTTAGTGCGTAAAAATAATTAATTGTACATATAATTTTTTGTTGGGCTTGGGATAAATGATTGTAATATCACTATAAATCCCATGTACTACAAATATATCCACATACATTTCTCAAGTGTGAAATATATCTATTAAAATCTAGATTATGCACATGAGAAGGGGATAATGTTTTTGGTTAATACAAACCCGTGATTTTTGTATGCATTATTTCATGATTAATTACAATAAAGACACACAGAATAAAATCAAAATAGGGCACGAGTCCAATTTTATTTGTGTAATTATATACATATAATAATTACATTAAATAGGTATACAACGTGAATATTTATAACACTATAAAATTCCATTAAATTCCATTGATCATCTAATACTATACAGGGATTAGCTGGGGATGTAGATAAAAAGGGGTGAGCTATAAATCTTATAAAGGGAATAATAAAAATAATAGAATAATGTAAATATGACATGTGATTCATGATGCATAAGATATTATCTTTTAATTTTATGAATCCTAATCATGATCATTAAAGCATGTTATAATATGATATCATGAAGACATTATATGAATGTGGAAACAACAAAAAACGTGGAATCATATAAATAAAATAAGGCATGTGACTTGGAAATTATAATAATAAAATTATTTTAAAAACATAATATGTACTCTAAATGGATAATCCGAATATTAAAACATTAACTAAGGATTTTGAGGGCAATATATTCTTGGGCCTCCTCTAACGTTCATGTCATGTACATGATTTGTTTTCAACAGAGATCCTAAAATATATGAAGATATTCAATTAATATAAATAACATAATTAGTGAGTGTGAGTCATATGCATGTATACCCCCAATAAATTATAGATAAGTACATATACATGAACTTATATGTGTGGAAATGGGGATGATTATTCACAATAGAAAATTTATCCAAGGAAAATCATTAGATAATTTCATCATCATAACATGTGTATATAAAATATCATGGACGGTTTAAATGAAAATGCTATCTAGTACCTAATAAGTTTTTATTCCTAAATATATTAAAGGGATCTATCAAAAAACAATATATTACAAAATATTGCAAACATAAATTTTTATTACAATAAATGTAGATGACTAAAAAAGAGATAAGAGAATCACATTCCTTTAATGGGGGGTTATAAAATATTTGTAATAGCATCTTAAGAGAGTGTAAGGAGATTTTCATGGAGTTATGGAACTATATGGAGAAACAATACATGATAAATGTGATTTTGAGTGAAGGTGATTAGTAGGTTGTGCATATATTTATATCTAAAGAGAGGCGGGTTTATTATCAATTTTTAAACAATGGTTTTGGACTCTAAGTTATATAATAACAAAAAAAACCATATCATGGGTTTCCCCATGGTTTCAACCAAAAAAGAGTGGTATTAAATATTTCATTATGCTAATAATAGAAACAACTAAAATAAAAATATTCATTGTGGGTATGTGATTCATCTTCCTAATGAATTGTTTTTAAATATTTTATATTATAATATAGGTTTTAATAGATTCATTTTATGTTTGAAAATTTATAAAATAACCATAAAACACATTATTTTAATGGATAACCCTGTTTTTTAAGGTTTTCCATTTATTTAATATTTAACCTAAAATTTTGGATATTATTACATCATAATACATATCATATATTTATACCTTAATTAATTTTTACAGGAAAACATTATTGTCTTATAAAATAACGATAAATTGACCATCAAATAATTTAATTGTACTAATCTAAAAAATAATATTTATTTAAATAAAAATAATTTTAAAATATTAGAATTTACGTATTTAAATTAAAATACTTATTTAATCAATATATTTTTATAAGGTAATATACAAATGAATATTATTTTGGTCAAGATATATAACCGCTTATTGTGCTAGCGTAATTTGTAAGGGTAAGGTGTGCAATGGTAGTACTTTCATGGGGTACTTCGATTAATATTGTATGAGTGGTGATGTCACTATTATTGAACTTTTTGGGAAAATGGCTTCTATCAGTTCCAAATTATTGAATCTTGTATTGAAATTTGTCAAGGTAAAATTTGAGGGATTCCATATCCCTCAAAATCTTGAATAAATGGGCTTCTAGGGTCTGATCGTACCAGTCAAGTTCACAACTTATTCTTTATATATTAATTATATTCTATTCCAACCATTAATATATACTAATCATCATTGTAATTTTAGATTAATTATATTATCAATGGTTATGATGAATAATAAGGAATAAATAATCATTATTATAGGTAATTTTATTCATATAACTATATAACATAACAATAAATTAATTCATTCCTTGGGTAGCATAATTTATAAAATATTGGTATCTTATATTGTTCCCCAATTCAAAAATATTACCCTCAAAATGTCATTTAGTATAGAATGTCTAATGAGGGAGCTTCTGTTTCATCACCTATTTTATTTCCCATATTTACACTTTAATCTTTTTCTTCCACCATTGTATATTGATAAATAGATTTTTATTTTTTTCAAATAACATTATCTCTAAAATATATTATGTTTATTAGCTACTCAATATATGAAATACCATCCTCCACAGTACCACTATCATAATCTATATAGGTGAAGACTCTGGTTAGTATTTCTTTAATTGGGGTATAGAAAACTCACCATGTAAATAAGATTGGTTCGGTGGTAGTGCTTATTGATAGGACAAGCCTCTCATGAAATCAATGAAATAAAAGGTTCAGAATTATCTATGACTTATCATTCCCTTCTTATAAACCCTTTGACATTATTACACATTTATATGTGATGCAAAACGTTATCATTAACATTAAACTATAATTAACATCAATGATTTCATTTATAGAATTCTTATGAACATTACAAGGATTTCATATGATGCCGAATGGTTTGAAACAACTTTATTATCTATTGGACAACAATAGGTCCCATTAGTTTTCTCTCTCCAACTTCATCCCAACATGATGTAGTTTTCCACCTCTTCCTACCTAAAAAGTAAAAATTTTCCATATTAATGATAGAATTGAAAACAATTTAATATAATAAATACACTATGGGATGGTGATTATAAAGTAATATGTTGGATTCCGTTGAATATGATATTAATATATCATATAATGTTTTAATGGAATTATTAAACATTCCATCCCTATGAGGATGATAAGAATTACTGAAACTCAAGTCTTTATAATGTGAATACAAAAAATTATCTTAAACCTCAATGAAATCCTTGGATCTTGAATAGACAAAAAGGAGAGTGGTACTCCATGTTATTATAACAATTATATTCTATATATATTGTATAGTTTGTCTAGATAGAAATCATTCTTCATATTAACGAAATTCACCAACTTTGTAAGGATATTGACTAACACCAAGATAAAATTATTTCCATTTAATGTCATAGGAATCCCGTGATGTAATCCATGGGTTTGATTAAATATTTCAATACTAGTATGAAGAAATGGTTTAACCATAACTATAGACTTTTTTTATTGAAAAATCATTTTTTGGCATACTAAGCACTATAATACAAATTTTGTAATCCCAATTTTCATGTCATCCAAAAAATGTTTTCAATATAGATGTATATATTCTATTAATTTCTAAATGAATAGAGAAAGATGAGGTATGTTCATAATCCAAATGTTTCCACTTCAGTTATAGTTTTCAATGGAGACCTATAGCATTTCCATTCCTTATAACTCCATCATTACCAAAGTTAAACTCAATAATATTATATACATTTTGTTATAGCTCATCCTCATTTTTTTGGGCCTCTTTGATCCTCTCAGAAATATATGGTTGATTAGTTACTAGATAAATTTTGTATGATATTCCATTTATGATTCACATGTCAATCCTTTTCATGTATAAGATTTTTGGATCCATTTTAACAATCATCATGTATACAGTTGTGGGATCCCTTCTACTGAGATGATTTCCCACTTTATTTTACCTCCTAATATGGTAATGGATTTAATAGTTATAATATTTTATTAAATATAACCACCTTCATTGGCATATATTGAGCTCATTTGTTGTGAATATATATTTTAGGCTATTATTATCCTTATAAATGTAACACATTTCCATGTAAATATTATGTCTCCAAATTATAAATGTCATGATCACTACAAACATTTCCAAATATTGTATTGGGTAGTTATACACATGGATACTTAATTATAGGTGTGAATAGGTTAATATGTTTTTATTTTTCATGATTACCCAAAAAAATCATATCTTAAATTCATCACTATAGAACATAAATCCTTCCCAACATAGGGGTAATATAATTACAAGATCTATTCTTATACTTTTTTAAAATCTGTAAATATATTTTCACATTCACCATTCTTGATAAAATGCACTACATACGATGATAGATTGGTTTGTGGGGTTTAATGTTTTCAATGGTTTCTCAAAAAATATCTATAATACCTAGATAATCCAAATAAACAATATAACACCATCAGAGATTTAGGATAAATATATATTTTAACTATCGCTAGTATTAAACAATACAAACATAACCATTTTCAGGATAACATTAAACAATAATATTACCCATAATTTTTCTTGATTAAAATGACAATATACCCCCATGGTGATTAATTTTGTCATATTAACCCATTATGTAGACTCTTATATTTTTTTTATTGAACCCATCATGTTTAATGTGGTTATTATTTTTAAATTCTTAGATATTTCAAAATTAATATTAATACTTTTCATTGATATGTTATCCACACAACTAGGAGGAATAGAAGAACACTTTTTTTGGATCACAACATAATATTCTATAATAATGTAAATGTCATCAAGGAGTATTTTTCCCTTAAAATTAATCATTTTAACTAGATATGGTTTCTCATAATGGAATAATATCCCTAGTCGATATGATAATTCCAACGTAGTTCCATCCATTTATTTACAATTTTTTTTATTTAGATGTAAAATCAAGAAATATAGGCTAATTTATTTATCCCAACAATTTATATTTCCTCTAGGTAGAGAAATCCAATCCATAACTAGAATATAAGTTAATATTACTAAAAGAGGTATCACTATTTTCTTTGAAAAAATCATCCTATGAAAATTGATAGGATAAAAGTTATATACATGGGATATAATGACTACAAATTTTCCAATTTTCTTGTTATCTTTATATCCATGTTTCGTGGTGCTGTGTGACTAGTTATACCAATAATTCCTTATGTTAAGGCATAAATAGAACTACAATAAAATAGTAAATTCTCTATTCATTAATGAATAACTAGCCAAATTGTCACCACATATTTTCCATGATCCATTGTAGCAATTTCAATATTATATGATCAACATTTATCTATAAGATTTATTTAGTCAATTCATCAGATATCATTAACAACCCTTGTATTAGTGCATTGGGTTGCATATTTTTTTTGATCCTTATAGCTGAAACATTTTATAGTCAGTTGAGGTTTGAATAGAGAATTCATTTATTCTATCACATTATTGAGTTTCTACCTGTGTAAATCACTAGCTAGGATCCCTTATACCACTAGTAAAGAATGTATTTTTATCCTTTAAGAAATTTCTATAATTATTTCTCACACACTCTTCAAAATATTGATATTAGACAACTTAAAACCATGAGATTTCTCCATATATCTTGTAAAATACATTTATTATCCATTTACAACATCGAGACCCATGAGAACATTGACATTAGTTATACTATATTTTGGCATTGAAGAAAAAATTTAACAATTTTTTCATAGATATCAATGACTCAAAGTTAAAAGGATTATCATAAGTTTGACATCATCCCAAAAAAATTTGTTTCCAGAATTATTATTATAATCAATAAAAATTTCAGATTCATATTATGATTTCCCTATGATTTTTTCATTATAAAACTTCATGTATTTTTCCACCATTATCTTGAGACATAGGAACACCCTATCCATTTTATATTGAGTGTGTATGGTAGATATTTATTGAAAACCCTTTTTTCATAATTGATTCTACTTCATGACATCAATTTATTCATCCGGATAATAATTATTGGTCAACGAGAAACATTGATCTGCATATCCCTCTGTGCGATAAATACCCATCATGGCCATCTGTGGATCAAAATACTAATGGATAGAGAAGACATTTTTAATAGATTTGATCCATTATTATTTTATTATTTCTGTGGAATATCTATATAATGTTGTGGTCACATGATGTTCTCAGTTATATCATAATACTTCTTAAGTGGGATAGGCAGTTCCACATGAATTATGTTTATATTCAAAACATGAGTTTTTTAAGTAATTATTTTCATGAAATTATAAAATTTTACTCATATAAATTTGTAATATACATTGGTTATTAACTATATTTTCACATCACATATGTTATTGGCTCAGTTATTCTAATGTATATCTATGGAGTAAAATATTTGGATAAATAAGGATGAGAAAATTAAAACTACTAACCATAAAAATGAAAAAATATCAACAATTAAGGGATAAATCATAATTAAAATATATTCATTTACCTATTAATTTATAGGATTCAATCTATGTTATCATTGGTCTATTTCTTAAAATTATGTATCATGGGAATTTTTGTTCCATTCATAATGGTTTATAAAGATATTGTAAATTTAGTAAATAATATCCCATTTATATTTTCAAACTATGTGTCCATTAATGCATCATTATCGTTCACTAGGTTACAATCATGCTAAGGCAAATTCCTCCATTTTTATGATTATTACCCAAAGGCGAAATAATGCCTAGTCCACATCCACATGCAGTTCCAATTTGGGATTTCATTTCATGGAATACAATAACTCTATTACTAACAAAAATATATATATGTATTCATATATTTCGAATTATCCATGAGGGTTTCAATAAGGGGATTTAATCTCATTTTCCAAAAATTACATGGCCTTTCTCTGATAACCGTTATGGAAACCAATATTTTTTACATTTAATTTATATATTTATTACCTAAAAATGAAAATATGACAATAAAGGAAGAAAATAATGCCATGTTTTTATTTGTAACATCCCAAGTAACTAAATAATTATGTATTTTCATATCTATGTCTATTTATTAATTAGATAGTGTTTTAAAGGATTAAAATTATAATAAATCCAATCTTAAGCATAGAATATTCTAATAATTTTTAAAAGATTGTTTTACTACCTTTTGATTAATTTTTTTTAAATCTAATTATTTAGAATTTTATATGCTCTATTGGTAAAAATAAACTTATTCTATAGAATTGTGACATTGAAATTTACTTTGGATAAGTTTTCGTTATTTTTTGTGAGAATGTAAATTTTTTAATGAATAGTGGAAAATACTACAGTTTACTTCAAAACTACTTTTTCATCTAATTTAATTATATGGTTTGAGCATCTTTTTAATTGGATTTAAAGTTTAATTAGAATATATTTTTACCATTTAATCCAATGTTGGTCATTTTAATTGATTTCACTTTGGAATTGGGAATAAAAAAGTGCCAAAGTTTTCATACATATTGTTTCAAAAAAAACCTGATATTTGTTTTGACAACAAGAATTATTTTTAAATTAATTACTGAAATTTCTATGTTTGGAATGTGGTAAAATTGATTCCATATTTGGAATCATAATGTCAAAATTATTTAATTAAGACTCTTTTTTTGGACATTATGAATAGTAACAATGGTAATTATCTTTAATTATCGTTATCAATTTGTAATCAGGTAGTTAAGGGTAATAAAATAATATAATAATTGTTGGAATCACCTGTTTTGATAATCCCAAATCATGCTTAAACATTGATTATGATGTATTAAAACCTTGCATTAATCTTATTATTCTATGCTTAAACGTATTTTATTCTAAACAGTTCATATTCTTACTCTCATAACTTTACTGTAACAGCTTACAGTAGTATTTACATAAGTTTAGTATTGTTAGCTAACAGTCAGAGTTTTCTTTTCAAAGTCACAGTTACAGCTAACTGTCACCTTAAGTTACTGTTGCAATAAGTTCACAGTTACAAGGTTACAGTCGAAGACTAATACAAGCTTACAGTCACGAGTCTACCGCTATCTATTGTCAAAGCTCACAGACGAAGGTCACAGTTACAAGACTTCTGTTGAAAGTTTTCTCTGCTCAAGTTCACAGTCGAACAAGTCTACAGTTGGAACAAGTTCACAGTCGAACAAGCCTACAGTCATAAGTCTACAGTCAAGGTTACAGTTAGACAGCTTCTGTCGACTAAGTCTACTGATGATCGAGGTCTACAGTTGACAAAGGTTACAGTTCTACAAATTTGATATTACAAGTCTACAGTTAGAGAGGCTACAGTTACATGGAGTAAAATCTACCATTGAAAGCCTACAGACAACAAGCCTTTTGTTGAAGTCAGCAGTCAGAAGGAAGTCCACAGTTGGAAGACCACAGTTGAAGTCCACAGTGACATACATTCTCGACCAGTCTATTATTATTATATTTCTACTTTTTTGTTTACCAATTTGATTAATATTAATCTAACGGTCATGTCTAGAAAAATTAATACACCTAACATAATTTATTGATATTTGCAGACATATCAAGAAATAATACAATGTACGAGGAAGATTGCACGTGTAACTCAAGACTATTTATCTTGTCGGCCTCGGGTGAACAAAAAGGACATATATGGAGGAGTATAAAAAGAAGAGAGTAGCATTCAAGAAAAAGAATGAATGGAACGAAAAGAACAGTGACATACACGAACAAGAATAGAGGAAGGACACACATAGTCTAACATCTACAACTGAGAAGGAGATACGCATATACACAAAAAGAAGAACTCTCGAGCATTCATTCTGAAGAACAAAAGAGTCTCAAGTGAACCGACTGAAAGAACCATCTCCTAAAAGCCATGCTGTGAAGCACTCAAACTCAAAGAAGTTGATCACTTGAACATCAGGAAGTCTGGAAATCACGACACTCTGTTTTAGTGTCAACTTACAGAAAAAGGACCAATGCTTCAAGTCACACATTCCTACGAGTCCAGAACTGATCTGCCAACACTATAGAGCACTCTAAACCTTCTTCTTTCTATCTCTTTCTCTACTATGTTTAAGTGTTTTACATTTGTGAGCAGTGTGTTAGTATTACACACACTGTCTCCTGTGCTTAAACTGAGGGATACTGAAAATCCCTATCCCAAACCTTTTTACATTTGTTACCCACGTACAACTGTGGAAGAAGCTTGGTGTGGCTTGGTCATTTGTTTTCCCACGTATAACTGTGGAAGAAGCCTGGTGTGGCTTGGTCATTTGTTTTCCCACGTATAACTGTGGCAGTGGTTGTCAAACCTGGACAGTTTGTGAAAACTGTTGTAAAGCCCGATACAGGCTGTGTATCAATCTTTTTTATAAAATTGCTTGGTGGCAGGTGATCACCAAGTGGAAGAGGACTAATTCTTAGCTTAAGACTGAACCTCTTTTTTGAAATAGCTTGTTATTCTTTTCTTTACTTTGTTTTTTTTTCGCTGTGCTCCTTTTTTTTAAACAAGAAATCTGTTTTTGCATATACTCTGATAGTCAATTTTGGTTAGTGTGTATAAGAGATTTGTTTAGTAAACTTGTTTCAAAAGTAATGTTAGTCATCAAACTAACCTTACTCAGGATTAATCAACCTTAGAGAAACCTGTTGAACAATAAGTCACCTATATCTCTACTGCCTTAATTGACTGGGCTGTTTTTCAATTTGGGGGATTTAATCTTAAAGTTTTCAACAGAAATTTTTTATTGGAACTCAATTCACCCCCCTCTTGAGTGTCCACTCCGACCAACATTTGGTATCAGAGGATGTGTTTATCTCTGTTATACTTGCTCAAAGTTTTATTTTAACTCCCTGTTTTTAAACTGTGATTGTAGTTTTATCTAAAAGATCTTAAATTTCTGTTAGTTCTAAATTTTATCTCTTTAAAACATTTTCTAAAATTTCCATGTGGATAATAGACTAGAAGGTGCTGCTACTAACAGGCCACCCTTCTTTAATGGTGTGAATTATGCGCAATGGAAGCTCAAAATGAAAATTCATTTGGAAAGTATGGGTTTTGATATTTGGACTGCTATAGAGTCTCAATACAAGATTCCAGAAACTGAAAGAATATCTTGGGATGAACCTACTAAGGTAGCTTACAATAATAATTGTAAGGCTGTGAATTCCCTCTACTGTGCTCTAGGAGATGAGGAATTCAATAGAATTTCTGCATGTAAAACTGCTTTTGAAATCTGGGACACCTTAGCTGTTTCTCAAGAAGGAACAACTAATGTCAAGGAAATGAGGTTAAATACTTATACTATCAAATATGATAACTTTAAGATGAAAGCTGATGAACCTATTTCTGATATGTATCTCAGGATTAATGAGATAGTCAACACAATGAGCTCACTCGGAAAGATTGTTCCAGCAAAGGAGAAAATCATGAGATTATTGAGATGTCTGCCTGACAGATGCAGAGGCACATCCGTTTCAATTAGAGAATCCTGTGATATTGGAACTTTGCCTGTCAAGGAGTTAATTGGTAAGCTGATGATGTACGAAGAAGAGCTCAAGGTAAATAAAGTGGAAGATGAGGAACCAAAACGAAAATCTGTAGCTTTAAATCTACTGCGTCAAAGAGCAAAGACAAGGAGAAAGTGCATATACCAACTGAAAGCTCATCTAGTGAAGACTTAGATTCTGACAGTGATGCCGAGATGGCACAAATAGCAAGGAGATTCAAGAAGTTCTATAGGAAGAAGAAGTTCTTCAGAAAACCAAACTACAAGGGTAGGTATGATAGACAAGGTAAGTCGAAGAAAGATTGGAAGAAAACTGATAAAGAAGAAGACATAGTTTGCTATGAATGTAAAAGGAAAGGACACATCAAAGCTGATTGTCCTAAGTTAAAATTCAAGAAGAAATATGAGTACAAGGATAAGAATTATAAGAAAGCTATGAAGGCCACCTGGAGTGCTTCAGAAGACAGCACAAGTGAATCAGAATCCAGTGATTCTGAAAGAAATCGTGCTAATATATGTTTCATGACAAACACATCTGAGGTAACCTTAGACACTCCCACTTTAAACTCTTATTATTCTGAAGGTGAAGCAGAATCTGGTTCTGATTCTGAAAATATGTCTACAGATGAATTGATTGAATACTGTAATATGCTGGAAGAAACGTGTAATGAACTAAAGGATAAATATAAGTCTTTAAAGAAACAGCATGCTCTTACTGCAAGTGTCAAGTCTGCACTTGATGTAGAAAAAGTGAAAAATGTTCAATTATTAAAGGAGAATACAGAACTGAAACTATCTAATGAACAACTTAGAAAGGACATAGAAACATTCACAAATGGAAAAGATACTCTAACCCAACTGCTAGGAAAGCAAGTTGCACCTAAGTATGCTACTGGCTTGGGATACCAACCTGGACAAAGACAGTTTACTAAAACCCGATTTATTCCCAAGTCTGGAAAAAATCCTGCTAGTTCCAGTTTTGGAAATTCGTATGCCTCAACTGGTTATTTAAATAGTTATAGATCAATTAAATTATATCTCTCTAAATATGTTGCATCTATTAGTTGTATGGGACCCATAAAACAAATCTGGGTACCTAAATCCTTGATTGCTAACATATCTGGACCCAAGAAAATCTGGGTACCAAAGTCATTTCCTGTCTAATCTGTTTTGTAGGAAATCTGTTTGAAAAGAAATTACAAGAAGGTATGGTACTTAGACATTGGATGTTCAAGACACATGTATGGGGACTATTCGTGCTTCAAAAGCTTAACAAAGGTTGATGGAGGATATGTCACTTTTGGTGATAACTCAAAAGGAAAAATCATCGGCTTAGGCCAGATTGGTAACACTGACTCAGTATTAATTTCCAAAGTTTTATTTGTTGATGGACTTAAGTACAACCTACTTAGCATTTCTCAATTGTGTGATGATGGTTTTAATGTCACGTTTGAAAACAATTCTTGTGATGTTTATAATTCCAAAAATGCTTTAATATTTTCTGCCTTAAGAAATGAAAATGTTTATGTTGTTGACTTAAACACTTTAGCTAAACATAATGTTACTTGCTTAAATGCTTTTCATAAAGAGTCTTGGTTGTTGCATAGGAGATTAGGACACTGCAACATTCACTCACTTATAAAACTCTCTAAGAAACACCTAGTTAGGGACCTACCTAAGCTTGAATTCCCAAATGACAAAGTGTGTAATCCCTATCAAAAGGGAAAACAACACAAAGTTTCTTTTAAACCAAAGAAAGAAGTTTCAACTTCTCAACCACTTGAACTGGTTCACATGGATTTGTTTGGACCATCAAGAATTTCAAGTCTAAATGGGAAGCACTATGTTTATGTTCTTGTAGATGAATTTTCTAGATATACTTGGGCATACTTTCTAGATCACAAAAGTAAAGCCTGCTCTTCGTTTGTTAAATACTCTAAGTCTGTAGAAAATCTTAGTGGACTTAAGATTAAGACCTTGAGGAGTGATCATGGCCGTGAGTTTGAGAATCAAGAATTTGAATCTTACTGCTCACACAATGGCTATGCTCACAATTTTTCAGCTCCTAGGACACCTCAACAGAATGGTGTAGTGGAAAGAAGAAACCTAACCCTGCAAGAAATTGCAAGGACTATGCTTAATGAATATGACATGCCTGTTTACTTTTGGGATGAAGCTGTAAATACAGCCTGCTATGTTATTAATAGAGTCTTGATTAGACCGGTTCTTAAGAAAACCCCTTATGAGTTGTGGAATAATAGGAAGCCTAAGGTTAATTACTTTAGAGTTTTTGGTTGCAAAGTCTTTATTCTGAATACTAAAGATAATCTTGATAAATTTGCTCCAAAAAGTGATGAAGGAATTTTCCCGGGTTACTCTATGTCTAGTAAATCCTATAGAGTGTTCAATAAGAAAACCAAATGTGTGGAAGAATCTGTTCACATCAAGTTTGATGAGACTGATCCACATGAGTCTAAAACTTCTCTTGAAGATGTTGAAGAAGACTTATCTGTTCTGGACCTAAATGACAAATCTAAAGAACCTGTAATAAAAACATCCAGTTCTGGACTTTTTCTAGAATCTTCCTCTGTGGAACCCGAACCTATAAATGAACCTGAAATCTCTAGTTCAACCTTTACCAAATCAACTAGGATTCTAAAGAATCATCCTTTAGATGCTGTTGTTGGTAATCTTGATAGAGGAACACAAACTAGAGCTTCTCTAAGAAATCAGGTTGAACATCAAGCTTTTCTTTCACAGCTTGAACCCAAAAATGTCAATGATGCTATCAGTGATGAATTCTGGGTAATGGCTATGCAAGAAGAACTAAATCAGTTTGATAGAAACAATGTTTGGGAATTAGTGGAAATACCTAAAGACACTCTTACCATAGGCACTAAATGGGTGTTTAGAAACAAAGTTGATGAGTTTGGTAATATAATCAGAAAAAAAGCTAGGCTAGTTGCACAAGGGTATAGTCAGGAAGAAGGAATAGACTATGAGGAAACCTTTGCACCCGTGGCTAGACTAGAGGCCATTAGGATATTACTTGCTTATGCTGCTCATCTGAATTTCAAACTATATCAAATGGATGTTAAAAGTGCTTTTCTAAATGGATATATAATTGAGGATGTATTTGTAGAACAACCTCCTGGTTTTACAAATCCCCATTTTTCTAATCATGTTTTTAAACTATCTAAAGCTTTATATGGTTTAAAACAAGCTCCAAGAGCTTGGTATGATAGGCTCATCTCTTTTCTTATTTCGAAAGGATTTACTAAAGGGATAGCTGATCCTACTCTTTTTATTAAATGGATTTCTAAAGATGTCTTAATAGTACAAATTTATGTGGATGATATTATTTTTGGATCTTCTAAAAATTCTTTATGTGTTGATTTTTAAAAAATAATGCAAAATGAGTTTGAAATGAGTTTAATGGGAGAACTCAAATTTTTCCTTGGATTACAGATCTTTCAAAATAAAAATGGTATTATTTTGAACCAAAGTAAATATATTAAAGGTCTTCTAAAACGTTTTTCTTTGGATGGCACCAAAGGCAGTGACACACCTATGAGAACCACTTGCAAGTTGGACAGTGATGCAACTGGTGAACCAGTGGATCAAACCAATTACAGAGGTATGATAGGTAGTCTACTGTACCTTACTGCCAGTAGACCTGACATCATGTCCAGTGTATGCATGTGTGCTCGGTTTCAAGCCAATCCAAAAGAGTCTCATTTGACTGCTGTTAAAAGTATTTTCAAATATCTAAAACATACTCCCAATTTGGGATTATTTTATCCAAAAGGACAATCATTTGATTTATTAAGTTATTCTGATGCTGATTTTGCTGGCTGCAAGTTAGATAGAAAGAGCACCTCTGGAACATGTCACATTTTAGGCAAGTCACTAGTATCTTGGTGTAGTAAGAAGCAGAATTCTGTTGCATTGTCTACTGCCGAAGCTGAGTATATAGCTGCTGGTAGCTGTTGTGCACAAATCTTGTGGATGAAACACACTTTACTAGACTATGGATATCAATTCAAACATGTCTCTATAAGGTGTGACAATACAAGTGCTATTAACATTTCTAAAAATCCAGTATCTCATGCTAGGACAAAACATATTGATGTGAGACATAACTTTCTAAGGGATCACTATCAAAAAGGTGATATCACTCTTGAGTTCATTGGCTCTGAACATCAGTTAGCTGATATTTTTACAAAGCCTTTGAATTCTGAGAGATTAAGTTACATCAAACATGAGTTAGGTATGATTAATTATAGCACAGTTGAAACCTCACAGTTGAAACCTCACAGTTGAAACCTCACAGTTGAAACCTCACAGTTGAAACCTCACAGTTGAAACCTCACAGTTGAAACCTCACAGTTGAAACCTCACAGTTAGACCTCACCGGTGTACCTCACTGTTACATCTCTCTGTAGGCTGTTTCGCTGTTTAACCTTATTTTATTTTTGCAGGAATTCGAACCGTTTCTTTTCTTTATACTTTTATTTCTAAATCCCTAAATGATAAAATTTAGAACATCGAACATATCTCAATCCACTCATCTCGACCCTTGCTCTCTCAAGTCCTAAACCCTAAACCTTCAACCGAACCTCGAAACCTCATTCAGTTCCAATGGCCAGAACAAAGCGACCCCCGACTGTCAATGAAGATGCACCAATGCCGAAGAGGACTCGAGTCGAATCCAGTGGCACCGGGAACGCCTCGATAAGACCTGTTAATCCACATCTGACTAAGAGAGAAATAGTTGCTGAGAAGGAGCTAAGTGAAGAGTGGATTTTATCGAGCAGATCATTAGTACTGGCAGTGCTTAATGAGCAAGGATGGACCGAATGCTTCGCAAACAATAATGGACCATACTACCCGAAGCTGGTGAAGGAATTCTATGAATATCTACAGTTCGAGGAAGAGGATGATCTGCATAGACTGGTATCCAGAGTAAACGGCAATGAAGTCAGTTTTTCATCCGTTGAATGGGCTGCATGTTTAAGAGTTCCTCATGAGGGTATTTACAACTACTATTCTAGAGCGGCTCCTCCAAATAGTGGAATCTTTGATCATGAGACGGCTCTGGAAGAACTAACAGGCAATGGCACAGTAAGAAAGATTATTGCTGCTGAAATGAGTGGAGAGGACAGGCTTCTGTTTATGTTTATTCAGCATGTACTGAGTCCTAGAAGAGGAGATTTTGCAACTCTGAAGCACCAGGATATTAACATGATGTACTTATTAAAACATGGAAGGAAGGTCAACCTTTGTAGGTTGCTGATGGCTCAGATGGAGGACATGATAATGGCAAGCTAAAAATCAAGTGCCTTGTTTCATGCTAAACTCATTTCGGTAATGTTGAAAGTGAAAGGTGCAGCTGGAAGTCAGGAAGAGTTGATAGTGGCAAAGAACAGTGTATGTATCTCGAAAGTAATCTGCAAATTCATGAGGATCAGTTGGAATCCCTGGAAGAAATCATGGGTGAATGATGAGGAGAGAATCTATGAGAAATTTATCCCTTCTACTCACCCCTCTAGACCGAGAGATAGGAGAGATCCAGGCTTAAAGCCTGATGAGCCTGAACCTGTATACTCAGATGATGAACAGACTGCAGCATTTGGTGACTCTGCAAGAGAGAACACCCCAATTGATGATGGGAGTGATCCTGAGACTACTCACAGTCCTGTCAGGACAGTGGCGTTTGGAGCAGAAAGCCCTCCAAAAGAACTACATAGTAGAGAACCTGTTCTAAGAGACAGTGAGACTGAGTCTACAGAAGAAGAAGAAGAATCTCAATATTTTGTCAAGGACACCTCTGACGAGGATGATACAGTCGAAGCAGAAGAGGCTGGAGCTTCAAATGAAATTCAAGAAACTGTTGCAGAAGATGAAGAGGAGATCAGTGGTGAAGAAACAGAAGAACATATTATGAGCCCTCTGATAGGGTATATAGAAAAGTCAGTGTCTGACCAGGAAGCAGGAGTGGTCTCTACTACTGTTGTCATGGAAGTGGTTGATGACTCAACAGAGAGGGAGGCTAACCTCACTGCTGAACCTACAGAGGAAGCAAGTATGGAACCTTCTAGAGCTACAGAAGAGAACTTAGAGTTACCCAGAGTCGAGCAGATAGTAGAAAATGTTCAGGAAGGAGCTCCAAGTGAGGGGGAGCGTTTTGGTTCAGTCTCTGTACTGTATGATATAGAAGGATGGACCTCAGATCCAGGATACATGGTGTTAGGACTCAATTATGAGGATTCAGATGAGCAAATCCAACCACCAAGAAATCCAGTTATCCTAACTAACATCTCTCCAGTGTTAGAAACTGAAAGATTGGCCACCAAGGAAGACCTTGAATCCTTAAAGAATGAAATGAAGGAGACCATCAGACAGTCTGTTGCTGAATTGAAAACCAGTCTTTTTGATGAGCTGAAAAATGTAGAACAATACTTAGAATTATCTCTAGGATGTGTTGTGGGAAGTCCAATCAAAGAAGTGATGGATGAAATGAATGTGTGCCACACTCAAATTGAAAGCTGGACTGGAGCAGTAGTGGCCCTCAGACAATCAGTTGCTTCTTTAACTGCCCTGAGCAGTTCTCAGACACAAGTGGCCAGTGAGATTCGATACATCATAGAAGTGGTCAAGCAGTTTGTGGAAGTATTTGAGGCTTTCAAGAAATCAGTAAAAGAACACTTTAGCAATCAAGATGTTGTCATTCAGAAAGTGATTGGAAATCTGACTCAGTCTTTCAAGGAGATAGTGGCATTCTCAGTCAAGTCCCTTCCTTCATCTAGCTCTCCTGTAGACCTTGAGCAGTTTAGAAGCCTGCTCAGAGAAGATCTTACTCAGGCCCGTGCAAATGACACATCAGACCTACAGATCCTTGCTACTACAAGAGAAGTCAGTGGCTTTGATCGTGAGCACCTGCAGGCTGCTACTGCTTCTCAGGAGGCCATCAAAAGTGAAGTGGATTATTACTTTGATCGGATTTTCACCAAGCATCAGTTGAACCATCACTTCAAGCTCATGCTAGAAACTATGAAGCTGCCTCCTGTAACTCAAGCTTTCAAAGAAAAAGTTAGCAAGCTACGAGAGTTGACCCTGGCTTTGGATAAATTCTTGGAAAACCAAAATTACTTCTTATCTACCATGGACAGAGGAGGAAACATCATCATGGAATTCAGGAATCTGCTCCTACCTTTTCTTCATGTGGACTGCACACCTGTTATAGTTCCTCATGCACTACCTGTCTCCAACCCCAGTGGTTCTTCAGTAATGTCTCCTGCTGATGCCCTCAGAAGCCTTAGACCACTGATACCTCGGCAAGTTACTCACTACAAGCCTTCAGGAGCATCTGTTGCTGCCCCTCCAGACATTCCTGCTACAATTCCTAAGCCTGTTGATCTTTCACCTACTGCTCCATCTTCTTCCTCCAAAGGAAAAGATCCCTTACCTACAGATGAAGAGGATTGAGTCTGTTTATGTTTTTTTGATAGGGATCATGTATTCACGTTTTGGGTCATGTAATGTACTCATTATTAATACAATGTTTATTTTCTCTCTCTCTGTCTTTCTTTTTGTTATTCACAAAGGGGGAGAAATAGGGAGAAATAGGGAGAAATATGGAAAAATTGGGGGAGCAATGAACCTATACAAAGAGGGAGAAATCCTTGAGGATTATACCTAATTTTTGTGCTCATATTGCTAATACTGTGTTTTGCACACTTCTCTCTGATACATCTATATTTCATTCCATACTGACATAATTTGTGATTATCAAAAAGGGGGAGATTGTTGGAATCGCCTGTTTTGATAATCCCAAATCATGCTTAAACATTGATTATGATGTATTAAAACCTTGCATTAATCTTATTATTCTATGCTTAAACGTATTTTATTCTAAACAGTTCATATTCTTACTCTCATAACTTTACTGTAGCAGCTTACAGTAGTATTTACTTAAGTTTAGTATTGTTAGCTAACAGTCAGAGTTTTCTTTTCAAAGTCACAGTTACAGCTAACTGTCACCTTAAGTTACTGTTGCAATAAGTTCACAGTTACAAGGTTACAGTCGAAGACTAATACAAGCTTACAGTCACGAGTCTACCGCTATCTATTGTCAAAGCTCACAGACGAAGGTCACAGTTACAAGACTTCGGTTCAAAGTTTTCTCTGCTCAAGTTCACAGTCGAACAAGTCTACAGTTGGAACAAGTTCGCAGTCGAACAAGCCTACAGTCATAAGTCTACAGTCAAGGTTACAGTTAGACAGCTTCTGTCGACTAAGTCTACTGATGATCGAGGTCTACAGTTGACAAAGGTTACAGTTCTACAAATTTGATATTACAAGTCTACAGTTAGAGAGGCTACAGTTACATGGAGTAAAAGCTACTATTGCAAGCCTACAGACAGCAAGCCTTTTGTTGAAGTCAGCAGTCAGAAGGAAGTCCACAGTTGGAAGACCACAGTTGAAGTCCACAGTGACATACATTCTCGACCAGTCTATTATTATTATATTTCTACTTTTTTCTTTACCAATTTGATTAATACTAATCTAACGGTCATGTCTAGACAAATTAATACACCTAACATTATTTATTGATATTTGCAGACATATCAAGAAATAATACAATGTACGAGGAAGATTGCACGTGTAACTCAAGACAATTTATCTTGTCGGCCTCGGGTGAACAAAAAGGACATATATGGAGGAGTATAAAAAGAAGAGAGAAGCATTCAAGAAAAAGCATGAATGGAACGAAAAGAATAGTGACATACACGAACAAAAATAGAGGAAGGACACACAGAGTCTAACATCTACAACTGAGAAGGAGATACACATATACACAAAAAGAAGAACTCTCGAGCATTCATTATGAAGAACAAAAGAGTCTCAAGTGAACCGACTGAAAGAACCGTCTCCTAAAAGCCATGCTGTGAAGCATTCAAACTCAAAGAAGATGATCACTTGAACATCTGGAAGTCTGGAAATCACGACACTCTGTTTTAGTGTCAACTTACAGAAAAAGGACCAAAGCTTCAAGTCACTCATTCCTACGAGTCCAGAACTGATCTGCCAACACTATAGAGCACTCTAAACCTTCTTCTTTCTATCTCTTGCTCTACTGTGTTTAAGTGTTTTACATTTGTGAGCAGTGTGTTAGTATTACACACACTGTCTCCTGTGCTTAAACTGAGGGATACTGAAAATCCCTATCCCAAACCTTTTTACATTTTTTACCCACGTATAACTGTGGAAGAAGCCTGGTGTGGCTTGGTCATTTGTTTTCCCACGTATAACTGTGGAAGAATCCTGGAGTGGCTTGGTCATTTGTTTTCCCACGTATAACTGTGGCAGAGGTTGTCAAACCTGGACAGTTTGTGAAAACTGTTGTAAAGCCCGATACTGGCTTTGTATCAATCTTTTTTATAAAATTGCTTGGTGGCAGGTGATCACCAAGTGGAAGAGGACTAAGTCTTAGCTTAAGACTGAACCTCTTGTTTGAAATAGCTTGTTATTCTTTTCTTTACTTTGTTTTTCTTTCGCTGTGCTCCTTTTTTTTAAACAAGAAATCTGTTTTTGCATATACTCTGATAGTCAATTTTGGTTAGTGTGTATAAGAGATTTGTTTAGTAAAATTGTTTCAAAAGTAAAGTTAGTCATCAAACTAACCTTACTAAGGATTAATCAACCTTAGAGAAACCTGTTGAACAATAAGTCACCTATATCTCTACTGCCTTAATTGACTGGGCTGTTTTTCAATTTGGGGGATTTAATCATAAAGTTTTCAACAGAAATTTTTAATTGGAACTCAATTCACCCCCCTCTTGAGTGTCCACTCCGACCAACAATAATAATAAAAAATGACCCCAAAATGTGACTTAATTCTACTGGTTGTGTCATTTCCGACCATTTTATTCCTTGTTCCAACTTAGGGACCCCATGGAATCACATTTGGTGATATTGACACTTTATCATTTTATTTTTAAAGAAAGGAGAATATCACAAATGTGTGTTAGACCTAAGTAAAACAATTTTAGTTTTATCTTTGTAAAAGATCTATTAAACAATAAATATTAATTTAATATCTAAAACCATTTCCTACATCATATTAATTTTTTTAAAAAAAAATTAGACATTAAATATAATAATTTATTTATGACACCATGATGATGCGTTGATTGCCTCATTAATGAAGGATTTAAATAAAATGAAAAGAAAAATTATAATATAAGACTTAAACTTTTCAAAAACCTATTTTATGGGTGCATTTCAAACCCTTATCACCTTATACAAGAAATGTATCATTTTGGGACCTTTAAAATCTGAAACACATTTTAAAATAAAGTAACATTTCATGACGTTCCAAGAGTGCCCCTCCTCCCTCTTATTAAAGGCCCCCACCTCTACCACCATAACCACACCTCTCAAGCCATTGGCTCAGAAAAAATCAGCTCATTTTATCTCTTATCATCCCTCTCTTCATCATTGAAGCCTTACATTTTGCAGAATCCTCTTCATGAAACCCTTTTGGTTCAAACCATGGGTAGTTACCCGATTTAAATGTAATGTCTTCTCTAATGTTATTTTGTTTTATTTTGCTTCTCCAACACCATAAACTCTTTTTATTCCATTATTTTGTAACAACAAAAGTATCTTCAATATACTAGGATGTTTTTATGAGAATTATTCGAGTTAAACTTACACACACTCCAGTCTAATGGTTAATGAACATACTGTTTCTGTGAATGGCGAATTTCTACCTCATGATACGATGATTGTTCAATCTTCTTTTAACACCATTCATGGGGGAAATTATTATGTCACTATATTTATATATGATATATATTATGTTTATGTTTTCCTTATGATTCTGTATTTTTAATTAATGGCATACCATTATAGTTTCCATTATGGGTAAACGCGATAATTTTATTTTAGGAAGTGCAGACTACCACCCCTTAAAAGTGATTTGAACTATTCATGTCATATGTGGGAATTGTAAATGATGGAGTTAATAATATTATATATGGTATTATTCTGGAATTATAATGTACCTTTATATAAATATGATTCAATTCCATTAAATACTAAATAGAAATGAATCTAGCATTCATGCGTACGTACGACTTACCGTCTCCATGAATTGTGCATTTTATTTCATACCTCTAAATGTTATGTAATATTATAAATTCATGTATATACTGGTTATATATGATATATACGATATGTAAATCATGAATATAATTCTAGATATAATGGATATTTTATCAAATGAATAACTAGTAATTATAAGAAGTTTATTTTTGACTCAAGTAACAAAGATCGACAATTCGACCGTTAATAACATAAATAATTTCACAATGTTCATTATATGGAAATAAGTTATATTAAATGAATAATGGACTTGAAAAATTTTCTTAATCAAGTATAAATTATCTCTAGTTTATTATTCAGGAGATTAAAGAACGATCGAGTCAAGTCAGAAATGAGGTAAGGGACTTCGTCTCAATCTCCTTTCGTTGTGGCATATTTTTATTTATACACAACATTCTTTTATACGGTGTATAAACCCCATTGACTTTTACTTTCATTCAAAAGGAATATTTTTTTATTAATCTTTTTACTAAATTACAAAAAGAATGTTTTTTCTTACGTATGCGGCGACAATAAATTCTCCACTACCATGACCATTATTTGAGTTTCGGCTTCATCTACATGACATAATAATTTTTTAAATAAAAATTAAATACTATTTATTACTTTTCATTTATTTTGATATTTAAAATGGTATTGATAATGTTTTTATTATATCAATGTGTTTTATTGATATCTTGTCATTGAAATATAGAAATGTAATGTTTCTTTTATGCATGTTTTATGTGATACAATTTTGTTATGGTTCATGGGAATTATTTATGAAGATGGGTGGCTACAAGATAAAATAAGGGCAGGTGTGCCTGATATAGATCTCCAATGCATTGGGTAACACGAATTAGTTAAATTTTAAGATTTCTCCGAAGAGATTTATCGAATATACTTTGATGGGTATTCCAAATGCAACAATGCACATTACTCCCTACGTATGAATGTTATGAATTACTGAAGTTACCATTATGACTTATTATTTATAAAATCTAATAATGAATATTATGATTTCATGAGGTATGTAAAAGTGCTTATGTTTTATGAGTAAAGTATGATTTCATTGATTCTTATGTATATATGGCCTAATGTTTTCATTCCATATTTTTATATCCCTTACTGAGCTTTTTATGCTCATACCATGTTTTTGAAATGTTTTTCACAGGTCAAGGAAAAGTACATGATGTGATGACAGTGTCTAGGAAGTGTCAATAAAGAATCCATGTTTTATTTTAAATATGATTCATTTGATTGGAAAATTGAATACTGTGTTTTATGTAACCACATTGTTTAAATGTGGAATGTAATGCATGACTTATGATCTAAATCTCTAAAACACTAAACCTGAATAGATTCTCAATGTGTAATCTTGTAATAAATCAAGATTAAGTAATGTTTAAGGCTAGGGCATTAGATTTGTTATCATTGGCCAGTTTAGATAATTGTAGGAGTTGGAATTCTATTAAATGATTATCAAAAAATTATTTTTTAATGGTAAAATTGAAAATGATATAGAATTTGAAGATTACCATGTTGCTTTATCTAAGACATGTTTGTTCAGAAGGGTTTCCAGAGAGGAAATAGGGAAGCGGTGCTATGATGTAATACCGAAGGAAATGACCTTTCGAATTAGCATCTAGAGATATTCGGAATTGGAACTGAACATTTTTTTAAAGAAATGGAGCAGTTGACTCATGTGATAAATGGTGGTGGTATCCATACATGAGATCAGCCAGATCAACCGCAAAGGAACATGTCAGTGGTGGAACATTTAATGAAGAAACATCCCCCATCATTCAGAGGATAGTCTGGCCATTGTTAGCTGAAGCGTGGATTAATGAACTGGAGAATAATTTTGATGTCATGGTGTATTTAGAAAATCAAAAGGTTAGTCGTTCTATTTATCTTTTGTAGGGCGAAGAAGATTAGTGGTGGTCAATGGTTAAAAATATCAGGGATACTGATGAGATTGATGATCTTGAATGGGATGAATGCAATGGTATGTTTATCAAGAAATATTTTCCTAAGGTTATTTGACATTAGATTGAAAAAATTTATTGGAATTGAGGCAAGAGGACGACACAGTGGATGTTTATGAAGAAAGGTTCACATCATTTGCAAGGTATGCCCCAAATTTTATCTGAGATCTGGATAATAAAATCAATTGTTTTTACTCAAGATTGAATCCAAAATATCGAAGGGCATTAGCTTCTCGTGAGTTCAAATGTAATGAAAATCTTGTTTGATGTGCTGATAAGGTGGAAATGGAGTTTTCCCATGATCAAGTGTTCTATGACAACCAACATAAGAAGAGACAGAGGTGGCAGGAGAAAGGGAAGAATCCTTCAAAAAGTTTTGATGGTAATAAAACACAGTTTTTAGTTTTTGATAAATGTGGTAAAAAGCATGCTGGGGATTGTCTTTTGAATTCTGGAAATTGATATCGATGTGGTAAGATAGGACATAAGGCTCGGGATTGCACTAGAAAAGATCAGGGTGATGGTAAGAAAAAGTTTGATTTACTGTTAGTGAAATTTTTCAAGGGAAATGAGTAGGTTCATTATACAAACGAGTGTTTGACAAAGATCTCGAATGATGGGAAGCATTCAGACTACATGAAAAAAGGGGTGGTGAAATCCTTTGCAACTACTTCAGAAGATGTTGGGCCATCAAATGAAGTGGTATCAGGTAGTTTGTTTGTTTTTTCAGATTATGCCAGTGTGTTTTTTGATTCGGAGTCTACAAATTCTTTCATCTCTAAACAATTTTCTAGTTAATTGGGAATACCATATCAAGAAATGACTCATGAAATTTTGGTAAAAACACCTGGGGAAAATTTAGTGTCAAAAAGTATTTATAAAAATTTTCCGATCCTTATCCATGGAAAGAACCTACATGAAAACCTTATTGATTTACCTCTACAAGAGTTAGATGTTATCCTGGGTTTGGATTTTCTCTCTATTTACTATGCTAAGATTGACTGTAGAGCTAAAGAAGTTTCTTTTTAGAAAGAATATTTGTATTTGTACAAGAATGAACCCTTACTATTGATAATATATCATGATGCTGAGAAACTTGTAAAAGATGGAAATGAATGTTACCATACACATATTTTTGAAAACAATGGAACCGTTCAGATTAATGATGTGCCAGTGGTAAATGAGTATCCTGATGTTTTTCCTGTTGAGTTTCCTAGAATAATACCAGATCGGGAAGGTGAATTTACTGTTTTCTTAGTTCCCGATGCTAAGCCTATTTCAAAACCCCCTTATCGAATGGATCATATTTATCATTTAGAGTTGAAAGAGAAATGGCCTGATTTATTAGAGAATGGTTTCATTTGACCTATCACATCACCATGGGTTGATTCGGTCTTATTTGTTAAAAAGAAAGATGGTTCAATGAGACTTTTCATTGATTTTAGAGCCTTAAATAACATCACTGTTATAAACAAATATCATTTGCCTCATATTGATGATTTTCTTGATTAGCTCCAAGGAGCTCAGTATTTTTCAAAGATTGGCCCGGGATCGGGGTACCATCCATTGAAGGTAAAGGAAGCAGAAATTCCGAAGACCTTGTTTCGTAAAAGATATGATAATTATGAATTTGTATTTATGCCTTTTGGGCTAACCAATGCACCTACTGTATTAATGGACATTATGAATATATTTTTCCTTGAGTTCTTGGATATGTTTGTGGTTGTTTTCATTGATGATATTTTGGTGTTTTCTAAAAGTAAAGAGGAGCATGGAAGACATTTAAGTGTTATTTTCAAAACTTTAAAAGAAAATAAATTTTATGGGAAATTCAAAAAGTGTGAGTTTTGGTTACAAAAAATTGATTTACTTTGCCACATTGTTTTTAATGATGGATTAACTGTTGATCCTGCAAAAAACAAAGGTTTTTTAAGAATGACCAAGGCCCACAAATGTAACCGAGATTCATAGTTTTCCTTGTATGGAAAGCTATTACTGAAGGTTTGTTAATAAAATTTCACGATTATCTAGTCCAACGACTAAGCTAACTCGGAAGGGTGTTATTTTTATCTGCAAAAAATAATGTGATTATTTTTTACAGGAATTAAAAAGATGATTGGTTACTGCTCGAGTTTTGTCACAACCATCCAAGAATGGTGAGTTTGTTATCTATAGTGATGCTTCATTGAAATGACGTGGTTGCATCCTAATGTATAATGATCAGGTAATTTCTTATGCTTAACATCAGTTGAAAACTCATGAGGTAAATTACCATACACATGATTTGGAATTATCTTCTTTTGTTTTCACTTTAGAAATTTGGAGGCATCATTTTTATAGAGTAATGTGTGAAATAAATACCGATCACAAAAGTATAAAGTATATCTTCACTCAGAAAGAATTGAACATGAGACATATGAGAGGGATAGAATTAATCAAGGATTATGTTTGTAAAATTCATTACCATCCAGGAAAAGCTAATAAAGTGGCAGATGCTTTGAGTCGAAAAAGTAATGCTTCGTTAACCATGTTACATTTGCAATGTGATCCTTTGGTTATGGAATTGATGAAAATTGGAATATAAGTTGTTGGTGCATGATGTAATTCTATTTTTCTTCATGTATCAGTGAAATCTTCTCTATCAAACAAAAATAATCAAGCATAGAAGCAAAACAGTGAGTTTCAAAAAAAGGTAGAGCTGGTTCAGAAGGGTAAGTTCTGTGAATTAAACATTGATAATGATTGTATTTTGAGAATTGGGAAGAGAATGTGTGTACCTTGTGATTCACAAATGAAGAGAGAGTTGTTATATGAATCTCATAGTTATCCGTTTTTAGTTCTTCAAGGCAGTACTAAGATGTATAGAGATATTCGGGAGTATTACTAGTGGGATGGAATGAAATGAGACATTGCTGATTTTACTGGGAAGTGTTTGACTTGTAAACTGGTTAATGTAGAGAAACAGTTACCGAAAAGGATGCATCTGTCTTTACCATTTCTAGAGTGGATATGATAGAATATATCCATGGACTTAATTCTGGGATCATCGACGAAACGTCAATGTAATAATGCAATCTAGGCTATTGTTGATCGCTTGACGAAATCGTCTCATTTCCTTGTTATACGAGATACCTTTTCCCTTGATAAAATATCTCAATTGTATCTTAAATTGATAGTCAGGTTACATGGAGTACCCCTCTCCATTTTATATGATCGTGATCCCAGGATTACTTCTAACTTTTGGAAAGGCCTTCAGAATTCGTTGGGTACAGAATTAAATTTTAGTACAAATTTTCATCCTCAATCAGATAGGAAATCATAATGAACAATTATGACATTGGAGGATATGCTACGTGTGTGTTCGATGGATTATCAGGGATGTTTGGACCGACATATTTATTTGATTGAGTTTTCTAATAATAACCATTTTCATTCCTGTATACAGATGGAACCATCTGAGGAATTATTTGGGATGTGGTGTTGAACTCCAGCTTTTTAGGATGAAGTGGGTGAAATAAAGTTGATGGGACCAGAATTGGTAGAAGAGTTGGCCAAAAAAGTTCAGCTGATTCAGATGCACATGAGAACATCTCATAGTCGGCAGAAAAGTTATGCAGATAATCTGATGAAGGATCTTTCATTTGAGGTAGGTGATCATGTTTTTCTCAAAGTATCTCCATGGAAAAGTGTGATGCAATTTGTTAAGAAAGAAAAGTGGAGTCCAAGGTTAATTGGACCACATGAAATTCTGGGGAGAGTTAGATCAGCTGAATACCGAGTGTCTTTACCTCCGAGTTAATCTCACGTACACAGTGTTTTTCATGTTTTAATGTTAAGGAAGTACATGCCATATCCATCTCATGTTTTGTGTCCAGAGGTAGTTTAGCTAGAAGAGAATCTATCTTAAGAGGAACAATCGGTCCAGATTCTTGGACAAAGGGAGCATGTGTTGCAGAATAAGGTGATTCATCAAGTAAAGGTTTTGTGAAAAAACCACATGATTGAAGAGGCTACATGGGAATCTAAAAATGCAATGAGGGATAAATACACCCAATTATTCAATAAGTAAATAAATTACGGGGACACAATTTTCTAAAGGGTGGAAGGATGTAACATCCCAAGTAAGTAAAGAATTTTCTATTTTCATATCTATGTATATTTATTAATTATATACTGTTTTAAATGCTTAAAATGAGAATAAATATAATCTTAAGCATAATATACTCTAATATTTTTTAAAAGATTGTTTTAGTACCTTTTGATGGAAAACCATTTTTAAATCTTACTATTGAAAATTTTATAAGCTCTATTTTTTTAAAAAAAATTATTCTATAGAATTGGGATATTAGAATTTACTTTGGATAAATTTTTGGTACTTTTCTGACAATGTTAATTTTTTAATGAATAGTGGAAAATATTGTTGTTTACATTAAAACTGCATTGTCATCTAATTTAATTATATGAATAGATTATCTTTTTAATTTGTTTTAAAGTGTATATAGATAATATTTTTACCATTTAATCAAATGTTGGTCATTTTAATTTATTTCATTTTGGAATTTGGCATAAACAAGTGCCTAAGTTTTCATAGATATTGTTTAAAAAAACCCCGATATTTTTTTTACAAGGGAATTATTTTTAAATAAATTACTTTAATTTCTTTATTTGAAATTGGTAAAATGGATTCCATATATGTAATCATAAGGTCCAATTTTTGTAATTAAGACTCTTTTTTTAGACATTATAAATAGTAACGACGATAATTATGTTTAATTATCGTGATTAATTAGTAATCGGGTAGTTAACGGTAATAAACTAATATCATAATAATAAACAATGACCCCAAAATGTGTCTTAATACTACTATTTGTGTCATTGCCGATAATGGGATGCCTTTTTCCAACTTAGGGACCCCATGGAATCATTTTTCGGTGATAGTGAAACTTTATCATTTTAATTATGAATATAGGGGAATATCAAAAAAGTATGTAACCCCTAAGTAAATCAATTTTAGTTTTGTCTGTGTAAACAATATCATAGACTATAAATATTCATTAAAAAGATAAAAAGTTTTCCTACATCATAATATATTTTTTATAATTTTTAGTCATTCAATAAATTAATTTATCTATGACACCATGATGATGCAGTGATTACCTCATTAATGAACAATTTAAATAAAATGAAAAGATAATGTAAAATATAAGACATAAACTTGTCAAAAACCTATTGGATGGGTGGATTTAAAACCCTTATCATCTTATCCTCGTAATATGTCATTGTGGGACCATTAAAATCCAAATATCATTTTAAAATAACGTAACATTTCACGACTTTCCAAGAGTGGCCCTCCTCCCTCTTATAAAAAGCCCCCACCTCTACCACCTTACCCACACCTCTAAAGAAAATGGATCGGACAAACTCTACTCATTTTATCTATCCAAATTCCATTCTTCATCTTAGATGCCTTACCTTTGGCAGAAATATCTTCAAGAAACCCTTTTGGTTCAAACCACGGGGAGTTACCCGATTAAAAGGTAAAGTCTTCTCTAATGTTATTTTGTTTTATTTTGCTTCTCCAACCCCATAAACTCTTTTTATTAATTTATTTTGTAACAAAAAAAGTTTCTTCAGTATACTATGATGTGTTTATGTGAAGGATTTGAGCTAAACTTACACACACTCCCATCTAATGGTTAACGAACATACTGTTTCTGTGAATGGTGAATTTCTGCCTCAAGAAATGATGATTGTTAAATATTCTTTTTACACCCTTCAATGTGGGAATTAATATTTCACTATAATTATATATGATATATATTATGTTCATTTTTTCATTATGATTCTTTATTTTTAATTTATGGCATACCTTAATGGTTTCAATTATGGGTAAACCCAATAATTTCATTTTAGGAATTGCATACTACCGCCCCCTCAATGTGATTTGAACCGTTAATGCCATATGTGGGACTTGTAAAGGATGGAGTTAATAATATTATATATGATATTATACAAAAATTATAATTTCCTTTATATCATTATTATTCAATTCCATTAAATACGAATTAGAAATGAAAGTAGCTTTCATGCGTACGTACGGCTTACCGTCTTCATGAACGGTGCATTTCATTTCTTACCTCTAAATGTTATGTAATATTATAAATGAATGAATATATTGGATATATATGATATATATGATATCTAAATCTTGAATATAATTCTGGATATAATGTATATTTTTTCACATCAATAACTTATAATTATAAGAAATTTATTTTTGACTCAAGCACAAAAGATCGTCAAAATGATCGTTATTAACATAAATAATTACATAATGTTCATAATATGATAATAAGTTATGTAAAATGAATAATGAACATGAAAAAGGTTCATAAGAAAGTGGAAATTAACTCTATTATATTATTCAGTAGATTAAAGAACGATCGAGTCTAGTCGGACACGAGTTAAGAGACTTTGTCTCAATCTCCTTTCATTGAGCCAGATTTTGTTCTGTACACAACATTCTTTTATACGGTGTATACACCCCTTTGACTTTTACTTTTATTAAAAATAAATCTTTTTGTATGAAGAATTTTTCTAAATGACAAAACGAATGTTTTGTCTTATGTATGCAGCGACAATGACTTCTCCGCCACCGTGACCATTATTTGAGTTTCGGCTTCCTCTATATGCCATAACTTCTTTTAAATAAAAAATAAATACCATTTTTTACTTTTCATATATTTGGGTATTGAATTTTTTTTTTAAATTTTTTTTATTATATAAATGTGTTGTATTGATATCTTGTGATTGAAATGTGGAAATTTAATGTTTCATTTATGCATGTTTTATGTGATAGGATTATGTTATGGTTCTTGGGCATCGTTTATGAAGATGTATGGTTCTATGATAAACTAAGGGCAGGTGAGCCCGATATAGCTCTCCAATGCATTGAGTAATGCGATGGAGTTAAAATATAAGGTTTCTATGAAAAGATTTAGGGAATATAATTTGATGTGTATTCCAAACATAACCATGAGGGTTAATCTCTACGTAAGAATTTTATGAATTCCTCAAGTTACCTTTATGTCTTATGATTTCTATGAGTTATTCCTGAATCTTATGATTTCATGATGTATGTTAAAGTGCATATGTTTTATGAGTAAATTATAATTTCATTGATTTTATGTATACATGGACTAATGTTTTCTTTCCTTATTTTTATATCCCTTAATGAGATTTTTATTCTCATCCCATGTTTTTGAAATGTTTTTCACAGGTCAAGGGAAAAGTACATGATGTGGTGATAGTTTTGAGAAATTCTCAAGAATTAATCCATGTTTTATTTTAAATATGTTTCCTTTGATGAGAAAAATGAATACTATCTTTTATGTAACCACCTTTTTAAAATGTGCAATGTAATGCATGATTTATGATCTAATTCTCTAAAACTCTAAACATGAAAATATTCTCAATGTGTATTCCTGTAATAAATCATTATTAAGTAATGTTTAAGGAAGGGGACTTATATTTATAAATACAAATCATAATAAATAGTAATATGGATAAAATAATATTATTTAAAATTCATTAAAATTCGCTTAAATTAAATTTATCTTCTAAAACTACATAGGATAACTTGTTGATGAACATAAGAAAAGGGTTAGCTAATAAACCAACTAAGGGAATAATAAAAATCATAGAATAATGTTGAAAATTTTAATCAAGAGTTGTAATATTATTCCATAAAAATATGACAATCAAAATGATGAATGTCAAAGTATGGTATAAGATGATAACATATAGAACTCATATGAATTTTCAAACAACGTAAAACAATGAACCACAAGTATTAGTCAAGGCTATCCACTAATAAATCATAGAATAATATTCCGAGGAAAAATTATCATAAACTATATATGGTATATCATGAGAAAAAGGCATTACAAAACTCATTGAAGGGATATATTATTTTGGTCCCTCCATCACATTCATAAAGTGTACTATTTTTTTATTCCCCATAGATTAAAATAAAAAATAATGTACATAATAATTTTTAATCTAATGAATATTTATTATGGGATATCTACTTATAATTCAATTATCAATAAATATTCTGTATATAGGGGTCAATTAACAGGAGGGGAAATGTGGATGCGTATTCATAGTAGAAATTTTTTTCATGGAAAATCAAGAGATATATTCCACAACATAACGAGTGTAAAAAAAGTTCGGCGAAAAATTTAATGTTTGTATCAAGTTATATATAATTACTATAGATTTATAATAAAAATAAATTGGGTTTTAAAAAAACCATAAAAATTTATAACTATAAATCAAAAGGATTCTTATAAATAAAGAAATTGAATAAAAAATAATAAGAGATAATCACGTACCCAGGAATTCATTTTCTGAAAGAATGGGTGGAGATTATAATGATCATGGGAAAATATTTGGTGCGATTTATAAATGTGTAAAGAGTGGATTTTCATGTTGAATGGGTTTTTATATAGATTGGTATTTCTATGTTTTTATTGAAAATGAGAGAATAATTCTTTATTAATTTCTAATGTTAGTTCCTATACTCTTAGTGATATAATAATCCTAACCATAATATTTCACATGGGTTTTCCCAATATTTATGAAATATAATTTTTTTAATAATATATTATACAATGAACATAAGTCATTATAATAATACCATTAATGGTGTAAAATAGAGTCATGTAGAAAAAGAATTGATTTCAAACCACAAAATATGATATTGGTTTTGAGGATTTATTATAGGTATGTAAAACTAATCAAATTACCTAAAAACATGTAATATAAAATATGGAATCTATTTTATTCATGCCTTAGATTTCTTGAATTTATTTCATATCATTTTTCTATAATTATGTCATAATACGTACCATTTTTTGTACCATATTTAACATTTTCCAAAAAAATCACTATCTGGGAAAATAATAAAAGATTACACATTAAATAATTTCAATTTTCTAATTTAAAAAACAATATTTTTTTAATAAAATAATTTTTAATATTTTAAAATTTTACCATTTTGATAAAAATCTAAATTAACTTAAAATACATGTTCTAACAACACTAAAAACATTCTGAACCATATACAAATTACCTTGGAATTATTTAAATTTTATTATCAATAATATATTAATAAATATTTTGAAGAAGATTATTTCTTCGAAATATAATTTATTTAATAATTAATAAATTTATCAAAAAAGAATATTTTAATAGAAACTATATATTTCATATATTTAAAATAGCGACTTCTTTGTATCAAAATCTAGGTTTAATTCATCCTAATATATAGTAGCATTTATAAATTAATAGTGGAAATTGAAAATATTATAATTATTTTATTAAAAATAAAATATAATAATTTATAATACAAGGATGAAGATATATAACCCCTAATTACACCAACCAACAATAAAAGACATTGGTGAGTAATGGTGGAACGTTCATGGGGTGGTTTGAAGAACATGATTTTGGTTTTTATCTCGATAGGATTGAAATTATCCCATATATAGTTTTTCTTAATTATATATTGTTAAATCAATAGCACCCCCATGAAATTTTGATATTTCACTTTCAAAATTTAATCTCTTTGGTAGATTTCATTAAAAATAACACTGAGCTCAAACAAATAATTAAATATTATTATTTAATATTGATATTTATCAATTGGTTGTAGGAATTTCGTCAATGAATGTGAATAACTAAATTATGAAAATATTTTTTACACATATTTATAAAATAAAATCAATTCATTACAGTTAAATATAAATTAAAATAAAATCCAAATGAACATAAATGATGTGTTTTTATAAAAAAATATCTAATGAAAATAGTGGAATTCTATCATAATAAATTTAATTAATAAATATTAGTGAAAGATATTGATAAAATTTATATGTTATATATTCTGTAATAAAAATTTATTTCATTCCATAAATTTAATAGGCTTAAGATAATAAAAATTAAAAAATTTAGAATAAAAATCTATATTTCTGTAAAATTAAAATTTTCTACCTTTTAATAGAACACCTATCTTAATTATAAATTTTCCAACATTTATAATTTTTTTTAAAGGAAAAACATTTTTAAAATTTTGATATCATAATTAAATTATGGTAAATTTTTTGTACTTTTATAGTAAATTTCATTTTTTATGAAAAGTTAAATCTACTGCATTTTCTTTGAAAACCGATTTTTCAGATAAATAATTTCTAATGTAAAATTATATTTCAAATTAATTTTAAATTAAAAATAGTTATATTATAAATAATTAAATACAAATTATGTAATTATAATCAATTTTAAATTAAAATTTGTCAAAAAAATCCAAACTTTCCAACATTATAAAAAAAAATTTCTCGATGGGTCGGTGTGATTAATTTTAAATATAATCTTACAATTATTTGAATTTAATTTTGTAAAATGGATTATTTATTTGTATTAATAATTTACAAAATAATTTTAAACTTAATTTTTATTTTGTCACATAAAAATAATACCAAAGGAATAGATTATTTACCATAGTATAGGTAAAATAATGAAAATCGTTAATGATAAAATGTAATGGCATATAATACAAAAAACACCAAAATTAAATGGGCTATTGAGGAATTTGTTAACCCAAACAGAAATTTTCCATATTAATTATATTAAAAATTTGTGAAAATTAATTTTACCTCAATTTGGTTGTCTGGAAACATAAAATAATCATTATTTAATGAGTTATTCTCACCTCTCCTCAAGTATAATTATCAACCCTCACCAACCTCTTTAAACCCAAAATCCAAGATACTTTAAAAATCTGTTACATAAAATCTCCAACTCACAATACCCACATTTATATTCTTCTTTTATCTCAAAAATTCATTATCTATGATCATGAATAGTTCCACCAATAAGGTGTTAATCACGATCAAATTTTTCTCACAACACCTCTCTTAATTTATGTTTGTTCCCTAATTTCTACCAATATCTATCATAAATAAAGGAAGGATAACTCCAGAATCATGTATATTCTTTAGTTTTATGTTTTTAATGGACTATCCTATATCCAACCGATTTATTACCACATTTTATTTAATTAAACTAAAATGTTGTAAAATATATTACAGTCAATCATCTTTGTGAGTAATAATTTTCATTGTTTTCCATTAATACCTTAATATATAGTAAGAAAACATTTATTATGGAGAAATAATATTTTAGTTGGTATGTTATATCCTAATTTATGTAATTTAACTAATATATATTCATAATTTTAAATAAAATGAAACTAATTTATGATGTTTGTAAAAAGTACCAAGATATACAAGTCATTTATAATTAACATTTTTTCAAATCAATAAACCCCATTTTAGAAATAAAATGATATATTGGGCCATTAATAATCATAAAATTAAATTTACCATTAAAATATACTTCTGGGTTCTTATTACCATTTTTCAAGAACATCCATAATTATAATAATGAGAACCGATCATGAAACCATGAAACAAATCACACAAAACAATGAAAATAATGAATTATTATTGATGAAGTGGGTCACTATATGTTATAAAATAATTACATAAGTTATTATAAATATGAATATATTCCTTTAATGACTTATTAACATTATTATACTGTTAAATAGGATGTAAAATTTTTCACCTCTAAATGGAAGCTTGTGGTAATGGTTTTTTTCTCACTTTTAGTTATGTGAGATATATTCCTTCTTCACCACATATTTAAGGTGTCCACTATATATACAATATTTTGAAATATATATTCATGAAAAAAATTATATTAATGGTATTAATTGTTTTATTTTATTATTGTTACTCTTACGGTGAATTTGATTCGACTGATTGTAAATATGTAATGGAATTCTTAACCCAATATCCATTCTTTGGGATAATATTTGACATCTATAATTATGTCATACTAGGATTATTTGGTAAATGTATCATGAATAAATTATGTTATATTTCCACTTTTTTTGTTTATTTATTAAAAACACAAAATTCTATTCATTGGGTTAGTTCCCAATTCAATGATATTAAATTAATAAGGGGCTATCCTTAAAAAAATTATATTTCCACAATTTCAGTTAAAAAATAATTCTCTTTTTTAAATGTTTTACAAACAATTCCACAAATATTTTTACTATTCTAATATAATTTATAATTTCATTTTTTATCATGTTTTATTATTTATAATTTTTTTAAATGAATATTTTTACATTTTCCAAATATGGTTTTTGATACATTTCCAACAAAAATACAGATGAAATATTTTTTTAACTTATACAACATGAGAATCTTTTCATGATTTCATAAATAATTAATTATTTAAATTAAAAATTAAATTTTTACATGTTTTTTTGAATTATATTTTTTATAATTTATTATCATTTGAAATACAAATTATTTTCAATGTGAAAATGAGTATTTTCATCATGATTTTTTCAATGATCTCATTTAATATATTTTCATCTATGTCGAATTTTTTTTCTCATGAGTCTTTTGAATCAATGATGTTGATATAAAATTATACCATTTACCATTTATATTAATTTTTTATCGATTACATTGACTGGGGATGTAATAGTTTGATACAATTCTCTATATTACTCAATATATTTTGTTATTATGTTTACTAAATTGGAAGTGTTATTTACATTATGTTAGCTCATTTGAATAAAAATATATATGTTTATAATGTTTCATCACATTCATATTAAGATTGTATTTGACTTAGTAATCTATGAGTGGGTCACACAATATCCCCGTGATGCATCAATATGCCTTGGGTGACAAACTAGTATGGGTATTGGCTTATATCTTCCCGGTTTATTTATGGTGTCTTGGAAATATCCATAAAAGTGAGTTTTAGATGTCTTGAATTATGAATTATATCATTATGAGATTAGTTTTTGATTTCCATGAAATCATTATATTATTATAGTATCCATGCTTATATTTTTAGTTAAATAGATTATTTATATGGAATTATTTTATAAATTTTTAATTCCTGCCATATTATTATCATGTTCTTTATTAAATTGTATGAATTTTTTATTTACATTTTCGTAAGTTTTATTATTTATATATGATTTATTGCTCAGTACCTATCCTTTATTGATCATTTTAGCTCACCCTTTTTTTGTTTATGTTCCCTTGATTATGAAAAAGAGATCTACAATGAGTTCAACATTAAAAATTACATTCCTTTGTTATGTTTTATTTTCTATTCCCATTGTTAAATGGGTTTCATGTATGTATCTTTTTTACCAAGACTATTAATCTATTTGGTAATTTAGGATTTGATTCCTTTTATCTTATTCTTATTTCATAAATTAATACATCGACTCTAGGCTATTGGGATCAAGGCGTTACATGTGGTATTAGAGAAAGTGTTGTAGAGACCATGAGAAATAGATTTGCGGGATAGTGGATTAGAAAACATATCCTTATATATATATTTTAAGATATTTGAATGTAAACAACATTATCCTATATATTTGGTCAGGGAAATGAATAACCTAGGTTAAACCTAAGGATTCAATGATTGAGGAAGTATCTTGATTTAGATATCATATAAATGATTCTTCTTGGTTGTAGGGCTTATCACTTTGATTAGTGTTTCTCACACTATGATTTTGTTTCTGGTAAATGTATAGAAATACAAGGAAAATTGTTAATGAGGAATGTTATGAAAATTATATTGATAATATAAGAAAAAACACCCAAGATAATTTCATATTGGAAAGAATATTTTGTCTTTAGGAGTGAAAAGAAATATGTAAGCAAGTAATATTTTAGAAAAAATTAAATTTTTAGAATAATAGTCTTTTTAGTTGTTATTTATTTTTGATGTTTTAAAATTGGAAAGTATGAGAATTGTTTGAATTTATTTCCAATGGGGGAACTTGTAACAAATAACAGTATGATTATAAGATTAATATTTATACTAAAGATGATAACGAGACAACAAATGATGTATAAAAGTAATGGGGAATAAGATAATGATGTGTAGTTAATGGTTTAAGAGAGAAGTGAAATTTACTAATTATGTATTTGTATTAAAGAATTTTGTGGTAAAATGATCAGTAATATTATAAAATTAATAATCAATATATATTTAAATATATGGCTTATACTACAGTACATAGTGTTATGAATTTGTAAGAATGTGTTGAATAATACAAGTAACAATGAGATGTTATTCTGTTGCAATTATATATTATGGAAAATAAACGATTTGGTGAAGCGAAAATTAATATTTTTTTATATTGATATAATAATGAGAAAGTGATGTTTATAGGATAGTATTTTTAACCATGAAAGTGGTTAGTGATTTTATGGTTTATGATGTGATTCATGGAATATATTCAATAACCAAAGATCTTATTTAAGAAAGTAATATTTTTTAATTAAGGATTTAAGGTTATCAAGGTATTCATATATTTGGTATATAATAATAGAATCTTCATTATGTTAGGAAAATGTAATATTATGATGATTTTTTAATTTCAATGAGATTATTTTTGAATTTTCGTTCTTTTCATTTGGATAGACAAGTTTTGGACAAGATATATAATTAAAAACATATTGAAAGGATTAAGTTGAATGTTTTATATTTTTCATTTAGTTTAAATAATTATTTATCATATTGGATTCCATGTGATAATTTGCATATTTTGGTTAATATTGAAAGGAAAAATAATTTACTTATGGAACTTTTGATACAAAATTATACAAGCGTAAAAATTCATCTAGGATATCCATCTACTTTATTTTGAAATGAAGTGTAGATAGACTGAAGAACAACCAAAGTGTGACATTTTACATATGAGATTACATAAAATAAATATGTCTTCTCAAATGATTTTGATATTATATGTTATCATATCACATTTCTTTTTTTAAATCATTGACATTTTTTGGTCTTTTTATATATTGTTTCGTGGTAATCAAACTTCTAATGACCACATACTCTGTCATTATCCATAAAAATTGATATTTATAATTATATTCCTTGTCCATGTTTTCACTTCACACTAATTTTAACCTATACTAAATCCTAATTCAGTGGTGACCTTTGCATTTCACTTTTCCCTCTAATTAAGATGTTGTTTTGTTAACTATATTTATAATTTGGGTTTCCAACATAAAAATTATCCATAATCAACTTTTAGCTATCCAAGTGAAATTAAAAATTATTATGAGCCAATTTATTGAAATTTTCAAGAATTTAACACCCCTATATTATAGGTTATGTCACTTTTTAAATTTAATCTCATTGATATCTTACGTTACATATATCACTAAGCCTAAACTAATAATTTAATGTTATTAATTAATTTTGATATTTCTCAACTAGTCATTGGAATGGAGTGAATGAACGTGATTAAATAAATTCAGAAAATATATATTACACATGTTTATAAAATGAGTTCACTATTTACGTATTAATATGAAATGAAATTAAAATCTAATTGAATAGAAAGGATGTGTGTTTTAAAACTGTTTTTATTCCAACAATTTTATTTTGTCTTAATAAATGAAACAATATATTATTATTTAATAATATTAATTTCTATCATATGTTATATATTTAATAAAATATTTTAAAATTCATCGATTTTATTTAATATAATTAATATAAATATAATTCCAATTTTAAGCAAAAAAGTGATATTTTCCTAAAATTAAATTTTATTTCCATTGAATGGCGCCCCTGCCTTAAGTAAAAATGAAGAAACTTTAATAAATTTTATTTTTCCAAATAAAAATTATTTTTAAAATATGGATATCAAAATTTTCTAATTTAGATTATTTTGTATTTTTCGGATAACTTCCATTTTTGATTAATAATAAAAAATTCTATATTTTAATTGAAATATGAATTTTCATGTAAATAATATATAATATAAAAATTATATTTTAAATTTAGTTTAAATTATTATTAAATTAATAATACATCATTAAATCTAATTTAGGTAATTCTAATCAATTTCACATTAAATTTGATAAAAAAGCATTTCAATATTTTGAACATTTAAAATTTAAAAACTTGTTATTTCTATTGCGTCTGCAAGATTAATTTTAAATATATTTTTTACAGTTATGTGAATAAAATTATGTAAAATGGATTATATATTTCATATAATATTTTCCAATTTATTTTCAATGTTCAATTTTTTATATGTATACATTATTTATCAGGTTCAAAAAATTGTTTATGGTAATATAATAAAAATAATGAAAAGGGTTAACGATTAAAGGTAAAGCTAAAAATGACTAAAATTAAAATATTAAATAGATATTCATGTTATTTAGAGAACCTAAGAATAAATTACAACATTTTATCAGAAAAATTCAGGGATATGAATTCCTCTTCAATGTTGTTGGCATTCAACACAAAATAGTAATTATTTAGTCACTTAAAACCAAATATCCTCAAGTATAAATACCGCCCTCACTGAAAAATATCAACCCAAAAGAATTGATGATAGAAAAATATCAGATAAATCCTCTTAGCCTCACTCCACTCACATCCAATTTTTTCTTTTATAAACATAATTCAAAATCCATTATTCTCAAGCGGTCTCCAAGGAGGTGTCATTGAAGAACTAATTTTCTCATTACACTTCTCTAAACATATTTTATTTTTCTTATTTCTCCAAACCTTCTTACTCCAAAAATACATTATAAATATATAATAGTTTATATACAGTATTTTTATTTTCATAATGGAATATATTATATATTTTCATCTTGTTATATCTTATTATTAAATGAAAATAAACTATTGTTCAGATTTTGTCATTTAATCATCCCTGTCAATAATAAATTTTTATGTTCTCAATTATCACCCACATGGATGGTAATAAAAATATTATTATTGATATATAAAATTATTATTGGATTGTTATAACCTATTTCATTTTTTAAAACTAATATATACTCATAATAATAAATAAAATGAAACTAGATAGTGATGTTCGAAAAAAATATCCAAAATAAACTAATAATTTATCACATGCATTTATTCAAATAAAAGATCCACATTTTAGAAACAAAAAAAAATGATATGTAGAAAAATTATTTCTAATGTTAATTAATTAATAATTTGTTATTCCACTTCTAGAGTCATATTCCCATTTTATAGGATTATCTAAAATTAAACCCATAAGAATCGATCATGAAACCATCAAATAAACACACCTGAAACCATGAAGATAATGAAATATTATTGATGAAAAAGGTAAAAATATTTTACAAAATAATCTCATAAAGCATTTTAAATAATAATACAGTTCCAAAATTATTTAATAAAATTATTCGAACAATTATTAATGAGTTTATGTTCTTCACCAATAAAGGTAATCGTGGGGTAAGGGAATCATGGGGTAAGGGGTTCTCATCTCTCTTTCACTTCTATATGATATATAACATATTCCCAACTTAATAATTTTTTATTATATATATTTAAAAATTTGATATATCATATCGTGAATCTAATTATCTTCTCGTTGTTCAATGATTTATATTATTATTATTACTCTTATGGGCCAAATTATTCCGCTGATTACAAATTGTAATGGAATTATTAACCCAATTTCAATTAATTGTGATAAAAATATAAATAAATTATATTATCATACTATGATAATTTATTAAATGAGTATTGAATATAATATTCTATATTTCAAATTATTTTTCATGTATTTATACAAAATACATATATTCAATTCATTTAGGTAATTCTCACTTCAATGGTTTTATATTTATAAGAGATATTCTTTTAAAAAAATAACTTCCCAGTGTTTCTCTTAAGACAATCTCTTACTTTTCCGTGTACTCTAAAGTGGTTTCCATGTTTTTTTCTATATTAATATTATTTTTTAATTCATATTTATTCATTTTTTAATTTTAAAAAATGGTATTAATGTTATATTTTTCATTTCCAAACCAAGTTTCATAAAAACATATCTATCATAAATACTGAAGGAATGGTTTTTTATCTTATATGGATTGAGCTGATTTTACAACCCTCATATATCCCTAATTGTTTAAATCTGACATTTAATTTTTACATGGGTTTTTTCATTTATTTTATTTAATATTTATATTGTATTTTAAAAATAAATTACCTTCAAAGTGAAAAGTGTATTTTCTCTATGAATTATTCAATGATATCTTTTAATATATTTTATTATATGTTTTAAATCCTTTTTTGAGTATTTTGATTAATTGATGTTGATATATTATTATATGATCTACCATATTTTATCAAATGGATATTTATTAGTTTTAATAGGGATGTAATATATTCATACCATTTAATATAACACTTTTAATTTTTTTTATATTATGTTTACTCAATATGGAATGTTATTTACATTATGTGTGGTAGATTATATAAAATTGTACGTGTTGATTTTGTTTCAAAATTTTTATACGAGAATTGAATTAGGAATAGAATGTGATGGTAGGATATCAGTATAGCCCCTCCATGCATTTTTAGTTCTAATTAGACAAACTAGTTTTGTTATTGGCTTATGTCTTACCGGTTAATATATGGTGTCGCTGGAGAACCCTATAAAGTGAGTATTTGATGTCAGAAATTATACATTCTCTCATTATGATGTATTTTTTTATTTCTACATGATTATTTGATTTTAAGAATATTCATTATTATGTTCTCTACATCATGGGATAATTTATACAGTATTATTTGTTCATTTTTTAATTCTGCCAATATTATTCTCTTGATAATGATTAAATGGGATGTGTTTTAGTTATTTACAATACTATAATTTATATTACATTTTTATGATTCATTCTTTTTTAATTAACCCATATGGATCATTTGAGATCATCCTTAGTTAGTTTCCTTTCCCTATATTATGAAAAAAATGTTCTTGAATAAGTTTAAGAATAATAATTACTTTCATTTTTATGTTTTATTTTCTCTTCCCATTGTAAACTTTATTTCACATGTGTATCTACTTTACCAATTCTATAAAGATATTTAATTTTTTTTGTATGAAATTAAATGTATATTATTCCAATATAATCATTTAAGGCACAAGATCTTGGCTACTAGGTTAGGGTGTTTCAAAATATCTACTTGGTATTCGTCAATAGAACATCCTACTGAATATATCTCCGTCAAAGTACTGATAAATGGGATTCTTATGGTGTGCACCTATGGGTAAGGGTCATCACTTATGAATTTGGTATCAACTATATATTATTAAAATGCATAATATATACTATTAATAATGGTAGATAAAAAACATATATTTATTAAATGGTTATGATTCT